>CM060912.1:429043309-430243309 GCA_030737875.1 Allium sativum | reverse complement strand
CAGCTTGTACCCCGTCGAAGACCTCCGTGAGGCGCGCCTAGGGGCGGAGTCAAGGCCAGTTCGATCGTCGGATCGAGGCGTGGCGGCGAACTGAAGTTCCCAACTTCGAGGGGCTCGTTCTTCGCGATGGTTGAACGAGGGGAGGCGAGGGTTGACTTGATTTGAAGAGGGGAGGCGGCGCTTCAGAAAACTCCAAAGGGTGGTGGTGTAATTCGCCGTGGTTTCGCCGGAATAGGCCTGGGAAGGGATGAACGGGTTTTCGCCGTCGATCGCGATGGGGAGAGAGAGAGAAAGACGGGTTTTCCTTTTTTTATTTAAATTCTGATTGGTCGGTAGATTTTATCAGGGGTTTTCTAACGCGACCACCAATCCAAACCCAACGACTGTCGTCCCTAGCGTTTTACCCCCATTCCGAACACAATGGGATATGTTTCGAAGGCCCATTCGAACGTTTCAGTCAGTTTTCCTTCAAATTAAAATATAAAACATTCAATATTTAATTTGAACGTACATTTCAATTTGCCAGGGCCACAAACTGATTCGAAAAATTCCAGAAAAATAAATCTAGCTTTATTTTGACGATACGGTCCCAACAAAACTAGTTTCGTCGAATTTTGAGACCGTTTGCAAAAAGGCCCATTTCTAGTCGATCCAATTTAACTGTAATTGACCAAAACACATTTTCCTTTGCCACGCTCACATATTAGCTTCAAAAATTATGAAATTTGAAACCTAGCAATAACTTCACATCCCGGATCCAACAAAAGTGGTTACATCGAATTCCGAGGTCGTATGCAAAATGGCCAATTCCACGGGCTATATAAATTCCATAGCGACCTTTCTGAAAATTCATTTGGCCATAACTTTTGCGTCCCGTTATGAAAATTTGATTTTTCAGATTCGTTAGAAAGGTATTTACTAACAGATTTAAATATTTTTGGTTTCACTCAAATCCGTTTTGTTTTGCACCCGGTACAGTCCGACAAAGTTTGAATTCAATTTTTGAAACTGCAGCGCCATTTCAGGAATTATTTATAATTATAATTAACTATATTTGTTTTCAATTGTCGATTCAAACTCAGTTTTCATCGCTATTGTTTAAAATATTTATTTTAAATATTTAAAATCCATTATTTTAGCCAATTTAAATTTTTTAAATTGGTTCAGATTTTCTGGGTCGTTACAATCTCCCCCACTTAAAACTTTTCGTCCCCGAAAAGGAACAAAGTCGAAAGTGGTTTGATTAATCAACTCTACGTTCAATCTGGCTTCAATTCTCCAACTTTTCAGTTTCTGAGAATTTTCAAATTCTTCAAAAATTTGGCTAACACCCGGAATTTTCGAAAAATTTCGCCATAACCTCCTTTGTACGGAGAGAGGTTTGGAAATTTATTGGGCCGTATTAGGTACCCAATAAATCCTAATAAGCATACATGGGGAGCGTGTACTGATAATAACTCCAGAGAATAAATTCTCGTCACCCTATCCCATGTGGGGAATAAATAGTCCATGTGCCATATCTAATAACTAGAGAGACGTGATTATTGTCAACTCCAGATCCGTGTGGTTTTTTTTTATTAATCTGGCAATTTAATCGTTACAATTTGAATAGTCTATATCAGTCATCAGTTCAACCTGTAAAATATAGTCATCGCCATACAAGCCTCTCGCTCGTATGGTAAATCTTCCACCTCTTCACACAAGCTCCAAATGCTTATGTGGTATATGATGAAGTATGCCTATCTTCAGAAGTATGCCTTGTAATGTAGTTCAAAATTAATTGTTACTATCCTATGGTGACGTTTATTACTTCACACAGAAAAACCAGCACTCCGCATCCAATGGCATTCACAGGAGTTGATATAATAATATTTCGCATCCAACTCATTAAGGTTTACCTATTTGTCGGGCACACAAATAAAATCTTTACTCAACAGCTAATCCATTTACCTGTTCAAACATATATAATACACATGTATATATTTCTATCTATTTCCTAATCAGTTAAATGTGTGATTTAATCAAATAAATTCTACCATTCATTCTATTGTTAATTAAATTAACTATCGTTTCAATAATCTAATTAATCTAATCTACTATCACACAACACAACCAAAAATCAAATTGTTTTTAACTTTTCAAAATCATACAAATCAATTTCTATATTCTTTTAAAATCATTCAGACTATAGAATTAAAAGTACACATCCATGGAAAGAAAATAACAACAGAGTAGAGAACTAATTAGTAATGCAAAGTATGGTAAATGTACCTTGCACCGGAGTCAAATAGAGATATCCACTCGGCATCTAGGATAAGCTTTCTGAATGCTCTCCTCAGTTTCCCAAGTACAATCTCGCGGATCTCCACTCCATTGCACTTTGACTAAGTGAACCTTCTTGTTCCTCAGCTCTTTGGTTTCTTTGTCGATGATCTTTAGCGGCTCTCTTCTCACAGCTAATTCTGGAGTAATTTCAATATCCTGTTGAGCTGCTTCTTCCACGATCAAGTCTGGATCATGAACGTGCCTTCGAAGTTGAGATATGTGAAATACATCATGCACTCCAGGCAACAAACCAGGCAATTTAACTCTATAAGCGAGCTTTCCAATCCGTTCCACAATAGGAAACGGACCAATGAATTTGGGCGCTAACTTTCCAGTTTTACCGAACCGGATAACTCCTCTCATCGGCGATACTTTCAAATATACATAGTCGCCAACAGCAAAGGATATATCTCTTCTTCTTCTATCGGCATAGCTCTTTTGTCGGCTTTGAGCGGCAAATAATCGCTTCTTAATAAAATCGACTTTGTCGGCAGCTTCTCGGATCATATCTGGCCCCAACACAAGTCTATTACCGGGTTCGACCTAACAAGCAGGAGATCGACACGGTCTACCATACAACGCTTCGAATGGCGACATTGTCAGGCTCGCCTGGTAGCTATTGTTATATGAGAATTCAGCCAAATGCATATGGTCTTCCCATGATCCACCGAAATCTATAACACAAGCCCGCAATAGATCTTCTAAAATATGATTTACCCTCTCAGTCTAACCGTCTGTCTGAGGATGATAAGCGGTGCTTAAGTTCAACTTCGTTCCCAGCTCGACTTGAAATGCTTCCCAGAATTTGCTAGTAAATATTGTATCTCTATCACAGACTATACTGAGCGGAACTCCATGTAGTCTAACTATTTCCCTGAAGTATATCTACGCCAGACTCTGAGCAGTTCTGTTTGACCTGACAGGTATGAAATGGGCGGTCTTCGTGAAGCGATCTACGATCACCCAAATATTGTCATTCCCTTTTCTGGTTCTGGGCAGACCATCAATGAAGTCCATGGAAATATGTTCCCACTTCCAACCAGGAACGTCTAGTGGTTGTAACAGTCGAGCAAGTTTCTGTTGGTCGCTTTTGACTAGCTGGCAAGTAGGGCATCGGCATAAAGAAATGTCCCTCTTCATCGACTTCCACCAGAAAGTGCGTTTAATGTCATTGTACATTTTGCTTACTCCTGGATGGATACTAAGTTTTGACTTGTGGCATTCATCCAGTACTTCCTTTCGAAGCTCAGGAATGTTAGGGACACAGATTCGACCTTTGAGCCTTAGAATTCCATCATTATCAACTTGAAAACTCGAGGGTTCGCCTTTCTGAATTATCTCTCTGATCTTCTGAATGAAGTGATCATCCTTTTGAAGAGCAGCTATTTTATCTATCAATGAAGTCGTGATAATAAAGCTGGCAATCATCTCATTCTTTCGGCTTAACGCATCGGCCACGACATTGGCTTTCCCTGGAGTGTATATAATCTCAAAGTCGTATGCTGCAAGGAACTCTAGCCAACGTTGCTGCCTCAGATTTAGGTCTTTCTGGGTGAACAGATACTTTAGAGACTGGTGATCTTTAAACAGTTCAAATCTCTGACCTAGAAGATAGTGTCTCCAGATTTTTAAGGCAAATACTATAGCCAATAACTTAAGATCATGAGTTACATAGTTTTTCTCGTGCGGCTTCAGTTGACGGCTAGCATAAGCAATCACCTGGCCCCTTTGCATTAACACTGCGCCAAGGCCTTCTCTAGAAGCATCAGTCCAGACTTTCAAATCCTGATTGCCATCGATGATGGTTAACACTGGAGCTGACGTTAATCTTAACTTTAGCTCTTCAAAAGCCTCCTCACTTTCCAGAGTCCATTTGAACTTTGAGTGCTTCTTTGTAAGCTTCGTTAAATGACCAGATATCTTCGAAAAGTTTTTAACGAACTTCCGGTAATAGCTAGCCAATCCGAGAAAACTGCGGACTTCAGTGGGGGTACTGGGCTGTTTCCAATTCTGAATAGCTGTGATTTTGCTTGGATCCACAGCAATTCCTTCTTTCGATACGATGTGGCCCAGAAATTTTACTTCATCTTGCCAGAATATACATTTGGATAGTTTGGCTTTTAGAACGTTCCTTCTCAGAATTTCTAGAACCTGTTCCAGATGCTTTTCATGTTCTGCCTTTGATTTAGAGAAGATTAGAATATCGTCAATGAAAACCAGGACAAATTTATTCAAAACCCCTCTGAATACTCTATTCATCAGATCGACGAAGTAAGCTGGAGCGTTACATAAGCCGAACGACATTACTAACCACTCGTAGAATAAGTCGGGACCTCTGAATGCTGTCATTGGAACACACTCTTCAACAATCGAAGTTGATGGAAACCTGTAGCTAGGTCCATTCGTGAAAATACTTGTGCGCCGTTTAATCGATCCAACAAATCATCAATCCGCGGTAATGGATATTTGTTCTTTATGGTCTGCTTGTTCAAATCACGATAATCCACACATAGCCGTAGAGTACCGTCAGATTTTGGGACAAACACCACTGCTGCTCCCCAATCAGAGAAACTAGGCCTGATCAGACCCTTCCATACGAGTTGTCATGTTTGATTGTCTAATTCCTCTTTCTCTTTCAAGGACATTCTTCAAATAGCGTGAACTACCGGCCTTGCATTCGGAATCAAAGCAATCTTGAAATCTATTTCTCCCTACGGAGGCAAGCGAACAACTTCTTCGAACACATCCGCATAATCTTTGACGACAGGAATATCTTTGATGAGGTCAGGAATATTCTCTGCGACTTCAGGGATATTTTCTATTTGGGCTGGAGAAAAATCCAAAGCTGCCCAGAAGTCCTTTCTATTTGAAGTCGGGCCTTCACATGGTATGGTTATATAATTCCCCGATTGTGCTTTACTCATACTAGGATATTACTGATCCTTTCTGTATAGAGTTGCCCATCCTAGAAAACTACTGGTTCTATTTTTGACGAGTTCGTTAATATGTTATATCCCAGAACTAAGCTTAACTAAAGCTCTGATACCAAATGAGACGACCCTAAACCCCGTACTGACGGCGACAAGGGTAATCCTTGGAATATAACACAGAAACAGATAATAGCAGAACAGAAATAAATAAATACATCAGATAATGAATAATAGAATATACTGGATAAAAGTAATCATCAGAGTTACACAGTATACAGGATCTTACTTAGTACAAATACAGTTCAGCTATACATAAATGTCTACAGTGAAAAATAAACAAAATATGTACAATAGGAGCTGAACATCATAAAAAGAGATAAATGATAGAATCCATCTTCAGCTCCAGCTATCCAGAGAAAGCCAGCTAAACCTGAATACAAGGCTTCCCGTGCAGAAAAAGGGGCACCTGAGTTTGAAAGTGAAACAAACTACGAGTCAGTCATGGGACTGGTATGAGAAATCTATTCAACACATTTAATATATGGCTAATCACAGGACCACGCCACTTTCGTGGAACGGGTTTACTCCATCGGATTGCTAGTGCTTTAAAACAAATCTTTCTTTTAAACAACGCAATGCATTTTATAAAAATGAAGCCATTATAAGACTCAGTTCCCATCACACAATGCAACGCAAACCGGAGGATAGAGTTTTTACCTTATAACGGCCAAGATATGCTTGATATGAATAAAACAAAGGCATTTGATATTATTGCTAGTGTTTATATGTTTTGAAAACAATTTCGAATCATAACTATCAATCATAGACGGCATTAATGCCCCATACCACTATATCGCCATATATAGGTATACAATCAAAACCGCACAGTCACGTATTTGGAAATTGGATTTCTGTCATGAACCAAGGAAAAAGATAGTCCTTACCGAATTTGAGACAATCTAGCCCATGTCTCAGGCAAGTACTCAGTCAAGCCTTTGGAGCGACAGGGCCGGTCCACCGATGTGGATTAAAATGCCTGAACAATACGTTTCCCCGCCCTGGGGCGTAAACGAGCCAACGAATGACTCCATCGGACCCGGATCGTCCGATCAAACCGAGGCGCCTCGCAACAACAACAACCACATAGGTGAAAAGTATATAAATGTCAGGGCTGGTAGGTCACTGACACCACCCTAGCTAGAAAGAAACGCATGTCCTACCTGAGGTCCTTCTCCCGTTTCTGGTTCGTACCGGGGTGTGAGGCTCGCGATTTCACGTTATACACAAAGCTACACCACACAGGCGGTGCTTTGATCATCACAACAAGACTTTGCTTTTCAATAGAAGCCCTGATCATTTGCCACTTAGGCGTGCCACACTAGCAATTCATGCCATGCGACGGATGTCCATCGATATACAACCTCTGAGCTCATGCGTTTCAGAGAGGGGCGTTAAGCAAAAGAATAAATTCTCCGCCGCCAAACAAATGTATATTTAATAGAGATCAATCAACACAGAATAAAATCCAATGTCAGACACGCAGTCCATTTACAAGTCCGTTCTGGGTCTGAACGAAACCGGAGGCACTATATACCTCGCAAACCCATCGATCACCACGTACGTCTAGACGATCACCACTCATTATCCATATTTCGAGATGCCTCCCAATCAGGACCTCGGTTACCATCCAAACGAGGTGAAGATCTCCGGTCTTCGACCACCGTCTTTATCTTCGATTTCTTATCGTCGATTCAGTTATTCAGAATGGTTAAACCCGGTCTTTCTGAGAAACTCGCGTATATAATAAACAAGTGCAACACTAACATATACACGCATCATTTCAATTCATTAGTCACTAACCGTCCATCAGTAAGAGAACGATTTCCCAAATATTAAACCCGAAGGCCGAAACCAACATCAGATCAACACCCAGGAAACCATTCGACTTAGCCAACCTTCAGTTAATTTCTAAATCACATCCATATTGTTTATAATATTTTATAATGATTTATCGCTATTTTTATTTATTTTAAATAGCCAATATATTCAAAATGACGCTTCGGGCCATAACGCGGCAGTGGCGCTGTTTTTCTTCAGATTTGATTTACACATATATGAAAATCTAACCATTGGATCTTCACAAAATTTACATCATTAGAAAGATCTTTTCAAAACTAATCCAACGGATCCAGTTTCGGGAAAATCCGACGGTCGGATCTCCCGGTACAATCGTTTGAAGTTTCGATTTCAAAATACGAACTACAGCGTCGTTATTCGATTATATATAATTATATTTATATATATAAATATAATTGATTCTGGCGCTATTTTTCTTCAGATTTGAATTAAACATCCCAGACAATACAACCGTTGGATTTCTACAAAGTTGGTGCAGTTGGAAAGATATTTCCGAGGCGAACCCAACGGTTGCGATTTCAGGAAAATCCGATGGTCGGATCTCCTGTACTAATCGTTTGAAATCACGGTTTCAAAATACGAACTACAGCGTCGTTATTCGATATATTTTAATTCTATTTATTTATATATATCGATTCTTCAATTTCAAAGCTACATTCTTTTCATGCATTTGATAAAAATGATATTTTTATCTAACTGTCTTCTATTTCAACACTTCACTATTTTTAACAATTCGTTTATATAATAAAAATATGATTTTTATTGTAAAACAATTCATTTCAAAATACTATTATTTCGTATAGTTAGTATAGGGGATAAAAATAGGATTTTTATTGTAAAACCATTTATTTCAAAACAGGATTATTTTATACTTTTCATATTGATGTTAAAAATGGTATTTTTATTATAAAACAATTTCTTTCAAAATATGAATACCATTCAACACATGAATTTCAATTCAACGAATGAATATCGATTCAACACATGAAGGTTTTCTATAGTTTATATATATAGATAAAAATGTGATTTTTATATTTTAAAACAAGAACACCATTCAACACATGAATTTCTAATCAACAAATGAATATCGATTCAACACATGAAGGTTTTCTATTCAACGAATAAATATAGTTTCAGCAAATGAAAATAATTCAAACACATGAATATTATTCAAAATTTCGGCAGCATAACGGCAGGGTAGTTAAAACCGGGACCGTTCCTAGTACGGCTCCTCGCTCTACCTTAAAACCTCGCGGTTTTTGACAATGGGGATCATGCATCTAGTTCGCACGCAGGCGGCATGTATATATTTATTTCATTTCCACAAACTAATCCTATGTGGTTTCAACCAAATATTTCTCAACCACAATTGGGTATTTTTCAACCACAATCAATCAATATCAACCACAAACAATCCTAAACAACCATTCGCTATCAATCAATTTTCACACCAATCACAACCAATAAATATCGTCCATGGTTTGTGGACGAGGGGCGTGTATATATATATATATATATATAGCAATTCACTTCTATTTCAACACATATATAATTTTTACAATGCATATATAACTTATACATCGAACGTACAACTTATACAACGCTTATACAAGAGGTGTACAACGCTTATATAACTCATACATCGACTATATAATTTATACATAGTCGTTTTCCATATCGTTTATAATTTAGAAATCTCACATTGGGTTCCACTCCACCAAAAATAGCAGAAGGCTCAGAAAAATATGCGGCCTCTTCTAAAATGTAGAAGGCGTCCACACGGTCACGATGTTTCCTGTTTCATCAAATTTCGTTAACGAACGAAAAAGATATATTTTTTCAAAGTTTGCAACGGTTTTAAACTGTTAAAATCAGTTTTAAATTAAACAGCCGATTACCTCACTAGATCTTCAAAACTAGGTTTGGATTTTTCGTCGAATCCATTGCACAATACAATGATCAGCTTGTACCCCGTCGAAGACCTCCGTGAGGCGCGCCTAGGGGCGGAGTCAAGGCCAGTTCGATCGTCGGATCGAGGCGTGGCGGCGAACTGAAGTTCCCAACTTCGAGGGGCTCGTTCTTCGCGATGGTTGAACGAGGGGAGGTGAGGGTTGACTTGATTTGAAGAGGGGAGGCGGCGCTTCAGAAAACTCCAAAGGGTGGTGGTGTAATTCGCCGTGGTTTCGCCGGAATAGGCCTGGGAAGGGATGAACGGGTTTTCGCTGTCGATCGCGATGGGGAGAGAGAGAGAAAGACGGGTTTTCCTTTTTTTATTTAAATTCTGATTGGTCGGTAGATTTTATCAGGGGTTTTCTAACGCGACCACCAATCCAAACCCAACGACTGTCGTCCCTAGCGTTTTACCCCCATTCCGAACACAATGGGATATGTTTCGAAGGCCCATTCGAATGTTTCAGTCAGTTTTCCTTCAAATTAAAATATAAAACATTCAATATTTAATTTGAACGTACATTTCAATTTGCCAGGACCACAAACTGATTCGAAAAATTCCAGAAAAATAAATCTAGCTATGTTTTGATGATACGGTCCCAACAAAACTAGTTTCGTCGAATTCTGAGACCGTTTGCAAAAAGGCCCATTTCTGGTCGATCCAATTTAACTATAATTGACCAAAACACATTTTCCTTTGCCACGCTCACATATTAGCTTAAAAAATTATGAAATTTGAAACCTAGCAATAACTTCACATCCCGGATCCAACAAAAGTGGTTTCGTCGAATTCCGAGGTCGTATGCAAAATGGCCACTTCCACGGGCTATATAAATTCCATAGCGACCTTTCTGAAAATTCATTTGGCCATAACTTTTGCTCCCCGTTATGAAAATTCGATTTTTCAGATTTGTTAGAAAGGTATTTACTAACAGATTTAAATATTTTTGGTTTCACTCAAATCCGTTTTGTTTTGCACCCGGTACAGTCCGACAAAGTTTGAATTCAATTTTTGAAACTGCAGCGCCATTTCAGGCCTTGTTTATAATTATAATTAATTATATTTGTTTTCAATTGTCGATTCAAACTCAGTTTTCATCGCTATTGTTTAAAATATCTATTTTAAAAATTTAAAATCCATTATTTTAGCCAATTTAAAATTTTTAAATTGGTTCAGATTTTCTGGGTCGTTACAGATTGGATATAAAAATGACATTGTCCTGCATTCCACATATAATCGTGCATGAGATTGGATTGCAGGTTTAAAGGATATAACATTAAATGTAAGGTACATTTGAAAGATACATTTGAAGCATGGATCCTTCATATATTATGGTACAACAAAATAGTAATGCTCATCAAAATTGATTGGATATGGCGTCCTTGAGGACTGTGGATTTCACCAGTCAAACAATTTTCAATATTATTTTGGATGCGACCGCATTAATTCATTTACTTAAAGAATAAGGATAGAGAAGAAATGGGCATGAGAGAGATAAGTCATAATTCTTTTGAAACCTCTGATAGAATCAAAGTCTTGTGCAACAATGTTACGTCCTGCATATACTAGCTTGTAAAAAATTAGCAACATACGAATCAATTCTAGAATTCTAGTTTAAACAATCTACATTAATGAAATGTAATTAAGACTGAGGTGAAAGGAAGATCATGAAAACAAAGCAACCAGTGTCGCAGGCCTGAATATTTAAATCTTGCCAACTAAACGAAAATATTAGCAATGCATAATTTTACGAAGATTCAGATACCATGTGACTATCAAATAGTTTATCATTTAAAATCAAAGATAAATATCCAAAAATGATGTAATCTCAGTCGAAATATGGTGATAATTTTGCTTATAATCATTCTATCAGCACAAAATTTTAAGTTTATATCGCAGATTGCAGGTACAACCAAAAAAAGGATGAAAATTGAATAACCTAGCTAAACGAGAAAATCAAATAGTAGTGTATGGTGGAATGGAATTTGTATCATCATACCCCCAATATTAACTTCAGCCAAAATTGCAAAAATGAAAACCATGTATGATAAATGGAGTCAGATTGAATCATTCAAATATCAGTCATCAGCATTTGATTCTAACCAGATCTGAGACTGGGCATCAACTTCATTGAAACAATTGAGTCCCAAATTATAGAAAGGACTAATTAGCAGAAATATATGGAAGAACGTTACTGCAGGTCCTATGAATAGATATAAGCATGGTTGAACGCTAAGTAAAAATCAAATACTGAAAGACCACGAAAGGGAAGGTATGTGCGGCTGCACAAGCGAGTTTAGTGAACGAGCATAACAGGGAGACCAATCTATAGGGATCGGTTAATTAAACTATAAACATGTAAAAACTGATTACCGTTATTTTTAAAAGAAAGCTGCGAATCAGTTTTGCAAATGATATAGGTAAAAACTTCTTTGCCTCATTTTAGCAATAACATCGTAAGATTTTATGCCTACACTGCATATTGGCCATATAATCCCAATTTGATGTCATGTACATAACAATATAGATTACGAGTGTGTCAAACACTAGTTTAGCATGCGTGTAGACAGAACACTGATTTAGCACGTATGTAGACAAAGTTAAACTACAAGTAATTAAGACACAAAATTAGTTTTGGTGTTCAGTCTATGTAACATATTACATCTACAATAGATTAGTTAGGCAAGTGAACATTCCACAATTTTGATATGTCAGCTGCATTAGCCTATAATTAAAACTCACTTTAGATGATAGTGCGAGCCAGTTTTTGTGCTCATTCCTCCAAATCATATGGAAGTCTTCCTCTCTTAGCTGGCAAATGATTTTTAGAGTCTACAATTACAAAATTAACTAGTCAGAAATATTAACATAAGAAGTTAGTTACTGCCATATCAAGTGAATTGGTTGCTCAGAATATTCAAGAGTTTTGTCAATCTTTTACATTGTTAGCATAACAATATAATTCTACTTCTATTCTATGTTTAGAAACACAAAACAATTCCAAAAAAAATTGTCTACCTTGACCAGTAGTTATTGTTGGACTAGCATTTGAATAAAATTAGTAAATATTATCAGTTTCTACTGCAATAAGCTCTTACAAGAAATAAGTAAAAGTAGTGCACACACGGTAAACATCAACTTAAGTATCCATTTCCTGAACATTAATATAAGCATTTTTAACAGTTGTTCTTTGAGAGAAGTAAAATTTCTGTGATGGGCATGCAATATATTCTTGACAGCTGTTTTTACCTTGATAATGAATCGAACCAGTCCTTTTCGGGGGATTTGCTATCCTGGTTTACATTATCTTGGTAGTTAAGCACAAACGGAAGGTTCAAAAATAAAATCTTTGGAAGTAAATAGATTATCTTAGTTAAAGGGGAAAGCAACCAGAAGCAAACATCTACAGATATTTGGTGGTCCTCATATTAACTAATTTTATACTAAACTGCACACAAATTCTCAATAAACAAAGGGATGAAAAGTCTATTTTTGTCATCAAACAAACAGAACCGTTCATTCAAGTAGAATCACCGTCATAACATTCTCCACCTTAAACTTAATACAGAAAGATTTCATATTATAGAGAATATGGATGGTAACTCACCGTCATTTGCTAAATCTATAACCAAAACAAAAAAAAATTAATTGGCGATTGGCAAGGTGAAATAAATTGGGGGAGAACGACTTCGAATTTCGGGGAACTGGAAGGCGCAACCCACTAAAAATTTTACTTGTCGCTTTTTTCCCTTCTATATTTCGAACCTGGTTACTTTTGTTTTTATTAACACTATGAGTCCATGACTGTTAATGTTTCAATGGTTTTTTGTACTGTAAATAACATTAACTGTTTGATTGCTCTTAACAATTAAATCAATTCTAAAGTTAAGCCACTCAAATATTTCACTTCGACTGAAGTTGATTCATTCTAAAAAATAGAGAGAGTTTAACGTTAAAATTTTGCAAAATAGGAAATCAACAAGTTCTCAAAATTTTAATCATTTTATAAACTTCTAAATTTACTTTAAAAAAATATTTTTTCTTTTACGAACTTATGAAAACTTCAAAATTTTATAGATATTTTAAAATAAAATTCAGAGATTTCCAAAATTTTAAACTTTATGCAATATTAAATATAATTATTAGCAACATCTAAATACTAATGATAAATGTTACCTTTATATTACTAAAGATCAATTAAGTGGTAAATATTAAATGTTGGTCATACTTGTTAATTTTACCTTTTAGTTATTAATAGTAATTTTAAATTATTAATAATTAGTTATAATTATTAAATAATAATAATTATATTTAAATAATAATGATTTAATAAATTATTTAGTATTAATTATTTTTTATATTTTTACTAGTAATTCTTCTTAATTATTAAATATTAAATATTATTTTTAACTATTAATATTAATTATTACTTCTTGATTGATTATTAATAGAAATTATTATTTGTTAATTTTAAATAATCAATTTAGATCATTAATTATTAATTATTTTTATTAAATTGATAATTACTTAAATTTCCTATTAATCCTTTGTTACAACTGCTAAAATGAAAAGTTGTAGTAGACATCTTTTACAATAGTTAAAGTTAAAGAGTTGTTGAAAATAAGTGTGTTACAACTTTCTGGAAAAAAAGTTGTAAAAGACCCTTATTACAACTGGCGCTTAGTAACTGTTGTAAATATAAAGTTGTAATATGATGTTTTTGTTGTAATGTCTCTCACTAGTTTATAGTTAGAGACTGATGAATGGGGAAGAATAGGGATGCATGAATGAGTAATGTAAATGTTTTCTGATGATAATAATGTATATTTTCTAAATATAGAAAATAAGAGTTGTGAATATAGGTAATTAATTCCTGGTGTTAAAAAGAGATATTTTCTAAATATAGAAAATATATAGTTTAAAATAAATGGAAACATTTTCCAGGGATCGTGTGGGGGCAAAACGGGTTTTGAATATATTTAGGAAAACATGGGATACAAGAAATTGGGAAAATGAATAAATTATTGATAAATTAATTTAAGGGGCTCAGTGTTGGTGGATGGTTGATCGATAAATTTTCCATTAGGAGATAAGACCGTTGTGTGTGTATGGATGTTTTTCTTTGATAGTTAAATCACTGGCTATCAAAGTTTTTGACCATTTTTCCATTGTCAATACGGAGAGATCGGGATCAGATTTATTATCTGAAAACCACTCCGTATGGGCATTAGCGTTGCGAATCAGATATGCTGAAGGTAATTGAAGACGGAGTTTATGCAAGGGCTGGTCTAGCGATCCTAGGTAGAAATTGCCTAAGATGGATTTACAGAATAATGCTTTCGGTTTGTCCAGCCCCAGGACAACTTGAATGGACGAACGTCTGACAGAGTATATCCAATAGATCGCGTAAGTTGATCTCTTCAAACGTATTTATGTTGGTGGCGGAGGAATTCATTTCTCTTAGTCGTATGCCTATGTTATTTTTGTGGAAATCAATTTGTAATTTGGCGTGTTTGACGATGTGGCATTCAAAGTGAATGGTGGCTAGATGTTCTAAAAGATACGTTATGACCTCAAGCCTCATCAACCGGGAAATGACAAAAATCAGACAGGAAGCATGGCTAAGTGGGTTGCTCCCATTAGGGTGTATTGTCACCATCTAGAGAATATTCATATTTGTTACTTCTTTTCGCTTCTGTATCTTCCGGGATGGGTATGTTGGTATACCAACCGTAAGGTGACAATATATTTGGAACATTCAAATGAAATGAATGACCAGTCATGTGTGGGCCGAGTTGCAACATGTTCTTGTTGAACTCCAGTGTATCCCTCTAAAGACACTGATCGGAAGGTGGTTCCATACCTTGTCATAGTTGGAAATCCATTACCCAATAAGAGCCCATGGTTTTGATTGTATACTATATATGTGGAGCGTGAGATGCAAGCGTTTCTACTGGATTGTTATTTACTTGTATTTAGACACTATTATAATATCAGAATAATATTGTTTTTTTAATGTTTTAGGTTATCGTAAGGTAAAAACTATCCATATTTATGTGTGGATCGGTCTTACGATTATTCTTTCTTTTGAATTTTGAAAAGTTAAACCGAATGGTTGGAGTTTACTCACACCAGTCACACGACTGACCCGGAGTTTATTTTGTTTTGTTTTACCCTAAACGCTTGGGTGCCCAAATTTGTACGGGCAGTCAAGTAGTCGGGATTTTACAGATATCCTTGGAGGAGCTTGGAGCAGAAGACTTCAACATTAGTTATATATAGAGTTTATTTCTGCTGTGGTATATATGTTATGTACTCTGATGATGGTGAATGTAAGTACAAATACAGTTTCGTATTTCAAAGTTATTTTATAATATATTTTATTCGTTCCGCTGTGAGATTCGTGTTATTCTGTTGTGATCTTCCTTTTCTTCTATTCTAACTTTCTTTTTTCTATTTCTCACCCTCTAACTTCTTCCTATTAATGAACCGGTATTTTCGATAATTGAATAGTCAACATGGTGTTTTGTGTTCATTTTCGGAGTCAAAAATCTCTGTTCGTTACAACTTTAGTTTAGGGGCAAATAATACAGTAATTTAACAGGTGCAATTTTTTAACAAGCAATGCAATAAAAGGAAGGAGTGTTACTATACCGTTTTGTTGTATTTCATGAAACGTGCAATCTTCACGCTTTATGTACCAAATATTTACTGATTGATATGATCATTATGAAGTATACTAATGACGTATAGTAACTGATAATGACTAAGTTCATTTCTTAAAATCGTATGTTACATTTTTAAAGAAGAGCAAAAAATTGTGGGAAATGTCTTGAAAATTATGAAGGCCAATGGGAAGGCTCCAACGGAATGGCCGTTTGACTAGCTATAATTTATGGAATGTTTATTGAAGGAGGATTTTGACTTTGTATTTGCATTATTATATATGATTTTTTTTGTTTTCATCTTTTTTTACACTTTAATTTGACTTTAGAACGGTCCACCTTTAACAGGGTAACGTTATTTTCTTAGCTTATAACAATATTTGTTACTATGTTACGTATTTGTTGTTGTAGCATGTAACAAGAACAATTTTCCTTATCTACATTTACTGGCAATAGTTAAAAAACAACATTTTAACATTTTTTAGTGATGAATTTAATTTTGAGGATTTTCAAAGGCTCGTCGCATAATTGTCTTATGATATGTCTTATGACAATTCTGATGGGTACATCGTGCTTCCCTTGGATTTTAAACATTTATGTTCTTTTTCAAAGAATAAGCTCTGATCTATCATTCTAAACTGCTTTAAGGATTATACATTGGCTTTATTATTAACAATATTCTAAGGAGAGGTAAGCATTCATCTTTTTTCCCAATTGTTTCTTCATTGAAAAGGAATTAAATCTTGCATAGAGGATAGATGTTTCAACAAATTTAGTTTATGTTTTAATATCTCCAGCATGAAAATACAATGTCTACGAATGCAAATTGAGTTTAAAAATACAATATTTCATTGATTCTCCTTTGCACTTCCATTGTCTTAGCAAAAAGGCTATTTCTTTTCCCTTCACATTCATAATGTTTGAAAAAGTTCATCCTATCGGTACATGGTTCTAAAAAAGAAGATGTAATAACTACTCAGAAAAAAGAAACAAGCTCATCATATTATTAATGGTGGTCTTACTTGCTACAAACGAGATATTTGGTAATAGGAACAGTTTGTTTTAGGAACACTTTTCTGGTTCTCTGGTATTTTACATTGTATTTGAGCTTGGTTTCGACTCGTGTGGTATGGGGACGTCTTGGCCAGTGGTGTCACATGTGCAGGAGTAGTGTTCACTACAACAAAAATATGCATCGACAGCTTTCACCATCAGCGTTCATTCGTTGATTGTTGTACTAAATATTTTTGTGTAAGTAATTTCATGGGATAAACACTGAAAAAACTAATCCATTGGCTATAATTTGGTTTGCCGCCTTTCACAAGAAAAATCCTTATTTCCCTCGCCTTCTGAAACTCATTTCCCACTCCATCAATTTTCATTTTCCCTTAGTTCATTTCGATTTCAATTCGCCTAGAACCGCATATTCCTTCATCCTCCCTATCAATTCTAAGTGAGAATCTCTATTTGTTGTGTTTTTTATCTGCGTCGATTTGGGAATTGCTAGCCCTAAATTTGGTGGAAACGGTGAGCGTTTTCTCTTAACCCTAGTCTTCAGTTAAGATTTAGATAATGAATTAATTGTTTCCAAATGAATTTTTTTTAACCTATAATAGAATGTGATTATTTCCAGTCTTATTGTTTGTGCTCGCCTGTATGAATTTGAGGCATGTTCTGTTGAAGGCGTTGATCCTGCAGCCAATGTATGGAAAGGAGGCTTCTGAAAATTATTTGCATGTGGAAATGTTGAAATTTGATGACCTTTTGCATGTAGAAATGATGATTACTAATATTTTAATTTTATTTGTTTTTGTTTTTGTCCTTTTACCTATCTATTACATCATGAATTTGATGAGCAATTAACCACACCGTTTATTAATCACTGATAAAATATTTAGTTAAATTTAACTCATCATGCTTCACTCATGGTTTCTTATGCAGGACGATTAAAAGTTTTAGTATTGATGTTTTTTTTCATTAAAGTAGTTATTGCTAATACCTTCCTATCATTTATAATTGCTTATACTGCATTGGATCGTAATAACCAATAACCGGTCCATATTTCTCATACTTTTCTAATGATTTACATATCAGGACCTATGATTGATGCTATTATTTAAACATGTGCTGGAATGAATGAGATGATTAAAAGTGTTTTCAATGCTTTGAAAGGGAAATTCATAGTTATCTATTAACCGTGAAGAGTGGAATCTATTACTTACATTGTAAAGTGAAGAGTGTCTTTGCTGATGTGTACATCTCGCTATTTCTTTATTTCAAAATGGAACTATCCTGTGTACCCCATGGTTCTTTTTTCAACTCCATGTTAACTGAAAAGAAAAACAAGCACACGTTCGCCTAATGAAAATAACAAAATCAATAACCGTAGCGCCTCCCTCTCCACATCAAATTTCCTTTATATATTCTACATCACTTCCTCTCCACCGAAATCAACATAGCTACCGTCATTTTTTCCTCTTTTTTGTCTGACCTCTATGATGTGGTATGCTACAGTGCGGTTAGTTCACCGACATCTTTGCTACTCTGAGGATTGATTGTTTTGACTTCACCAATTATTATCTGCCTTGCATCAAATTGTATTGTGCTCCCGTTCTTTATCCCCCTTCCACTTCTGAATCCTCTTTAATCAACAATGGCCACTAACTGCTTTTTTGGTAACTTCTTTCATTAAAATGATTGTTGTTCAAAACATGGTTATGCACTTTTTGATTAGAGCAATTTATAGTTGAAATGTTTGAACTGTAAAGGTTACTGAATTTGGACCTTTACAACCAGTTGTGAAATAGGAAGAAAATTGAGATTACTTGCTTACATTATTTAATTCGGTACATGGGTATTTATAACAATAGTATACACAGCTGAAAGTATCATTTGAATACAAAAAAAACTAAATCCTATATGAATTCCTTGAGAATAGCTCTGGCTGAAGAGTAGTTATGCATTCCTGGAGAATAGCTCACGTCTATATATTCCTGGAGTGAGAATAGCTCACGTAATTGGATCCAACAATAGGAATAGCTAACAGTAGGAATAGCTCACGTCTATGTATTTTAACACCCCCGTCAAGTTGGAGCCGGGAGAGAAATGTCGAGCATGCCCAACTTGCGAAGTAGTCTATTAAAACTATCAATACCTGCTACTTGGTCATGGGAACTGATATAAGATGGAGTAATGGGACCGGATAGAATCTTTTCGCGAACAAAATGACAATCTATTTCGATGTGTTTAGTCCGTTCATGGAAGACTGGATTTGCAGCAATATGGATTGAGCTTGACTATCGCAATGTATTGTCACGGGAGCTGATGGTGGAAAACCAAGTTCGGGTAAAATCGAACATAACCACTGTACTTCGGAGGTAATAGCGGCAAGGGAACGATACTCCGCTTCAGCCGATGACTGATAAATAGTTAGTTGTTTCTTTGATTTCCATGAGATTGGATTAGAGCCGAGCATTATAAAATAACAGGTAGTAGAACAACGAGCGATAGGACATCCTGCCCAGTCGGAATCAGCAAAGCCTATGAGAGAAAGAGAACTTGTCGCCGAAAAAAATAGACCATTACCAATAGTTCCCTTCAAATATCGAAGAACTCTATTTTCAGCATCAAGATGAGTGGAACGATGACTTTGCATAAATTGACTAAGTTTGTTAACAACATATTGAATATCAGGACGAGTGACCGTATGATATAAGAGACGACCAATGAGTCGTCGATAAAGAGATGGGCCAGGCAAGGGATCGCCGTCATTTGGAAGTAGTCGAAGATGTTGTTCCATAGGGAATGGAGATTTACGACAACCAAGCATTCCAGAATCTTTTAATATGTCAAGAGTATATTTACGCTGACATAAAAATAACCCCTTCTTGGAACGAGATACTTCTATACCAATAAAATAGCTTAGATGACCAAGATCCTTGATGGAGAAAGATTTAGCAAGAAATTCTTTTATTTTAGAAATATAAGATTCATTATTTCCTATAATGATAATATCATCCACATAAACAAGAACAACTACTGATATATGATCACGAATATACGTAAAAAGACTGTAATCAGAGATAGATTGATGATAACTACGTCCAATTAAAATGGAAGAAAATTTAGAAAACCATTGACGTGAGGCTTGCTTAAGTCCATAAATAGATTTACGGAGCTTATAAACTTGATTATTATGAATACGTGAAATACCAGGAGGAAGTTTCATAAAAAATTCTTCATTTAGGTCACCGTTTAAAAATGCATTATTGACATCTAATTGATGAAGAGTCCAATTTTTGATGGTAGCAATAGAAAGAAGTAGACGAGCAGCCACTAATTTTGGTACAGGAGCAAATGTATCATGATAGCCAATTCCTCTGACTTGAGTGTAGCCTTTTGCTACTAAATGAGCTTTATATCGTTCAACAGAGCCATCAGAACGATATTTAATTTTATAAACCCATTTACAACTAATTGGTGTTTTATCGGGTGGTAATGAGCAAATTGGCCATGTTTTGTTTGCGTCGAGGGCACGAAGCTCAACAGCCATTGCATTGCGCCAAACAGAAGATTTAATGACCTGAGAATAGGTTTAAAATTCATTATGATAAACGATTTTAGACAAAAAAACGTGATGAGAAGAACTGAACTTTTCGGTTGAAAAGTGTTTGGATAATGGAAAGAAGTAGATGAAGAAGAAATACTGCATGAATAATAACTAAGATGTGATGGTGGTCGTCGAATTCACCGAGGACGAATTAGATCAGCGGTATCCGCGGGAATCACATTGGGAGTATTATTTTCACTCGGATTTTCAACTTGAATAGGTGAAGGAATATCAGTAAGTACTGATGAATTATTTTGAGAAAATATCTGATCAGTGGGTAAATCATTATCTAGAGGCATGACTGAAATATCATTAGGAAAATGGTCTGAAATGTTTTTGTATGGAAAGACTGACTCATGAAAAATAACATCACGTGAGACTGTTATGCAATGAGACGAAGGATCATAAATTCGATATCCTTTTTGACCATAAGGATAGCCAACGAAATGTATGGTTTACCTCATGCATCGAATTTATTTTTAATATGCATATTTTTGGCAAAACAAAGACATCCAAACACGCATAAGGAGAAATAAGACAGGACTTTTCCAAACAAAATTTCATGAGGAGATTTGAAATTAAGAGTATGTGTAGGTAATTTATTAATGAGAAATGCAGCAGTGAGAACACATTCACCCCAAAAAGAAAGGGGGAGATTAGCTTGGAATCCTAGTGAGCGAGCAACATCAAGCAAGTGTCGATGTTTACGTTCCACAATCCTATTTTGTTAAGGAGTGGCTACACAACTTCGTTGATGGATTATACCATGAGAATGAAACCAATTTTGAAACTCTAATGAAAGAAACTCAGTTCCATTGTCAGACCGAGGAGTTTGAAGTTGTGGAATAAAAATACCACCATCTCCAGACTGTATAGTGGAGATTGACAGTTCGAATTGTTTATTAACTTGATTAAAAAAATGTTTTATCATATGTAAAGTTTGAGACTTGAATTTCATTAAATATCCAAGTGCATCTTGAATAATCATCAACAATTGTGAGAAAAAACGTGAACCATTTTTAGATGGAACATTAAACGTTCCCCAGACATCAACATGTAATAATTCAAAAAATATATAAGAGCAAGATACACTTTGTGGAAATGGACCACGAGATTGCTTAGCTTGTGGGAAAACATCACAAATAAATTTATTATTCGCGGATATATCCGAAAAATTATTAACAAGAAATTTAAAACGGAATTAATAGGGTAACCAAGGCGAGAGTGCCAAAGATCAAAATTATCTGAATTCTGAAACGAAAAAACTAAATTCAAATGGGGAACATCCTCCAAATAGTAAAGTCCACAATGAACTCTACCCCGACCAATCATCCAGTTCGTAACAGGTCATGAAAACGACATTGAGATTTAGATAAAATTACTTCACAATTAAGTTGTTTTCTTAATTGTGAGACAGATAGTGAATTGAATTTGAATGATGGGATAAAAAAACACATCTTTGAGAATAAGAGATTTTGAATGTTTATCAATCCCAATGTGAGTCACTGATGCAAAAGTGCCATCAGGCAATTGAACAGACTTATGTTTTTGCAATGGAACACATGAAGAAAAAATTGATAGTGATGTGCATATATGATTTTATGCACCTGAATCAATCCAACAAGAAGGAATACAAGACAGAACTGTACCTGCTAAGTTAGCCGAGAGTTCACCGACTTCTTCTTTGGCCAAGAGAGCAAGAAACTTGTTGTACTGTTGAGTTGTCAGATGATTGTTTGGCACAACATGAGAAGTTGATCCATGTTCAGTTGTGCGCTTTTCTTATTTGCTTAGGAAGCCATGGAGTTGATAGCATTTCTCCCGAGTATGCCCATGTCGGTTGCAGTGGTCACAGAATGGATGCTGCCTCTTTGACAACCCACGGTATGGTGGCTTTGAAGCTTGGATGGCAGCAGACTCAACAACATAAGGATCAACTCTGATAGGAATGGCAACAAAATTGTTTTCATTAGCCATGATAAGAGATTAAGGAAGACAAGAGCATAGTTTATATAATGGTGCTCTGATACCATGTGAAACAGAAAGAAAATTGAGATTACTTGCTTACATTATTTGATTCAGTACATGGGTATTTATAACAATAGTATACACGGCTGAAAGTATCATTTGAATGCAAAAAACAACAATTAAATCTTATATGAATTCCTTGAGAATAGCTCTGGCTGAAGAGTAGCTATGCATTCCTGGATAATAGCTCACGTCTATGTATTCCTGGAGTGAGAATAACTCACGTAATTGGATCTAACAGTAGGAATAGCTCACGTCTATGTATTTTAACACCAATACACATTACAATCCAGTTTGTCTTATGTTGGCTGATTGTTTACTATGTTTGCATACCTGCTTTCTATTTGTTTTTATTCCTCTTAAACCGTACTTTCTGTTTTTCATATATTATAGGTATGATTTACATGTTTAGACTATGTTGAACCTTAAGTTGCCACTCTACTTTGTTGTCACCTCCATTTTCTGTCTTTCTAATTTACTGCTATATCGACTATGAGTTTTAGTTTACTCCTTGCAGCGTTGAAATGTCCACGCCTTGATTTTCTGCATTTTAATTCTCAATTTTTAGAAACATATGAATATATATATATCTCTCATCATCCCTTTTTTATTATTTACCCATTGTGGAAAGAATTTAACTTATAAAGTACCTCTTGCACGTTCATTTTACTCTATATAAGATGCATTGGAAGAAGACATAAGATTTAACTCCTCCTTAACAACTAAGTTTTCATTATTTGACATTTACTTCCAATCCCATTTGTAATGATGGTTTCTTATTCATGTTGTCGGCAAATGCTATAATTTTTCCAATATACGTATTTTTGTTAGACTGTTTGTATTACAAGTTAATAGCAAAACAATAACGTTCACTTTCTTTGTCTGTTAAATCATATTTCTAAACTAAAATTTGAAAATATATGTACAATGATTTGTATTACAGCATAAAAATTATGTTTACATTTTCCTAATATGTGTTAATCACAACTGTCTCCCTGCTGATGTTGATTTTCTACTAATTTCTCAAATTTTCCATATTTGCTTTTTACAATACTATAATACACCATGTAACTTGTATACTGATTAGTTGTTTCACAGTTACATCCTGCATGTATCTGTATACCAAATAAATATGCAGTTTGAGCGACTATAATTAATATAGTTGTATTCCTATTTACAATTACAGTGGCTGATATTATTAATCTATATTTAAATACCAAGCCTTTCAAATGAAAGATTTTGGTATTTCCAGAATGGTCAGTGATGACCGTGGAGTGAATCTTCTGCAACCATATGTCATTTTAGTTGAAGGAGAACTTAGCTTTGCTTTCGCGCATATATTGTAATTGACCATGTAGAAATAGTCACTAAGTTTGGACCTATTATCTCATATTCTTTTATTGCTCGCCCTTAGTTGAAGATCATAGTTGGTTTTTTTATGTCGCTTTGTTGTTTAAATAGCGTATCATAAGGGGAAATATTTTGATATATATGGAGTAGAGATAATTAGTGGAGCAAATTCAATGGAAGGAGTATAGCATTTCTTTTGGGTATAGGGCTATCAATAGAAGGATCAGAGATACGTGCTTTGTATAAAGTACATAGTATGGTCTTCATAGTTGGTTCTGCTTCAGTGAACAATGCAGTAACTGCATCAATTATTCCACAACAAGTTGAAGAATGGGCCCAAATTCCTAAAAGAAGTTGCATAAGGAATAATTCGATGTACCATATAGGTACCCATAAAGCAAGGTATTATTCTGTTTTTGGACTTGAAGCTTCAATAGAAGCTAGCGGTATTTTTTCACTTTGAAATTTAACTTTATGCAAAGTAACTGTAAAGCAGACTGACAATAATTAATCGTATTTAGAATTGCTATGTTGGGAATTCTCTTTTCTTTCATGGAATCAACCCCGGCTTAAATGAGGATAGCTAACGGAATTTTAAGGGGTTAACCGACTTCCGAGAGCAATAGTGTATTGCACAGTATTATTGTAAATGAGGTATACACTGAGTAGTTTTGCATGTTTGCCGAAATATTTGCATGACCATTTTTATGCTTATTAGATTAAGAACCTCGGAGAAGAAGGAAATCAAGCTGCTATTGTTGGGGAAGTATCTATTTGTTCTCCATATGATATTCAGGTTAGTATTAGTATTACTGAGCTAAGTGTGACTATCCCTATCTGACTAATCTGATCAACTGTCGCTCTCATCATCTAGCTGGGCGTTATGCATTTTATCGTCATTACAGTCTTAATGGCACTTCTTTTCCTCTCTGTTATTTTGGTTGTCGCGTATGCATTTGAAAATTTCTGATTGCCATTAGTTCTTTATGATATTCACTGGTTATGCCAATTTCATTTTGTTGATGTAGGGTGTTTGGAGTGCTTTTGTTTTTTTACATTGATTCCTATGAATGATAGGAACAAGCTAGGGAATACTTACCAAGGTCTGGTCTTTTCAGTGAACAAACATATCGGTTCATTGATACTGTGGTTTTGTTTTGATTTTATTGTATATTTTATATGGACTGAAATATAGGTTTATTTGTCAACATGTAATTGGGTACTTCGGCATGACGTTACATGTTTGGAATGTAGAGGCATTTGATCCATGCAGAGCTTTTTTTAACAAAAGGAAATATATAGCATAACAAAAGGGATAATCTAGCCATTCTCCAACGGCTCACAAAAACGGTTCTGCAAATAGCTAAAACTGTGCACACACATGAACAAGAAAAACAAAATACAGAAAGAGCAAAAGAAATCCAGAAGGATGGTCCGTCGATATAGGCTCCTCTCTGATCCTAGAAGATGACAAGGATCCCAAAAATCTGGGTGGAAAGAGCCAGTAGAGAAGCTCCAAACATATCCAGGATCACGAATAGCTACCAAAGCCCTGGCTGATCCAGCAGTCCAACCAGGTAGTAGAGAATCAACCCACACGTAGCACCTAACAGATCCTGCCCAGCAACCTGTACAACAAGACTTGAACAACTAGCAAACAATGTTAGTTCGGGGGGGGGGGGGTGAGTTGGAAGATAAGGACCACAAAAGCACACTACCCACACAAAGCAAAAATCAACATATACCTTGTCTGGGGATGGCTGTTAGCGTTGAAACATCAAAGTTAACAGCCAACCTCCTAGACCGGGATCCTATCACACCTCTGAACGGCCTACCCCGAAATGCTAGGAAAACATCATTCCTAATTTTTCGGATGATGGTCGGAGGGTACATAGCCTCTTTATCAAAGATTGCCTTGTTTCGCGTGCACTAGATGTGCCAACAAATCAAACAAAGAATCAGACGAAAGCGGCTTGCTCGGAGAAGTTTACCTGAGATGCCAGACCACTAGAATCTCAGGAAGTCTTCAAACGAGTTTGCATTACAACGACAACCTAGCAGGTTCCCGAAGTAATTCCAAACAGACCTAGCACTAAACCTAGAAATCAACAAGTAAAAGGTGGTTTCGGTGCTGCCAGCTCTACAGCACCTGCATCTGGAAACGAGGGTAATACTTCTCATCCAGTGCCAAACCATTATGCATGGTTTTCCACATAAATAGAGACACCTTCGGTGGAATAAAGACATTCCAAATAAAAGATAAAAGAGGAATCTCAGGTGTCAGATTCCACACAGAATTCCATGCTGTAGAAAGAAGGAAGGGATTACTGTCCCAAGGGGTACCCCTGCCATGAGCATCTGATAAGGACGTCACGGATTGCATCTGTTTCCACGTCTCACTAGCATGGGATGAGATACCAGAGTAATGCGTACTTTCCAACCTTACCCAAAGCTTGCAAGCAAAGGCGACACAGACGCCTTGAGGGTTACGGAGGCCCAGGCCTCCCTCACTTTTGGGACGATAGATAACGCTCCAGGAGATCCAATGATGACGATAAATGTTATCCTTGGATCCCTAGAAGAAAGAGGACGCCAGGGAATGGTACGAGCGGAAAAAAGAAGTCGTAGGAATCATAGCAGCAAAGATATGAGATCCTATGGAGTCTAGAACATATCTAATGAAAACAAGCCTACCAGCCTGAGAAAGTAGGGTAGCATTCCATTTAAGGATCTTCCCCCTAACTTTGTTAGTGATAGGATCGAAAACGGCGTTGAGCTTCCATCCTCGATATAAAACAATGCCGAGGTAAGGAAGCGAAAGCGAGGCCGCCTTAAAGCCAGAATAAGACTCGATCCAAGCAGCTATATCAGCCGTAAGATCTTTCGTGGGAACGAAGCCGCTTTTGGAAGAGTTAACGAGTTGGCCCGAGCATCTCTCATACTGCCGAATGAGGCCCAAGAGGCCTTGAAAATACTAACGACTACCATTAGTAAAAATGATGATGTCATCAGCAAAGGAAAGAGAATAGATAAGAGGGCATCCCCTAGGGATGTCGAATTTGTGAATCTGCCCAGCAATCATAAGGGAGTGCAAGCCCCGAATAAAAGCCTCAGCGGCAAGGACGAACGGAGTAGGGGAGAGGGGGTCTCCCTGACGAAGACCTCTCCCAGACCTAAAAAAACCGGAGGCCGATCCGTTGATGAGAACCAGCAATTGGATATAAGCCTCCAAACAACATCGATAAGGGGCTCCGGAAAACCGAAAGCCCAAAGGACCTTGGTGATGAAGAACCAAAACGTGCGATCATAAGCCTTAGCCATATTCAGATTGACAACCACATTAAGCCCACGGACCTTCCTATTGATCTGGGAAGCTCCTGTGCTAAAAGGACATTATCAGTGATTAAACGTCCTTTTACAAAGCCAGCCTGGGAGGAAGAAAAAAGACGCTCAAGAAACTGAGCTAACCTAAAGCTTTGAACCTTCGAAATAACTTTGTTAGAGAAATTACATAAAGTAATAGGCCGAAAGTCAGAACAAGAGGTAGGGTGGTCACATTTGGGGATGAGGATTAGGTTGGTTGAAGTCCACCCTGTGGGGAGTTCCTCACTGGAATAGAAGGACTGAATGGCTAACAGAAGTCTGGTTGGATGATAGGTCAAACACTTCTATAGAAAATCCCGTTGTAACCATCAGGCCCGGGCGCACTATCCTTACTAAGAGCAAATACGCAAGCACGTATTCCTTCTGAGGTAGGAGGAGCGGCAAGGTCCGAGCTATCAGACGGGAGGATCAGCCGAGAAATGAAGGAAAGCAGGGAAGGATCATACATTGAAACGGAAGGAGTGCTGAGAAAAGACTGGAAGTGGGATAGAATAGTATCTTTGACCTCTGCAGGAGAGGAGGTCAAAAGATAAATCTGGGCGGAGAGTTTGAGAAATGGAGAGACGCATATTCTTCTTATGGATAGAGGAGTGGAAAAAACTAGAGTTCGAATCGTCTTCAACAATCCATTTGATACTGGCTTTCTGGCGCAAATGGTCTTGCTCAATGCGAAGCTCAGAGGAGTAGGCTAGTTGGGCCATAACCCACGCCTCCTTATTGGCGGAAGAGGGTGCATCATCAAAAGCCGCTTCCACAAGAACAAGAGTTTCTTCAGCAGCTCTGATGCGATCATAGATGTTCTTGAAAACAAGATGATTCCACGTCTTAATACAAGTCTTAAGACGCTTCACCTTGCGCGAAAACACAACACAAGGGGAACTGCTCAACGGTGAGATCCAAGTGTAACACCCCCACGTCCATTAATGTCACTCACAAAGGGAATGCATTAACTTCCATGGAGGTTATAAGTGAATATAGAACAGAAAAATTACAACAAGACAGATAATAAATAGTACTTGGAAATCTAAAACTTCATTTTATTGCAGCGGAAATTAAACATGTTTGTTACATCATAAAACCATAGATCATAACCAAGTACAATATCCATCTTCATAAAAACAAAATACATAATCCCATTACATAAATAGCCATTAAAGAAGATAACAAGCTGGACTTTACTTCAAGGGTCCAAGCTTTCCAAAGAGATGACGCAATCCAATCAAGCTCCACTAGAGCTGGGTCCAACTTGAGGACCTGGAGGGGGAAAAAGGATAGAAATAGAGGGGGTCAGACATAAAGTCTGGCGAGTATGATAATTCTAACAATACTATTATCAAAATAACTAGACTAAGGCATAAGCTGGAAGACAATTAAATGTCTATGAACTCTTAGGAAGATAAAGATAGCGTTTAAGATAACGTTAAAGATAACAGTAAAGGCACACCTAATTACTAACGAATGATTACTACACTGCACCGCACATTACTACACTGCACCACATCGGTCACCCTATTGTTTGATCCCACTTTCTTCACACAGAAACTTTATAAATAGCCTTACGTACCCCTAGCTAACTACATAGGTGTCGTCTGCCCCTATCTCCACTAGGTGTACCCCACTACCCACTTTCGATCGGCTCCCTACTCGTAGATACCCGTGCTGGCCCCACAGTGGGGTGTATCACTCCCCTAAAGTGGCAACCCGATACAACTTGAGAATGCACGGCTTATACCTACACGATGCAACAATGTCTTATCTACCAGCCCGGGTTCACACACGCATATGAAACCCGTTGGACTTGCGTTGCCACCGCTCCCCGTTTTGGCCTCTTACAGTCGAACCCAGCATGCGTGTCCCGTCCTCGACTTGGGTCGAGCCCACAAATATACGTTTGGGATACTGGTCGAAATGGGCCCCCACAAGCTACCCACCTAAGCTTGTCACTAATATATCCCACTTAACCCTCTTAGTCATGTTCATTTACATGTGTGTTTGGTTAAGTCTTACTAATCGTATTTCACATGCCACTAAGGGCACCCCCTAGATTCCTCATGCCACCCAAGGCACCTACTTAACCCCCATGTCCCACCTTACATGTTTATCTGGTTAAGTATTTCTTAATTCATTCAGGCCATAACCTCATAAAGACCTCTCACATTAGACTGGCATTTATGGCAGCTGGATTTGTCGGGCGGGTCCGGGCAGTCTTACACCATAAAAGAGTTTAACCTCGTGTCTTTACAACCGTTATGCTTTAGTTTAGGCCTAGGACCTCTCACATTGGGCTGACATTTGTGACCACTGGATTTGCCGGGCGGGTCCGGGCAGGTTTACGTCACAAACGAGTCCAACCTCGTGTCCTAAGCATTGATTAACACTTAAAATCTTTTACCCCAGTTTTAATAATTCCCTATTCAAATTATTAATTAAGTCAACTTTTAATGATGTCCATAATTGACTCAATTATGACCATCCACTTATGGCATGCAAAATCATATCAATTGCACCCCAACTTTTTAATATTAAATCCTTAATATTACCCCTACCCCACGTTTATACGTTCGCTTATTCAACGCATAATATAGGCTAGACTTGTATAGTCTAACACCTAGCACAAAGATAAATTATCACAACATATAGACAATTAAAATAAATCTAATCATAATAGGGGTGAAACTTGCGTAAACTACACATGTTAAGGATCAAAAGGTGTCAACTTGTTAAATGTCTCAATTTATATGATATGATCATAGCCCAAATCGATACATAAACCTGCATATGGGGTTTTTAGGCAACATAATGATGATGTAAACTAGCATAGGATATCACATATGTCATAGCATAATTCTAGATGTCATAATAGATGTCTTGGTATATGTTCATAACTTTTCTAATCAATCTAACTTGCATATGTGACTTGTCATATAGATCAACATAACCCAAACATGATGATTTAATTAATATGAACTAACTAGCATAGATGGTAACATCATGGCCTTTTTAACATGTATGATTCATCACAACTTAGCATAGAAACTTTCAACATACATAACATCATCATAGCATGATTTACAACATGTAAGATATCATCATCACATAACATTGGATTTACAATATACATGATAGCAAAAGGGGTTTACAACAACATATACGGTAATTCACATCATCTACTCATAATCCATTCATAACTCAACCTAATTAAAATGATAATAATCTTGTTAAGATCATCATACTCACAATTTAGAGAAGAAAAGAGAGAGTTTTGCTTTGCTTTAGGGTTGAGAGAATTAGAATTGAATTTGCTTTTCTTCTTTCTTAGTTGGGGGCGGCTCCATTGATTTCCATGGCGATGGTATGACGGTTACTATTCTATTTTAATTAGGTTTAGGGTTAGCATTAGGATGTATTTATAGGTGTAGGAAGTTATTTAGGACCATTAGATTAACCCTGAACCATGAGAACCAATCAAATGCAAAATCTGCATTTGAGCGAATCGGCCCACGGGTTGACAGCCAAACACCCTGGATTAACCCCTAGTCGACCCAGTGAGGCTTGGGTCGACCTCAAAAATGGGCCGGTTCGGTTATTCCCCCTCCCAATTCGCTGTTCTGAACTTTTTCGCATATTTATTTATTTAATTTTTTAATTTATATATATATATATATATATATATATCAATATATATATATTTCTCTGCGCAACCCATTTCACTTAATTCTTTTCTAAAAATTAAGTATACTTTAATTTGTGAATTTTAATGTTATAAAATTACGGGGTGTTACACCAAGATTCTTCCACAAGGCTATGCACTGTTTCAAATCTTGCAAATATCGCCCGAGATCTCCTCCGAGATCTCATTTTGGGCTCCTTCCAAAACGAAATAGCAAATATCACTCTAAATCTCCTTTCGAATATATCGCCTGAGATATTACAATATCGAACGATATATCGATCGACACGAAATACTGGAATATTGTCCAAGATCTTAGTTTTTTGGTTAAAATTTAAATTTGCGTCTGAACTAGAACTATAATTATAAAACTCAAATCTAGCCATATCAATCTTTTGTTATTTTACATTTTGCATGTTAAATGACTATATTGTGTGTTCGTATATGTTTTACAATGCTTATGATTTTCACATTCGTCTTTTTACATACATGTTACTTATGAAATTATGTATTTTATGGTATATTTATGCTGAATTTTTTAATGTTTTGGATCCTTTTAATGTTTCCTTTCGAACAGTATTCCTGTTTTAAGCATATTACGATTTAGAGTATGAAATGATCTTTCGCAAAATAAAGAATAATAAAGTTATTTTGCATTTTAAGTTTAAGTTACTATGTTTTTTATAGCCTTTATAAAAATCATTTTGTTAAAATATCATTTTTAACATATCATGTAACCCGAGATTGTTCCGATATGAACTTTCAGACCCGAGATGAAAATCCGAGACGAACTCCCGAGTTATACTCATCTCTTCCGAGATCTCCCCCGATACGAGACCGATTCTATAAATACATGAGACGAAACGCGACCGATATCCAAGATTTAAAACCTTGAGGCTATGAAAGGAGTGATGAGATCTCCACATACTCTGGAACCTAAAGGAGGACGGACCGGAAGGAGAAAGGGAGGAGTAGGAAAGAAGCATATGGGCATGGTCGGAGAAAGAGCGATGAATGTGAGAGACAGAGTACGAGAAGGGAAGACTGAACCAACCTTCCGAAGCGAATACCCTATGAAGCCTCGAGAGGATTCAGTTAGGATCGTCCGGGTTGTTACACCAGGTGAATGCCGAGCCGGTAAAGGACAATTCCACAAAACCCGAGCAGATAAGGAAATCGCTGAAATCCGCCATCGCCTGGCGGTTAATAGTAATTCCTCCTTGTCTCTCTGCTTGGCTAGCTACTACGTTGAAGTCGCCACCCACCACCGATACATAGAAACCTAAGTCGGAAAGAGAGAGGTAATCGACCTAAAGGGTTTGCCTACCTAACCTGTCGCACTTAGCATAAACCACCAGAGCAAGAAAAAAGAGGATAAGGAGGAAGACGAACAAGCTACCGAAAGAAGCTGGTCCGAGACGAACAGAGGCTGAACAACAAGATCTTTGGACCATAGTATCCAAATCTGTTGGACATGTTGGCTTTGGCATCGCCAAAGCCAAGGGATAACATAGACTTGGTCATCGCTTCCGGACCCATCAAAGGTTCCAGAAGTGCTATCAACCAAACAGAATGCTTCTTGATAATGCGTTGAGTCTCGCCAGAGACTCCTAATTGCCAATACCATGAACATTCCAAAAGAGGAAGTTCGCCATCAGAACCTGGGAAGAAAACGAAAAAGCCAACAAAGGGGAGGGATACTACACCCATCCCCAGCCTCAACTACGATAAAAGTGTGTCGAGTAGATCTAACGTTCTGCTTGGACGCAGCTATAGAGCATGTGCGAATGGTGCGAGGGGTGCACGGGGTCGGCCGCCTATGACGCCCGGAGGGACGACTAGTCGGTTCGGGCGAAGAAATGTCGGATGAGCTAAAACAGCAGACGAGGATAAGCTAGGACGAGACGGACATGAATTCTTAGTAAGACGAGATAGACGACCATTAATGGTCGCTATTTCGGCCTTACTAATCAATGGATAAGAAAAATGGAAGGGAGGCAGACTAGAGGAAAAAAAAAAGTATAAGTAACGGAACTAGAAGGAGAAATGGGGGTGATGTGGAGTTGCCCGTCTGAGGAAACATCGATCGCTGTAAGATCTGTGATCCATGAAGAGCTTATGGTGAGAATAACACTAATTATTTTTATTGCTCTTATTTAAGGTTTTCAGTATGAGAGATATCTGATGAATATTATATAGTAAGTAGCGAAATTTTAGCTCAGAACATAGGTTGTTAATTGTTGAAAGCTTAACGGATCATTTTCTTGTATATGCGTTCGCATATGCTCAAATGAATCTTATTATAGTTTGATTTCACATCAGTTGCCCATTAACCCGTTTGGTTTGGCTTAAGTAAGCCGTTTTTGGCTTTTTAAAAGCCAAAATGAATAAATTATGCTTTCAATATGCCAAAAAAATAACTTATTAAGTCTGTCCAAATTGGAAGTAAGTTTTCTATTCGATTCTTCCCTCTGTCTGTTTGTAAGCATATCATACTAAGTTAGAGGCTTGATTGTTGTGCTTTAAATAAATATACTAAAATTTTAACTACATTTAACATTGCAATTTACTAGCTTTTTTTTATGAGCCACATTCAATATTGCCCATTGCTGTCTGTGCTCTTGCCGATGACACTGGTTTTATGTCGCTGCGGAAAATTAAAGCTCTTATAAGCAGTGCAGTAAGATTTTATTTCATGTTAATTTATTATGCTGAGGTCGTGAATGATTAATTTTGTTATGTTACGGGTTACATTTCCAGTTATTATTATTATGTTGGCAGGTGTTCTACATGCCATTTTTGGGACAAATTTGGACATGGTTGGGTTTGGTACCTGCATCAAGATAGAACTTTCATTTCAGTTTGCTTAGACCAAGTTCTACACACAAACAACACAGGCATATCTTATACACTGTTATTCCATATATGTATTTTTATAAATAATAACAATCACTCAATGGCTCACCATTTGCAAAAATGTAGGATGCCGCGTAATTTATGAAACTTGCTCACCGTTCATGTACATAAATGGATAATTAAAGAGGAGATTGACCATTGAATGATTGTGCAGACAAAACATTAATTCAGTAACTGAATACATATAACTTAGAGAAGCTTTCAGTATTTCTTGTAAACATCCAGGTTTAACAATGCTTTTCACCTTATCGAGATATCCTTAAAGCATTTTTATCTGACCCATGTAATCTTGATCTTCCACACACAAGGTAATGGCCCTTGCATCAACACCTGGACCTTCAAACTGAATGGGACTTGAAGCTTTCTGTCGCAACAACTTGTAAGCTTTTCCTCTCAAGTCAATAGTAGCAGGATAAAGAGAAGGGTTTTCCAATAGGAATGGTGATAGGACCATGTGAATACCTCTTCGCAATCATCATTTCTGTTATTGGAGTTGCGCTAGATTGGAAAATTGTGATTCTCAATTGCAAAAGCGTTGAAAGTTATGAGTTGCAATTGAAGACAACTAAGGTAACATGTTGCAATATTTAACGGGTGTTGAGTGAACTTGGATTATGTAAACTTTAGTTATAAACGATGTCTTTGTTTATGATATTGTGTTAAATAACTTATGTAAATGATTAATGGTTATGTGATTATATAGTTCTTTATTTGAACATGCTTTTGCTACTAGTTGTATGAAATATATATAAATGCAAATCATATGCATATTTGTAAATATTGTGATAGTATGGGAGGATATTTGTAACACCCCACCTCCGCCAGGGTGGCTCTTTCAAGCAACTCTGACTTTGGTGGGGCGTTTTAAAACAAGGGTAAACATGCATAATGATATAGCAAGGCAGGACATGACATATATATATGTAAATAAACAGAGTAAGTAGATAGATAGAACAGCGGAAGAATTTTAAACCATTTCAAAAACAAGTCTGCTACATCATAATGTCAACTTCCCAAACAAACAAGTCTAGTACATAAAATAACATCATCTGAAACTGAAAAGGAAAACATAAAAGTAGCTATCCCCAAAGTGGAAAAACCATAGCGAGCTCAAGTCCGAAGCATACATGAGTTATCCAAGAAAGCAGCTAAGATCCAAGCTAGGCTCCTGTATTCCCTCCCTGAGAACCTGAGGGGGGGGGGGAAACGGAAGAAAAGAGGCGAAAGAAAACAGGTCAGTCAAAAAGACTGAGTAAGCCCTGCTACGATCAGTCTATAAACTAATAAAGTTAACATCATGATGGAAACTGAGATGATCATAGATAACAACATACTGGCATGATAAATTAACTACAAGATAGATAGAGGTGTCATCGCATAAACAAGGTTAAGTTTTGCACCACGGTGTACTAGCAAACCAACATAACAACATAACAGGTATTGATCCCTTGGCCCAAGCTTTGACCCAATAACATGAAGTGACCTTAATATCAGGTCCAACCAAACGGTCTAGTCGATCGGCTCCCTATAAGCCTAACACGTCAAGTGTTGATGTCCATACGGCCCACATATGGATGTAGTCAGACTGTGCTGGGTCCACCTTCGGGTGTATCAAGCCCTCGGGTGTCAACCCCAGACACTTAAGCAATAATGCACAGTCTAAACCTACTGGTACCCGTGCCTCGAGTTTGTCCAATACCGGACTACGTGCACGTCCGTAGCCCGCCTGGACCCGCACCGCTGTACCACTCGGCCATCGCTTTGGTCGCTTACATCCGTCCAGTAATCGTGCCCCGCCCTAGCCTAGCCTCTAGGGTTGTGATGATACCAAACTGGGATTACTGCTGGAACAGACCCCGTTGCTAGGGTTTCCTAAGAGGGTTAAGTGCGATTTAACCCTTCACTAATCATGGATTAAATTGGTTAAGTGTAACTTAACCCCATTTCAATCCCTCGAAGCCCCAAGTGGATTAAATTGGTTAAGTGTAACCAACAGTTCACACTTAACCCCATTTCAATCCCTCTAACCCCAAAATGGATTAAATTGGTTAAGTGTAACCAACAGTTCACAACTTAACCCCATTTCAATCCCTCGAATCCCCAAATTGGTTAAGTATTAGTGGACCCTGACTTAACCCTAATCATGAGGCATTAATTAATTTAATGCACCTTAACCTCTCACATTAGACTTTGTTGTGGTTACCTAGTTAAGCCGGTGGGTTCCGGGTAGATTTACACCACAACTTGGTCTAACCTCGGGTCTTGGCACCACATGACCAACTTCTCACATTGGGTCCTATTGTTTGTAGCCACTAGTTAAGCCGGTAGGTTCCGGGTAGAATTACGCTACAAACTCAACCCAACCTCGAGTTGGCCACACTTATGTTTTCTAAGTGTCATGTCCACTTTATTTCAAAACATAATTACAAGTCAAAAAATACTTGGGTAGACCTAACTTAATAGGTAAATTCCCAAGGGGTAGACCTAACTTAATAGGTAAATTCCCAATCTTATATTTTCATGTATTTTAAGTTTACCCAAACCCCCCCCCTCCCCCCCAACGTCATTCTATCGCTTACATATTCGTAATAACGCATAAAGGATAGGAAGAGGGAACTTGGCACAACATACATGATGGACTTGCATATCGCAACAAACATGCATAACATGTTAGACTTGCACAACTTAGCATAGTGAACTTGCATATTACCATAAACGTGCATAACATGTTAAACTTGCCTAACATGGCATAGGGAACTTGCATAAACATGCATAACTTGTCAAATATGCACAACATGTCATTTTGAACTTGCATAAGCATGCATAACTTGTCAAACATGCATAACATGGCATAGTGAACTTGCATAAACATGCATAACTAAATAAACTTGCAAATCATGGCTTGGTGATCTTGCATAAACATGCATAACTCAATAAACTTGCAAATCATGGCTTGGTGAACTTGCATAAACATGCATAGCTCAATAAACTTGCAAATCATGACTTGGTGAACTTGCATAAACATGCATAACTAAATAAACTTGCAAATCATGGCTTGGTGAACTTGCATAAACATGCATAACTCAATAAACTTGCAAATCATGACTTGGTGAACTTGCATAAACATGCATAACTCAATAAACTTGCAAATCATGACTTGGTGAACTTGCATAAACATGCATAACTAAATAAACTTGCAAATCATGGCTTGGTGAACTTGCATAAACATGCGTAACTCAATAAACTTGCAAATCATGACTTGGTGAACTTGCATAAACATGCATAACTCAATACACTTGCAAATCATGACTTGGTGAACTTGCATAAACATGCATAACTAAATAAACTTGCAAAAATCCCAACTTTCATCACATTTTAACTTTAGAGTTTCTAAAATGAAGGTAAGAGGGCTTACAATGCTTATGCGGACTCAAATGAGTATAGCAAATGTAAGAAACCCCTTATGCAACTAATTTAAAAACCCCAAATGCAAGCAAACTTGATCAAGACTCCTCCTTTATGATGCCAATAGAGAAACAAGCCTTTAATGCAAACTAAGGAGGATCATACAAGCCTAAATACACTTGTATGCATGGAAATCTCTTAGGGATTTGTTTAGGAATTGTATGAAGAGAGTGGAGGCCATGAGAGTTTTGATTTTGGCATAGTTTAGTTGCTAGAATGAATAATGAGTGATTTAGGGTAGGTTAGGGTCTTATTTATAGATTAGGCTAGTGATTTAGACCATAGGATTAACCCTAGGTTGAATTAGGTCCATCAGATTTCGGAACTCTCCAGAACCAAGCCCCCCAATCAAGCCCAAATCAGAAATGGTGCACCAGGCAATACTGCCCGGCCACCCCCTGTCGACAGGGCTGTCGACACCCTGGGGACCCTGTCGACAGGCCTGTCGACATGCGGGTCCTGGGCGGGAATTTTCCCGCCTGCGCCAGTTTGCCCTAACCCTTGTTTTTAATTTTAAAATTTAAATCTGTTTTTACTTAGGAATTTTCTGCAAACTTCAATGGGCCTTAACTGGGTCATACGGACTCCGTTTTTCGAAAACTCGGACTCTATTTCGCGTATTTTTCCGAGACGAACGCAATGGCATAGCCCGTTTCCCTTGATTCCCATTTTATAATTTAATTCTGCCTCGATTTATGTTATAACAGGTTATTAAAAATACGGGTTGTTACAATATTAATGATGTATAAATCAAAATAACAAAAGATGGTCATGAGGCTAGTGCTGTCATTACTCTTGAAATTTAATAACAACAACATTTATATATTCTTGTTGAAAATATAAAATACAAATGTAACGACCCATCTTTCTGACCAGTTCTCACCGGTATTTAAACCAACTTAAACCGTTCACAAAGATCGATTGTTATGGGTACTTACATATTTGCACAAAGGTAATCAAACTTTTTATTTCTTTCCACTTTATTGATTACATTAGAGATTACAAGGAATATCAGAGTACCATATGTTTAGCGGAAATAAACTCTCCAGCGGAAACATCCAAATCATAACTCCAGCTTCAAACCTGAATCCAGTTCTGAAATCTAAACCTGCAAACCAAACTTCTGATTGTCCATGTAAAAATATGGGCACCTAGAGTTTAGGTGTAGGAAACAATAAAATCTAGGTCAGTCGTGGGACTTGTTTGAGATTTCAAAAGCACAATTCTAATTTAGGCTTCATTTTAAAGTTGGGAAATTCACCGGACCACGCCGCTAACGCGGATGGGGTTTACTCCATGTGAATATCCGTGCATCAAAATTCGTAATGATTTTGAAAAATGAAACTAACATAAGGTCTCGTGGCACACACACAATGTAAACGCACACATGGGCGAGGTTTCTCTTTATGTTAGTCAAACATGTTTGATACGTGAAAATCCTCTTGTATTATTATTAGTGCATAGTGAGAAAACAATTTCACAAATAAATGTATTATTCCTAGCCAGCATAATGCCGCATCCCATTATACTGATATAATCCTGCTGGTAGCAGGCTATACAACTAAAATCGTATGGGCTCGTAGTGGAAATTGGATTTCCAACAAATGACCAAGCAAAGGAACTACCTTACCGAACCAATGGGTACGCCTCAAGATGGACTCCCCGAGAACCAAACGGTTTTCTGCCAACACGAGGTCGGATTACCTCTTAACTAGGTAACTTAGAGCACGCCTGAGTATATCACTTCCCGGTTGTTACTAACCTCTAAACCGGTTACCCGCAACATCAACATCCATATAAATAGAAGTTATCGACATAGGTTAATACCTGGGCTCCATACCATAGTACACCTTTTACCTAGAAGGAAATGACTACCCATAACCTCGCTGCATCTTTCCTATTTTAGCCATTTACCGAGGAGTGAGGCTTGCCGAGGTCACGATATACAGAAAGCTACGCTTAAATAAGCCATGCTTTTTATCATCCATAGCTCATCGCATATCTTAAGTATGCTACATTATCCATTAATAACGCATCACCGATTTCCAATATATTACCTCTAAGTTTGTACGTCTTAGAGAAGGGTGTTAAGAAAGAGAATAATTCTCCGCCACTAAATAGATATATATTGATAAATCAGTGTTACGTAGTTAATTACAATGTTAGACACATAATCCATAAATGTTTGTTCTGGGTATGAACAAAACAACATCCAAAAATCTTCAAATACATTCAGATATCATGCCACTTATAACCTCGTTTGGTTGAACGGACCAATCCAAGACATCAGCATTCAATTCGAATGATTCAAAAATTCCTAGGCTTTACTCATCGATTTCCAAGTTTTAAGTTGCTTAATAACGTCGTATTATTACTTAGAATGGTTTTCGGGCCTATATCCGATCCCGGACTTTCCAAATAATAAGCGTACTTTAAAATCAGTAGCTATGGACTATACAAGTTTCTCAATTCAAATCTCCTTCCCCAAATTGTTATCAATTCATTTCAAATTAAGGTTGGATTCATTCAATTCCCTTTAACTCCATTTATTCGTCGTTATCTCTTTCCATAAGTTTCCAAAACCACCAAATCGTAATTTGGATTTAAATCTCCATTTATGGTAATTCAAATGATTGATATTTCAAATATAAGTTTAAAAAGAATTTAATCGACTTATATTTGATATCGATTCACAAACTCAGGCAAACACCATTAGAATCTAGATATGAATATGTTTTACTATTTCTTATAGTATTTGTCTAATCCTGGGATTCCATATCGAATATCCGAAAACTAATTCTATCCCAATCCATTTCCTTTTTAATTCAAACTTCCCACGTCTTACTTTATAATTTAAATAAACTTCATACCATACATTTTAAACTCTTTAAAATCTTTCAACATATTTAACAAATCCTTTTTCCATAAATAATAGTTCACGGTTTATATAATCTTCAAATTCCAATCATTTCAAAGAAATGGTATAATAATGTTACAAGCATTACGGAAAATACTGAGAAATGGTTATTTACCGAAAATTATTCCAAATTCACATATTCTAACTCAAATCACTTTAAAATACTAAAATATGATTTATCATATTTTTCTGGATTTTTAAATAATTTTTATAAGCCCATTTTATCCAATTTTCCATTACGGTCGTCGAACTGCGCGTATAGCGACCTTTTCAAATTTTGTTTTAACTATAACTTGAAAACCATACATTGGAATTTGAAAATTTCTCTTTTATTCAAAACCCATTATTAATAGAAACTCGTCGTTTTTCGTTTCACATCAATCTAATTCAGAATGTTCAAGTTATAACCATTTGAAATTTAAAATCGATATTAACGAACTATCGCCACGCATCGCGTTCGTTTTACGCTATATAATGTTTTAAATAAATCATCCCGTTCCTTTTCCCAAAGTAAATTTCATTTCCATAACTTAGAATAAAACCGTACTCCAAATTTCTTTTTCCCGAAATAATACTCTTATATTCCAACTTTAGTTCAAAACCATTTTAAATTCCAAATTTCCATTTCAAATCAACTTGAATAAAAATAATATTTAATTTAAAACTCGTTCGATTTTTTTTCCAAAATCCTTCAGGGAAATAATTCGCATTAAATCCATTATTCCAATTTCCAATTTCTTCATACTACATCAATTTGAACATTGAATGATAAAAATTTCCAAACTTATTCAATCCTTCCCAAAATAACTATTGCAAAAATCATTATTTAAAATTCCACTCTTTAATTCAAATTAAATTGAAACAATAATATTTTTATTCAAAATTCGGTTAACTATTAGCCGTTAAAGTTGTGTGCACGAAACTAATGTTAAGTATCATTTCCCGATCCCAATTCACTATTCAAATAGCCTATAAGAGATCGGGATTATTTCACAAACCATTTCAACTCATATCAATAACGTTTGCTCAATTTGATTTCTAAACTATTTTAAAATTAAATTTAAAACTGAATTTACAACCCTTATATTGATAAATAAATCTTCATTTATATGAAAGGAGAGTTAAAATCGACTACAAATATAATCACACAGCTACGGTATATGTGTGAATTCATGCAATCGGAATTAACCAAATAATTTAACCAAATAGGCAAGCACAAATTCATCCATCACAACCACAATGATTAAAATAATCAATTAACTGTGCGCAGAGTGTTATAGTGCATAACGCTTAGTGTTTACGGTGTTTTTAACTGCATGAATATCCACTGCACAACCAATAACGATTATTCATAACAACTTATGATCAATCAATTATTAAACTAACAACTAATTTTAATTAACCGTAATGACTAACTTAAAATAAATTTAAATTAGAATCTCACCATCATTGCTTTCCAATTTAACCGTAAAAATCGTATGAACTGCTAATCCAACCCCGGATGATCACGTTTAAACCGTCAAGAACGTTGTTATGGTCACGCGTACACCATAATTGACGTATGTATATACTTCCTTTAACCATACAAATGCAAAGACCCCACGTTATTTGCTCAACTCGTGAGTCCTCTCTTCCATCATTACTGCCTGTACGCACCCCATGCATATACACCGACAAGAGCACTCTTTATACAACACAATACGCCCCTACTGTCATGCACACGCTTGAACCTTCCTCCTTAATGCGTGAGAAGCTGAACTAAGTTTAGAAGAAGGAATGTGGGTTCTTTAAAGGAGCGAGAAGTGGAGCGGGTCTGGGGTGTCGGGTCAGTGCTGCTGCCTTCAAGGGGAGGGTTTGCAGTGAAATGAAAAGGAACCGAACAGATCCGAAGATGGGAAAGGAGTGCGGCGCCGAACTAGCGGAGCAGACGGCTTATAGGATATTAAAGGGAAAGTGTATTTAAGGGGAGGGGAGACTTGTGGTGCGCTGTGCTGGAGCAAAAAGAGTAGAAGGAGGCGTGCTGAACTTTGAGGAAGGAGCTGCGTGAAGGACTTTTGCAAGTGGAGTAGTGGACTGATGCGGCAGATCAGGGGTGAGCAATAGGGGAGAGGTCAGATTCTCGGTGGAAGAAGAGGTGGCGTGAGAAGTGGAAAAATACGGTGGAAATGAGTATGGTGTGAAGTTGCTATGAACAAAAAGGGGTGTGTGTCCTTATATGATGAGTTTTAGGGGTATATTTGTGAATTCAACAAGGACACATGTCCTCAATATATTGTCTTCTACCTGCATTATTCCAGAAAAAGGAACACATGGCACTTCAAAGCATACACGCGTGAGGACACTTGCTTTCCTTATACAAATTATTTCATGCACCATGACACGTTAGGAACACTTGTATTAATAACCGAATTCAATTTACACCATTCTTATACATTAATGTTTGTAACCGTTTATCCATACATATGTATCACAGATAGATGATCAACCCACATTATCATTTTATTTTATTTGTAATCATTGACTGCGAATGGCACCAAACTAACCATATAATCGGGTACAGCGATGTGCAACGATCCCAAAATAAAAATAAAATAGACCGGTTAATCGATTATGTAAAGTGTCCAACAGACCATAGTTGCCTCAAAATACGTTGGAAAAATATATGCTTATTTTCCGAATTAAAAATTACAATAAAATTCTAAAAAATATTATAAGACGGCGTGTACAGAAACTGAACGAATATTTTGAACTGATATTTAATTATAATTTATTTAACCAAACAACTTTAAAATATAAAATCCATATACATAATAGTTTAGATCTTAATATATTAAACATACTTCTAAAATAAGTTTTCTATACTTATAAAATAGAACAAAATATTTAAACTAATATAAAAAGAATTATAAATCAATATTTAAATTTAAACCTTATTAAATACAAAATATATTTAAAAAAATCCGAAAATTAAATTTTAAACTCAATTAAAAATTCAGGGGTATTACATTCATCCCCCATTAAGACTTTTCGTCCCCAAAAAGTATAAATAGTTGGTTTTAAACTTCTATATGAATTTAAAATCAAACTCCTCTATATGATTTTGGAATAGATTCCATAAAGACTTAAATTATCTCATAAAAGTTGAACATACATATCATAGTCAACCCAAAATGTCATGTCATAAGGTCATCTTAATCAGCGTACTAAAAGTACGTATCATATACTTAAGGTAGTCCAAAATGTATAGTCACAAAAGAGGATATCTACCTAGGTACTATGCCTAAAAACCGTCCTAGTTCAAAACATATAAACGCTATATATAAGGTCCAAACTTATTACAACTAATCATCTGACATATCTGATCCATCGTCCGACGGGCTCGATAAGCTGAACTTTTTCGACTCCTAATCTGCAAACTCCTCATCATTGTCAGCCAAATAACCATCATCATTTATCTCTCCATCTTCATCCTATATAAATCCATTCTCATCTACTATATGTCCATCATCCTCTATATCATCCTCGTCTATGTGTTGTTCTAATTCCTCCATGACATCATCAACCTCTTCGTCTCCTCCCTTGGGAACTGGGTCGTCCTCTACTATAAATCTTGACAGCTCTAACTCGTGTATTGTCGCATCTACTGCTCAACTAATGCTGGGTCCAAATCTAAGCTAGGGTCCTCTGGTATTGGGACCTGTCCTAACCACTTATGGTCCCTCTCGTCAAGGACTTGCCATCATAAAGCCTCTAATGTATACTCATCTATCTTTAGGGATACCTTAATCCCAAAATAGGATACTGCCTCAGCCCATGTCATCTAGTAAATAATCATGGGTCCTGGGACATAATCATATATCTCACAGGGTCATCCTGCTATGAGGTTGGGTCTACTCCTAACAAATCAGGATAATGATCAGAGCTGATGCCTATATCGCTATCGGGATATAAAGTCTGATCCTCAATCGGTGTGGGGTCTTATAATATCTCAATAATCTCATGATCACTCGAGTTACTAGAAATATCTATAATGGAATCCTCTGAGTTAGACCTAGAGCCACTACTAGGCTGAAATTGGGAGAGATACTGTTTAATACTAAAAGGTTTGTCTCCCTAAAAGTAGATTTTTATAGCCTAGAAATCATCCAAACCAGTTATTAAAACTCATTATTAACTTAACCAAAATGATTCAAGTTAAGTGTTTATACCTAAATTTCTTTTTCAAAGTTTCCAAAAATTGTTAAGGGATTTACTTACCAAACCAAAAATCATATAAAATGGTTAAGGGTCTTAATCGGGTCATTCTCATTCCTACCAAACCAAACCAGAAATCATTTTTATACAAAATGGCTAATGAACTTTACCTATGGTTTAGTACAAATCCAATATTTCCTTAATTACCTTTTTAATGGATTTCATACTAAAGTTATTTATCCATGGCATCCATTCAAACAAATCTAACTCTTAAATTTTTAAATTTATACATTCCAATATAACTTATTGATTTTATAAGGAAAGACGCTCTCTCAAACGCAATATTCCCGAATCTCATTCTAGGTATTCCTAACCCTATCTCTAATGAAATATTGTAACTCTGATGAGTCCTATCTTTTGTTCAAATATGTCTTACCCCATTGCTTTGTATAAACCAAAGCTCTGATACCACGTTGTAACGACCAAGCTTTCTGACCGGTTCTCGTCGGTATTTAAACCAATTTAAACCGTTCACAAAGATGGATTGTTATGGGTACTTACATATTTGCTCAAAAGTAACCGAACTTTTTATTTCAGTCCACTTTTTTGATTACATCAGAGATTACAAGAAATATCAGAGTGCCATATGCATAGCGGAAATAAACTCTCCAGCGTAAACATCCAAATCATAACTCTAGCTTCAAACCTGAGTCCATCTCTGAAATCTAAACCTGCAAACAAACTTCTGACTGCCCATGTAAAAATATGGGCACCCAGAGTTTAAGTGTGGGAAACAATAAACTCTAGGTCATTCGTGGGACTGGTGTGAGATTTCAAAAACACAGTTCTTATTTAGGCTTCATTTTAAAGTTGGGAAATTCGCCGGACCACACCGCTAATGCGGAACGGGTTTACTCCATGTGAATATTCGTGCATTAAAATTCGTAATGACTTTTGAAAAATGAAACTAACATAAGGTCTCGCGGCACACGCACAATGCAAACGCACACATGGGCGAGGTTTCTCCTTATGATAGTCAAACATGCTTAATACGTGAAAATCCTCTTGTATTACTATTAGGGCATAATGAGAAAATAATTTCGCAAGTAAATGTATAAATCCTAGCCAGCTTAATTCCCCATCCCATTATACTGACATAATCCTGCTGGTAGCAAGCTATACAACTAAAATCGTACGGGCTCGTAGTGGAAAAATGACCAAGCAAAGGAACTTCCTTACTGAACCGATGGGTACGCCTCTAGAGGGACTCCCCGAGAACCAAACGGGTTCTCTGCCAACACGAGGCCGGGTTACCTCTTAACTATGTAACTTAGAGCACGCCTGAGTATATCACTTCCCGGTTGTTACCAACCTTTAAACCGGGTACCCGCAACATCAACATCTATATAAATAGAAGTTATCCATATAAGCTAATACCTGGGCATCATACCATAGTACACCTTTTATCTAGAAGGAAATGACTACCCATAATCTCGCTGCATCTTTCCTGTTTTAGCCATTTACCGGGGTGTGAGGCTTGCCGAGGTCACGATATACACAAAGTTACGCTTAAATAAGTCATGCTTTGATCATCCATAGCTCATCGCAAATCTTAAGTAAGCCACATTATCCATTAACAACGCATCACTGATTTGCGCTATATAACCTCTAAGCTCATACGTCTTAGAGAAGGGTGTTAAGCAAGTGAATAATTCTCCGCCACCAAACAGATAAATATTGATAAAATAGTGTTACGCAGTTAATTACAATGTCAGACACACAATCCATAAATGTCTGTTATGGGTATGAACAAAACATCATCCAAAACCTCCAAATACATTCAGATATCACGCCACTTATAACCTCGTTTGGTTGTACGGACCAATCCGAGACATCAGCATTCAATTCGAATGGTTCAAAAATTCCTAGGCTTCACTCATCGATTTCCAAGTTTTAAATTGCTTAATAATGTCATATTATTACTTGGAATGGTTTTCGGACCTATATCCGATCCCAGACTTTCCAGATAATAAGCATACTATAACGACCCAGATTTTTGGCCCTTAAATTTTGAACATCTAAATTATTTTAAATGTTGTATTGGAAATATAAATGGAAATTTATATGGAATTTAATTATTTAAAACAACGGTTGAATGTATAATTTATAATTTAATTTAAAACATTTTTCTATAATTTTTATTTTGAAAAATAAACAACTTTTTATTTGAATTATTTCACACCCTATATCAGCATTTTGGGATATCACAATATAAGTTAACGTGTCTATATTATTATATTTTTGTGATCATGACATATTACCCGTCATAACGGTATTTTTATTTTTGTCTATAGCAGTCTGAGAAAAAAAGGGGTAATGACTTAAATACACCACTTTATAGACAAATCTTGCTTTCTTTTCGATAATTGTTTCTTCGTCCTATGCCGTAAATTATGCAGCTCATTTTCAATGACCAAACAAAATTCGAGAATAGCGAATTAGTCACCACGGCATGCCATCTTAGATAGTCATAATGACCAAACTCCTGTAGTACGAATATCACATAACAATTTGAAACTTGATTGTCAGATGACAGGAATGAAAATGTGATATTTATGTATGATTATAATATATTGAAGTATTTTTACTGCCATTATGATTTGCATCAACAGGTATTATATAGAGTAAAATGTGCGCTCCATAATCAATCTTATAAAAACTATAGATAGCTAAGCAACAAAAAATACATACGGTTGGTTAGAAATGTACATTCATCACGGAAGAAAAAAATAATTCACTTCAGCACATGTACAAGCTATACATGCAGATTCATATAATTAAACTCCACATGTTTACTGAAGTAAATAACAGGAACTACGCTACTTTGTATTCCGTGCTCCCCAAGTATTTCAAAACCGTTCTCTCCAAACTATTGACCGTGAGTACCAAGGCATTCTCTTTTATAAATTAACACCGTGCACACCCTTTCACTCCACACAAATCCCTAAACGCCCAAATTTTTCTTCTTTCTGTTCTCGTTTCTTTTGTTTATTCCAAACCGCATCTTCAATTTGTCCATCGGAATACAAATCCAAAGAACCAGTCAAACACTTATTCAAATTGCAAGCTTTAAGACACAGAATAAATTAGGAAATAAATTCCCTTCCTAGTTCACTCGTTCTGTTCGATAAGCATAAATCACCACTACCAATATCACTTTAGAAATTCACGTATACTCATTCAAAATGCTTCACGCTGAAGTATACTATATCGGATTGATTGAGGAAAAAAACACTCGCACTAATTTGGGTCAGCACCGATGTTGGAAGAGGGCTGCCAGAGTTTGGCGTTAACGAATTGGAAACAAAGGGTGGCGCGGGATTCACAATAGCATGGCGATTTTTTGTGTGAATTCTGGTACGTTTTGGTGCGAAATTATTTCTCTCATTCCTGTAGCGAGTCAGGTTGGACGCGATTTACAAGGGAGCACGGGTTCGAGGTGTTAGGGATGGGAAGAGGAGGATAACACAAGTTTGGATTGTGGGATTAGTTGAGAAATGTGTTTGGGGAGGAAGCTTGAGTTATCGGCCATGGTTTATATAGTAACAGGTTTCGGTTTTGAGAGGAAGGGGATTAAGGAAAGGTGAAATAAGAAGTGTAGTTGGCTTAGTGGTTTGAAACGAGGGATAAGGGTGGAGGTGACGGTGAGAAGTCTAAAGGCGTTCGTGGTCTTTCATTGTTGGCAGGTTTCTACCTAAAGCCGTGAAGGGAAAACAACAAGTAATCGGTTTTTCTTTGAACAAGGATTAACAGGCTGACCGGGTTAATTAAGGTTAACTAATCAATCGTTAATGATGGTCTCGGTGGCTGTCGCAAAGAGTTAAAAGGATAGAAGGGGATTGAACCTCAGAAAATGGCAAGTAATTTTGTACAGGGAGCTGCGGGGAGCGGAAGAATTTAACTAAAACGGTCTGGGTTAAAGCAATAAAACGTAATTAGTTCAATTTATAATTTAATTAAGGGATTTAGTTGGCTAATTTAAATCATATAAATTAAAACATGATAACTTTTTAATCCGTGAACAGAATTGGACCAAACAGATACCGTTGGGATCATAACAACAAGAGTTAATGGTGGAGCTAATTTTGTTGAAAATGGAATCGAAACGGTGAAATCTTCATAGTGGAACTATTGTTGCAGAGAACATAGCTATGGAATACGTAAATCAAGTGATGGTTTCTAAACAAAAGCAGAACCGTAACCTACGAACCAATTTGTGTAAACTTACTAACTATGACTCGTTTATATTTTTATATAAATAAGTTTTAAATTTATTTATAGTAATTTTAAACTATGTGATGGTTGTTTGCATGAATGGTTGATAAATTGGTTGAAATGGTTGACTAATTAATCGTTGATTAAATATTGATTCCAGTTACCATGATATTTTATATTGAAATAAATTTGATGTTATTTATGTTATGTTAACATCTGTGGATGTAGGGAAACCGGTTGGAGGGATCCAATTGGATCCCTCAACATTTATATTATTGTTAGTTATTTTACCTTGATATATACTATGACTGATTATATGTGTGTTTGAATTACAGTGACCCTTAAATTTTGGTATTTAAATACCATAAATATTTTTGAATGTAGAAAAGAAATGTTAAAAAGGAAATTTCTTTCAAAAATAGAAATTATATTTCGAATAGGTCTAGTAATAGGAACTTGTTTTAAATGAATAAAACAAGGAGTTGAGTATAAACGACACTTATAAATTTAGTAAAATATTTATCATTGGATAAATTAAAAATATAAATTCAAGTTAGGAATGTGGAAATCGGTTTTTAAACCGACATTTATAAATGGGAATTGAACTTAGTGATTTTAAATGAAATTATAAACAAGATTATGAATGGATAGGATAAAAATAAGATTTTGTGGATGATTCTACCTTCGGAAGTTAATAAAGAGAATTTGGGTTTTGAAATATTATTTAAAGCATTTATTATTATTTTTATAACTATGTAAAAAGATCAACTAGTCTATTTTTTTAAAGATTTATCTACCTTAATTGTTGTTGATGTTGAAGTTAACTATTAGTTAATCAATAGAAATAGAAGGAATTATCTTTTTAAATGGATTTCGATTAAAAAGTAATAGAGTTGTAATTAGAAAAGGGTTTATACAAGGATTGGATAATGAATCCAGATATGACAAACAAGTTATAAAAGCAATCTCAAGACGAGGCAATGTTAAGTTAAGCATTTACTTAATAAAACTAAATTAAGTAAAAGTGATATATTCAAAAGGAGATTTTCAACTTAATGAAAGTGAAATGGATTGGTAAAAAGGGATTTGAAAGGAAATCCAAACAAAATTTGGAAGGTATTTTAAACCAAGGTGATGGTTTTAAAATAATTACTTAAGAATTGAATGAAACATTGTAATTGAAGTAAGGTCTTTAATGAAAAAGGGATAAGGAAGAGTTTTGATTGAAAAATATGTTTATATAAGGATATATGTTTATAGTTATGTTCCGAAGTAACGAAAACAAAAAGAAATTTGTTGAAATAAGAATATAAAATGGATTTTAATCAATGAATAGGTTTTAAATAAATGTTTTTTATACCAAATATTTGGAAACAATGATTCTAACGCTACCATTACAATAAATGTTTTGTAAATCTAAACAGCGATTATAATGCTACTGCTATAATAAATGTTTTATAAATCTAAACAGCGATTTTAACGCTACCGTTAAAATAAATGTTTTATAAATCAAATATGTGGAAACAACGACTATAACCCTACCGTGATAATCAATGTCCTTCGTTAAAGAAGTGGATTCTTAGATTGAATCTGAGAGTCGCGTAAGTAATGTTTTGTTTGAAATTGTGAGCTTTTACTATTTCAAAGTTGAGAACGTTGTTCAATTAAGGTCTAAGAGGTAATTATACCCCAACTTGATTGACTTCATGATTGATGGAGGAATGGTTAAGGTTCAATAGTGAAGATCGGTTAGCAATATGGTTAGTTAATAAATGATTAGTGATTTGAATTATAATAACGATGTTTTATAACATCGCGTTTATTTAAAGGATTTTGAAATGTTTCCCCAAATAAAATGAGAGATATTTTCTACGCATAGAAAATGAAATGGATTGGTCAACGAGGAATTAAGAAATGGAATATGGGAATATTTTCCGATATTAATAAGGTATATTTTCTGAATATAGAAAATAAGGATTCGTGAATATTTAGGAATGTTTTCTAACTAGAATAAGAGATATTTTCTCGAATAAAGAAATTAGAATATTGGAAATGTTTCTTCCAAGAATCGAGAGAGAAATAGAGCTTTGAAAGGATAGAAAGATGGGAATTGGAAATGATAATATAATAAGGAATTAATTTAAAAAGGGCCCAGTGTTGTTTGATGGTTGATCGATAGAATTTCTATTTGGAAATAGGATCGTTGGTTGTATGGATGTTCATTTGATAGTTAAATCACCGGCTATCAAAGTTTTATTTTATTTTATACCTCCATTGTCGATATGGAGAGACCGGGATCGGATTTATTTTCTGAAAGCCACTCCGTATTGGCATAAGCGTTATGAATCAACTCATGCTGAAGATAATTCAAGTCGGAGTAAAGTGCAATGGCTGCTTCGTTAATCCTAGGTAGAAATTGCCTAAGATGGATTGATAGAACGGTGCCTTCAGTTTGTCCAGTCCCAGGAGAACGTATATGGACGAATGTTTGACGACGTGACATTCAAAGTAAATGATGGAAAGATGTTCTAAAAGATAATCGTGACCTCAAGCCTCATCACCCAGGAAATGACAAAAATCGGGCAGGCAGCATGGCCATGTGGGTCATTCCCATTAGGGGTATTATCACCCGATCTAGAGACATTTCAATTGCTTCTTATTCTATTTGCTGCTGTATGCTTTCGGTAATGGTTGCTGATCACAACCGTTGGTGATAATATGCTCGATACACTCAAGTTAAATGAGTGGTCAGCCATGTGTGGGCCGGGTTGCAAGACGTTCTTGTTGAACCTAGTGTATTCCCCTATAGAGATACACTATCGTAAGGTGGTTCCATACCTTGTCATGTTGGAAATCCAATCTCCAATAAAATCCCTGCGTTTTTTGATTTTATATTATATATGAAGCGTGAGATGCAAGCGTTCCGCTAGATTCTATTTATTTGATGTAGACACTATTATAATACTACTGGATTTTGATATCAAAAAAATATTTGGTCATCGTAAGGTAAAAAACATCTGTGTTTATGTGTGGATCGGTCTTACAATTATCATTATTTTTCGAAAGGATTTTGATAGTTAAACAAATGGTTGGAGTTTACTCACACTAGTCCCATGACTTACCCAGAGTTTATTTTGTTTGTTTTCCCTAAACTCTTGGGTGCCCAAATTTGTATGGGCAGTCAAGTAGTCGAGATTTTATAGATTTGCTTGGAGGAGTTTTAAGCAGGAGGCTTCACCAGTTAGCTATTGACTATCATATTTTTCCGCTGTGTACCATGTTTGTATCTGGAAACAGGTGTTTATAACTATTCTAGAAATAGCCATTGTGCTCTGATGATGGTATTTATATAAAGTTACTGAATTGTATTTCAAAGTTATGTTACCTAATATATTTTATTCGTTCCGCTGTGAGTTTGTGATCTTCGTTTCCTTCTATTATAATATTTCTTTTTTTCTATTTCTAATCCTCTAACTTCTTTCTAATAATGATTCGTATTTATGTGCAATTTGGGTTGGACGTATGGTGTTATTAGTTGACTCAAAGAGTACGGAAATTCGGGCTATTACATTTGGTATCAGAGCTGAAGGTTGAGTAGTAACCTTAGCTCTGTGGAGTGACTCAATAGAGATGGGGTTAGTAATACCCTAGATTGAGTTTGAGTGGATATATATATGAGCGCGTATTTGTAGATTTGATATAAAAATTGTCTTATATTGTGTTGGCTGGTTTATTGAGTAGTTTATGAATTCTGGTCGATGCAGTGTGTACAACTGTATTGATAGCTGTTTCTAAACTCTCGAATAAAACAGTTAGTCACAGTATTATTTAAGAAGTGGGTAAATGAAATAATTTTACCCAAAAAATATATTTTGATATAAAAAGAAATAATTTTCTCAAATTCTTATAATATACGGATGTGTTGATTTTTATTACAATCAAATCAAGTAGATTTGTTTATATATATTCAAATATGATTTGTATATGGATAAAATATACAAATTGAAATTGAATCCAAACCAGAATATGGAATTTGAATCCCGGAAAGTTAAAAAAATATTTTTGAAGTGTTTTGAAAATAATAAAGAGGTATTTTGAAGGGATTTAAATCAAATTTTGTTTAAATGGATTTTGAAATTTTTAAAGCACTGTAATCACTTCAGTCGCTAGAAAATAATTCAAATGATGATAGCCACATCATTTGTATCTATTTTCGAGTTTCTAAGTGATGAATTGCTACTAAAGGAAGTTTTTTAACGAAATTGGGTTGAGAAACAAGTTGCTTTGAAAACTCAAAAAGTTTTGAATTATTATGGTTGTATATATGTATAAGTATGTATGATTTCAAACTAATTTGAAATAAAACCAAGGAATTTGAATCCTAAAATTAAAATTTAACTTCTATAAGTTGAATAGATTGAAATGGTAAAAATGTATCAAATGAATGATATAATTTCGAATTAAATTAAATAAAGAGAAATGTTAGGATTCGAATTATTAATATGAATTCGACTTATGAATTTGAAGTTGAATATATATTGGATATTGTTAATTGAAATGGAATTGTGACAAATTTGGATTCAAGTATAATAAGCGGATTGACTTAAATAGAAATCAGATTTGAATTGATAGAATGGAAGTGAACTAATCAGAAGCTGATTAGAGATTTTTTAACTGGAAGTTGAATAGATTTGAAACCAACTGGAAATGGATGGTGAGCAGATATTGAATGGAAGCAAATGCAAGATATAGAATTTATGCCCGATAAAAAGGTATATGTTTACAATATTACTTGGGTTTGATGGTTTTATGAGCCTATGGGGCAAGCCGCTTGGCTTTTTGATTTTCTTATGGACTGGAGAAGGCCCAGAGAGGCGAGTTGTGGTTGTACCGATTGAGCCGCGCAAAGGAGATGCTGGCGGAATTTTTCGAAAATTTAAAGAGTTAGAATTTTTTTAAGAATTTTTTGATAATTTAAAATCGAGTGGTTAATTGTAATTGAAATAAGAAAACTAGAATTGGTTAATAAAATTTCAAGTGGAATAATGAAATTGATATATGGATTTAAAATCAATTAAAACAGTGTGGATATGCAGAAGAGCATATGGATTTAGACGAGAAAGTGATGATGGATTGTCCAAAAATGGTGGACATATCATTTGGAAAGAATTATGAATGGCCGAGTATTGGTATGAGAATTCGAAGGTTGGGTAAGAATTGTGTTATGAAGATGTGGAATATAAGATTTCAACAAGTAGGTTATGAAGAGTGGGAGTTATATCATTACTTCTTAGCAATTTTGGGGACGAAATTATTTTAAGGGGGAAGGAATGTAACGACCCAGATTTTTGGCCCTTAAATTTTGAACATCTAAATTATTTTAAATGTTGTATTTGAAATATAAATGGAAATTTATATGGAATTTAATTATTTAAAACAACGGTTGAATGTATAATTTATAATTTAATTTAAAACATTTTTCTATAATTTTTATTTTGAAAAATAAACAACTTTTTATTTGAATTATTTCACACCCTATATCAGCATTTTGGGATGTCACAATATGAGTTAACGTGTCTATATTATTATATTTTTGGGATCATGACATATTACCCGTCATAACAGTAATTTTATTTTTGTCTATAGCAGTCTGAGAAAAAAAAAGGTGTAATGACTTAAATACACCACTTTATAGACAATCTTGCTTTCTTTTCGATAATTGTTTCTTCGTCCCATGCCGTAAATTATGCAGCTCGTTTTCAACGACCAAACAAAATTCGAGAATAGCGAATTAATCACCACGACATGCCATGTTAGATAGTCATAATGACCAAACTCCTGCAGTATGAATAACACATAGCTATTTGAAACTTGATTGTCAGATGACAGGAATGAAAATGTGATATTTACGTACGATTATAATATATTGAAGTATTTTTATTGCCATTATGATTTGCATCAATAGGTATTATACAGAGTAAAATGTGCGCTCCATAATCAATCTTATAAAAACTATAGATAGCTAAGCAACCAAAAATACATACGGTTGGTTAGAAATGTACATTCATCACGGAAGAAAAAAATAATTCACTTCAGCACATGTACAAGCTATACATGCAGATTCATATAATTAAACTCCACATGCTTACTGAAGTAAATAACAGGACCTACGCTATTCTGTATTCCGTGCTCCCCAAGTATTTCAAAACCGTGCTCTCCAAACTGTTGACCGTGAGTACCAAGGCATTCTCTATTATAAATTAACCCCCTGCACACCCTTTCACTCCACACATATCCCTAAACGCCCAAATTCTTCTTCTTTCCGTTCTCGTTTCTTTTGTTTATTCCAAACCGCATCTTCAATTTGTCCATCCGAATACAAATCCAAAGAACCAGTGAAACACTTATTCAAATTGCGAGCTTCAAGACACAGAATAAATTAGGAAACAAATTCCCTTCCCAGTTCACTCCTTCTGTTTGATAAGCATAAATCGCCACTACCAATATCACTTCAGAAATTCACGTATCCTCATTCAAATTGCTGAAGTATACTATATCGGATCGATCGAGGAAAAAAAACACTCGCACTAATTTGGGTCAGCACCGATGTTGGAAAAGGGCTGTCGGAGTTTGGCATTAACGAAGAGGAAACAAAGGGTGGCACGGGATTCACAATAGCTTGGCGATTTGTTGTTCGAATTCTAGTACGTTTTGGTGCGAAATTATTTCTCTCATTCCTGTAGCAAGTCAGGCTGGACGCGATTTACTGGGGAGCACGGGTTCGAGGTGTTAGGGATGGGAAGAGGAGGATAACGCAAGTTTGGATTATGGTATTAGTTGAGAAATGAGTTTGGGGAGGAAGCTTGAGTTATCATCCACGGTTTAATTAGTAGCAGGTTTCGGTTTTGAGAGGAAGGGGATTAAGGAAAGGTGAAATAAGAAGTGTAGTTGACTTAGTGGTTTGAAACGAGGGATAAGGGTGGAGGCGACGGTGAGAAGTCTAAAGGCGTTGGTGGTCCTTCATTGTTGTCAGGTTTCTACCTGAAGCCGTGAAGGGAAAACAACAAGTAATCGGTTTTTCTTTGAACAAGGATTATCAGGATGACTAGGTTAATTAAGGTTAACTAATCAATCATTAATGATGGTGTCGGTGGCTTTCGCAAAGAGTTAAAAGGATGGAAGGGGATTGAAGCTCAGAAAATGGCAAGGAGTTTTGTACAGGGAGCTCTGGGTTTATGAAAGAGCAGAAGAATTAAATTAAAACGGTCTGGGTTAAAGCGATAAAACGTAATTAGTTTAATTTATAATTTGATTAAGGGATTTAGTTGGCTAATTTAAATCGTATAAATTAAAACATGATAACTTTTTAATCCATGAACAGAATTGGACCAAACAGATACCGTTGGGATCATAGCAACGAGAGTTACATGGTGGAGCTAATCAGGGCCGGTCCTAGAAGTTTTGATGCCTAAAGCCAAATTCAAAACCAATGCCCTTATACTAATACTATTACCGTTAATTAAATCATCAAAATATAGGGAGGGGAAACCAAAAAAATGTAAACTTTACAATTGTCGCTAACCATCCCATGTTATTCAATTTGAATTAACCCTTAAAAAATTAGTTTCAATCAGCAGTAAATTACCAGTCTTCATGCATTTCGATCGGCGACTTGCTACCGACTCTTATGGATAAACATCAAATTCGTTTATTACGGTCAACAACATGTCGCCAATCGCAATGAACAACAATCCACAATTTGATGCAGACTGAAAATTAAAAAGTGGATAAGTGGATTTTTGGAGCAGATAGTAACACTCAAACTCTACTTGTAACGAGAATTCAAATTTTACAACAAAATCAGTATTAAGCATCTATCTAGTTTGTTGGTTTGCAGTTTTATAGAAATAAACATATCTATTGTTGTTTTCACATAGAAACAGGCAACAGTTTGCCAATTTACAAGTTTTATGTATTAAGCGTCATAATTAATATTCACATAGAAATAAACATATATACAGTAAACAGTTTGTCAGTTTTCAGGGACGAAGAATTGAATACATCAAAAAATAAACAAATCTATGCAGATTTTTTTCCCAAATTGCAAAGTAGGGACGAGGAAGTGGTAATAATAAATTAAGTACCTTTCTTAGTTTAGCTTTTCAGCAAACAATCAGAAATTCAATGAAGCAACCAACATAAACGCAAGTAACAGAACAAACAAAGATGCCAACGACTAATTGTGCCCTAGCTGTACTGAAAGTGATTGGAACGAAGCCTGAAGGTATCATAATCATCGCAGTAGAGCATCATAGAAGATCGAATTGTCGATTGAAGTCGCCATCTCTGTTGTTGATTCACCGCCCAATTTAGAGTCTCGATTTTCTGTGGATGAAGACCCTTGTTTTTTTTCCATTTGCTGTGGATTCATTTGAGAACGTTATTTTTTTGATTGCGCGAGTTGCTGAAGAAGGTGCCCTAAAATTTTCGTGGCCCAAAGCCGTTGCTTCACCTGCTTTACCCAAAGGCCGACAGTGGAGCTAATTTTGTTGAAAATGGAATCGAAACGGTGAAATCTACATAGTGGAACTATTGTTGCTGAGAACATAGCTATGGAATACGTAAATCAAGTGACGGTTTCTAAACAAAAGAAGAACCGTAACCTGCGAACCAATTTGTGTAAACTTACTAACTATGACTCGTTTATATTTTTATATAAATAAGTTTTAAATTTATTTATAGTAATTTTAAACTATGTGATGGTTGTTTGCATGAATGGTTGATAAAATTGGTTGAAATGGTTGACTAATTAATCGTTGATTAAATATTGATTCCAGTTACCATGATATTTTATATTGAAATAAATTTGATGTTATTTATGTTATGTTAACATCTGTGGATGTAGGGAAACCGGTTGGAGGGATCCAATTGGATCCCTCAACATTTATATTATTGTTTGTTATTTTACCTTGATATATACTATGACTGATTATATGTGTGTTTGAATTACAGTGACCCTTAAATTTTGGTATTTAAATACCATAAATATTTTTGAATGTAGAAAAGAAATGTTAAAAAGGAAATTTCTTTCAAAAATAGAAATTATATTTCGAATAGGTCTAGTAATAGGAACTTGTTTTAAATGAATAAAACAAGGAGTTGAGTATAAACGACACTTATAAATTTAGTAAAATATTTATCATTGGATAAATTAAAAATATAAATTCAAGTTAGGAAAGTGGAAATCGGTTTTTAAACCGACATTTATAAATGGGAATTGAACTTAGTGATTTTAAATGAAATTATAAACAAGATTATGAATGGATAGGATAAAAATAAGATTTTGTGGATGATTCTACCTTCGGAAGTTAATAAAGAGAATTTGGGTTTTGAAATATTATTTAAATCATTTATTATTATTTTTATAACTATGTAAAAAGATCAACTAGTCTATTTTTTTCAAGAATTTATCTACCTTAATTGTAGTTGATGTTGAAGTTAACTATTAGTTAATCAATAGAAATAGAAGGAATTATCTTTTTAAATGGATTTCGATTAAAAAGTAATATAGTTGTAATTAGAAAAGGGTTTATACAAGGAGTGGATAATGAATCCAGATATGACAAACAAGTTATAAAAGCAATCTCAAGACGAGGCGATGTTAAGTTAGGCATTTACTTAATAAAACTAAATTAAGTAAAAGTGATATAATCAAAAGGAGATTTTCAACTTAATGAAAGTGAAATGGAATGGCAAAAAGGGATTTGAAAGGAAATCCAAACAAAATTTGGAAGGTATTTTAAACCAAGGTGATGGTTTTAAAACATTTACTTAAGAATTGAATGAAACATTGTAATTGAAGTAAGGTCTTTAATGAAAAAGAGATAAGGAATAGTTTTGATTGAAAAATATGTTTATACAAGGATATATGTTTAAAGTTATGTTCCGAATTAACGAAGACAAAAAGAAATTTGTTGAAATAAGAATATAAAATTGATTTTAATCAATGAAAAGGTTTTAAATAAATGTTTTATATACCAAGTATTTGGAAACAACGATTCTAACGATACCATTACAATAAATGTTTTGTAAATCTAAACAGCGATTATAATACTACTGCTATAATAAATGTTTTATAAATCTAAACAGCGATTTTAACGCTACCGTTAAAATAAATGTTTTATAAATCAAATATGTGGAAACAGCGATTATAATGCTACCGTGATAATCAATGTCTTTCGTAAAAGAAGTGGATTCTTAGATTGAATCTGAGAGTCGCATAAGTAATGTTTTGTTTGAAATTGTGAGCTTTGACTATTTCAAAGTTGAGTATGTTGTTCAATTAAGGTCTGAGAGGTAATTATACCCCAACTTGATTGACTTCATGATTGATGGAGGAACGGTTAAGGTTCAATAGTGAAGATCGGTTAGCAATATGGTTAGTTAATAAATGATTAGTGATTTGAGTTATAATAACGATGTTTTATAACATCGCGTTAATTTAAAGGATTTTGAAATGTTTCCTCAAATAAAATGAGAGATATTTTCTACGCATAGAAAATGAAATGGATTGGTCAACGAGGAATTAAGAAATGGAATATAGGAATATTTTCCGATATTAATAAGGTATATTTTTTTAATATAGAAAATAAGGATTCGTGAATATTTAGAAATGTTTTCTAACTAGAATAATAGATATTTTCTCGAATAAAGGAATTAGGATATTGGAAATGTTTTTTTTCCAGGAATTGAGAGAGAAATAGAGCTTTGAAAGGATAGAAAGATGGGAAATGGGAATTGGAAATGATAATATAATAAGGAATTAATTTAAAAAGGGACCAGTGTTGTTTGATGGTTGATCTTCTATTTGGAAACAGGATCGTTGGTTGTATGGGTGTTCATTTGATAGTTAAATCACCGTCTATCAAAGTTTTATTTTATTTTATACCTCCGTTGTCGATACGGAGAGACCGGGATTAGATTTATTTTCTGAAAACCACTCCATATTGGCATAAGCATTACGAATCAACTCATGCTGAAGATAATTCAAGTTGGAGTAAAGTTCAAGGGCTGTTCCATTAATCCTAGGTAGAAATTGCCTAAGATGGATTGATAGAATGGTGCCTTCGGTTTGTGCAGTCCCAGGACAACGTATATGGACGAATGTTTGACGACGTGACATTCAAAGTTAATGATGGCAAGATGTTCTAAAAGATAATCGTGTCCTCAAGCCTCATCACCCAAGAAATTACAAAACTCGGGCAGGCAGCATGTCCAGGTGGGTCATTCCTATTAGGGGTATTATCACCTGATCTAGAGATATTTCAATTGCTTCTTATTCTATTCGCTGCTATATGCTTTTGGTAACGGTTGTTGATCACAATCGTTGGTGATAATATGCTCGATACACTCAAATTAAATGAGTGGTCAGCCATGTATGGGCCGGGTTGCAAGACGTTCTTGTTGAACCCAGTGTATTCCCCTATAGAGATACACTATCGGAAGGTGGTTCCATATCTTGTCATGTTGGAAATCCAATCTCCAATAAACGCCCTGCGGTTTTTGATTTTATATTATATATAGAGCGTGAGATGCAAGCGTTCTGCTAGATTCTATTTATTTAATGTAGACACTATTATAATACCACTGGATTTTGATATCAAAAATATTTTTGGTTATCATAAGGTAAAAACCACCCATGTTTATGTCTGGATCGGTCTTACGATTATCATTTTTTTTCGAAAGGATTTTGAAAGTTAAACAAATGGTTGGAGTTTACTCACACCAGTCCCATGACTGACCCAAAGTTTATTTTGTTTGTTTTCCCTAAACTCTTGGGTGCCCAAATTTGTACGGGCAGTCAAGTAGTCGGGATTTTACAGATTCGCTTGGAGGAGTTTGAAGCAGGAGGCTTCACCAGTTAGCTATAGACTATCATATTTTTCCGCTGTGTACCATGTTTGTATCTGGAAACAGGTGTTTATAACTATTTCAGAAATAGCTGTTGTGCTCTGATGATGGTATGTATATAAAGTTACTGAATTGTATTTCAAAGTTTTGTTACCTAATATATTTTATTCGTTTCGCTGTGAGTTTGTGATCTTCGTTTCCTTCTATTCTAATATTTCTTTCTTTCTATTTCTCATCCTCTAACTTCTTTCTAATAATGATTCGTATTTCTGTGCAAATTGGGTTGGATGCGTGGTGTTATTAGTCGACTCAAAGAGGACGGAAATTCGGGCCATTACACATACTTTTAAATCAATAGTTATGGACTATACAAGTTTCTCAATTCAAATCTCCTTCCCCAAATCGTTATCAATTCATTTCCAATTGAGGTTGGATTCATTCAATTCCCTTCAACTCTGTTATCGTCTTAACCCTTTCCTTGAAATTCAATATTCATTTTCAACCTTATATTTCAAAACCAAATCAATTTATTCGTCGTTATCCCTTTCCATAAGTTTCCAAAACCACCAAATCGTAATTTGGACTTAAATCTCCATTTATGGTAATTCAAATGATTGATATTTCAAATATAAGTTTAAACAGAATTTAATCGACTTATATTTGATATCGATTCACAAACTCGGGCAAACACCATTAGAATCTCAGTATGAATATGTTTTACTATTTCTTATCGTCCAATCCTGGGATTCCATATCGAATATCCGAAGACTAATTCTATCCCAATCCATTTCCTTTTTAATTCAAACATCCCACATCTTACTTTATAATTTAAATAAACTTCATACCATACATTTTAAAATCTTTAAAATCGTTCAGCATATTTAACAAATCCTTTTTCCATAAATAACAGTTCTTGGTTTATATAATCTTCAAATTCCAATCATTTCAAAAAAATGGTATAATAACGTTACAAGCGTTACGAAAAATACTGAGAAATGCTTATTTACCGAAATAGCTACAAAATTATTCCAAATTCACATATTTTAACTCAAATCACTTTAAAATACTAAAATATAATTTATCTTATTTTTTTGGATTTTTAAATAATTTTTATAAGCCCATTTTATTTAATTTTCCATTACGGTCGTCAAACTGCGCGTATAGCGACCTTTTCAAATTTTGTTTTAATTATAACTTGAAAACCATATATTGGAATTTGAAATTTTCTCTTTTAATCAAAACCCATTATTAATAGAAACCCGTCGTTTTTCATTTCACATCAATCCGATTCAAAACGTTCAAGTTATAATCATTTGAAATTTAAAATCGATATTAACGAACTGTCGCTACGCGATGCGTTCGTTTTACGCTATATAATATTTTAAATAAATCGTCCCGTTCCTTTTTCCAAAATAAATTTCATTTTCACAACTTAGAATAAAACCGTACTCCAAATCTCTTTTTCCCGAAATAATACTCTTATATTCCAACTTTAGTTCAAAACCATATTAAATTCCAAATTTCCATTCAAATCAACTAGAATAAAATAATATTTAATTTAAAACTCGTTCGATCATTTTTTTCCAAAATCCTTCATGGAAATAATCCGCATGAAATCCATTATTCCAATTTCCAATTTCTTCATAATACATCAATTTGAACATTTAATGATTAAATTTTCCAAACTTATTTGATCCTTCCCAAAATAACTATTCCAAAAATCATTATTTAAAATTCCACACTTTAATTCAAATTAAATTGAAACAATAATATTTTTATTCAAAATTCGGTTAACTATTAACCGTTAAAATTGTGTGCACGAAATTAATGTTGAATATCATTTCCCGATCCCAATTCACTATTCCAATAGCCCATAAGCGATTGGGATTATTTCACAAACCATTTCAACTCATATCAATAACGTTTGCTCAATTTGATTTCTAAACAGTTTTAAAATTAAATTTAAAACTGAATTTACAACCCTTATTTTAATAAATAAATCTTTATTTATATGGAAGGAGAGTTAAAACCGACTACTCGTAAAATCACACAGCTACGGTGTATGTGTGAATTCATGCAATCCGAATTAACCAAATAATTTAACCAAATAGACAAGCACAAATTCATCCATCACAACCACAATGATTAAAATAATCAATCAACTGTGCGCAGAGCGTTATAGTCCATAACGCTTAGTGTTTACGATGCTTTTAACTGCATGAACATCCATTGCACAACCAATAACAATTATTCATAACCACTTATGATCAATCAATCAATTATTAAACTAACAACTAATTTTAATTAACCGTAATAACAAATTTAAAATAAATTTAAATTAGCATCTCACCTTCAATGCTTTCCAATTTAACCGTAAAAATTGTATGAACTGCTAATCCAACCCCAAATGATCACGTATAAACCTTCACGAACGCTGTTATCGTCACGCGTACACCGTAACTGACGTATGTATATACTTCCTTTAACCGTACAAATGCAAAGATCCCACGCTATTTGCCCAACTCATGAGTCCTCCCTTCCATCATTACTGCCTATACGCACCCATGCCTATACACCTGACAAGAGCTCTCTTCATACAACACAATACCCCCTATTGTCATGCACACACTTGAACCTTCCTCCTTAATGCGTGAGAAGCTGAACTAAGTTTAGGAGAAGGAACATGGGTTCTTTAGAGGAGAGAGAAGTGGAGCGGGTCTGGGGTGTCGGGTCAGTGCTGCTACCTTGAAGGGGAGGGTTTGCGGTGAGATGAAAAGGAGACGAACATATCCGAAGAGGGGAGAGGAGTGCGACAGGCGAACTAGCGGAGCGGATGGCTTACAGGCTATTAAAGGGAAAGTGTATTTAAAGGGAGGGGAGACTTGCGGTGCGCTGCGGTGGAGCAAAATGAGTAGAGGGGGGAGTGTTGAACTTTAGGGAAGGAGCTGCGTGAAGGACTTTTGCAAGTGGAGTAGTGGACTGATGCGGCGGAGCAGGGGTGAGCGATGGAGGAGAGGTCAGATTCTCGGTGGAAGAAGAGGTGGCGTGAGAAGTGGCAAAAGGAACACATGGCACTTCAAAGCATACACACGTGAGGACACTTGCATTCCTTATACAAATTATTTCGTGCACCATGACACGTTAGGAACACTTTTATTAATAACTGAATTCAATTTACACCATTCTTATACATTAATGTTTGTAACCATTTATCCATACATATGTATCACAGGTAGATGATCAACCCACGTTATCATTTTATTTTATTTGTAATCGTTGACTGCGAATGACACCAAACTAACTATATAATCGGGTACAACGATGTGCCACGATCCCAAAACAAAAATAAAATAGACCGGTTAATCGATTCTGTAAAGTGTCTAGCGGACCACAGTTGCCCCAAAATACGTTGGAAAAATATATGCTTATTTTCCAAATTAAAAATTACAGTAATATTCTAAAAAATATTTTAAGACGGCGAGTACAGAAACTGAACGAATATTTTGAACTGATATTTAATTATAATTTATTTAGCCAAACAACTTTAAAATATAAAAGGGTCCTTTTTTCACAAGTCCCTATTAAGTTTCAAAATTAGGCTCACATCCGGTGCTAAACTTATTGTAAATTAGGTCCCTATTTTTTGAAATTCATCAAAAAATCATCAAAAAATTATAAAAAAATCACGAAAATTCATTATTAAATAAAACACGTTCACGCCAAGAAATTCAGGTGGAAAAACAATCGAAAATCACGTCAAAACCCAAAATAATACAAAATCAGCGAAACAGCAGGTTTTTGCATCAAAAGATGCACCTATTCAGAAATAGTAGCATACATTCATGCTTATATTTCAGCCTTGCGCCAAACTGCAGTATAAATGCATACATGTATGCAGCTAAACAGCATTATACGCATCCTTTTATGCATATATTCAAATTGGGCCAGTTTTTCCGAGCATTCGCCGTTTTCAGACATTGTTGCACGCATTTACGCTCTTGTACATAATACGTGCATGCATTCATGCGCATATTCAGAAGTCGTCATTCCTTTTAAATTTGTTGCACACATGCATGCATATATAAGCAATAGTTGCATTCATGTATGCAGCCATTCGTAACACATGAATCTCAGTTCAACTTTGTATGCATACATGTATGCAGTTATTTGCTAATAGTTGCATACATGTATGCGTATATTGGTCCAGATTTTCAACATAAATACACTATATGAATATATGCATACATATATGCTACTATAGGCAATAGTTGCACAGTAGTATACAACTTTTTTTTGTTTTTTTGCGAATGCTTCTGAGAATATTTACTATTTTTTGGAATTTTTTTTTAGTGTGTGGCGCATTTTTTTGGGGTCAAAACAAGTAGAAGGCAGAAGTGGGATGTCCAGAAGGTGGAAGGGTTCAAAATTTTTGGGCGGCCTCATAAAATAGGGACCGGAAATGTAGAAAAACTTTGGGGGGGACGTGCGCCTATTTTAAAACTAAAATAGGGATGTGAGCCTAATTTTCACAATATAAAATCCATATACATAATAGTTTACATCTTAATATATTAAACATACTTCTAAAATAAGTTTTCTATACTTATAAAATAGAACAAAATATTTAAACTAATATAAAAAGAATTATAAATCAATATTAATATTTCAACCTTATTAAAAACAAAATATATTTAGAAAAACCCCAAAATTAAATTTTAAACTCAAATATAAATTCAGGGGTATTACAACAAAAGCATGTGTTGTTGATAGTAGCATGAAAACACTGTCTAAAGTTAATAACAACGTTTAGTAACCACTGATAAAAATGAAGAGTAAAACTGATAAAATGTTTCACAAAAAAATATCAACACTGTGATAGTTTATAACAACAATCTTGGGTACGCTTTAATAAATTGTTTAGTAGCTCATTATAAACGCGGTAAAATAGAGTTTTCAACAGCGTTTTTTTATGTTGGTAAATATATGGACCTACGACCGCATGTTTTTATACAACATTTTTTAAAACATTGTTATATCATGTTACAACATTTTTCAAACGCTATAAAAAGTTGTTTTTGGTGTAGTGGTTAGTCTTGTCCCACATTAAGCAATTTGTGTCATGTGTCCTGTATATATACTATGAGACCGTTGTTCCTATTACCAATTGGTTTTATGAACACTTGATCGGCTCTCTAGTATTCTACATGGTATCAGAGCTTGGTTTCAGCTCGTGTGGCCTGGGCATGCCTTGGTCAGTGGTGTCACACGTGCAGGGGTGTTGATAGTCTTGTCTCGCTTTGAGCAATTTGTGTCTGTTCAGGTTTTGTGCATAGTGGAAGTTTGACAAAACACCCGAAAAATAGGATCTTTTTCACCCAATTACTTGAAGATGAATTTAATTGAAAATAAACAACAACATAAACAGATATCAGAAATATGAACACACTATATTCCACCCAACCACCCTCTTTATTGATTCACCAATAAAAAAATGTTTACAACTGGTCTTAACTATCGTTACAAACAAATACTGCTTGAACTAAAAACATTATTGAGAAATAGGTAGAGAATATCTAATGGCTAAACAATTTGAGGAGAAAGACAATGAAGAATAGTGGCAAATTTTCCACACCTAATGAAGATGTCAACTAGGCCTTTTATAGAGTGAACTTCTTCGTACCCAAGTTTTCTTAATGTCTAAGTAAACTTGACACCCAAATTATCTTCACATATGTCAAAAATCTATTTGGGCAAGCACCAAAAAATCCTTGCCTTAAATATCCTACAAATATAGCAACAAATTTCTCCATAAAATCTGCATAGATTATTTGTTGCCCACAATTATGGTTTGCGTATCACAAATTTCAACACTCCACCTTGATACCAAATCACAACATCTCCTCCACTCAAAACCAGCCAACTTAGCTCTCACTTTCAACCTACTTTTCTCAATTAACATCATTACAAATCTCCACCATCGCCCACTAATGGTGCATCTCACTCATCCGTGCACCACACCAATAGAGATCTTCAAAAGTGTTTGTAATACCACAAAGACCTCCATCTTTTCTTTGTGGATTTCACAACGTGACATCCGTCTTCCACTTGACATGATCTCTTTATCTCCGGGATCCCTCGAGCATCATCAACATCTAGACCATTGTCGATACCATGATCCTCCAACTTAGGTCCATTACCAGTGACCATATTGACCTCTCCACCTTACTGTGGACTAGGCTCTTCAACTGTCACCCGCCTTCCACTATCGACCACCGAACCGACCAAACTATATAGGTTTCCCTCCTCCAAATTTCCTTGCATCATCACATGACCACCCTTCTCACTCTCAAAACTCTGCCTCGAGTATCATAAGTGCAATCACGGCGATCTAACTAACCGAGAGATATGAGGTTATGCGAACAAGTGGGTATGTGCCTCACACCGGCCACTTCTATCACCACTTCATCATGCATTTGAAATCAAACAGCTCCAACTCCACAAATTGGTAGCTCTACTCCATTGGATATCTTTATCATGCCAAGACTCTTCTCATACGAAGAAATACTTTTCATATACCGACATATGTGAAAACTAGCTTCTGAATCCATCTTCCAAGGCTCCTTAACACTAAATAGGACATCACTTGAAGAATCGCTTTTGGTACCTTCAGCAAATCCTGCTTGTGCCTCATCACTATTATTATAACCTTGCGCCTTCTTCTTCTTCTTCTTCATATCTCGTATTTATGAATATCAATCATTGCGCTTGCAACCTTCCTTCTTACGATGGAAACAAGTGATTTCACCTTTACCCTTGGCTCCCTTTTTCTTCCAAACTGCATCCTTCGAGTCCCTTGCTACCATCGCCTCACTTTGAACCGATTTCAACTCCGACCCTTTTCTCCTTAGCTCCTCATTCAAAAGACTGCTTGGAACCGTTTCTAAAGAGATAGTTCCATTAGCATTGAAATTACTCAATGAAACAACCAAAGTCTCCCAACTTTCTAAAAGAGAACTCATCAACAAAACAGCCTTCAACTCATCATCAAAATTGACCTTCATGTTTACCAATTGATTGACGACGTCCAGAAACTCGTTCAAATGCTCTACAACCGACTTTTCCTCATCCAACCTCGAACGTACCAGCTTTCGAATTAGAAAAGCCTTACTTGTAGCACTCTTCGACTCGTATAGCAATACTAATTTGTCCCACAATGCCTTCGCGGATTCACAACTAGCCACATGGTGGAACACTGAATCATCCAAATATTGGCGAATCAATGCAATCACCTTTTTGTCCATTTTGTTCCACTTTCCCTCATCCATATCTGAGGGCTTCTTCCCATCTCCATCAATGGGATCACACAAATCATCGAGATATAGAACATCCTCCATTTTCGGCTTCCATATACCCCAATTCTTCCCATTCAAAATAGCCATCTTAGAAAGCGTCATCATCTCTGACATCTACAATCTTCAATCCAACAAACACTCCAAGATATGCAATAATCTAATATCTGATACCAACTGTTAGGGTTTTGTGCACAACGGAAGTTTGACAAAACACCCAAAAAATAGGATATTTTTCACCCAATCACTTAAAGATGAATTTGATTGAAAATAAACAATAACACAAACAAATATTGGAAATATGAACACACGATATTGCACCCAACCTCCCTCTTTATTGATTCACCAATAAAAAATTGTTTATAACTAATCTCAACTATAGTTACAAACAAACACAACCTGAACCAATAACCTATTTGAGAAATAAGTAGAGAATACCTAATGGCTAAATAATTTAAGGATAAAGACAATGAAGAACGATGGAAAATTTTCCACACCTAATTAAGATGTCAACTAGGCCTTTTATAGAGTGAATTGCTTCATACCCAAATTTTCTTCACACCCAAGTAAACTTGGCACCAAAATTATCTTCATATATGTCAAAAAACTATTTGGATAAGCACCAAATAATCCTTGCCTTAGATATCACACAAGTATAGCACCAAATCTCTCCACAAAATCTGCATAGATTATTTGTTGCCTACAATTGTGATTTGTGTATCACAAATTTCAACAGTGTCATGTTTCCTATATATATACTATGAGATCGTTGTTCCTATTACTAATTGGTTTTAGGAACACTTGTTTGGTTCTCTAGTACTCTACAATGTTTACCACTTCCATTTGTTGTTCCAACCATTCTATTTTTTCTATTGATACACCATCTTTATTTATATACTGGAAATCTAAAAAGGAAGTTTGTTATCAAAACATGGTTACAAAATAGAAACCAACAACATTAATTGCTTCAACTACCACTCAATTTTATTCAATTAGTAAATACAACAAGCTACCCATGTGCGAAGCACAGGCCTCATTCTAGTCTTGTGATAAAAAGAAGCATATATCTGAGCGGGTTTCCAAAATGATTGAATCTCAAGTTCTTCTCATATAGTCATCTACTTTGATAATTTGTTATCTTGAACATTAATGATTTAAGTATATAAGGTGTGCATATTTGTTTAATAAACATTTAAAGTGAATTTTTGAGAATTATAAACGATTCATGTATCTTAGTATGAATACCTTGTGTGTAACTTGAGATATATTTTCCATGTATAAATTACTATTTTATATGGGTTTTGAACTCTATAATTGAACTATATATATCGTTATTATTTCAATTTTTATTTGTTTTTCAATTTTATTTTAAACGACTATAAAATCATTGACAATGATTATTTATTATGATGTATCAATTTTTATTTGTTTTTCATTTTTATTTTAAATGACTATAAAATCTTTAACAATGATTATTTATTATGATGTATGTGTGATATATATATATATATATCCATTTTAGTATTTTAGGGATTTGCAAGAAAGTTTTTTCATTAACAATTGCAAAAGGGTTGTATTTTACGTCGATTGTTACGAACAACAAAATTGATTTTTAATTTTTTAATTTTTTAATTTTATAGTCTTTTTCTGCATCGATTGTTTTTAATATCCGATGCAAAATACATTTATTCTGCATCAATATTATGAATAACCAATGCAAAATCGAGCAAACAACGCAATAAGTTTAGGCTTATCGCATCATCTTCATTTACATCGGTTTAACAACCGATGCAACTGAGGGATAATAACCGATGCAAATGGCATTTTTTGAGTGGTGTTAGATCAAGTACATTGATCTCTGTAAACATCCATCTGCTTAGTTGTATGGAAGGCAGATGGTGCACTATATATGCCCATTCATGAAACGTAAGAGCTTGAAGGTTGTAAAGTCAATTAGTGGTAGACAGAATGATAATACGACATTTGAAGATGATTGTGTGCTATGTATGAATGGTATACACTACCTTTGGCCTAATCACTCGGGAAACGGCTAAACAGGACACGTAGTGAGGTTATGTGGATCACACCCATTAGGATGTGTTCAACACGCTTTATGATACTTTACTCTCGGTATGTCGAGTATGATGATGTTGAGCGCTTTCGGTAGGTCGAAAACGACCTAAGTGATGACATATTCGATCGGTGCATCACATTTGGGTTTATATAGCTGGGTTTGTCTTACATGGAGCAGAGGGCAGTTGTCCTTGGTAAATCAATCTAGAGGTGTATTATACGGTAAATCGTCCTTTACCTGTCATTTGTATGGAACCCATTTTCTACGATGAACCAACCTGTTTGTCTGTATCGATCAACATATGCAAAATTTAATAATGTTAACAATTTCATAATTTGATTTATTTTATGGGTATTATCCCAAATAGACAATACAAATAATATCATTTAATTTTACATAAGTTTTTTGTTATCGTAAGCTAGAAACCCGTGTCATATTTATATGTGGTCGTGGCTTTATGAGATATTTTTTCTTTCAAAAGATTTTCTAAAATCAAGCAAGTTGTTTGTGATGTGAATTTTATGAATCTAGTATTTTATACTGATCCAAGCATTGTTCTCCTTAATGCTTAGATCAGACGGAGTATATTTTTCATATTAGCTTTGGATTTGCTTAGAGCTTCAGGAGAGGAGTTCGAGTCAAGACATACTCCCGTATTATATTATTATCTAGTTTTCTGTTGTGTCAAACTACATGGTGTTTACGTATTCCGCTGTGCTGTGATGTTTATAGTTGTATTTTCGCTATACTATATTGTTGTATGTATCAACATTTGTAAGTACATATTATTATAACTGTACAATCTGATTTATTGTTGTACTATGATTTTTATATATACAGTTTGCCATTTACGTAAAGAATACTGTTATACTATATTTTTTTCTTTCCACCCATAATATTTTGATCTACTGTGGTTCTGTTATGTTTTTATTCTTCTTCTATTTTAAATTTAATTTCTTATCTTCTTCCTACTCCCTCTTTTCTTTCTTCCAAAAAGCAGTTTTTTAGATCTTGGACCCGTTGTAACGACCCGTATTTTTACAGATAATAAATAATTTAGTTAATTATTTAAATAAAGGTTTGGTAATTTAAATTGACCAGAATTAAATAATAAGGAATATTTAATTAATATAAATAATAGAATAATATATTTAATTCTGAAATAGTCGGAAATAGTGAATTGACAATATGGTGTGAATTGGGCAATTCAAAATATATAATTCAGTTTATAGTTGAATTATAATAACGAATATATTATTTGAATGACAGTTGAACGTATAATTATATTATAATTATAATCGAGCTCGAAATGGCGCTGCAGTTCGTTATTTGGCGATTTGAACTTCAACTGAATATACAGAATCCGTTTTAAATCGGATTTTCGTGAAACAAGAAATGTTCGGAGCTGGTGAAGTATATTTTTCTAGTTGAAGAGAAAAATCGAGATTTCGTCAAGTAGATTTTGATTTATGTCCAAATCAAATTTTTGAAAAGTCGCTGTGGAGTTCCTTTATAAATTATAGCGATTTATTTATATTATAAAAGGATTTTTCAATATAAATTAAATGTCGATTCAACCCGGAATTTGAATATCGAGTTATAAATCCAATTGGAGCTATACGATATTCTGTGTGAATATATATACGATAATATATATTTATTTATATTTAATTTAATTGTTTTCAAATATATTTATATATTTAAATGGGTTATTTAGAGCTTTAAAAATAGCTAGTTTTGCAAACGAACTCCGTTTTCGATGAAACTAATTTTGTTGGATCTGTAATATTAAATTATTGTTAGATTCCAAGTTTCGTGATTTTTGGAGTCAGTGTGTGGCCATATGGATTTTTAATGTGAAAAACAGTCAGTATTTTGACGGTTAAAAATACGCTGTGCGAGCAAACGGAGTCAGAATTCGATGAAACCAGTTTCCTCGGGTCCGTAATGTCGAACTCTAGTTGTATGTCCATTTTCATGATTTTTGGATATCATGTGTTATTATAGGAAATTTTAACAATAATTAAAAATAACGATTGATTATATCTTAATATAATATTGATTAAAATAATAATTTTTCATCTCTATAAATAATCCTTAACACCTCTAAACCTAAACAATTCTGCCGTCATCTTCCTTTGCGTTCTTCAGCAAAAAAAAAACATGAGGAAGAGATTTTCAAATAATTCCTATAATCCAAATAAAAGGTTATAAATCAAAACAAATATATATTCACGATGCTGAAATGTTTCTCTTCGCGTTGGTATGAATTTTGTGGAGCTCGGCATTTTTCTCGCCGATGGTTTGTAAATAGCGATTTAGGGTTCCAAGTTTTTAGGTAATCGAAGTGTTTGTTTGCAGAACCGAGTTGGTATTTGAATTGAGCGAGGGAAAGGAAGGTTGTGTGTAATTTTTCTGGGCATTCGAACTTGAAAAAGTTCGGACCTGTATGGGTAGCTCGAACGGAAATCTGGAGTCGCGTTTTGGCAGTGTGTTCGAACTTTGATAAATTGGTTTAGGAGGATTGAGATTTCGAAGAGAAGGACTTTGGTGGTCGCGATTTTTGAAATGTTAGAGGAATCACGAAGGAACGAGGGATCGAACGGGTGGAAATAGCTTACTGGAAGGGACCGTGAGCTCCAAAATCGTGAAGGAAGGAGAAGTTAGGCGGGTATAGGCTTCATCGTGTATGGGTGGGCCTGTTTTGAAATGGGAAAGCCCATTTACCCTTTCAAATTTAATTAAATAGGAATTTAATTAATGTTAACTAATAAATGTAATATCTCTTGCATACCATATCAGAATTGAGCGAAACAAGATCCGTTAGGATCGTATGGACGATGGCTACACACTGGAACTGACTAGAAGTGGATTGGAGCTCGTTACAATTTATAGTGAAATAAATTGTCAGAATCAAATCAACGACAATTATCGTTAAATAACGATGATCGTCCAATGTGAGTAAATCTCACTAATCTGATAAGTTCATATTTTTATAATGTATATTTAGAACTGATAAATGATGATTGATTGCTGTGTATTGACTGTTTGGTTGAACTGCTAAGTAATTGGTTGAAATTATAGATCTGGTTATATATATATAAATATATAAATTGATTCTGTTTAGCAGAATATTTCATAGTGAAATGAAATTGATGTTAATTGTATTGTTTAACATCTGTGGATGCAGGGAAACAGGTCGGAGGAATCCAACTGGATTCCTCAACATTTATTTTACTGTTTTTCATATATTGTAATATATGATGTGATATATAATCTGTGTTGATTACGGGTGTTGAATGATATCGATCATTGTTATTTGGGTATTTTAAATACCGTAAGAAATACTGGGATATAGAGAAGGGGATTTTCAAAGTGTATTTTGAAAATAAATTATTTATATAAAATCAATGGATTATATATATATTAGGAAAAGGATTTTATAAAAGAAAATAATTAAAAAATCAAAGGAATTATAAAGAAAATATTTATTTGTCAAATAAATAGAATAGAAAAGGAAATATTTGTGAAAACAAATAGAAAAGGAAATATTTGTGAAGACAAATAGAAAAGGAAATATTTTGTGAAAACAAATTGGAAAGGAAATATTTGTAAAACATTTACAAATAGAATTGAAAAGGGAGTAATTGTAAAACATTTATAAATAGATTATAGAAGGAAAATATTTATTTGTTAAATAAATAGAATTGAAAAGGAAATATTTGTGAAAACAAATAGAAAAGGAAATATTTTGTGAAAACAAATTGGAAAGGAAATATTTATAAAACATTTACAAATAGAATTGAAAAGAAAGTAATTGTAAAACATTTATAAATAGATTATAGAAGGAAAATATTTATTTGTTAAATAAATAGATTTGAAAAGGAAATATTAGTGAAAACAAATAGAAAAGGAAATATTTGTTGAATAAATAGAAAGATAAAAGGAAAATTTATTTGGGAAAAATAATAGAAAGATAAAAGGAATATTTATTTAGAAAATAAATAAGATATCATAAAAGGAAATATTTGGGAAGTAAGTAGGATTATAAAAGGAATTATAGTTTATCAAAGGAGTTAATCGATTAGAGTTAATCGAATTAGAATTAATCAATTAGAGTTAATCGAGTTAGAGTTAATTGAATAGAGTTAATAGAACAAGAGTTAGTCGAATATTAGTTATTCGAATAGAGTTAATCAAAGGAGTTAATCGATTAGAGTTATTCAAATTAGAATTAATCAATTAGAGTTAATCGAGTTAGAGTTAATTCAAATAGAGTTAATTGAACAAGAGTTAGTCGAATATTAGTAATCGAATATAGTTTATTCGAAGAAAGGAGTTAATCGAATTTAGTTATTCGAAAGGAGTTAAACGAATTTAGTTATTCGAAAGGAGTTAAATGAATTTAGTTATTCGAGAGGAGTTTATCGAATATAGTTTATTCGAAAAGAGTTAATCGAATTTAGTTATTCAAAAGGAGTTAATCGAATTTAGTTATTCGAAAGGAGTTAATCGAATTTAGTTATCCGAAAGGAGTTAATCGAATTTAGTTATTCGAAAGGAGTTAATCAAATTTAGTTATTCGAGAGGAGTTAATCGAATTTAGTTATTCGAAAGAAGGTTATCGAATATAGTTTATTCGAAAAGAGTTAACCGAATATAGTTTATTCGAAAGAGAGATTATCGAATATAGTTTATTCGAAGAAAGATTATCGAATATAGTTATTCAAAGAAAGAGTTATCGAATATAGTTATTCGAAGAAGGAGTTATCGAATAGAGATTATTTGAAAGAGAATCATACGTTGAATTCAATTATATCGAATTCGGGAAAGTACTATTCACTTTCCGTTTTAATCAAGATTTATTTATTTATTTATAAATTGCCTATTTAGTTATCTAGTTAAATTAAGGAATAAAAGTTATATTTTGAAGTTAGATATTTCAAAAGTAGGTATTATAACGCTATAGTTATAATCAGTGTTTTCAATAAAGAAGTGGATTCGTAAATATAATCTGAGAGTTACGTAAGGAAGTTTGTTAAAGATTTAGAAGGTGAACTTTGTCTATTTCGAAGTTAGAAATGTTGTTCAGTTAAGGTCTGAGAGGTAGTTATACCCCAACTTGATTGACTTCATTTTTAACTAAGGAATATTTAAGGTTTGATAGCGAATGTTGGTTATGTAAATTTAGTTAATGAAGGTAATGGTTTGAGTTGGCATAGCGATGTTTTATTTAAACATATGTTAAAATCCAAATGTAGGAGTTTTGGAAATGTTTTCCAAATAAGAATCAAAAATGTTTTCTAATATAGAAAAAAAGAGATGGAAATGTTTTCCAATGATTAATAACATATAATTTCTAAATTTAGAAAATAATAAATGTTGAATATATGGAAATAGGAAATAAATAAATTGATGATGGGGTTAGCAATGCCCTAGATTGAGTTGAGTATATATATATGAGCGCGTATTTGTTATTTGGTATAAAATGGTTTTATATTATGGAGATTTATTGGTTGAGTTGTAAATGAGTTCTGGTCGATCAGTTTGATCCACTGTGTCGGTAGGGATTTCTAAACACTCAAATATGATGAACCGGCACAATATGTTTTGAAAAGAGGGTAAATGAAATAATTTTACCCAAAATATATTTTGATATAAAGAAAATATATATATTGGAAATATTATAGTATTGGATGTGTTAGTTGTTATTATAATCGAGTAAGATTATAATTGAAATGGTTAAATAAATAACCAATCAGAATTCGTATAAGTGTTACGAAATGAATTAAATCTGAATTTAAATCAAAATTGAAATTAAAAACCCTAGAGGTTTGGAAAAGTGATTGTAAACGGATTTGGATTAAATATATGAGAATTTTAAAATCCTAGGAGATTTTAAATTGTTTAAAGCATTGTAAATGGTATTTTGAAATGAATTTCAAAATGGAAGTGTTTAGAAATGGTTTTGAAAGTGATATAGTATTGAACTCACTTCGGTCGTTGGAAAATAAATTCCGATGTTGATCCGGACATCATCGGTTCTTCGAATAAACTATATTCGAATAACTCTAATCCAACTAACTCTAATTCCTTTTATAATCCTACTTACTTTCCAAATATTTCCTTTTATGATACCTTATTTATTTTCTAAATAAATATTCTTTTTTTATCCTTCTATTTATTCTCCCAATATATATTCCTTTTATTTTTCTATTTATTTAACAAATAAATATTCCTTTTCAATTCTATTTGTTCAACAATTATTTCCTTTTATCTTTCTAATTGTTAATGTTTTACAAATATATCCTTTTCAATTATATTTGTAAATGTTTTACAAATATTTCCTTTTCTATTCTATTTGTAAATGTTTTACAAATATATCCTTTTTTATTCTATTTGTAAATGTTTTACAAATATATCCTTTTCTATTTGTTTGTAAATGTTTTACAAATATATCCCTTTTATATTCTATTTGTAATTTTTTTACAAATATATCCCTTTTATATTCTATTTGTAAATCTTTTACAAATATATCCTTTTCTATTTGTTTTACAAATATATCCCTTTTATATTTGTTTTACAAATATATCCCTTTTATATTTGTTTCATAAATATTTCCTTTTTTATTTGTTTTACAAATATATCCCTTTTATATTTGTTTTACAAATATATCCCTTTTCAATTCTTCTTTGATTTTATAATTTTCTTTTATAAAATTCTTTTCCTTTTATATATAAAATCCATTGAATTTATATAAATAGTTCATTTTCAAAATACACTTTGAAAATCCCCTTTTTTATATCCCAGTATTTCTTACGGTATTTAAAATACCAAATAACAATGATTAATATCATTCAAACACACATAATCAACACAGATTATATATCACATCATGTATTACAATATATGAAAAACAGTATTTATAATATTGAGGAATCCAGTTGGATCCCTCCAACCTGTTTCCCTGCATCCACAGATGTTAAACAATACAATTAACATCAATTTCATTTCACTATGAAATATTCTGCTAAACAGAATCAATTTATTTATATGTATATATATATATATATATGTAACCAGATCTATAATTCCGGTACAATTTGAGCTGACCAAATAACACAAGTCCAACCCAAATTACACTGGAAACCAGAAAACTAATAGAAAGAAAACAGAGGGTGAGGATAGATAAGATAGAAACTTAGAATAGAAGAAGAAGAACATACAACATCAGAGTAACACGAATCTCACAACGGAACGAACAACATATAATAGATAACATATCTTTGAAATAAAAACAGTATATGTATACAGTAACATTATCAGAGTATAACACTTACAACACAGCGGAAATAAACAATAGCTATATAAATGCTGCTAAAGCCTCCTGCTCCAGCTTTCCAAGTATATCTGTAAAATCCTAACTACTTGACTGCCCGTACAAAATTGGGCACCCAAGAGTTTAGGGAAAACAAAACAAAATAAACTCCTGGTCAGTCATAGGACTAGTGTGAGTAAACAATTTAAAACAGTTTGAACAATTAAACGACATCTCATAAGGCCACGCCGTATAACGGAACTGGTTTTTCCCTTATGAGAATCCAAATCAATTTGATTTAACTTTCAAATCATTTTGAAAGAAACAATGATCTTTTATATCAAAACTCATTGATATTATAATAGTGTCTATCAACCACAATATAATAATCATCTAGCAGAAATGCTTTCATCTCACGTTCTACATACATAATATACAATCAAAATCGCGAGCACTAATTGGATAATGGATTTCCAACTATGACAAGGTATGGAACCACCTTCCGATAGTGTACCTCTAGAGAGGAATACACTGGGTTCAACAAGAACATCTTGCAACCTGCCCACACATGACCGACCACTCATTTTGCTTGAGTGTATCGAATGTATATCACCAACGGTTGGGATCAGCAACCATTTCCCGAATGGGACAGCATCGACAATAGGTTATAGATAGAAATGAATATCTCTAGATAGGTAATAATACACCCTACTTGGCAGCCAACCACTTAGTCATGTTGCCTGCCCGATTTTTGTCATTTTCCGGTTGTGAGGCTAGAGGCCACGCTTATCTCTGACAGATCACACATTTATTCACTTTGAATGTCACATCGTCATACCCGCCAAATCACAAATTGATTTCCCCAAAAATACAACGGGTATACAGCTAAGAGAAACGAATTCCTCCGCCACCAAACGTACATATGTTTGAAGAGATCAACTTACGCGATCTATTAAATATACTCTGTCAGACATTCTTCCATACAGGTCATCCTGGGACTGGACAAACCGAAGGCACTATTCTTTAAATCCATCTTAGGCAATTTCTACCTAGGATCGCCAGAACAACCCTTGCATAACTCTGTCTTCAATTATCTCCATCATATTTGATTCGCAACGCTAATGCCCATACGGAGTGGTTTTCAAATAATGAATTTGATCCCGGTCTCTCCGTATTGACAACGGAAATGGTCAAAATCTTCGATAGTCGGTGATCTAACTATCAAAGGAAAACATGTGTACAAACAACGACATTATTTCCAGATGGAAATTCTATCGATCAATCATCAATCAACATTCATTCATTTCCTGTAATGACCCGCACTGGCAGAGGTATTATGATTAATTAATTTTATTATATAAATGGTAGTTTAGTGAATTTAATGGTCGTGGAATTAAATAATGGTGAATATTTAATTAAAATAATAAATTAAAAAATATATTTAATTCTGAAATGATCAGAATTGGCCGAAATGACGATATGGTGTGAACTGGATCATCTGTGATATTTAATTCAGCTTGGAATTTAATTTGAATAACGAATATATTATATAAACGACAGTTGAACGTATAGTTTATAATATAATTATAAACGAGCTTGAAATGGCGCTGCAGTTCGTTAATTGGCGATTCGAACTTCAAACGAATATACAGAACCCGTTTCAAATCGGATTTCTGTGAAACAAGAAACGTTAGGAGCTGGTGGAGTATATCTTTCTAGTGGAAGAGAAAAATCGGGATTTCATCGAGTAGATTTTGATGTATGTCCAAATCAAATTTTAAAATAGTCGCTATAGAATCGTTTATCGACCGTAACGGTTGATTTGATATAACTAGTGATCGGGTTTGAATTTAGACAAGGTTGTTTTGGGAAGTAGTGATAATTTAATTTTTAGAATTTTACTGTAATTTTTAATTTATTTAAATAAGCAACGTTTTATTTGAAGTATTTCGCACCCTGAAATCAACATTTTGAAGTTTCAAAATATGAGTCCACCTACCGGTATTATTACATTTTTAGGATCGGGGCACAATGTTTGTTATAATGGTACTTTTATCTCTGTCGATAGCATGTCCGTTCGTGAGTAAAGCCGTACGTACATAACGAGTGTTAAGGCCCTTCAAATGTATAACACAAACAAAAGGGGAGGCGTGGCACCCAATATAACACAAACAAAAGGGAAAGCGTGGCATAAGGAAAATCACAAAAGAAATAATATCCCTCCTTATAAATACCATTTACATCTCTTAAGACCTAATCCCTTTCCTCTGGCAAAACACTTCTCGAGCCGCCACGAAAAAAATCAAAATCGCCAGACATTAAAATCAAAAACAATTCCTAGAAAATCCTATAAATCGAGATACTGATATTTTCGAATTCCCATTCGGTTTCTCTTCATTCCTATACACATATTGAGGGGTTCGAACTCCTTTTTATCTGATGGAAAATCCTTGCGTGAGGCTAGGGTTCGACGAAGCTTTAGATGGGGTTGAACACTCTAGTTTCTGGAGGCGACAGAATGGATGTAGGGTGAAGCACAGGAGGGTAACGACATAGGGTTTGTGGTTAAGTTGAATCAGGGATTCGGTTCTTCGATGTTAGATTGGGATGAAGGGGTGTTTGTTTTGAGTTCAAGAAGGACTAGAGCGGGATTTATGGTAATCGAAGAAGGAGCTCTTTGCGGAGGAAGGAAGAAGTCTGAATTTGAGGTTGTTTTAGCAGGAGGATACAGATTTGTCTGGAGTAGTAAATAAAGAAGGAGTTGAAGAGGGAGGAAATGGTGCATTGGAGTATTTACTAGGGGCGCGTTATGTATGGATAAAGGGAGTAGAGTTGCGGCTATGGAGCGTTGGGCGTGAGGATTTCTGTAGGAGCCGTGGATTTTAAAATCTGAAGAAGACGGGTACAAACCCTTTGCGGATCTGAAGAGGGATGATGGGCCGACGCTTTTGAGTTTAGCCCAAGATTTGAAAGAAAATAAAATGAAGAAAAGAAATAAGGAAAGTAGAAAAGGAATTGAGCTGGTCTAAACCGAAAGCCCAGATTCTTTAAAATAAAAACAAGGGAAAATTGGCCGGGCCATGATGGAAACAGATGAAAACGAAGTACGTTGGATTTCTACTAGCAAACGCTATACTATGGAACTGGGTTGAAACCATCAGGAGCCCGTTACAATTTATGGTGAAATAAATTGTCCAACTGAATCAAATAACGCAAACCGTTATTTAACGGCTAACGCGCAGATGTGAGTAAATCTCACCAACTTTGAACAGTTTATAATTTCATGTTGTGTTTTTGGAACTGTTAGATATTAGCTGATTGACTGTATGTTGACTGTTTGATTGAACTGCTAGTCAGTTAGTTAAATTTTCTATATTGATTCTGTTTAACAGAATATATCATATGGAACTGAAAAGTGAGGTTATCTATATTGTTTAACATCTGTGATGCAGGGAAACAGGTTGGAGGAATCCAACTGGATTCCTCAACATTTATTTTACTGTTTTCATATATTGTGATATATGATGTGTTATATAATCCGTTATGGATTATGGGTGTTGGAATGATGTTGATCATTTTTATTCGATATTTTAAATATCATAAAAGACCCTGGGATGTAAAAAGAATTATTTCAATGTATATTGAAATAAAGGGATTTTATAAAATCAACAGATTTTATAGAAGGAAATATTTCGAAAGTAAATAAAAGGAAATATTTCGAAAGTAAATAAAAGGGAAAAATGTTTTTAAAACGAATAGAGTTAAGTAAAAGGGAAATCATTTGTAAAGTGAAGAACTGTTACTAAAGGTAAATCTTTATAAATGAATAGTTTATTCGAATAGAATAAAGGAGTTAATCGATGTTAGTTAATCGATTAGAGAATAAGGTTAAAAGGAGTTAATCGATGTTAGTTTAATCGATTAGAGAATAAAGTATAAAGGAGTTAATCGATGTTAGTTAATCAATTAGTGTTAATGTAAAAGGAGTTAATCGATGTTAGTTAATCGATTAGTGATAAGGTTAAAAGGAGTTAATCGATGTTAGTTTAATCGATTAGAGTAAAGTGGAAGGAGTTAATCGATGTTAGTTTAATCGATCAGAGTAAAGTGGAAGGAGTTAATCGATGTTAGTTGAATCGATTAGAGTAGAAGCAAATGAGTTAATCGAATATAGTTTATTCGAAGAAAGTAAAAGGAGTTATCGAATATAGTTATTCGAAAGAAGTTAAGTGAAATGAGTAAATCAATAGCGTTAGTCAAATAGAGTTAATCCAATAGTGTTAGTCCAATAGAGTTAATTGATAAGGGTTAATCGAATAGAGTTAAGTGAAAAGAGTCAATCGAATATAGCTATTCGAAGGAAGGTTAAGTAAGGAAGTTAGTAAAAGGAGTTATAAAGTGAACTTTGCCTATTTTAAAGTTAGAAATGTTGTTCAGTTAAGGTCTAAGAGGTAGTTCTACCCCAACTTGATTGGCTTCGTTTTAACTAGGGAATAGTTAAGGTTCGGCAGTAAAGGAAATGGTTTGAGTTGGCATCGCGATGGTTTGTTTAAACGTCTATCTAAGTCCAATGAAGAAGCTTTGGAAATGTTTTCCAAATAAGAAACTAGAAATGTTTTCTAATAAAGAAAACAAGAAATGGAAATGTTTTCCGTTGTTAATAACGTATATTTTCCAAATTTAGAAAATAAGAAATATTGAATATAGGGAAACATGAGATAAGTAAATTTATGAAATTTAGAGATAAATGTTGAATGATGTTTGATCGATATATATTTCCATTTGGAAATAATATCGTTGGTTGCACACCTGTTTTTCTTCGATAGTTAAATCACAGACTATCGAAGTTTTGACCATTTTAACGTTGTTAATATGGAGAGACCGGTTGGATTTTTATCCAAAGAACCACTCTGTATTGGCATAAGCGTTGTGAATCATATATGCCAAAGATAATTGAAGACGGAGTTATGCAAGGGCTATCCTATTTACAGAATAGTGCCTTCGGTTCATCCTGTTCCTGGATGACTTGTATGGACGGATGTCTGACAGAGTATGTCCAGACGATCACGTATATTGATTTCTCCAACTGTACCAAGAGTGGAAGCGGAGAAGGAAACTTCTTTTAGCTAACACATAATGTATTGTTGAGAACGTCAATCGGTGATTTGATGGATTTGATGATGTGGCATTCAAAGTGAATCTGATGTGATGATAAAGCGTAGCTTCTGGCCTCACATCCGGTAAATGACAGAAATCGGACAGACAGCATGGCTAAGTCGGTCGCACCGAAGTAGGGTGTATAATCACCTGATCTAGAGTTTCATTTACTTCTAAAAATCTATTGTTGATGCTGTCCCATTCGGGAAACGGTTGCTGATCCCAACTGTTGGTGATATACATTCGATACACTCAAGCGAAATGAGTGGTCGGTCATGTGTGGCCGGGTTGCAAGATGTTCTTGTTGAACCCAGTGTATTCCTCCCTAGAGGTACACGAGCGAAAGGTGGTTCCATACCTTGTCATAGTTGGAAATCCAATTCCCAATACGTGCTTGCGGTTTTGATTGTATACTATATATGTAGAACGTGAGATGAAAGCGTTTCTGCTAGATGATTATATATATACTGTGGTTGATAGACATTATTATAATATCAAAAGATTTTGATATAAAGATAATTTGGATACTCATAAGGGAAAAACCCGTTTGGTTATACGGCGTGGTCTTATGAGATATCGTATACCTGTATAACTGTTTTTAAATTGTTTTACTCACACCAGTCCCATGACTGACCCGGAGTTTACTTTGTTGGTTTCCCTAAACTCTTGGGTGCCTAAATTTGTATGGGCAGTCAAGTAGTCGGGATTTACAGATACATTGAGGAGCTGGAGCAGGAGGCTTCAGGATCATATAGCTATTATTATTCCGCTGTGTTGTAAGTGCTGTACTTTGATAATGATATGTATGTGCAAGTACAGATTTGTATTTCAAAGTTATGTTACATATATTATTTGTTATTCGTTCCGCTGTGAGATTCGTGTTACTCTGATGTTGTGTTATTCTTCTTCTTCTATTCTAATTTTCTATCTTATCTTTCCTCACCCTCTAATTTCTTTCACTAATTACCAGGATTTTTCGATGTTTTGGTTATTGACATCGTGCTTATGTCGATAACCAAAGTCGCTAAAAATCCGGGTCGTTACATTTCCCCATTTCTCATTTCCATATATTCATCAAATTCTTATTTTCTAATTTTAGAAAATATACGTTATTAACTTTGGAAAACGTTTCCATTTCTTATTTTCTATATTAGAAAATATTCCTGATTCTTATTTGGAAAACATTTTCAAAGCTCCTTCATTTGGGTTTAAACAGATGTTTAAATAAAACATCGCGATGCCAAATCAAACCATTACACTCATTAACTAAATTCACTTAACCAACCAACCCTAACCATTCCATGGTTAAAAACGAAGCCAATCAAGTTGGGGTATAACTACCTCTCAGACCTTGACTGAACAATATTTCTAACTTCGAAACAGACAAGGTTCACCATTTTAAATCTTTAACAAACTTCATTACGTAACTCTATTTCGAATAAATCTTTATTTAATAACTCTTTCCTTCGAATAAACTATATTCGATAATCACTCTTCGAATAGTCATATTTGATTTACTCTATTCAATTAACACTATTCGATTAACTCTAGTCGATTTACTCTTATCAGTTAGCTCTATTTGATTAACTCTATTCTATTAACTCTATTTGATTAACTCTATTGGATTAACTCTATTTGATTAACCCTAATCGATTAACTCTATTGGATTAACTCTAATCAATTAACTCTTATCAATTAACTCCCATCGATTAACTGCTTTTGAATAAACTATATTTGATTTACTCCTTTAACTCTATTCGAATAAACTATATTTGATTAGCTCCTTTAACTCAATTCGAATAAACTGTATTCGATTAACTCCTTTAACTTAATTCGAATAAACTATATTCGATTAACTCCTTTAACTCTATTTGATTAACTCTATATTCAATTAACTCCTTTCGAATAAACTATATTTGATTTACTCCTTTCGAATAACTAATGTTCGATAAGTCCTTTCAAATAACTAATATTCGATAACTCCTCTTCGAATAACTAATATTCGATAATCTCTCTTCGAATAACTAATATTCGATAACTCCTTTCAAATAACTAATATTCGATAACTCCTTTCGAATAACTAATATTCGATAACTCCTTTCGAATAACTAATATTCGATAACTCCTCTTCGAATAACTAATATTCGATAATCTCTCTTCGAATAACTAATATTCGATAACTCCTTTCGAATAACTAATATTCGATAACTCCTCTTCGAATAACTAAAATTCGATAACTCCTTTTCGAATAACTAATATTCGATAACTCCTTTCGAATAACTAATATTCGATAACTCCTCTTTGAATAACTAATATTTGATAATCTCTCTTCGAATAACTAATATTCGATAATCTCTCTTCGAATAACTAATATTCGATAATCTCTTTTTTTTTCTTTTTCGAATAAACTATATTCGATTAACTCCTTTAACTCTATTTGATTAACTCTAATCAATTAATTCTAATTCGATTAACTCAAATCGATTAACTCCATTAAGTTTGACTTCGTATTTCAAATAGTATCCCATTCCCAAATTCTATTTATACTTCTATTTATAGAATTATTCATACGAAATCTCCTTTTTATTTCTAACACTTAAATCTCATTTAAAATTTCCTTTTTATAACTCTATTTATTTTTCTAAACAAATATTACCTTTTATAACTCTATTTATTTTCTAAATAAATATTTCCATTTATAATCTATTTATAAATGTTTTACAATTATTTCCTTTTCAATTCTATTTGTAAATGTTTTACAAATATTTCCTTTTCAATTCTATTTGTAATTATTTTACAAATATTTCCTTTTCTATTTGAATTGTTTGACAAATAAATATTTCTTTCAATTCTATTTGTTTGACAAATAAATATATTTTTTTATAACTCCTTTGATTTTATATTTATTTTCTTTTATAAAATCCTTTACCTTTTATATATAAAATCCATTGATTTTATATAAATAATTTATTTTCAAACTACACTTTGAAAATCCCCTTTTTTATATCCCAGTATTTCTTACGGTATTTAAAATACCAATTCACAATGATCGATATCATTCAAACACACATAATCAACAACGGATTATATATCACATCATATATTACAATATATGAAAAGAACAGTATTATAAATATTGAGGAATCCAGTTGGATCCCTCCAACCTGTTTCCCTGCATCACAGATGTTAAACAATATAATTAACATCAACTTTCATTTCGACATGAAATATTCTGATCAACAGAATCCATATTTGATTAATGATATATATATATATATATCACTAGATCTATAATTTCAACCAATCAACTATCAGTTCAACTAAACAGTCAACACACAACAATCCATCATCATTTATCAGTTCTAAAATTACGTTATAAAATATGAACTGATAGAGTTGGTGAGTTTTACTCACATTGGACGATCATCGTCAATAACGATAACCATCGCTTGATTCAGACGGACAATTTATTTTGCTATAAATTGTAACGAGCTCCGATTCACTCTCAGTCAATTCCATTGTGAAGCTCTCGTCCATACGATCCTAACGGATCTTGTTTCGTCTAATTCTGATACCGTATGATGAAGTTATACAATTTACAATTTTATACACTACTTAAATAAAATACTTAGTAAATTTTTAATTCGAGCTTCACCTTAATTTTCCTGGCCCAACTCCCCTCACAAGCCCAAACCCGCCTGCTCATTAACCTTCTTCCTGAACGAAGAAAACTCCACCATTCCAATGGCCGCACCTTTGAAGAATGTAGACTCCACTTACACTCCATTATAAATCAAGTAAAAATTACCACAAATCCTCTCGTCTATCACTCCTCATCCTCATCCCAAAATCGAAGAACTCGATGGCAACTATGGATTCGCATCGACCACAACTGCAGAGAAACCCGCGTCACATATTACCATCGTTCCTTCCCAAAAATTCCGCGCAAGCATTCTACCTCACGATAAACTCAAATACCATCACCATTTCTTGAAACAATGCCTAAATCCCGTGAATCGCCCAACCCTAGATTTTGCTGTCTAATTTCGCAGCGACGTAGCCGACGTCGAACCCCAAAACATTCACATAGAAATAAAGGGCAAAATCCCAGGATCTCACATATAGTTGTTCCATGATTTATAAAAATTTATATGAATTCTTTGGATTTTTCTTTGTTGCGTTTTGCTGTAAGGATGATTTTTTTTTTGGCGGCTCCAGTAATTGACCGAAGAAAAGTAATTCTAGGGTTAGGAAGGAAGTGGGATATTTATATAGTGGTTTATTAACTTTTTAATCGATTTTTATATTCCATTTTATTGAATCGCTGTCTATATACGCTGTTTAAAAATCCCTATGATGACACATGATATCCAAAAATCATGGAAATTGACATGCAGCTAGAGTTTGACATTACGGACCCAACGAAACTGGTTTCGTCGAATTCCGACTCCATTTGCTCACACAGCGTATTTTTAACCGTCGAAATAGTGACTGTTTTTCACATTGAAAATCCATACGGCCATACACTAACTCCAAAAATCACGAAAATTGGAATCTAACAATAATTTAATATTATGGATCCAACAAAATTAGTTTCGTCGAAAACAGAGGTCATTTGCAAAACTGGCTATTTTTAAAGCTCTAAATAACCCATTTAAATATATAAATATATTTAAAAATAATTAAATTAAATATTTAAAAATAAATATTATCGTATATATTCACAATAGAATATCATACAGCTCCAATGGGATTTATAACTCGATGTTTAAAAGTTCTCAGTTATATCGATATTCGATTTATATTTAAATCCTTTTTAAAAAATAAATAAATCGTTATAAATTTTAAAGGAATTCCATAGCGACTTTTCTAAAATTTTATTTGGACATAATCAAAATCTACACAATGAAATCCCGATTTTTCTCTTCCATTAGAAAACTATACTTCACTAGCTCCGAACGTTTCTTGTTTCGTAGAAATCCGATTTAAAACGAATTCTGTATATTCAATTGAAGTTCGAATCACCAAATAGCGAACTGTCGCGCCATTTCGACCTCGATTATAATTATAATATAAATTATATGTTCAAACTTTGTTAATTAAATATATTCATTATTGTAATTCAATTTTAAACTGAATTATATATTATAAACAATCTAATTCACATAATATTGTGAATTCTACTATTTCTGACTATTTTAGAATTAAATATATTATTCTATTATTTATATTAATTAAATATTCAATATTATTTAATTAAACGACCATATAAATCTCTAAATCATTATTTATATAGTTAAATAAATTAATTATTATATCGCTAAAATACGGGTCGTTACATTCTTCCCCACTTAAAATAATTTCGTCCTCGAAATTGCTAAGGTAGAAAACAAACCCTATTAACTGGTATACACTCAACTCAATTTGTGAAATTGTGAAATTGTAAATGCTATACACTTAACTCAATCTAGTGTTGTATGCCGATATCCAGGATCGCGAAATGCCCGGGTCGTTACAGTTGGTATCAGAGCTTAAGGTTAAGTGAATTACCTTGGCTCTGTGGCATGACTCGGTAGAGATAGGGTTAGCAATACCCTAGATTGAGTGGAGTGTATATATATACGAGTGAATGTATTTGTTATTTGATATGAAAATGGTTTTATATTGTGGAGATTTATTGGTTGAGTTGTTTATGGGTTCTGGTCGATCAATTTGATCCACTGTATCGATAAGGGTTTATAAACACTCGAATACGATGAACCGACATTGTATGGTTTGAAAAGAGGGTAAATGAAATAATTTTACCCGAATTATATTTTGATATAGAGAAAATATATATAATGGAATTATAATATATTGGATTTATTGGTTGTTATTATAATAGAGTAAGATTATACATTGAATGGTTATATAAATAACCAATCAGAATTTGTACAAGTGAAATACGTGAAATCAGAAGAATTAGATCTGAATTTAAATCAGAATTGGAATTAAAACCGTGGAAGGTTATAAAGGTGTTGTAAATGAATCTGGGTTAAATATATATGAATTTTAAAATCCTGGGAGATTTTAAATTTGTTAAAAGCATTGAAAAGGATATTTTGAAATGGATTTCAAAATGAAAGTGTTTAGAAATGGTTTTGAAAGTGATATTGTGACAACCAGAATTTCGCTCGATCCGAATCAGTCGCTAAACCGACCCAGACCGTTCGAAACACCTGATTGTTTCGAGAACACGACAAATTGGAACACCGACGGAAGAACATTTCATTGTATATTACAACAATTCCATCAGAATACAAGAATATACAGAGTATAGACAAATAAATACATTCGATAACTATCAGAGATTACAATAAATTACATAGCAGCGGAAAATAATACAAATCACAACTGAAGGAGATATACGGATACAAAGCTTTCCGGATATCATTCCAGCTGTAAACCAGGATCCTGTGAAGATAAATCTGCAAAACCAAAACTACTAGCTGCCCATGTCAAAAATAAGGGCACCCAGAGTTTAGGTTAAAACAATAAACTCCAGGTCAGTCATGTGACTGGTGTGAGAACTAAAACAGTTATTAATCTTTATTTTAAAGTTAGGTAGATCAAAGGACCACGCCATATAACACGGAACGGGTTTCCTCCCAAGAATACCAGTGCATAAAACAACAGCGCAATGCTAAATAAAGAACAATGAAGCTATTATAAGACCCATGTCCCATCACACAATGCAACGCAAGCCCGAGGATAGGGTTTTTACCTTATAATAGCCAAGAATGCTTGATACGTGAAATTTCATGTTTTATTATTACTATAAGTGTATAGTGTCAAAACAATTTCAAATCATAAGTATCGATCATAGACGACATGAGCGTCCCATGCCACTATGTCGCCAAATATAGGTTTACAATCAAAACCGCAAAGTCACGTATTTGGAAATTGGATTTCCATCTGTGAAGCGAGGAAAGGGATCGTCCTCTACCGATTCGACACTCTCTAGCCCGAGCCTCAGGCAAGCGCGCAGGCAAGCCTTGGATCGTCAGGGCCGGTCCACCGATGTGGATTATTATGCTGGAACACTGCGTTTCCCCGCCCTTTGGGGTGTAAATGAGCCAACTAAATGACTCCATCGGACCTGGATCGTCCGATTTAACCAAGGCGCCTCGCAACAGCAACAACCACACAGGTGAAAAGTATATAAATGTCAGGGCTGGAAGGTCACTGACACAACCCTAGCTAGAAAGAAACGCATGTCCTGCCTGATGTCCTCTCCCGTTTCTGGTTCACAACCGGGGTGTGAGGCTCGCGAATTCACGTTACACAAAGCTACGCCACAAAGGCCGTGCTTTGATCACCAACCACAAGACTTTGCTTTTCAACAGAAGCCTTGATCATTTGCATCTCAGCATGCCACACAGGCAATTCACGCTATGCAACCGATATCAATCACACAGAATGAAATCCAATGTCAGAAACACAGTCCATTTACAAGTTCGCTCTCGATCTGAACCGGAGGCACTTTCCTCGCATATCCATCAATCTCCAAGTACGTCTGGACGATCACCAACTGATTCCCTCATCTTGGGTGTACAGCCCAATCAAGATCATCAGTAATCACCCAAACGATGTGAAGACTTCCGGTCTTCCACCACTGTCTTCATCTTCGACACCACGTCGAAACAGTTATTCAGAATGGGATAAACCCGGTCTTTCTAAATAACTCGCGTATATATTATAAAAGTGTTACACAAACACAACATACGCCTCATTCCAATTCAGAATATTCTTTTATTCAAATATTCTTATTCTTTGGGAAAGGTTCCCATAAATTTTATCAAAGATAAATCCTTTAAATTTATCCTTTAATCTTCCTTTGAATATCAAGTCAAACTAGTCGGGATTAGCGAACCACACCGAAGTAATCATTTATTTTATTTCCCAATCCCAACTTATTCATCCCATGAAGTAAAACTGGTAATACTCCATATCTAACACCACAGTGTCATCGGTAAATTCAATTACCATTTCACGTTCAAATCTAATTAAAGATTTAACTATCGCCTGGAGCAAAACTGGTGATACTCCATTCTCGATCATTTCAATCTAATTAAAGATTCATTAAAACTCCACTTAGTTTTAATCTTTAACTGGGTTAAAGAACCAATGTCATTTAAAACACGGTTCACGATAAACCCAAAACCACATCCTATTAATTGTCGGGTTAAAGAACGAATGTTATTTAAAACACCGTTCACGATAAACCCAAAAATCAATTCCAATTCAATTCCAATTAAATATCACTTAATTGGTTCACTTCATTAAATCTAAATAAAAAGATTTAATCTTTTTCACAACTGGGTTTAAGAACAACGTTAATGAAGACACCATTCACGACAAACCCAAATCACATTTGATATTAAATACAAGGATCTGAATAGAAAATATATCAGTTTATATTCAATATCAAATTCTACGCCCAACAAATATCGTATTGGAAGTAACGATATAAATATCTTTCAAATTTCCATAACAATATCTGTATAATCACAAAATCCCACATCGAAATATTCCGAAGACAATTTCGATTCAAATCCATTTCCAATTCAACTATTGGAAATTCTGGTTACTTTTAAAACCATTTCAAAACCAATTTATTTATTTAAAAATAAATAAATTATTATTCTAGTTCAAACCTAGTTCATTTCGATAAAAATCTATTTTTATCTTTTCAAATATGGAGTTTTTCATCGCAATTCTTTCCAAATCATTTCCTATGATTTTACATTAATTATTAATATTTTTAATAATTTTATCAAGGCCCGTACAGTCGATTTCCATCAACGGCCATCGAACTGCACTTACAGCGACCTTTTCCAAATTTGATTTTGACATAATTCCAAATCCAACCGTTAGATTTCTAATTTCTATTCGTTAGAAAGCTCTTTTCGATACGAACCCAATGGTTCCGGTTTTAGGAGAATCCGACGGTCGGATCTCCCGCAACGTCAATACGAAGTCATTGGTCGAAATTCCCGAACTGCCGCAGCGCGGCGCGTTCTATTCAAGCCATTATATTATATATATAATATATATTTCGTCGATTTCAATTCAAAACGATTTTAACTTCCATCTCAAATTCAAATCAAAATTGAATTCTCTAATATAAATTTGTTTTAAATTCATTTCAAATCGATTTCAATTCTATTTCAATTTAATTCGAATTTCAATTCACTTTAATCTAATTCGAATTTAAATTCACTTCAATCTAATTTGAATTTCAATTTACTTCAATCTAATTCAAATTTCAATTCATTTCAAAATATCAGATTTTGAAATCACTTCCTTTTCTATATTCATTTTAAAAACGAATATAATCGATATAAATATCGTTCACGTCAAAATGGCGTCAATCTAATCAACACCGCTTTTATTCAACACATGAATATATATTTCTATTCTTTATTTTCCAAATTAGAATGGGGCCCAATCAATTACCATATAATATTAATTATATGGATTTTCTACAACACATGTATATACTAGCAACGATAAATAATCAACCATCATCCAAAGTGCATTCTACACTGTATAAGCATTAAATATAAATATTCGACGCTTATACAGCCTGTCGATCAATCGATTGACATACAACTAAACAATCGGGATTAGTGTATGTAAAATCTCATCCCAATACCCGTGTGGGGTTTCAATCAATCAACCACAGTTTTCATTTGTGCAGTTGGGCGATGTATAAAATTTATCGTCCCAATCAATATCAATCAAATCAGTGTATATAAACAAATCTCCGATTTGTTTATAAATTTTTATTTTAAATACACGTTAAAAATTCTATTTTTAACTATAAAATATTTTCCACTTTAAAATATTTTATTTCATTTCACATCACACAATCAACTACACATCAAAATCAAACAAACAAGCATACAAGCCGTCCATGGTATGTGGACGACGGGTGTCGGGTGCTACTAAAACACCGTCTGCATCCTAGTATATATTCATATAACTAGAAATAAATTAAAATAAAAGTGAGGAGTTCTCACCGACTAGCTAATCCAAACGCCTCGACTCTTCTTATGTAGAAGTCTTCGCCGTTCTCGTCCTTTGTCACTTTCATTGTCCGTAGCCACTACATATGTAAAAATCACATTTTTATATTATTGCTATATATATATATATATAAATCACATTTTTATAATCAATCTATATGGATAAAAATCACATTTTTACACCGCTACTATATAGATAAAAATTCTATTTTTATAACGGTGTTCATATAATAAAGATCATATTTTTATCACGCTAACTTCATATATTTACAACGCTTCTTTCTATATAAAAATTATATTTTTATATTTCTACTTCTTATAAAAAAGATCGAATTTTTATTATCTATATATTATAAAAATTATATTTTTATTACTCTACCTTAATAAAAACCATATTTTTAATACTCTACCTAAGTAAAAATCATATTTTTATTATCTACCTTATATAAAAATCTTATCTTCATATCTTCTATAAGCTAAAAATCAGATTTTCATTCTCCCTAAAATATAAAGATCATATTTTTCTAAATAAAAATATAATCCTTTCACTTTTAAATCAAATCTTTTCTATAATAAAAATCAATTCTTTATATTAAAAATCGTTCTTTTATATATTACACTTCATATATACTAACTAATTAAATCATGTAAATAAAAATAAATAAATAAATAAAACAAACCTTTACAATCAGAAGAAGGGGGATTTCACGCATCGGAGGTGTGCTCGAGGGGGGGGGGGTCGGCGGCCTCTGGTGTTCGGCGGAGGGTGGCGGTGAATCTGGGTGGTCGGGGAGGCAAGGCGACCGGTCTTGGTGGGGAAAGGTAAGGGCTCGCGTCGGTTTCAGAAGAGGGGAAGGAGGAGATCGATAAGAAGGGGAGGTGGGGGAGAAAGAAGGCGGAGGAGGTGGAAGAAGAAGCGGCGGTGGCGGCAGAGGGGGGCAACACGATCGATTTTTGGGTTTTTTTCTTTCTTTCCTTTTCCTTCTGAAGTGAATCTGAACGGGGGAGGGGGCTGAGGGTATAGGAGATGGAAGGGTTTTTTATTTATTTAATTATTTAATTTTAAAATGCAACTTTTTATTTCGACCTCGAAACTGAACCCACCGACTGTCGTCCATAGCTAATTACCCCCATTCCGAACCCATTGGGGTATGTATCGTAGGCTGATTTGGCTATTTCGATCCGTTTCTGTCAAAATCAAAATATAAATATATATATTGAATTTGAACACACTTTCAATTTACCGGGGCCACATAAGGACTTTAAAAATTCCCGAAAAATATTTTCTAACTTCGTATTGACGATACGGTCCTAACAAAACTAGTTTCATCGAATTCTGAGACCGTTTGAAAAATGGCCAATTTTCAGTCGATTAAAATCAAATGAAACTGGTCAAACACGTTTTCCTTTGCCACGCTCACATATTGATTCGAAAAATTATGAAATTTGGAATCTAGCAATAATTTGACAACGCGGATCCAACAAAAGTGGTTTCGTCGAAATCCGAGGTCGTTTGCAAAATGGCTATTTTTAAGGGCCAGAATTCTATAGCGACTATTCTGAAAATTCATTTGGACATAACTTTTGCTTCCCACTATGAAATTTTGATTTTTGGGATTCATTGGAAAGATACTATCAAATAGATTCTATTATTTTTGGTTTCACTAAATTCCGGTTTATTTTGAATCTTGCACATTCATTTGAAGTTTGAAATCGAATTATCGAACTACCGTGCCATTTTCAATTCCCTTTTATAATTTAAAATAATTATTTATATTCTAACAGCGATCGATATAATATATACGTTCGAATTATATTCAAAATAAAATTTCTCGTCGATATTATTTAAAATAATTCATTTTAAATATTCAAAATTCATCAAAATTGCCAATTTAAAAATTTTAAATTGGCCCAGATTTTCGGGTTGTTACAATCTCCCCCACTTAGAAATTTCGTCCCCGAAAAGGAATGTAATGACCCGCATTGTCAGAGGTATTATAATTAATTAATTTAATTATATATATCGTGATGTAGTAAATTAAATAGAGGTTTAATTAAATAATATGAATATTTAATTAAATTAAATAATTAAATGATATATTTAATTAAGAAATAATAAAAAATATTGGAAATCACAATATAATGTGAACAGGGTCATCCCTTAGATTTAATTCAGCTTAGAGTTGAATTATATTGACGAATATATTCAATCGACGTCAGTTTGAACGTAGAATCATAATATAATTAAAATAGAGCTTGAAATGGCGCGGCAGTTCGCTATTTGGCGATTTGAACTTCAACAGGACATACAGGGTTCGTTTTAAATCGAATTTCTGTGAAACAAGAAACGTGTGGAGCCGGTGGAGTATATCTTTCTATTGGAAGAGAAAAATCGGGATTTCGTCGTGTAGATTTCGATGTACGTCCAAATCAAATTTCAGAAAAGTCGCTGTGGAATTTCCTTTATAATTCATAACGCTTTATTTACGTTATAAAAGGATTTTCGATATAAACTGAATATCGATAAATCTAAAATCTGAAATATCAAGCTGTAAATTCTGATATGATATTCTGGAGCTGTACGATATCCTATGTGGAGATATACGATAATATAAATTTATTTATATTTAATTTAATTATATTTAAATATATTTATATATTTAAATGGGTCATACAGAGCTTTAAAAATAGCCGGTGTTGCAAACGAAGTCGTAATTCGACGAAACCAGTTTTGTTGGATCCGCAATATCAAATAGTTGTTAGTTTCCAGTTTCGTGATTTTTAGAGTCACTGTGTGGCCGTACGGATTTTTAGAGAGTAAAACAGTTAGTATTTTGACAAATAAAAATACGTTGTGTGAGCATACGAAGTCGGAATTCGATGAAACCAGTTTCGTTGGGACCGTAATGTCGAACTCTAGCTGCATGTCCAGTTTCGTGATTTTTAGGTATCATGTGTGATCACACGGATTTTTAGAAGTCAGAAATGAATATAAAGGATTAAATATAAATATTAAAATATTAATGTAAAAATATCTAGATATTTTTATGAGCCTATAAATACCCTCCCTTACATTCCTTAAAACCTAATTCAACTCATTTCCTTGGTCAACATCTTTTTCTACCGTCGTTCTCTATTTTCTTCTTACAGCAACATTCGATCAAAATTAAATTCATAGAAATCCAACCAAAAAACGATAAATCTCCAAACTAGTTTGTTCGAGTTCCTGTCGTGATGGCTCTTCGATTCTACCTAGGTATTAAGGGGTACGATTCATTTTTGGGTTCGCTGGTTTGTGTCAGCGTCGACTAGGGTTGGCATTCTCAAGACATAGGGGCGACGAGAAGGAAAACAGAGGGTAGCAGAGTGATCAGGGAGGTGAGGCGCGCGTTGCGTGGTTTTCTGGTGAAGTTCGGAGGTAGAAGGTGTCGATACCTTTCATGTAGCCGTGCGTTGGGCTCGAGATTGGGTTTTGCAGGATGAGTGCGAGCTGTTAATGCTTGGTATGGGGTGATGGAGACTTCGATGGGGAGTAGTTTGGTAGTTACGGTTGTGGGTTTTGTTGAAGGAGTGATGATCGATGGAGGTTTGAAGATCCGGGAATGGTGAAACGGAGGAGCAGGTCACGGCATATGATTTGGGAAGAAGGGGATTCGGGTTTGGGCTTTAAGGGTGAACGGGCCGGTGATATAATGAGGGCGAGGCCCGTTATTATATAAAGGTTTTAGTTTTAATTTAATTAAAGGTGTACAAACTTATAAATGCTATAACTTCCTCATATGAAATCAGATTGACAAACCGTAAGTTGCGTTGGGATCGTATGGACGGGAGCAACATAATGGAGCTGACTAGGAGTGGATTGGAGCTCATCTGAATTTACGGCGAATTTAATTGTTTGATTCAAAATCAAATAACAGTTTATCGTTCTTTAACGATGAACTGCAAATGTGAGTAAAACTCACTAACTCTGAACAGTTTATATTTTCATGTTGTATTTTTAGAACTATTAAATATTGACTGATTGACTGTGTGTTGATTGTTTGATTGAACAGCTAGTCAGTTAGTTGAATTTCTATATTGATTCTGTTTAACAGAATATATCATATGGAACTGAAAGTGATGTTGATTTTATTGTGTAACATCTGTGGATGCAGGGAAACAGGTTGGAGGGATCCGACTGGATTCCTCAACAGTTATTTTATTGTTTTCATATATTGTGATATATGATGTGATTTATAATATGTTGTTGATTATATGTGTATGGACGATATTGGACACCGTAACTTGATATGTTAAATACTATAACATACCGGAATATTGAAAAGAAAATATTTATAAAATCAAGAGGATTTTATAAAAGAAAATATTTATAAATAGAAATATTTATAAATGGAATATTTATAAAGTGAATTATTTATTTAGAATGAATAGATAAGATACTATAACATGGATTATTTATTTGTTAAATAAATAAAATATTAAATAGGGATTATTTACTTAGAAATAAATAGGAGATATTAGAAAAGGAAATAACTGCAAATCACTTTCTTTTTGAATGGAAAGGCTTGTGTAGCGGTTTGGGGATTTTCCCGATGCTCCCGAGACAAAGGAGGTTATGGCGAATTTTTCCGGGAATTTAAGGAAGAATATTTTTAAGAATAAATTTAAAAAGGAAATATTTAGAAAATAAATAGAGTTATAAAAAGGAAATTTGTTTATAACTGAATAGGATGTTATAAAAAGGAAATCGTTATAAAAAGGAAATCATTTGTAAAGTGAAGAACCGTTACTAAAAGTAAATCTTTATAAATGAATAGTTTAAACAGTTAGAGTTAACCAGTTATAGTTTAAATAGTTAGAGTTAAACAGTTAGAGTTAACCAGTTAGAGTTAAACAGTTAGAGTTAACAAGTTAGAGTTAAACAGTTAGAGTTAAACAGTTAGAGTTAAACAGTAAAGTTAAAACAAACATAGTCATTCAGGATAAGTTGCCATTTAGCACGACTGCTAGCGTAATTCGCAGGGTTGTAAATAGCCTACGGCGGTCGGATGTTTCCTGAGGGAATCAGGCGTAACCATTGTGATCGCTGCGATCTAGAGTTGAGCGAATGGAGTTAAAGAATATAGAGTTAAGCAAAATTAGAAACTGACTAGAGATTAATAAGTTGAATGGTTTCCTGAGTATCGATATAATGTTGGTTTCGGCCTTCGGGGTTTATACTTAGGAAGTTGTTCTCTTGTTAGTTTATAGTTAGAGTCTGGTAGTTGTGGAAGGATAGTGATACGTAAATAAACAATGGAAATGTTTTCCAACGTTGATAACAAATATTTTCTAAATACAGAAAATAAGGAAATATGTATAGATATACATGATGATTGATCGATTGACATTCCATTTGGAAATAAAATCGTTGTTTGCACACGAGTTTTTCTTTGATAGTTAAATCACAGACTATCAATGTTTTGACCATTTTAACGCTGTTAATATGGAGAGACCGGTTGGATTATTATCCGAAGAACCACTCCCTATTGGCATAAGCGTTGCGAATCAAGTATACTGAATATATTGAAGACGGAGTAAAGTGCAAGGGCTATTGTATAAATCTTAGATAACAGTGCCTAAGATGGATGTACTGAATAGTACCTTTGGTTTGTCCAGTCCCAGGACAACTTGTATGGACGAATGTCTGACAGAGTATTTCTAATGAATCATATATGTTGATCTCTTCAATGTATTACGTTTGGTGGTGGAGGAATTCGTTTCTCTTAGCTTCATACCCGTGATACCGTTAGGGAAATCGATAATGATTTGGCGGGTATGACGATGTGGCATTCTAACTGAATGAAGGTATGATGTGTAAAAAGATAAACGTAGCTTCTAGCCTCACATCCGGTAAATGACAGAAATCGGGCAGGCAGCATGGCTAAGTCGGTCGCGCCGAAGTAGGGTGTATAATCACCTATCTAGAGAATATTCATTTGCTTCTTTAATCTATCAATGTTGTCCCATATATATATACGGGAACGGTTGCTGATCCCAACCGTTGGTGATGTACATTCGATACACTCAAGCGAAATGAGTGGTCGGTCATGTGTGGCTGAGTTGCAAGATGTTCTTGTTGAACTCCAGTGTATCGTTCCTAGAGTACACTGATCGGAAGGTGGTTCCATACCTTGTCATAGTTGGAAATCCATTACCCAAAACGTGCTTGTGGTTTTGATTGTATGCTATATATGTAGAACGTGAGATGAAAGCGTTTCTGCTAGTTGATATCTATTTGTACATAGACATTATTATAATATCAAAAGGTTTTTGATATAATGATATTTTGGGTTCTCATAAGGGAAAAACCCGTTCCGTTCTGCGGCGTGGTCTTATGAGATATCGTTTACTTGTTCATATACCTGTTTAAACTGTTTTACTCACACCAGTCCTATGACTGACCCGGAGTTTACTTTGTTGTTTTCCCTAAACTCTTGGGTGTCCAATTTTGTACGGGCAGTCAAGTAGTCGGGATTTTACAGATATACATGGAGAGCTTGGAGCAGGAGGCTTCAAGATCATATAGCTATAGTTTATTTCCGCTGTGTTGTAAGTGATGTACTCTGATAAGTGCTATTGTTTATATAACTGTTATATTTCAAAGTTATGTTATCTATTATGTGTTATTCGTTCCGCTGTGAGGTTCGTGTTACTCTGATGTTGTGTTCTTCTTCTGTTCTAAGTTTCTATCTTATCTATTCTCACCTTCTAATTTCTTTCATTAATTACCGGGATTTTTCGATGTTTTGGTTATCGACATCGAGCTTATGTCGATAACCAAAGTCGCTCAAAATCCGGGTCGTTACAAGGAACGAAGCCGAAAGTTGTTTTAAAAAAACAAACTCAACTTTCTTTATTTTCGCTACGGCTTAAGTTCTTCAACTTTTCAGTTTCTAAGAACTTTTCAAATTTTTCAAAAATTTGGCTAACACCCTAAATTTTAGAAAAATTTCGCCATAACCTCCCCTGCACCGGGGACTTCGGGATATTTCATATAGCCTCCCATGGCCTTCTTCAATCCAAAAGAAAAGGAAAAAGCCAAGCGGCTAGCCAATCTGCTCACAAAATCACCCAAAACTCAAGAAATACAATAAACATGTACCTATTTGTCGGGCAAACAATTTTATTCCTCTGCTCTAGCCTCCTTGCTATGACCTGTTCAATAGATACACATGTACATGCATGCAATTGCTACAAATTTACAATACAATTCACAATTTGGTTCAATTTGGCTAAATGGTTCAAATTTAATTAATCAAACGATAATCAAACAGCACAACCATCAATCAATTAATGAATTATCATTTCAAATTCATAACTTTGATACATAGTCAGAAAATCAAATTTTTGGTGCCAAATCACAACAATAGTGAAAAGTCGGATGTGTGTACAACTTGTGCAGGATCTATAATATGGCTATGCGGAATGTATGTGATAACTTAAGCTATTCAATAGTTATGCAAATAAATATTCGCAAACAATATATATATCACAAATAACTATAAATGCAGTAAAGTAAAGTAGAGTAACGACACCAGGATTTTTATACTGGTTCGGACCTCCAGTCCTACGTCCAGTCCCGAAGCTCCTCTTCGGCTTTTCACTAAACAACACCCTCGCTTCACCCGGAGGAACAGGTTCACAACTACTTGATTTACGGGCTACAAGTTTACCCACTTGATTTCACGGGCCACAAGCTTACCCACTTGATTTCACGGGCCACAAGCTTACCCACACAGGGCAATTACAAGAGTTTGACTTCTGATTGTGTTCTTCTTTCAACACTGATTTGCCAACGATTGAGTACACCCTTCCTATAATCTTATCCTCAAGTATATGATTTGAATGCAAAGATTTAAGGAAGAAAGATTGCTTGTTGAATCAAATGATATAAAACTGATTCAAGGATTCAACAAGTATTGAATATTTGAGAGAGCTTTTAGAATGCAAGAGAGTATAGAGTTAAGATCAGAAAATAGAAGAAGATTCGGTGATTTGAAAGTATGATTTCAAGTCTATTTATAGTGTAGAATAGTTGCATTCTTTCATGAAGAGTTTCTATAAAGAGTTGTGTCCATTTCCCTTGAAATTGAATAGAAATCTCTTCACAAAAAGAAACATCCTTTCAGAAAAATTACAGCAAGAAAAAAGGTCGACAGGTCGACAGGAACTTGAAAAAATAGCCGTTATGCACAGAAGACAATAGGACCGGTCGACAGGTCCTTTTTGGGCGGTCGACCGTTTTCTTGCTGTGGACCAGAGGACCTCGGTCCACAGTCTATATCACTCTGCACTCTTTCCCGGTCGAAGCCTGGACCGTTTGGGCTTTTTCTGTGACTTTTCAATTCCTCAAATATACAGATTTCAGCCCCAGCTAATTTCAGTTTCTAAATTGTTTTGTGCATTCGTGTTATACTTTGAGGATAGATTTTAACATAAATCTAACACGACTCCATACCTACATATATATAATCTTAGCTCCATGTCATGATTTCCATTGATCTTCACTATGATCTTTATTGATTTCCACTTTGATAAATGTGAATTCAGCTCGTCAATGATCTCTATTTCTATGTTGTCATTAATCAAAATCTTGTGTATCAACATTCTCCCCCTTTTTGATTGATGACAACATCTTGCATATATTTTTGAGATACTGAGTAGCTCCCCCTGAATATATGCTTATATATTTTTATCTCCCCCTGTCTAAAAGCTTTCTGCACATTTTGTTAGTATAATAAAAACTTACTGTTTCCTGTAACAAAATGTTAGTGCATATAAAATGAATATTTATATGATACATGAATATATATATATATATATATATATGCATATTTCTCCCCCTTTGTCATTGATTAAAAAGAATAAACATCATGATTGAACAGTAATCGAACATAAGACATAAATTAAAGTACCTTCGGGAGATATTGGATCATGTGCAATTTGATAAACTGAATTTTGTTTTCAGAGACATTTGGAGAAATCAAAATCGCCTTCCTTTTATTGTGGTGTACCTGCAAAAAAGTAAAATATATATACTTTGGTACCCACTTGCTTTGTTTGGGTCCATGGGTTAGATGGAAGGTAACCATACCCAAGAGGGTTTAACGAAACCTTTAAAGATAAAATTTTGGTTATTAACTACCGAATCAAAATAATCATCGATATATTTTTCTCTGTTTTTCCAACTTACAGGAACCCAAATACTTAAGTAATCTCTATTGATATTCCTTTTCGTACTTCTAGATCTATTATACAGATCTCTAGTCATAGAAGTATTCGAATTTCTATAATAATTGGATCTAGGATGAGCATTAGTACTAGCAATAATATTTTTATTGTACATGAAAGCATATCTAGTACTATTTCTAAGATTAGTTTTATTATATCCTAAACCACTTTTGTCATGTAAAGGTCGAGATCTAGATAAAATCATATTTAAATCATTTTGACCTTTATTAAATTTTGCGAACTTATTTGCACTTTTATCAAATTTATTTCCAAAGCCGCTATTGACATTTTCAAAAGAAATTTTGTTATTCTTTAAATCATCAATTTCCTTATTTAATTCAGAATTTTTCCTTTTTAAAGTACCATTCTCAGTTTTGAGACCTAAAATTTGAGATTCTGAATTATATAAAGAAGATTGTAACCTTTCAAAATTTTCTTTTGAGTCAGAAATTTCATTTTGCAAAATATTATTATTCACCTTTAAAAACTAACATTCTTTAGATAGTTCTAAATTCTTTTCAGTTAAAGCTCCATTCTCTTTTTCAAGAGACGAAATTAAAGAACTAGAATTATTTAAAGAATCTTCTAATGATATATTTCTATTTTGCAAAAGATTGATTTCCTTTAAAAGAACATTGTTTTTATCTTCTAGTTGCTCATTTTCTTTTTGAAGGAAATCTTTTTGAGAAATAAACTCTTCTAAGGTATCTTCAAAACATTTGGCTTGTTTTACCAAACGATTGTTTTCTTCTTTTAATTTGGAATTTTCTTCCTTATACTTTTTTGACATAGCTAAAACAATTTTATGGAGTTTCAATAATTTTTCATGGTCTAACATAAGATCTTTATATAATGAATCTGTACATACCGATTGTGATCTGACTTTAGCCATGAGACATTTGTTTCCTTGCTCTCCTGATTCTGCTTTGTTGCTCTTCCATTTTCTATATCCCTGACTAGATTTCTTTATTGCCATTTGTTCTAAGATGTTGTTACGATCTCTAGAACAACCTTGCTCTGATACCAATTGAAAAGTCGGATGTGTGTACGACTTGTGCAGGATCTATAATATGGCTATGCGGAATGTATGTGATAACTTAAGCTATTCAATAGTTATGCGAATAAATATTCGCAAACAATATATATATCACAAATAACTATAAATGCAGTAAAGTAAAGTAAAGTAGAGTAACGACACCAGGATTTTTATACTGGTTCGGACCTCCAGTCCTACGTCCAGTCCCGAAGCTCCTCTTCGGCTTTTCACTAAACAACACCCTCGCTTCACCCGGAGGAACAGGTTCACAACTACTTGATTTACGGGCTACAAGTTTACCCACTTGATTTCACGGGCCACAAGCTTACCCACTTGATTTCACGGGCCATAAGCTTACCCACACAGGGCAATTACAAGAGTTTGACTTCTGATTGTGTTCTTCTTTAAACACTGATTTGCCAACGATTGAGTACACCCTTCCTATAATCTTATCATCAAGTATATGATTTGAATGCAAAGATTTAAGGAAGAAAGATTGCTTGTTGAATCAAATGATATAAAACTGATTCAAGGATTCAACAAGTATTGAATATTTGAGAGAGCTTTTAGAATGCAAGAGAGTATAGAGTTAAGATCAGAAAATAGAAGAAGATTCGGTGATTTGAAAGTATGATTTCAAGTCTATTTATAGTGTAGAATAGTTGCATTCTTTCATGAAGAGTTTCTATAAAGAGTTGTGTCCATTTCCCTTGAAATTGAATAGAAATCTCTTCACAAAAAGAAGCATCCTTTCAGAAAAATTACAGCAAGAAAAAAGGTCGACAGGTCGAAATTAACAGGTCGACAGGAATTTGAAAAAATAGCCGTTATGCACAGAAGACAATAGGACCGGTCGACAGGTCCTTTTTGGGCGGTCGACCGTTTTCTTGCTGTGGACCAGAGGACCTCGGTCCACAGTCTATATCACTCTGCACTCTTTCCCGGTCGAAGCCTGGACCGTTTGGGCTTTTTCTGTGACTTTTCAATTCCTCAAATATACAGATTTCAGCCCCAGCTAATTTCAGTTTCTAAATTGTTTTGTGCATTCGTGTTATACTTTGAGGATAGATTTTAACATAAATCTAACACGAAGTAAAATATCGAGTTGAATCACAAGTGTATGAAATATGCTTGGTGATTCAAACGATTATTGAATGCTTTTGAGTGCTTTTTGAGTGAAAAGAATAATGCAAGATAGATCAGAAAATAGAGAGTAAATTCGGTGATTTGAATGATTGCAAATTTATGTATTTATAAAGATCGAGTAGTTGCAATTATTGGTGAAGAGTTGCAATCAAAAGTAGTGATTATTCATGAAGAAAAATGGATGCAACTCTTGAAGAAAGAAGATGACTTTTCAATATAACGGTCAAAATTCAAAAACCTGTTGACCTATAGAATTTTATAGGTCGACATGTTTTTAGCCGTTGGAATTCAAAAACCTGTTGACCTATAAAATTTTATAGGTCGACCTATTTTTGACCGTTACAATTTAAAAACCTGTTGACCTATAAAAAATTGTAGGTCGACATGTTTTCGGTCATATGCATAAAAAATGTCTTCATGAGTAGTATTTTCAAACAATTAGAAGTATGATTATTTGAGGATAGATTTTAACATTTTATAACTCTAAATAATCGACTTCTAACCTATGAAGTCATCTTGTCTTCTTTTTGTCGATGTAGAAGCTTCTTCTTGTCATAAATCAAAATAACCATCGACGCTTCGACTCAACATTCTCCCCCTTTTTGATTGATGACAACTTGGCATAATAAAGGTATTGTTCCTTGTATATTGCTCCCCCTGTATATATGCTCCCCTTGAATTATACAATGTGTTGCTCCCCCTGTATATATGCTCCCCTTGAATTATACAATCTGCATAGCACTTGTTAGTAACATTTTCTCCCCCTTTGTCATCGACAAAAGAGGGTATATAGTATTGCAAAAATGATAGTATCAACAATATTACTATAAGGTTTTCTCCCTCTGGATACAAGCTCCCCCTGAATTTCTGCAACATTTGTTATAATATAAATAATCTTACCTTTTGATTCCTGCATTAACAAATGTTAGCATACATATACTTTTACCATATCAAGCATATAATTTTTAAATAGTATATGTAATCGGTCGACAGTGAGGAAAGGTCGGTCGACAGATTAATTTTCTGTCTGAAATGAAAAAAACATTATAATCATTGATCGGTCGACAGGGAGAACTAGGGCGGTCGACTTCTAACCTATGAAGTCATCTTGTCTTCTTTTTGTCGATGTAGAAGCTTCTTCTTGTCATAAATCAAAATAACCATCGATGCTTCGACTCAACAAATAGGCCCTATCTAATTTTGGTTCTCACACCAGTCAATTGGAAATATATAGAAAATCCACTTTCGAAAATCGAACACAAATACTAATGATGTCCGGACATCCCCAGAATTATCTCCGAGCAACTAGAGTGTGATTCTATATCTACCCAGTATATTAAAACTTCGAATACCCGTGGATCAGACGTGTATGCAAAATCTATATATACTGGATTGTCCAAATTCAATGTAAAATAAATATTCAAATACATTGAATATAGTTTAAATTTTCAAAACAAAGTTGTTTTCATTTAAAAATGTACTCTTCACACTAGTTCTAGGATATTGCTGATCCTATCTCTAACGAGTCATTCCCATTGGATATTACTAATCCAATCTCTGATGAATTCTTTCGTATGGTTCTAATGTGTTTCGTTATCTGAGCTTTGTAAACCAAAGCTCTGATACCATCTGTGACAACCAGAATTTCGCTCGATCCGAATCAGTCGCTAAACCGACCCAGACCGTTCGAAACACCTGATTGTTTCGAGAACACGACAAATTAGAACACCGACGGAAGAACATTTCATTGTATATTACAACAATTCCATCAGAATACAAGAATATACAGAGTATAGACAAATAAATACATTCGATAACTATCAGAGATTACAATAAATTACATAGCAGCGGAAAATAATACAAATCACAACTGAAGGAGATATACGGATACAAATCTTTCCGGATATCGTTCCAGCTGTAAACCAGGATCCTGTGAAGATAAATCTGCAAAACCAAAATTACTAGCTGCCCGTGTCAAAAATAAGGGCACCCAGAGTTTAGGTTAAAACAATAAACTCCAGGTCAGTCATGTGACTGGTGTGAGAACTAAAACAGTTATTAATCTTTATTTTAAAGTTAGGTAGATCAAAGGACCACGCCGTATAACACGAAACGGGTTTCCTCCCAAGAATACCAGTGCATAAAACAACAGTGCAATGCTAAATAAAGAACAATGAAGCTATTATAAGACCCAGGTCCTATCACACAATGCACGCAAGCCGGAGGATAGGGTTTTTACCTTATAATAGCCAAGAATGCTTGATACGTGAAATTTCATGTTTTATTATTACTATAAGTGTATAGTGTCAAAACAATTTCAAATCATACGTATCAATCATAGACGACATGAGCGTCCCATGCCACTATGTCGCCAAATATAGGTTTACAATCAAAACCGCAAAGTCACGTATTTGGAAATTGGATTTCCATCTGTGAACCGAGGCAAGGGATCGTCCTCTACCGATTCGAGACTCTCTAGCCCGAGCCTCAGGCAAGCGCGCAGGCAAGCCTTGGATCGTCAGGGCCGGTCCACCGATGTGGATTATTATGCCTGAACACTGCGTTTCCCCGCCCTTTGGGGGCATAAATGAGCCAACTAAATGACTCCATCGGACCCGGATCGTCTGATCTAACCGACGCGCCTCGCAATAGCAACAACCACACAGGTGAAAAGTATATAAATGTCAGGGCTGGTAGGTCACTGACACCACCCTAGCTAGAAAGAAACGCATGTCCTCCCGGATGTCCTCTCCCGTTTCTGGTTCACAACCGGGGTGTGAGGCTCGCGAATTCACGTTACACAAAGCTACGCCACAAAGGTCGTGCTTTGATCATCAACCACAAGACTTTGCTTTTCAACAGAAGCCTTGATCATTTGCATCTCAGCATGCCACACAGGCAATTCACTCTATGCAACCGATATCAATCACACAGAATGAAATCCAATGTCAGACACACAGTCCATTTACAAGTTCGCTCTGGGTCTGAACGAAACCGGAGGCACTTTCCTCGCATATCCATCGATCTCCAAGTACGTCTGGACGATCACCAACTGATTCCCTCATCTTGGGTGTACAGCCCAATCAAGATCATCAGTAATCACCCAAACGATGTGAAGACTTCCGGTCTTCCACCACCGTCTTCATCTTCGACACCACGTCGAAACAGTTATTCAGAATGGGATAAACCCGGTCTTTCTAAATAACTCGCGTATGTATTATAAAAGTGTTACACAAACACAACATACGCCTCATTCCAATTCAGAATATTCGTTTATTCAAATATTCTTATTCTTTGGGAAAGGTTCCCATAAATTTTATCAAAGATAAATCCTTTAAATTTATCCTTTAATCTTCCTTTGAATATCAATTCAAACTAGTCGGGATTAGCGAACCACACCGAAGTAATCATTTATTTTATTTCCCAATCCCAACCTATTCATCCCATGAAGTAAAACTGGTAATACTTCATATCTAACACCACAGTGTCATCGGTAAATTCAATTACCATTTCACGTTCAAATCTAATTAAAGATTTAACTATCGCCTGGAGCAAAACTGGTGATACTCCATTCTCGATCATTTCAATCTAATTAAAGATTCATTAAAACTCCACTTAGTTTTAATCTTTAACTGGGTTAATGAACCAATGTCATTTAAAACACGGTTCACGATAAACCCAAAACCACATCCTATTAATTATCGGGTTAAAGAACGAATGTTATTTAAAACACCGTTCACGATAAACCCAAAAATCAATTCCAATTCAATTCCAATTAAATATCACTTAATTGGTTCACTTCATTAAATCTAAATAAAAAGATTTAATCTTTTTCACAACTGGGTTTAAGAATAGCGTTAATGAAGACACCATTCACGACAAACCCAAATCACATTTGATATTAAATACAAGGCTCTGAATAGAAAATATATCGGCTTATATTCAATATCAAATTCTATGACCAACAAATATCGTATTGGAAGTAACGATATAAATATCTTTCAAATTTCCATAACAATATCTGTACAATCACAAAATCCCACATCGAAATATTCCGAAGACAATTTCGATTCAAATCCATTTCCAATTCAACTATTGGAAATTCTGGTTACTTTTAAAACCATTTCATAACCAATTTATTTATTTAAAAATAAATAAATTATTATTCTAGTTCAAAACTAGTTCATTTCGATAAAAATCTATTTTTATCTTTTCAAATATGGAGTTTTTCATCCCAATTCTTTCCAAATCATTTCCTATGATTTTACATTAATTATTAATATTTTTAATAATTTTATCAAGGCCCGTACAGTCGATGTCCATCAACGGCCATCGAACTGCACTTACAGCGACATTTTCCAAATTTGATTTGGACATAATTCCAAATCCAACCGTTAGATTTCTAATTTCTAATATTCTTAGAAAGCTCTTTTCGATACGAACCTAACGGTTCCAGTTTTAGGAGAATCCGATGGTCGGATCTCCCGCAACATCAATACGAAGTCAATGGTCGAAATTCACGAACTGCCGCAGCGCGGCGCGTTCTATTCAAGCCATTATTTTATATATATAATATATATTTCGTCGATTTCAATTCAAAACGATTTTAACTTCCATCTCAAATTCAAATCAAAATTGAATTCTCTAATATAAATTCGTTTTAAATTCATTTCAAATCGAATTCAATTCTATTTCAATTTAATTCGAATTTCAATTCACTTTAATCTAATTCGAATTTCAATTCACTTCAATCTAATTTGAATTTCAATTTACTTCAATCTAATTCGAATTTCAATTCATTTCAAAATATCAGATTTTGAAATCACTTCCTTTTCTATATTCATTTTAAAAACGAATATAATCGATATAAATATTGTTCACGTCAAAATGGCGTCAATCTAATCAACAGGGCTTTTATTCAAAACATGAATATATATTTCTATTCTTTATTTTCCAAATTAGAATGGGGCCCAATCAATTACCATATAATATTAATTATATGGATTTTCTACAACACATGTGTATACTAGCAACGATAAATAATCAACCATCATCCAAAGTGCATTCTACACTGTATAAGCATTAAATATAAATATTCGACGCTTATACAGCCTGTCGATCAATCGATTGACATATAACTAAACAATCGGGATTAGTGTACGTCAAATCTCATCCCAATACCCTTGTGGGGTTTCAATCAATCAACCACAGTTTTCATTTGTGCAGTTGGGCGGTGTGTAAAATTTATCGTCCCAATCAATATCAATCAAATCAGTGTATATAAACAAATTTCCGATTTGTTTATAAATTTTTATTTTAAATACACGTTAAAAATTCTATTTTTAACTATAAAATATTTTCCACTTTAAAATATTTTATTTCATTTCACATCACACAATCAACTACACATCAAAATCAAACAAACAAGCATACAAGTTGTCCATGGTCTGTGGACGACGGGTGTCTGGTGCTACTAAAACACCGTCTGCATCCTAGTATATATTCATATAACTAGAAATAAATTAAAATAAAAGTGAGGAGTTCTCATCGACTAGCTAATCCAAACGCCTCGACTCTTCTTATGTAGAAGTCTTCGCCGTTCTCGCCCTTTGTCACTTTCATTGTCCGTAGCCACTACATATATAAAAATCACATTTTTATATTATTGCTATATATATATATATATATAAATCACATTTTTATAATCACTTTATATGGATAAAAATCACATTTTTACACTGCTACTATATAGATAAAAATTCTATTTTTATAACGGTGTTCATATAATAAAGATCATATTTTTATCACGCTAACTTCATATATTTACAACGCTTCTTTCTATATAAAAATTATATTTTTATATTTCTACTTCTTATATAAAGATCGAATTTTTATTATCTATATATTATAAAAATTATATTTGTTAGCCCACTTTGTGAACTGGGCAACACAAAGTCAAGATAAGAAATATTGAAGAACTTGAAAAATTCTGAAGCGGGTCGGATCGGAGCAGGATAGCGGTTCGGATAGGGTAAAGTTTGCTATTCGGATCGGTGAACTATTACTCTTGGAATTAGAAAGGCACGGCTGTTCGGATCAGAGGGCAATATAATCTCAATTGGATCGGAAATCCACTTGATTACTACGAAGATAGATCGGAGCGGAATAAAGAGAAGAGAGAATTGTTTCCAAGTCAATCCGGGTCAGATCGGATATCCCGATCCGAACCCCTTGTACATGTCCCTCCGACCCGAACCCATTTTTCACATCACTCCCCTGCACGAGCGCCTGGATATCCGGATCGGCTATGACCAGTTCCTGCCCATAACGTCCATTATTCTGATGCGTTGTCAACATAGAAATCCATCCGAACCCGATGCTGATGGGATGGATGACACGTGGCTCCGATCCGGATCGGGCTCTGAGCAAATTCACACCTATAAATACCCCGTCTGGAGACAAAGAAAAGGATCTTTTTTCTGGCACTTGGAGAATCCAACCACCTTCATAACCCGAATTCCAGCACTCCCGGAGAATCCAAATCTTCTTTCATTATTTGTTTTTAGTCAATTGAGTGATTGTAAGGGAGTTGTGAGAGAAATCAAGTGAATATTTCATTGTATTTGCAACTGAATCATTGAAAATAGTGAAAGATAAGTGGACATAGGCATTTCTTCGCCGAACCACTATAAATCCTGTGTGTTCATTTTCATTTTTATCTCATTTCATTTGCTTTTAATCAATTTGGGTGTTAGAATCACTTTTTGGTCTAACATTTTGGTGCTTTCACTGAGAACTCATCTGAATTCTTTGTTTTCCGGGATCATCATTCTACTTTTTGGACCGTTGAGTTCAAAGAAGTTAATCCTTAAGTTTCAACACCCTTGGATATTTGTCGAAGTGATTGTCAAAGAACCATGGCCAAAGGAAAAGGCAAAGAAGTTCAATCTGTTCGAGGAAATGGAGCTGGCGAAGATCATCAAAATGCGGTTGTAACAAGGTCTCGTGGGCAGAGTTCAGCAGCAGGACGAACCAATGCAGGAAATCCGAGCCGTCTTCAAGGAGAAAGATCCGATCCGGGTAGGAGATTCTGAAGTAGTGCATTCCCCCAATCTGAACCGACCCGAGCAGCTTGCCATGTACCGACCCGACCAGACTCCCCAGCTCCGATCCGACCCGACCTCCCATCTCCGATCCGACTCTTGGTGATGTTGGAACTTCTACTCGAGTCCCTACAAATGCTCCGATTCCAGCCGCCAGGGTCAGTGATCAGGTCAACCCATCTGCGCCCATTACTCAAGGAGATTTCTCGCGCCTACTTGATATGCTTGAAAGTACAAGGGAGGCTATGAAAGTCCACGAGCGCACTAATCTCATGATGCAGGAGAATATGAGGCTCATGAGTAGGGAGATTAGCGGACTCCGTCGACAGAGAACTCCATCACCGGTTCGTCACACACCAGTGGATCAGTCTTCATCTTCCGAGGAAGAGCGGCCCCGTGAACGAAGGCCGCTCGAATGACCTCAGAATGTGGAGCAGCTAACATTTGGATCTTTGGGATCTCGTGAGGATATTGCACGAGCACTAGGAAACAATGACCCCACTCGGGGGCAAAGGCTCCAGTCCCCTCCTCCCGAGATCGACCGGGAGCGCAGGGAACGGAATAGAGCAGAAGCAGCTCGAAGAAGAAGGGCATCTCCTGAACAAGAGCCCAGAAGGAACTCGGATACTAGGGCCAGGGAACCTGAGCGGCCCCTAACTAATGCTGATGTACAGGCAATGGTTCGCCAGATCATGTCCGAGAGCCGGAACTATACAAATGAAGATTATGGCATTGAGCGAAGCCATACTCCTTTCACCGACGATATCCTCGACTTCCAATTTCCCCGGCGCTTTAACTTGCCACAGATGGACAAGTACAACGGAAGGACTGATCCGGGACAGCATTTGATGCGATACTCGTGGCTCATGAATGCTGCTGCTGCCCCTGATGAAGTGAAGTGCAAAGCATTCCCAATCTACTTAGAAGATGTGGCGCTGTTCTGGTTTACCCGACTTCCTCCTCGTTCGATTTCAAATTACAGGGAACTGAGCGAACGTTTTATGAACCAGTTCCGACTCCATGCCCGAAAGTCCAAAAGTGTTATTGAATTATCGAGAATCAAGCAGGCACCAGGAGAGTCTTTGAGGGCATATCTTGACCGTTTTAACCTAGCTGTGACTGAAGTTAGTGACCCGCATGAGCCCACCATTCTGATGGCATTAAAGGAAGGAGTCGATCCTGAATCTGAGTTCGGGGATTACCTTTCTGGGAAGACACCCTCCACAAGAGAGATATTCTATGAAAAAGCCGATATTTATTTAAGGCGAGAGGAGGCTAGGGCAAACCGAAAGAGAAAGTCTGAGGCGGCTTCAAAAGAAAATGTGCAGAGTAATATCGCCGTGAAGCAGTCTGGGGAAAGTTCTGGCAAGGTTGAAGTAAATGTGGGAAACAAGGGTGGAAACAACAATGCTGGAAGCAGGGGTAACAACAACAATAACCGTAATCCGAACGGTAACAGAAGAAACAGAAATAGGGGAAGTGATCCTAACAAAAGACCCCGATTCCAGACCTACGAGAATTATACACCATTGAACGACACCCTGGAAAATATTTACCTGGATATGTACAATGTGTTGCAGTACAAAAGACCGCCACCTCGTGATTCGACCGAGAAAGAAATGGCGACAGGGAAATTTTGTTTGTTTCATGGAACTCATGGGCATTCAACCAATGAATGTCGGCATTTGAGGGATGTGATTGAGAAGCTGCTGCGTGAAGGGAAGTTGGATGAATACAAGGTTGCCTCGAGGGACAGGGAACAAGGAGAGCAGACTCCAAAACAGATTCTACCTGCTCCCAAGCCTACGGCGCAGCAGAAAGGTAAAGGAATTGTTATCAACTCCATAGTGGGCGGACCTCACCCGGCAATCCGAAGTTTCAGATCAATGGATCAATATGTAAATGCTGCCAAGCACCTAGATGTGAATGAAGGTGATGATTTGGAAGATATCGCCCCCATAAAACAACAGAAGACCATGTTTGACGACGTGGTATTCCGCAGCCGAGATAATACTGGGATCCAATCACCCACTGATGATCCGTTGGTTATTACTACCACTATTGGGCCGGCCTTGGTCCATAAGGTATTAGTAGACAACGGAAGTTCTGTCAATATTTTATTTAAAAAGTCATTCGATCAGATGAAGTTTGAATCTGAAGATTTGAAGCCATGTGAAGGATGGATCAGAGGCTTCAATGGGGCGTCAACAGCTCCCATGGGATACATAGAATTGCCCGTGACCTTGGGGCAAGGAGAACGCAGAAGAGTGCGGATGCTTCAGTTCGTAGTATTGGACGTAGATTCGCCTTATAATGCATTTTTGGGGAGGCCTTCCCTTGCTGAATTCAGAGTTTGTATCGCCCCTTGGTGTTTATTACTTAAGTTCCCAACCGAAGCCGGAACTGGAGTAATGAGAGGGGATCAAGTTTCCGAACGGGCCTGCTATGTGGCCGAATTAAAGATGTTGATGAAATGACTTAACGTCGAGAGTAAAGATGCCTCGTCTCCCTCAAAGGAGGGCTCGGCATAGCAATTAGAGAGATTGACCTCGAAGGAGTTGCCCAAAGGAACGCCTGAAGACCTGGATCCCAGAAAAGACGAGGAACCAGAGGCTAGGAATGCAACTCCTAATGAAGCGACAGTGGAAATTCCCATTGATGAAGCTGATCCGACAAAAGTTTTGAAAATTGGTTCTCAATTGGATCCACGTCGAGCCAAAGAACTAACGGACTTCTTGAAGGCAAACTTGGACGTGTTTGCCTGGACCCACGCTGACATGTGTGGGATATCGCCATCCATTATAAGTCACAAATTGAATGTAAACCCGAAACATCCGTCTGTGAAGCAAAAGAGATGCATGCTGGGCCCAGAGAGGTCGGCTTCTCTCAAAGAGGAAGTGGAGAAGTTGAAGCAGAATGGATTTATTCGAGATTCGACATATCCCGACTGGATATCGAATCCCGTCTTGGTAAAGAAGCCGAATGGAAAGTGGCGGACTTGTATTGATTTTTCAGATTTGAACAAAGCCTGCCCTAAAGATAGTTTCCCACTTCCCAGAATTGACCAGCTTGTAGATTCGACAGCAGGTCATGAACTTCTCTCTTTCATGGATGCATACTCTGGGTACAACCAAATTCCTATGCACGTGCCAGACCAAGAACATACGAGCTTCATTACAAATTTGGGATTGTATTGTTATGTTGTAATGCCATTCGGATTGAAAAACGCTGGAGCCACTTATCAGCGCTTGGTGAACAGAATGTTTTATAATCAAATAGGAAAGACTATGGAAGTTTATGTGGATGATATGCTTGTCAAATCGAAACAGTCCTCCAGCCATATGCAAGACTTGGCGGAAATGTTTGGTATCCTGCGAAAATATCGGATGAAATTGAATCCTCTGAAATGCTCATTTGGAGTGGCATCGGGAAAGTTCCTAGGCTTCATTGTGAGCTCCCGAGGAATTGAAATCAATCCTAGCCAGATAGCAGCGATTAGAAATATTGAAGAGCCGAGGAGAATTAAAGACGTCCAAAGTCTTGCAGGGAAAGTAGCGGCGCTGAGTAGATTCATCTCCAAAGCCACAGACAAATGCGTTCCGTTTTTTGATTTGATTAAAAGAGGAAAGAAGAACTTCGAGTGGACTCCGGACTGTGTTGAGGCCTTTCGAAATTTATTGGAACTGCTAGATAAACCGCCGATTTTGTCAAAGCCAGTAGATCACGAAGAATTGTTTGTTTACTTGGCAGTCTCGGCTCACGCCGTTAGCACAGCCCTGGTTAGAGAAGAAGACAAAGTACAAAGGCCAGTGTATTATGTAAGCAAGAAATTAGCAGCGGCAGAGCGCAATTACCCAAAGATTGAGAAGCTCGCTTATAGCCTCCTAATTGCATCCCGAAAACTTCGTCACTATTTCCAAGCTCATCCAATAACCATATACACTGACCAGCCTTTGAGGCAGGTGTTGCAGAGACCCGAAGCATCGGGAAGGTTGATCAAATGGAATATAGAATTAAGTCAGTTTGATTTGAATTTTCAACCACGAAAGTCGATCAGGGGGCAAGCTCTGGCAGACTTTATTGCGGAATTCACCATCCCAGAGGAGGAAGTAATCGATGACAAAGTGGTTAGATCCGAGGATGAGTTAAAGATAGATCCGTGGAAACTATACACAGATGGAGCCAAGAACAATCGAAGGTCCGGAGCTGGAATCGTCTTAGTCACCCCCGAAGGACGGTCGTTATATTACGCTCTACGATTAGAATTTTCGGCGACTAACAATGACTCTGAATATGAAGCCCTGATTGCCGGGCTGAAGCTTGCTAAAGACCTCGGAGTAAAAATGTTAGACATATTCTATGACTCTAAAATCGTTGTTTGCCAAGTGCGAAAGGAATTTGTGGCTCGGGGACCTCGACTCATCGCCTACCTCAGGAAAGTGAGAGAGCTATTGAGTAGCTTGGAGCGGTACAACATAACACATATCCCAAGAGCTGAAAACCAGAAGGCGGATAGGCTGGAAAAGCTAGCTAGTTCCGACAATCCAGAAGAGACTGAAATAATTCCAATTGAAACGTTGGAATCGCCAAGCTTTGAGTCAATGGAAGTTGAGTTCGCTTTCGAAGCGGAACCGGAAAAGGAGTCGTGGATGACCCCAATTAAGAATTTCCTTAAGGATGGAACACTCCCGTCAAAGAAGAGTGAGAGAAGGGCTATAGTTCGCAAGGCTACTAGATATGTAATACAAGATGATATTCTTTATAGGCAGGGATTTTCCATGCCCCTGTTACGATGTATTGCACACGACGACATCAAACCTGTACTAAGAGAAGTGCACGAAGGTGAGTGTGGAGATCATACAGGAGGTCAGACTTTAGCAAAAAAGATATTGCGATATGGATACTTCTGGCCCACAATTAATAAAGATGCAGCTGATTATTCACGACGCTGCGATAAGTGCCAGAGATTCGCCAAAATCCCCAGAGCACCGTCGACCCAACTTAAATCAATGGTGAGTCCTTGGCCATTTGCCACGTGGGGAATTGATATCATTGGAGTTCCACCGATTGCTAAAGGAGGAGCGAAATATGCAATAGTGGCCGTGGACTATTTTACGAAGTGGGTGGAAGCTGAGCCCTTGACCAAGATCACGGCAAGAAAGGTGATAAGTTTCATGGTCAGAAATATTATATGCCGATTCGGGATCCCAAGGACGATTATAACTGACAACGGAACCCAATTCGATAGCACTGAATTCAGAAATTTCTGCCAGAAGTATAAGATTGACAAGCGATATACTGCAGTTGCCTATCCGCAGTCGAACGGGCAAGTAGAGGCAATAAACAAAGTAATAAAATCCATCCTCAAGAAACGGTTAGAGCGTGCAAAGGCAAAATGGGTTGACGAATTGCCCCTAGCTTTGTGGGCATATCGAACAACATTTAAGACGGCCACCGGTCATACCCCTTTCTCTCTCTCCTTTGGCTCAGAAGCAGTAATTCCAGTTGAATTGGAAGTTCCTTCCCATAGGGTGACATATTATGACCCGATGACGAATCGGGCGCTCTTACTTGAATCTCTTGATGAAGTCGAAGAAAAAAGGGACGAAGCAGATTTGCGTGAGGCAAGACATCGACGTCAGATGGCACGTTATTACGACAAAAAAGTTCACCTTAGGACTTTTGAGCCAGGGGATTTGGTGCTAAAGAGAGTCTTTCCATCCCTTCCTTACCTCGGTCCAAAATGGGAAGGACCCTTTGTCATCCAACGGAAACTTGAAAAAGGAACCTTCAAGTTAACGACCGTAGATGGCGAAAAAGTCCCTAGAGCATGGAATGCCCAACACTTAATGCGATATTTGGATTAAAAATGTTGTACTCTTTGTTATTTTTCTTATGAACTCTGTAATAAGGCACGACTTACCTTGGGAAAATCTGACGATATGAATAAAAGACTATAAAGTGGATGTAGGCTACGACTTAGCCGAACCACTATAAAATATTGTGTGTTATTTACTTTTATGCATTACATATATACATTCATCAATTATTCTGTTGTGATTATGGAATACAGGATGATTCAAAACCTGAAAAGGTTAAAGACAGTTTAAACATAAGAAAAAGCACAGCGACTACTTGTGCGATAAGACATAAAAGAATGAGAAAACGACATTCTTAACTCTAACTCTCCAGAGAGAGAGAGAGTATAAAAGCGTCTCCGACTGAGCGCTGAAAAGGAAAATTTTCCCCTAACTCTAACTCTCCAGAGAGAGAGAGTATAAAAGAAATGCCAGAAAAACGACAGGCACTGACGACACAGGAAATGCTATCCCGTCAGAAAATCGGGAGCATTCAGATTGCTTGATTAAGCATTAATAATTTATTAGAATTAACTGGGGGCATATATGTATACACATATTCCCTCGCTCCGTGACTTCATTTCGTAACTATAGCAAGACATGCATTTTTACATAAGTGCAGAAGTGCTGACAAACAGACATTGCAGAAAATGAGTTATTTTTTATTTACAAATGAATGAATTTGTACAGGAAAATAGCTAAAAAAGAAAGTGCAGGAGCCACTCTTGTAGCAGCAATTATTGGTTCATTAAATGCTAAAACCATACAAGGCAATCCACTATTTAGATTTCGAATGAGCTTTGGACTTCTTGGCGGCTTTCTCCGCATCCTTTGCTTTTTTCTCAGCCTCTGTCAAGATTCGTTTTGATTTCTTCTTTCCTGAAGATGCAGTGCTGGAGCCAGTAGACTTCTTCCTGGAGGGCGGAGTGCTGGAATCAAGAGAAGATTTTTTTAGCGAGTTCCTCTGTAATAGATCTAGTTGAGAGCTTAACAACTAACCTTGATCCCGCATCCACAACTGCGAGGGGGCTTGAGGGCTTCGGGGTCTAGTTCTTCGGCTTTTAATTGCAAGCGTTTGTCTTGATCAGCTTTCATTGCAGCCAAGGTAACATCATCAGCATTTTTTGACTCCCCGACTATAACAACTTCTGGTTCCTCTTCATGCCCCCCGTCACCGCCATCGTCCTTTAAAGCTGTTATCATTTCTTCATCATGGGGAGTGGCGACCTTAGTTGGCTCACTTCCTTCTCCCAAGTCTATAGGAGCAGCCTTATCCTCCCATCTTTTGGCCTTTTCTGCGGGCTTTGCCCCGGCGGTAGCTCCCTGAGTCACATTTGTCTTTTCGGATGGCTCAACACCTACAGAATGAGAAGCAACAGTTATCAACTCAGGCGAAAACAATGGGTTTTTCATCGATTGCTCAATCACATGGCGAAAGGTAGAAATAGCCTTGACAAATTGAGGAGAAAAGGTAGGGATACCTTCCGAAGACTTCTCGGCAGGGGTGACTACTACCTCTGATGCTGTTTCAGGAATAAGGGATAGCAGAGTTGTTCGGGGAATTCCCGGATTTTCAGGATCATACCCCTCTACTTCAGAAGTCGCAGGGGCAGAAGAAGAGGAACCAGCTTCGAGAGCATTCTTCTGTTTAGACTTCCGTCACTCTTCTTCCATGGCCTCAGCAATGAGGCGGCGCCCTTCGGCTAGGCGCTCCGGTTCATCATCCCTCAAGTATTTCTCCATTAGCTTATCTTCATCGATGGAATCGACCTTAAGTTCCTCTTTTTCCCACTCAACGATCTGATTCCATACTTGAGCTAGAGTGGATGGATAATCCTCGATCCAAGAAATGTTTCGGCGATGGATGATATGTGCGAAGAATTCAATCATTAATTCGCCAAAACCTTGAATATCAGCCTCTGCCTCAGATAATTGCTTGCGGGCTTCCTCCGCAGATTTGATAGCACACTCCACATTGCCCTCGGCCAGGGCAGCTCTGTTCTCTGCCTCCAACAGCTTTGAAGCCAAGTCAGCGTTCTTCTTTTCTAATTCAGCACTCCTCTTTGCTAACTCGGCGTTTTTCCGTTCAAGCTCAGCATAAGCAAGGCGTGTCTTAGCAGCTTCTGACTTAGCCTCATCAGCTTGCTTTTTTAATTCAGAACGCTCTTGAGTGTGAGATTCAAGCAAGTCATGATAACGTTTTTGCATGTCCTCAAATTGTTGTTTGAAGTTAGAAGTGTCCCTTTGAGCGACAGCTAGCTGAGCTTGAGTGTCTTCCAAATCTTTTCCTAGAGCTTTTAAAGCCTTGGCATCCTCCTCCGCGGTCTTTTGCATTGAGTCGGTATTTGTGATTAGAGTACGGATGATTCTGGAAAGGTTGCGTGAATATTTAAACATCTCAGAATACTGTTTTTCCACCGCATCTATCTTTGCTTTGGCCTCATCTGCCCACTTAGAAGAAATAGGTTCAAGGGCAGGTAAGAAAGTCAAAGTCTCGAAGTAGTGTTCGGGAAATTGCTCCTCCAAATATGCCCGCTTTACTGTAGTTTCCGCATCTAGTGGGGGAGGAGCGGGGATTGTCAATTCGGTGTCCCTGTGTGAGGAGGATTCGGTAGTTTCTTTGTCTGTCCTAGGTCGTTTAGTAGCAGGGACCTTGTGCTTACTCCGAGACCCGGTTTCTTTCGGAGGACTTCTCTCTCTACTGCGCTTTTCATGGGAAGAAGTGGAGTCTTTAGATGGTGGTCTGTCCTCTTCCCTGCGGCTTTGATAACCCTTGTATTTCTCTTGTTCCGACCGAACTGGTGAGCGAGAACGTGAGGGTCGAGAACGATAGGGATCATAAGGCCTTCTCTCCTCCCTACCACGATCATCCCGGCGATCATACTCGATATCCTGAGGTGGATTGGACATGCTGCGGCGAAGCTTCCTGATATCATAATAGGATCGAGACATCGTACCTGCACAATAAGACAAACGAAATTTAGAATTAATTGATTCACGGAGAAAGAGGTGCAATGAATGCTAATGCTGTTGTATAAATTGTGTCCTAAGTGGTGTGTTTCCCCCCAACCAACCTGAATCTGAAGCTAGACTAGTACGGGCAGGCTCTTTAGCCTTAGCAGGAGTGGTCTCTTCAGAAGAGGTAAAGACTAAAGGATCCTTCCTAAAATCCTCTGAAGTGTATATAGTTTCAGGTAAGGGGAGATCCCCCAAACCCTGAAATATTTGGTCATCAGTACTAGGGATATTCCCCTCGGAAGCATTAAGTGGCGACTCTTGGGAGGATGTTGACTTTTCCGGAGAAGTAGCCTCCTCGGGGGCAATATATCCTTCACGATGCTTTTCGGCCAGGTTAGCCAATTCGTCATCCTGAGTAGAAGATGGAGAAGGTGAAGTTCGAAGAGGCACTGTAGGAACTCCTGAGCCTTCTCCTATCTCTGGGACTACCTCCACTAGAGGAATATATGCGTATGGAGCCGTCCCATGACCAATGCTACGAAAAACGGATAACAGCCCATGAAAGTGAAGATATTCGTCTTTAAGGACTTCAACGATAGTCAAGAATTTTTGATCGCCATTAAGAAGTTGATGCATCTGGTCAAAGAACACCTGATCTGATATTTGTTTTGGATTGTCGACTGCAAACGAAAAGGAAAACAAGTTAAGGTGATGATTCAAGTGTATAGAGCCCGGATTTAGAAAATCAGTGCTTTACTTGATTTTGTCCACCTCTTGGCGCATCCAGGCTGTCGCTTCACGTAGAACCATTCTAGTCTGGAATCTCCAGCTTTACTGCTGAATGGTGCTGAGATTATCTTCCTTTTTGGAACTGACTCGAAGTAGCAGAAAGATGGAGTCTCTCGAGTCCGATACTTGAAATTATAGAAGAAGTGAACGTCATCGAACGTGAGCTCTATGCCTAAGATTTCACGATATGCTATGTACAAAGTGTGCAAGTAGGCATACGAATTGGGATGCAGCTGCATGGGGGCAATCCGCATTTGTCTTAAGAAGTCAACGATGAAGGGAGAGAATGGAGGAATAGCGCCGACCATGCACATCAATCGAGTGACCGCCATATATCCTTCTGGAGGGTTGTGGGGACGGTCAGATCTTGAAGGCACTAGAGTGTCCCTTTTCATTATCCCGTACTTTAAGCAAATTCGGATAAGTCGATCGTTGTCGATTGTTGATTCAACGGAATCTGGAGGTGATTCCAATATAACGGCCGATTCAAATTCATCGGGGGCTCGATCGTCACCAATCCCTCCTTCCTCCTCAAAACCCAGAGAAACTTCATTTTCTGAAGACACCTCATTGCTTTCCCGATTTCCAACTCCGTAGTCTGGACCCTCATTGTCCCATTCTGGATCTGACGGAGAAGATATGTCCTCGAGAGTGATTTTGTTAGAGGTTTCCGGGGCTTCTTTCCTCTCAGCTAGTCTGGAAGAGCGTCTGGGTCTCATGGTCATAGAACTATTGAAGAAGCAATAGCACAAATTAGAGCAAATTAGCCCGTATCCCCCCGTGCGTGTGTGCAAACTAAAGTGTGAACAATGTATGCGGAAAGTGCAAAATAAATGTTTAAAAGTGCGACGAAAAAGTTTGGCAAGATATAAAGAGTTGAAGTAATTCTTGATGTCCAGTTACGTTCGCAAGCCACTATCCTAACTGTCCATAGGATTGAAGATTATGCCGAAGTTTGATTGGGCCAGTTAGATGAGTTTTTATGCGTTAAGATAGACTGTGCTTCGGTTCGGTTCGGATTCATTCATTGGGATTGGATCGGGGGCGTGACCTTAGGCTTGGAAATCTTATTGAAGCTCAGAAATTGAAGTCGGATCGTATCGGAGGCAGAGTCCCCTAATGGTTCGAATCGGATCATGTAGTTATATTTCTCTTCCATCGTTTTACGATCCGATCCGATCCGGTTAGGGAGGCTCCTTCCCTCCTGTCTTAAATGCCTGCTCCGATCCGATCCGATCCGATCTCCTAAATTTCGTTTCTTTTTTCTTTCTTCGCTCGCCCCGACCCGATCCGACCTCTTGAATTTCTTTCCTTCTTCCTTTGTTTTTCACCTTCCATATCCTTCCGAACCGAACCGATTCTCCATCGTCTTCTTCTTCTCCTTCGCCCTCTTTCTTCCCTATCCAATTCCGAGGCCAATATCATGCTATTCACCCAAATCGAAGCCAAGTGATTTTACGATGGTGCACTTAACGACGACTTATAGTCTCCTCCATTCCAATCTCGAGACGGCGACGAGGGAGGGTCACAGCGGCAAGTTCATCAGAATTCCATGATAAAATAATCCTAGTCGCCTACGAATTCGAGTCGGAAACAATTAAAAAAGAATCGATCGAAGTTTTATAACCTACCAGTATGATTACTTCGAGAATTAAGAAGAATTTTGAAGGTTCACGAATTAAGTTTTTCTTGTTTTTACAGAACTTCGCAAATGAAACAGTGAAAGTGAAAGGAGGAAGATGGCGAAGTTTATATAGAAGAAGAAGGTGACTATTCGTCTCCCTATTCGGATCGGCGGCCCAATAGGAGAACCCCTGTTCGGATCGGGTGAACAGCCCAGAAGCGAAGCTTAGCCCAATACTCTAGTAAAAGATAGAGAGAAGAGGGGGTCTGTTCGGATCGGATTCCGAACCGAACCGAATTCCTTAGCTCAGCAGCAAACTGAATTGAAATTTGAAGAAAAAGATAAAAACGCAAGGAAAATCAAAAGAGAACTTACCTCGAAGAGTGCTATGCATCGATGGTCAAAGCACGCTCCGTCTCCAACAGAAGCATCCTTTGAGGGGGCAAAATGTTAGCCCACTTTGTGAACTGGGCAACACAAAGTCAAGATAAGAAATATTGAAGAACTTGAAAAACTCTGAAGCGGGTCGGATCGGAGCAGGATAGCGGTTCGGATAGGGTAAAGTCTGCTATTCGGATCGGTGAACTATTACTCTTGGAATTAGAAAGGCACAGCTGTTCGGATCGGAGGGCAATATAATCTCAATTGGATCGGAAAGCCACTTGATTACTACGAAGATAGATTGGAGCGGAGCGGAGCAGAATAAAGAGAAGAGAGAATTGTTTCCAAGTCAATCCGGGTCGGATCGGATATCCCGATCCGAACCCCTTGTACATGTCCCTCCGACCCGAACCCATTTTTCACATCACTCCCCTGCACGAGCGCCTGGATATCCGGATCGGCTATGACCAGTTCCTGCCCATAACGTCCATTATTCTGATGCGTTGTCAACATAGAAATCCATCTGAACCCGATGCTGATGGGATGGATGACACGTGGCTCCGATCTGGATCGGGCTCTGAGCAAATTCACACCTATAAATACCCCGTCTAGAGACAAAGAAAAGGATCTTTTTTCTGGCACTTGGAGAATCCAACCACCTTCATAACCCGAATTCCAGCACTCCCGGAGAATCCAAATCTTCTTTCATTATTTGTTTTTAGTCAATTGAGTGATTGTAAGGGAGTTGTGAGAGAAATCAAGTGAATATTTCATTGTATTTGCAACTGAATCATTGAAAATAGTGAAAGATAATTGGACGTAGGCATTTCTTCGCCGAACCACTATAAATCCTGTGTGTTCATTTTCATTTTTATCTCATTTCATTTGCTTTTAATTAATTTGGGTGTTAGAACCACTTTTTGGTCTAACAATATTTTTATTACTCTACCTTAATAAAAACCATATTTTTAATACTCTACCTAAGTAAAAATCATATTTTTATTATCTACCTTATATAAAAATCTTATCTTCATATCTTCTATAAGCTAAAAATCGGATTTTCATTCTCCCTAAAATATAAAGATCATATTTTTATAAATAAAAATATAATCCTTTCACTTTTAAATCAAATCTTTTCTACAATTAAAATCAATTCTTTATATTAAAAATCGTTCTTTTATATATTACACTTCATATATAATAACCAATTAAATCATGTAAATATAAATAAATAAATAAATAAATAAAACATACCTTTACAATCAGAAGAAGGGGGGTTTCACGCATCGGAGGTGTGCTCGAGGGGGGGGGTCGACGGCCTCTGGTGTTCGACGGAGGGTGGCGGCGAATCTGGGTGGTCGGGGAGGCGACCGGTCTTGGTGGGGAAAGGGAGGGGCTCGCGTCGGTTTCAGAAGAGGGGAAGGAGGAGATCGATACGAAGGGGAGGTGGGGGAGAAAGGAAGGCGGAGGAGGTGGAAGAAGAAGCGGCGGTGGCGGCAGAGGTGGGGGGCGACGCGATCGATTTTTGGTTTTTTTTCTTTCTTTCCTTTTCCTTCTGAAGTGAATCTGAACGCGGGGGGGGGGGGGGGGGGGCTTAGGGTATAGGAGATGGAAGGGTTTTTTTTATTTAATTATTTAATTTCAAAATGCAACTTTTTATTTCGACCTCGAAACTGAACCCACCGACTGTCGTCCATAGCTAATTACCCCCATTCCGAACCCAATGGGATATGTATCATAGGCTGATTTGGCTGTTTCGATCTGTTTCCATCAAAATCAAAATATAAATATATATATTGAATTTGAACGCACATTTCAATTTACCGGGGCCACATAAGGACTTTAAAAATTCCCAAAAAATATTTTCTAACTTCGTATTGACGATACGGTCCTAACAAAACTAGTTTCGTCGAATTCTGAGACCGTTTGAAAAATAGCCAATTTTCAGTCGATTAAAATCAACTAAAACTAGTCAAACGCGTTTTCCTTTGCCACGCTCACATATTGATTCGAAAAATTATGAAATTTGGAATCTAGCAATAATTTGACAACGCGGATCCAACAAAATTGGTTTCGTCGAAATCCGAGGTCGTTTGCAAAATGGCTATTTTTAAGGGCCAGAATTCCATAGCGACTATTCTGAAAATTCATTTGGACATAACTTTTGATTCCCGCTATGAAATTTTGATTTTTCGGATTCATTGGAAAGATACTATCAAACAGATTCTATTATTTTTGGTTTCACTAAATTCCGGTTTATGTTGAATCCTGCACATTCGTTTGAAGTTTGAAATCGAATTATCGAACTACCACGCCATTTTCAATTCCCTTTTATAATTTAAAATAATTATTTATATTCTAACGGCGATCGATATAATATATACGTTCGAATTATATTCAAAATAAATTTTCTCGTTGATATTATTTAAAATAATTCATTTTAAATATTCAAAATTCATCAAAATTGCCAATTTAAAATTTTTAAATTGGCCCAGATTTTCGGGTTGTTACAGATATAGTATTGAACTCACTTCGATAGCTGGAAAGTAGATTTCGATGATGATCATGACATCATCGGTGTTCATTTTCGAGTTGTAAGTGACAGATTACTACCAAAGATTTTGTTTTTAAATTGTTTTGCGAAAACAAGTTATTCAGAAATTCAAAGGTTTTGAATTGTTATTATGATTTCAAATTGATTTGAAAGAGAAACCCAAGAATTTAAATTCTATAATTTAAATTTAACTTGTGAAGTTAAATAGAATGAGATGGTAAAAGTAAATAAATAAACTAGAATTTAACTTGAACTAAGTTAAGCAAAACTGGAATTGATCAGAGAATAATCTGGAATGGAATTTAGTTGGTAAGTTAAGAGTTGGAATCAAGAATGGAATTTTGGGTTCGAAATGAAATCTGGCTTGAATATAAGCAAATGATTTGGGTCTGCGAATGAATTGAATGGAGATCAAGTTGAAAGGGTATTGGTATATGCAGAATTGGTAATAGATGGGAATGAATAATGATATGCCCGACAAAAAGGTACAAGTTTATGTTTGGTATAAGCATGAGATTTTTGATGAGCCGAATTGGTAAGCTGCTTGGCTGTTTGATTTTCTTTTGGGTTGGAGAAGGCCTAGAGAGGCAACTTGTAGTTGTACCGATTGAGCTGTACAAAGGAGGTGTTGGTGAAATTTTTCGGGAATTTCGAGTGTTAGAAAATTTTCAGAATTTTTGAAAATTTACATTGGTCAAAATGAATTAATATTTTATTTGAAATTTATTTGTTCAGTTGAAACTGAAAAAGAAGTAAACAAATAAGTTCTAACCAGTCAATAGGGTTTGTTTTCTACCTTAGCAATTTCGAGGACGAAATTATTTTAAGGAGGAAAGAATGTAAAGACCCGTATTTTTACAGATAATAAATAATTTATTTAATTATTTTAAAAAAGGTTTGGTAATTTAAATTGACCAGAATTAAATTATAAGGAATATTTAATTAATATAAATAATAGAATAATATATTTAATTCTGAAATAATCGGAAATAGTGAATTGACAATATGGTGTGAATTGGGCAATTCAAAATATATAATTCAGTTTAGAGTTGAATTATAATATCGAATATATTATTTGAACGACAGTTGAACGTATAATTATATTATAATTATAATCAAGCTCGAAATGGCGTTGCAGTTCTTTATTTGGCGATTTGAACTTCAACTGAATATACAGAATCCGTTTTAAATTGGATTTCCGTGAAACAAGAAACGTTCGGAGCTGGTGAAGTATATTTTTCTAGTAGAAGAGAAAAATCGAGATTTCGTTAGGTAGATTTTGATTTATGTCCAAATCAAATTTTAGAAAAGTCGCTATGGAATTCCTTTATAAATTATAGCGATTTATTTATATTATAAAAGGATTTTTCAATATAAATTGAATATCTATTCAACCCGGAATTTGAATATCGAGTTATAAATCCAATTGGAGCTATACGATATTCTATGTGAATATATATACAATAATATATATTTATTTATATTTATTTATATTTAATTTAATTTAATTGTTTTTATATATATTTATATATTTAAATGGGTTATTTAGAGCTTTAAAAATAGCCAGTTTTGCAAACGAACTCCGTTTTCGATGAAATCAATTTTGTTGGATTCGTAATATTAAATTATTGTTAGATTCCAAGTTTCGTGATTTTTGGAGTCAATGTGTGGCCGTACGGATTTTTAATGTGAAATATAGTTAGTATTTTGACGGTTAAAAATACGCTGTGTGAGCAAATGGAGTCGGAATTCGATGAAACCGGTTTCGTTGGGTCCGTAATGTCGAACTCTAGTTGTATGTCTATTTTCATGATTTTTGGTTATCATGTGATATTATAGGAATTTTTAACAATAATTACAAATAGCGATTAATTATATCTTAATATAATATTGATTAAAATAATAATTTTTCATCTCTATAAATAATCCTTAACACCTCTAAACCTAAACAATTCCGCCGTCATCTTCCTTTACATTCTTCAGCAAAAAAAGTGAGAAAGAGATTTTCAAATAATTCCTATAATCCAAATAAAAGGTTATAAATCAAAACAAATATATATTCACGATGCTGAAACGTTTCTCTTCGCGTTGGTAAGAATTTTGTGGAGCTCGGCATTTTTCCCATCGATGGTTTTTAAATAGCGATTTAGGGTTCCAAGTTTTTGGGTAATCGAAGTGTTTGTTTGCAGAACCGAGTGGGTATTTGAATTGAGCGATGGAAAGGAAGGTTGTGTGTAATTTTTCTAGGCATTCGAACTTGAAAAAGTTCGGACCTGTATGGGTAGCTCGAACGGAAATATGGAGTCGCGTTTTGGCAGTGTGTTCGAGCTTTGATAAATTGGTTTAGGAGGATTGAGATTTCGAAGAGAAGGACTTTGGTGGTCGCGATTTTTCAAATGGTGGAGGAATCACGGAGGAACGAGGGATCGAACGGGTGGAAATAGCTTACTGGAAGGGACCGTGAGCTCCAAAACCGTGAAGGAAGGAGAAGGTAGGCGGGTATGGGCTTCAACGTGTATGGGTGGGCCTGTTTTGGAATGGTAAAGCCCATTTACACTTTCAAATTTAATTAAATAGGAATTTAATTAATGTTATCTCTTGCATACCATATCAGAATTGAGCGAAACAAGATCCGTTAGGATCGTATGGACGGTGGCTACACACTGAGACTGACTGTAAGTGGATTGAAGCTCGTTACAATTTATAGTGAAATAAATTGTCAGAATCAAATCAACGACAATTATCGTTGTGAGTAATTCTCACTAATCTGACCAGTTCATGTTTTTATAACGTATATTTAGAACTGATAAATGATGATTGATTGCTGTGTATTGACTGTTTGGTTGAACTGCTAAGTAATTGGGTGAAATTATAGATCTGGTTATATATATATATATATATATATATATAAATTGATTATGTTTAGCAGAATATTTCATAGTGAAATGAAATTGATGTTAATTGTATTGTTTAACATCTGTGGATGCAGGGAAACAGGTCGGAGGAATCCAACTGGATTCCTCAACATTTATTTTACTGTTTTAAATATATTGTAATATATGATGTGATATATAATCTGTGCTGATTACGGGTGTTGAATGATATCGATCATTGTTATTTGGGTATTTTAAATACCGTAAGAAATACTAGGATATAGAAAAGGGGATTTTCAAAGTGTATTTTGAAAATAAATTATTTATATAAAATCGGATTTTATATATATAAGGAAAAGGATTTTATAAAATAAAATAATTATAAAATCAAAGGAGTTATAAATGAAATATTTATTTGTCAAATAAATAGAATAGAAAAGGAAATATTTGTGAAAACAAATAGAAAAGGAAATATTTGTGAAAACAAATAGAAAAGGAAATATTTTGTGAAAACAAATTGGAAAGGAAATATTTGTATAACATTTACAAATAGAATTGAAAAGGAAGTAATTGTAAAACATTTATAAATAGATTATAGAAGGAAAATATTTATTTGTTAAATAAATAGAATTGAAAAGGAAATATTTGTGAAAACAAATAGAAAAGGAAATATTTTGTGAAAACAAATTGGAAAGGAAATATTTGTAAAACATTTACAAATAGAATTGAAAAGGAAGTAATTGTAAAACATTTATAAATAGATTATAGAAGGAAAATATTTATTTTTTAAATAAATAGAATTGAAAAGGAAATATTAGTGAAAACAAATAGAAAAGGAAATATTTGTTGAATAAATAGAAAGATAAAAGGAATATATATTTGGGAAAATAAATAGAAAGATAAAAGGAATATTTATTTAGAAAATAAATAAGATATCATAAAAGGAAATATTTGGAAATTAAGTAGGATTATAAAAGGAATTAGAGTTAATCAAAGGAGCTAATCAATTAGAGTTAATCGAATTAGAATTAATCAATTAGAGTTAATCGAGTTAAAGCTAATTGAATAGAGTTAATCGAACAAGAGTTAGTCGAATATTAGTTATTCGGATAGAGTTAATCAAAGGAGTTAATCGATTAGAGTTAATCGAATTAGAATTAATCAATTAGAGTTAATCGAGTTAGAGTTAATTCAAATAGAGTTAATTGAACAAGAGTTAGTCGAATATTAGTAATCGAATATAGTTTATTCGAAGAAAGGAGTTAATCGAATTTAGTTATTCGAAAGAAGTTAATCGAACTTAGTTATTCGAAAGGAGTTAATTGAATTTAGTTATTCGAGAGGAATTAATCGAATATAGTTTATTCGAAAGGAGTTAATCGAATTTAGTTATTCGAAAGGAGTTAATCGAATTTAGTTATTCGAAAGGAGTTAATCGAATTTAGTTATCCGAAAGGAGTTAATCGAATTTAGTTATTCGAAAGGAGTTAATCGAATTTAGTTATTCGAGAGGAGTTAATTGAATATAGTTTATTCGAAAGGATTTAATCGAATTTTGTTATTCGAAAGGAGTTAATCGAATTTAGTTATTCGAGAGGAGTTAATCGAATTTAGTTATTCAAAAGAAGGTTATCGAATATAGTTTATTCGAAAGGAGTTAATCGAATATAGTTTATTCGAAAGAGAGATTATTGAATATAGTTTATTCGAAGAAAGATTATCGAATATAGTTATTCGAAGAAAGAGTTATCGAATATAGTTATTCGAAGAAGGAGTTATCGAATAGAGATTATTCGAAAGAGAATTATACGTTGAATTCGATTATATCGAATTCGGGAAAGTACTATTCACTTTCCGTTTTAATCAAGATTTATTTATTTATTTATAAATTGCCTATTTAGTTATCTAGTTAAATTAAGGAATAAAAGTTATATTTTAAAGTTAAATATTTCAAAAGTAGGGATTATAACGCTATAGTTATAATCAGTGTTTTCAATAAAGAAGTGGATTCGTAAATAGAATCTGAGAGTTACGTAAGGAAGTTTGTTAAAGGTTTAGAAGGTGAACTTTATCAATTTCGAAGTTAGAAATATTGTTCAGTTAAGGTCTGAGAGGTAGTTATACCCTAACTTGATTGACTTCGTTTTTAACTAAGGAATATTTAAGGTTCGATAGCGAATGTTGGTTAAGTAAATTTAGTTAATGAAGGTAATGGTTTGAGTTGGCATAGTGATGTTTTATTTAAACATCTGTTAAAATCCAAATGTAGGAGTTTTGGAAATGTTTTCCAAATAAGAATCAGAAATGTTTTCTAATATAGAAAAAAGAGATGGAAATGTTTTCTAATGATTAATAACGTATATTTCCTAAATTTAGAAAATAAGAAATGTTGAATATATGGAAATAGGAAATAAATAAATTGATGAACTAAAGAGATAAATGTTAAATGATTGTTGATCGATATAATTTCCATCTGGAAATAATGTCGTTGTTTGCACACATGTTTTTCTTTGATAGTTAACTCACCGACTATCGAAGTTTTTGACCATTTTTTCGTCGTCAACACGGAGAGACCGGGATCAGATTCATGACCTGAAAACCACTCTGTATGGGCGTTAGCGTTGCGAATCAAATATGATGAAGAAAATTGAAAATAGAGTTATGCAAGGGTCATTTTGTCAAATCCTAGGTAGAAATTGCCTAAGATGGATTTACAGAATAGTGCCTTCGGTTTGTCCAGTCCCAGGACGACCTGTATGGAAGAATGTCTGACAGAGTATATTTATCAGATCGCGTAAGTTGATCTCTTCAAATGTATTTACGTTTGGTGGCGGAGGAATTCGTTTCTCTTAGCTGTATACCCGTTGTATTTTTGGGGAAATCAAATTGTGATTTGGCGGGTATGACGATGTGACATTCAAAGTGAATAATTATGTGATCTGTCAGAGATAAGCGTGGCCTCTAGCCTCACAACCGGGAAATGACAAAAATCGGGCTGGCAGCATGGCTAAGTGGTTGGCTGCCAATTAAGGTGTATTATCACTAATCTAGAGATATTCATTTCATTCTATAATCTATTGTCGATGCTGTCCCATTCAAGAAACAGTTGCTGATCCCAATCGTTGGTGATATACATTCGATGCACTCAAGCGAAATGAGTGGTCGGTCATGTGTGGCCGGGTTGCAAGATGTTCTTGTTGAACCCAGTGTACTCCTCTCTAGAGGTACACTATCGGAAGGTGGTTCCATACCTTGTCATAGTTGGAAATCCATTAACCAATAAGTGTTCGTAGTTTTGATTGTATACTATATATGTGGAACGTGAGATGAAAGCGTTCTGCAAGATGATTATTGTGACGACCCAAACCCCGTAACTCGGCGGCAAGGGTAATCTTTGGGAATATAACACATAAACAGATAACAACAGAACAGAAATAAATAAATACATCAGATAATGTACAACAGAATATACTGGATATTAAAAACATCAGAGTTACACAGTATACAGGATCATACTTAGCACAAATACAGTTCAGCTATACATAAATGTCTACAGCGGAAAACAACATAATATGTACAATAGGAGCTGAACAGCATAAAAAGAGATAAATGATAGAATCCATCTTCAGCTCCAGCTATCCAGAAAGAGCCTGCTAAAACCTGAATACAAGGCTGTCCATGTAGAAATAGGGGGCACCCGAGTTTGCAAGTGAAACAAACTACGAGTCAGTCATGGGACTGGTATGTGAAATCTACTTAACACATTTTACAATATGGCAAATCATAGGACCATGCCACTTTCGCGGAACAGGTTTACTCCAGTGATTGCCAGCAATTAAAAACAAGTTATTCTTTTAAACATCGCAATGCTTTTGATAAAAATGAAGCCATTATAAGACTCAGGTCCCATCACACAATGCAACACAAACCGAAGGATAGAGTTTTACCTTATAATGGCCAAAATATGCTTGATACGATCAAAACAAATCATTTGATATTATTGCTAGTGTTTATATATTTCAAAAGCATTTTGAATCATAACTATCAATCATAGACGACATGGGTACCATATATCATGTCGCCATATATATATACAATCAAAACCGCACGATGTCGTATTTGGAAATTGGATTTCCGTCATGAACCGAGGCCAGGGATCGTCCTCACCGCTTCGAGACAATCTAGCCTACCATGTCTCGGGATCAGAGCTCGAGTGACCCTTGGAGCGATAGGGCCGGTCCACCGATGTGGATTAAAATACCTGAACAATACGTTTCCCCGCCCTTTGGGGCGCAAATGAGCCAACGAATGGCTCCATCGGTCCCGGATCGGCCGATATAATCGAGGCGCCTCGCAACAGCAACAACCACACAGGTGAAAGTAATTTAAATGTCAGGGCTGGTAGGTCACTGACACCACCCTATCTAGAAAGAAACGCATGTCCTCCCTGAGGTCCTCTCCCGTTTTTGGTCCATACCGAGGTGTGAGGCTCGCGAAACAACGATAAACACAAAGCAATGCCACACAGGCGGTGCTTTGATCATCAACCACAAAGCTTTGCTTTTCAACAAAAGCTTTGATCATAGCATCTCTGTATGCCACGTTGTCAATATACAACGTCAGACACACATCCATTTACAAGTCCGTTCTGGGTCTGAACGAAACCGAAGGCACTCAATACCTCGCATATCCGTACAATCCACAAGTACGTCCGGACGGCTACTACTTCAGCCCCTTCAAGGTAGCTACTCCCATCATGAGCATCAGTAGCACCCCTCCATTCGACATGCAGATCTTCGGTCTTGCACTGTCTTCATATCTTCGACTTTCACTCGTCGATCAATTATTTGAAATGAGAATCAACTCGGCCTTTTCAAATAATTCACGTATAGTTAGATTTTTAAATCAATTCATTTCAAAGGTTAAATTATTCGACGTTGTTGATTCAGTTCATTAATTGTAATTTTCACGCCAAACACATTCAACCATCAAATATCTAACAAACCGGGTAAATCCGGTTTATTTTCCATTCCATATCGTTTATAATATTTTAACACTATTTATCGCTATTTTTATTTATTTAAAACTAGCCAATTCATCCAAACGACGCTTCAGGCCATAACGCGGCTGTGGTGCTGTTTTTCTTCAGATTTGATTTACACATATCTGAAAATCTAACCGTTGGATCTTCACAAATTTTATATCATTAGAAAGATATTTTCAAAACGAATCCAACGGTTTCAGTTTTGGGAAAATCCTACGTTCGGATTTCCCGCAATATTCACTTGAACTTTGGATTTCAAATATCGAACTACAGCCTCGTTATTCGATATATTTAAATTATAATTATATAATTATATATATATAATTATAATCGATTCTGGCGCTGTTTTTCTTCAGATTTGAATTAAACATTCCAAACAATCCAACCGTTGGATCTTCACAAAGTTGGTGCCATTGGAAAGATATTTCCATGGCGAACCCAACGGTTGCAGTTTCAGGAAAATCCGATGGTCGGATCTTCCGCACTAATCGTTTGAAATCACGGTTTCAAAATACGAACTGCAGCTTCGTTATTCGATATATTATAATTATATATATTTCTATATATTTCATTCTTCGATTTCGAAACTATTTTCCCTTCGCACTATCGATAAAAATGATGTTTTTATCCAACAGATATTTATTTCAACACATCACCTTTTTCAACAATTCATGTATATAGTAAAAATGCGATTTTTATTGTAAAATAATTTATTTCAAAACCCGATTATTTTATATAGTTCAAACAGATGATAAAAATGTGATTTTTAATATAAAACAATTTTTTTCAAAACACGATTATTTTATATAGTTCAAACAGATGATAAAAATGTGATTTTTAATATAAAACAATTTATTTCAAAACACGATTATTTTATATAGTTCAAACAAATGATAAAAATGTGATTTTTAATATAAAACAATTTATTTCAAAACACGATTATTTTATATACATGAATTTCCACTCAACAAATGAATATAGTTTCAACAATTGAAAATAAATCAAACACATGAATATTTCAGGAAATTTCGGCAGCATAACGGCAGGGTAGTTAAAACCGGAACCGTATCGATGTACGGCTCCTCGCTCTACCTTAAAGCCTTGCGGTTTTTGACAATGGGGATTCATGCATCTAGTTCCCACGCAGGCGGCATGTTTTACTTTCATTTCCACAACCTATTCTATTTTTGTTTTCAACCACAAATGGGTATTTTTCAACCATAATCAATCATTCACATCATTCACCAAATTTCACATTAACCAAATAATCCAAACCACAACACAACCAATAAATATCGTCCATGGTCTGTGGACGAGGGGAGTATATATATATATATATATATATATATATATATATATATATATTCTTATATAAATATATTTCAATTCACTTCAACACAATTCAATATCATTTCATTGCATATATAATTTTTACAACACATATATAACTTATACATCGACTATACAACTTATACAACGTTTATACATGAGATGTACAACGCTTATAACTCATACATCAACCATATAATTTATACATTGTTGTTTTCCATATCGTTTATAATTTAGATATCTCACATTGGGTTCCACTCCACCAAAAATGGCAGAAGGCTCAGAAAAATGCGCGGTCTCTTCTAAAATGTAGAAGACGTCCTCACGGTCCCGATGTTTCCTGTTTCATCGAATTTCGTCAACATATGATAAAGATATGATTTTTATTCGAAAGACAAGATTTGCAACACTAAAAAGTGTTATTTTCCATTCTGAAATTTAAACCCGTTTACCTCGTTAAAACTTTGAAACTAGGTTTCGAATTTAAACCAAATCTGCTGCTCTTCGTCGAGATCCAACCGCACCACGTTGACGACCCTCGAGAGACGACCCTGTGCCGAGAAGATGGTGGAGCTCGAACTCCAGACACGGCGGTGGCAGCAGATTCTAAGCGGCGACTTCAGGAGGTCTGTTCTTCGCGATAGAGCAACTATAAGGGGAGTTCTGGGTATGGATTTGAAGAGGAGGAGAGGGGCAACAAAAAGATTCAAAGGAGTAGTGGGTTTTGATGAGAGGTTTCACCGGAAAATGGGGAAGAAGAACGGAGCTTTTTCCGTCGTTTGTCGCTGAGAGGCTACGGGTTTTGGGACGGTCAACGCGGAAAAGGAGAAAGAATATGATTGACCGATTTATTTTTATTTATATATTTAATTTTTAAATCCAAAAATACCTTTCTATCCAAACGAACTCCAATTCCAACCCAACGACTATTGTTCCTAGCGTTTTACCCCCATTCCGAACACAATGGGATAGGTTTCATTGGCCCATTCGACTGTTTGAGTCAGTTTTTCTTCAAATTAAAATATACGACATTCAATATTTGATTTGAACGTACATTTCAATTTGCCGGGGCCACATACTGATTCTAAAAATTACAGAAAAATTATATCTGGCTTTGTTTTGACAATACGGTCCCAACAAAACTAGTTTCGTCGAATTCTGAGACCGTTTGTAAAATGGCCCATTTCTGGTCGATCCAATTTAACTTTAAATGACCAAAACACATTTTCTTTTGCCACTGTAACACCCCGCAAATTCTATAACTGTGAAATTAACAAATTAAAGTATAATTAATTTGAAATCAAAGAACTAAGGGAAACGGGATACGCCATTGCGTTCGTCTCGGAAAAATACGCGAAATAGAGTCCGAGTTTTCGAAAAACGGAGTCCTTATGAAGAAGATATGGCCTTCGGAAGTTTGAGAATCAAGTTTAAATTCAAACAGAATAAATCAGGTTTAAATTCGAAAATGGGGCCCAATGGGCCAGGGCGGAAAAACACCCGCCTGACCCACCAAGTCGACTGGGCTGTCGACCTGGTCTAACCAGGTCGACAGGGCTGTCGACAGGGGTGTCGACCTGGTCCAGACCCAGGTCGAGCCCAGTCTAACCCGGTTGGCCTATTCTCTATGTGGTCGATTTTCTGTGGTCTGCTTTGTCACTAGGGCTAGGTGGCAAGTTTTAATTGGTCTCTCCTTAGAATGAATGGCTACGATCAATCCAAGCAACATCAATGGTCCTAATCAGTTCCTAACCTCTATATAAACAACCCTAGACTAAACCCTAGTCTATTCATTCAAAAATAAGAACATAGCCGCCATGTTGCTGAGGAACGACTAGGAGTAGCCACCAAATTGGAGAGAGGATTAGGAGGAAGTTTCTAAAGCTTAAAGCAACCTAAACAAATCAATTCAACAAAGGAATTTGCGTCTTCAATCCCTAAACTAGAGAATTCATCACACCATTGTAAGTAGAGTATTACTTTGGTATGAATAAACAATTGTGTTGGTTTGTATGCTTGAATTGTGGCAATAAAGTAATTCATATTTGTGCGTTCTTATCAATTTGAAATATTATATACGTTTGGATATTTATGAATTATGTTATTCATTATAAAGAACTACATGCGGTAGTTCTATGCAAGTATACGTTTGGAATATTTCGCAAATTATGTAATCCATGTTGAAGCTACATGTATGTAGTTGATTTAAATTCATGCAAGTTTGGTGTTTGCTTCTATGCCACCATGATGTATATTTTTGTGCATAAATCATTTTGTAAGTAATTGGAACAAGTTTGGTTATTATCCATATGAAATTATGTTGAGAATTTGGCATTATGTATTAAGCCATGCTTTTGTACTAGAAAACCTATTTGCAAACTTATGAATATGGCTAGGCTATGATTGATATTTGGCAACCATGATTAGGTCTATCTTGTTTACAAGAATTATATGATGACATATGTGGTACATGGCTAGGTTAGGTTCAAAAGGTCCCTTTTTGTAAGTTTACATGACTAAAGTAAGAATCATGATTTCATGTTAGAAATATTTATGCCATGGTTATGTGAACAAATTTAACTATACTTATGCCATGCTTATGTTTGATATTATGCCATGCTTATGTTTGACATTATGCCATGCTTATGCTAGAAATATTTATGCCATGCTTATGTTTGACATTATGCCTAAATAAGAATATAGGTTCATGTTGTAGTTAAACCTATGCAAGTTTACATGCCTTGATTCATGTCACCTAAGCTTTATGACCAAAGTATATGTTACCACTATGCAAGTACACCCGTTTCTAGTTTGTATTTCCAACGTCATTTTGCAAGTTCATACGCTCACCTTCCCCTCTTTGTGTATGTAATCACGCTTTAAGCCTCCCCTTGTCGCATGGCTAAGTTGGGCTTTAAAAGGCTAAGCCCAACATATATATAATAAACGGACGTGTAAAACGGGGGAAAATAACGTTGGGTTAAAAATTACTAATGAATGAAAATATAAAATAGAAGGGCCCAAGTTCAAGTATGGGTTGGGCCCATGATTGGTGTAACCTTTACACCATTAACTTAATAATGGGCCGCAAATATTTACATATAAGAAATAAAGAGGAATGACAAAATATGTAAATGTAGAACATACGATGTGTTTAACCCGAGGTTGGATTGAGTTGTGATGTAAACCTGCCCGGAACCGCCCGGCTGTCCAGTAGTCACAACAATACCTATCCAATGTGGGAGGTTAAACATGGAGCCCAGCAAGGACCCGAGGTTAGACTGAGTTGTGGCGTAAGACTGCCCGGAACCAACCGGCAACAGGCAGCCACAACAATACCTGTCTAATGTGAGAGGTCAGGGCCTTAATAAGACAATTAAGGCTGAGTCAGGATTGATAGGATTAAGTGAACTAAAGACTTAATCAAAATGGAACATGCTAAACAAAACGGACTGGTGGGGGTTAGGTTAGAAAACACTTAACCAACTTAGCATGTTGGCTAGAGATAGAAAACCTAGTAACGGGGGACCCTTTTCAGCAGTAACCCTAGAAGGTGTATCAGGATACCCTGAAACTAGGCAGGGTGGGGCACGATTACTGGGCTGATTGTAAGAGGTCAAAGCGACGGCGGTGGTGTAGCAGTGTAGGTTCTAACGGAGTGCGGGCGTGCACACACTCCGGCGCAGAAAAATAAGGCACTGGACACCAGTAGCATACCTGTGCACTCTAAGGTTGTGTCGGGTTGCCACTATGGGACTTGATACACCCCATGGTGGGACCAGCATAGGTAACTACAACATCGGGGGCCGTAAGACACATGTAACTATGCGAGTAGGAGCCGATCATCATAGAATGGATCACATCACCCTGATTATGGGGTGCCAGTTGGAAACTAGTTTATATGGGTTCAGAGATCAACATGGGGTACGATAGTATATTCGACCCTAGACAACTTAACCAAGTTTATAGTGCATGCCCACTTCTTGTTTATACTTATCATACCCAGTTCTTTATTCATAGACAAAATAGTACTAGACTTACTCAGGCTTTATGTCTGACTCTACTTTTCTTTCGTCTTCTTTCTTCCGTTTCCCCCCCCCCCCCCCAGGTCCTCAGGGAGGGAACACAACAGCTTGACCAGCCTTTCCATCCAGCTTGAAGAAGAAGAGAAATGTATTGCTTGGACTTTCCTGTTTTGAACTATGGCTTTGGACAATCCACTATGGGGCTTTTGCAGTTTATCTATGTTTTATTTATGCTTCTTTGAAATAATGTAATCAAGACAGATTATGAAAGTGTTATGTTATGTTTTTGGAAAGGTTGTTGTTGTAACACGTATTTGACTTTATGAAATAAAGTTTGTTGTTTTTCCGCTGTTTACAAATATGTGTTCCTATATCTGTCTTGTATATCTGTGACTTATACTTATAAACCTCCACCAAAATTAGGGCATTCCCTTTGAGAGTGACCCTAACGGAGGTGGGGTGTTTCAGCCACGCTCACATACTAGCTTCAAAAATTATGAAATTTGAAACCTAGCAATAATCTGGCATCCCGGATCCAACAAAAGTGGTTTCGTCGAATTCCGAGGTCGTATGCAAAATGTCTATTTTCAAGGGCGATATAATTTCTATAGCGACCTTTCTGAAAATTCATTTAGCCATAACTTTTGATTCCCGCTATGAAACTTCGATTTTTCGGATTCGTTAGAAAGATATTCGCTAACAGATTTAAATATTTTTGGTTTCTCTCAAATCCGTTTTATTTTGCCCCCGGCACAGTCGTTTGAAGTTTGAATTCAATTTTTGAAACTTCAGGGTCGTCCAGGCCTTGTTTATAATTAAAATTAATTAAAATTATTTTCAAACATCGATTCAAACCTATTTTTCATCACTATTATTTAAATATTTATTTTAAATATTTAAAATTCACTATTTCAGCCAATTTAAAATTTTTTAACTGGTTCAGATTTTCCGGGTTGTCACAATTATTATATTGTGGTTGATAGACACTATTATAATATCAAAAGAGTTTTGATATAAAAGATCATTATTTCTTTCAAAATGATTTGAAAGTTAAATCAAATTGATCTGGATTCTCATAAGGGAAAAACCCGTTCCGTTATACAGCGTGGTCTTATGAGATATCGTTATTTTCCCAAAATGTTTTAAATTGTTTACTCATACCAGTCCCATGACTGACCCAGAGTTTGTTTTGTTTTGTTTTCCCTAAACTCTTAGGTGCTCAAATTTGTACGAGTAGTTAAGTATTCAGGATTTACAGATGCACTAGAAGGAGCTGGAGCTAGGGCAGGAGGCTTCAGCAGCATTTTTATAGTTATTGTTTATTTCCGCTGTGATGTAAGTGTTATACTCTGATAATGTTACCGTATACATATATAGATTTTATTTCAAAGATATGTTATCTATTATATGTTGTTCGTTCCGCTGTGAGATTCGTGTTACTCTGATGTTGTAGGTTCTTCTTCTTCTTCTATTCTAAGTTTTTATCTTATATATTCTCACCCTCTGTTTTCTTTCTATTAGTTTTCTGGTTTCCAGTGCAATGTGGGTTGGACTTGTATTATTTGGTCAGCTCAAATTGTACCGGTATTTCGGGACACTACACCCGTGACGCATGCTTATGCATCAACTTCCAAGGGTCGAATATCCTGGTCATCATAGCAATTCAATTGGCAATTTTTCTTTTTAACAACTAACTAAATTGACCTTTTCTATCTAGGATCTGTTTCCTACCGGTCCACTTGACTAAACGGTTTTCAAATCAACTAAACTGTTGATTTTCTATTTTTAAAATAAAATATCATTCATCTTCATTCGCTTTATCACTTTACTCTTTCAAATATCTAATCCTAGTTTTCAAAAAAACTTCAAAACTCGAATGCATGCCACCAAGACAAAGACTTTCGGTTTCTAAGAACATGCCAACATCTTAATGAGGGAAGGTCATTCAACATCTATTTCTTCGCATACTGAATTTTTTTCCGATGAGCAAATTGATCATGGTTGAATTATTGCAAAATCGCTTTGAAACGTATCAATGATCTGACCAACAAACGAGTGTTCCATAAAACCTTCAATAAAATATCGGGTTTTGAAGCATTATAACTGAAGAAATAACAACATAGCATGAATTTCTTTAACAAATCAATGCTAACCAAAATGATGTAAAAATCTATCATTTCTTAGTAAGAATTTTTATGCAAACTTGTGTGGAACCTTTTAGAAGCCTGAAAATGATGAGGTTTGTTATGGATCATGGTTCTTGGAGTATAAATTAAGCTGTCTATAAAGAATTTGTCATGTATAAGAATTAAAAGATATTGAGCATGACTAATTTGCTTACAACTATACTAGTTATCAATTCCAAATGGAACAAACTAATAATATATCCTTTAATTTTCGTCCCCTAGCCATGGTCCTTAATAAAATGATCGCCACACAATATTACCACGAAGTTGCAGGAGAAAATGTACGATGATAACTACAATATCCTATATGTTATCCATTTAAATAAGAAATTAAATTTGACTAAGATCACTTATGATAAAATCAGATGTTCTCATGCGTGCTTTAAACATCCAACGTTCTTTGCATTTTATTTGACTAAAATCTCCGTCCAATTTGAAATTGATGTTGAGACACAATATTTTTTCCCTAAAGCGATGGATCAAAATTTTCATTACACATATGAAGTTGACTTCCAAAATGGATCCTCTTGTACCATACAATGTTTATTTGGCTCGCATCATTTAATAAAATTTAGTCCACTCTTCATTACAAGCTAATCTGGTCATGCAACAATCTACTCAATTAGAGATAGCGATGAAGTGGAACAGAGTTTCGATAATGATAAGAATATTACACTCATTAAGACTTTAAAAAATGTCCCTATTAAGATTACCCACTATTAAGAAATAAGAAATTATTATAAACAACGAAAGAAATTGGTCAAGCGTCAAAACGATCTCGAAAAGAGAATGGATGGTTTTGGAGAATATTCGAAACCATATTCCATCATGCTCTCGTCCCCTTCCCCCCAATGACTCTAAATCAGAGAGCAAGATCATGTCTTTTTCTTGGGTTGGTAAGCTTTCTTTTGTGTTAGTTTTTGTTTTTGTTTTGGTGATGAGGCAATTGTTGAAATTGTAACACTTAAAACTTATATATTGGTTGTTTTGGTTTTGCTGGGTTGTTTAGTGATAGTACTCATGTTTTGATTGTTGTTTGGCCATGTGTTAGTTGTTTGTGTATGTTTGAACAAACATGTATTTAAATTTGGATATGTTGTTATGTAAGGATATATTGTTATGTAAGCTTGTATATATCATTTTCTCTCTTTTTTTGTTCTGTATATTTGTTTGTTATGCATTTGTGTGTAATTCATATAATTTTGAGGATTTTCATTTAAATATTGTTAGTGATAATAAGTTTTAAGGATAACACTTCTTAAAAATTATTTTTAAGGACATTTTAGTATTTTCAGTTGTGTATAAATAAAGATAAAAGAATTTATCTTTTTCCCATATAACTTAAAAAGATAAATGAGTTTATCTTTTTTTCTATAAATTGTCCTTAAAACTAATTATTCAGAAGTTTGCACTTACTTATGCGTTCATTTAGTATCTCTCAGTTTTTCAAAATATTTAGTGGTCATTTCATGCATTTCATATAATTGCCCAATATTTTTCAGTTGTGTTGTCTCAGCTTTGTAGTATTCTCATTTTTTGTTTAAGACAAAGAGGGAGAGAGTATTGATGGTGGGGCAAGTATCAAAGAATATTATATTTCTATTTATATAGTAGTTGTCATCATTGAAAAAGTATGAAATTGTTATAGCCTTTTTATTTATTAATGACGACATCAATTTCTCTACATGTATATGCACATATATTATATTCTATAGGTGATGAAGATATTTAATCAAAGAATCAACGAGAAATGAAAGTAGATCATCTATATATATCAAACTATGAAAGTACTGATCGTTAAGTCAAATGTATGTATTTGGTTTTAGACATACATATATAATGTCCTTAATAGTTCATATGCATGCGCATAACTATATGAAAATTTTATCAAATGTCAAAAAGTTAAAACAATTTGAAATAGACTATTTATATAAAAATTGATTTTGTATAGTTTAGTCGACTGGAAATATTTTTAATTGGTTGAGTGTTGTCGACTGAATATACTCCCAATAAGCCAAACCTTTGTACGTTATCATGCAAACTCTTTTTTGAATTTTCTCCTGAATTTTGTTTATATTCAATATATCGACTTTTTATACTTAGTCGATTGATCACACTGTATTTTTTGAAAATTCGGTTCGAATGGTTGCGATTGTTCACAAGCATTCCTGTGAATGGTAATGGTTGTTTTGAACGATCAGAACCCTTTGATGCAACTCCTTGATATTTATAAATAGAGATCAACTTTCGCAATTTTTTTGAATTTCTTCTATTGATCTCTGTTCGGTTTTTAGTTCTTGAACTCTATTACATTTAATTTATATTCTTTACCCAAGAGCCAATTATTACCCTTACAATAATCAGGGAGCACACATCTTGAATTATGAGTGAGATTATAAGAAGCCGTGTACCATCAAACAATATATGCATTGAAAGAATATAAGCTTGTAAAATCAAAAATTATGATCTATTGCTTGTTCTAGGTAAAGTGATAATATTTGGATAGCAGATATTCTAAATGGGAACTTCGAAACTGAACGTAGGACGAAAGGTCCAAAGCAGTAAAAAAAACTCCGATATGAATGCTTTTATCTACTTTACTTCATTATATCCCGCTAGTCAGACTTGTCTGGTTTTAATTATACATTAGAATATACATCTAAACCATATTATTCGAGATTCTCGTGCATTTTCAATATAGATATATAGCAAATTGCATGCTACCTAGACTTCATCATAATACGAATTACCATCTAAGCATCATTTTTTTTATGTAAAAAAAAAAACTTAAATAAACAATAAATGGTTGCTAAAATTATTAAGGGGCGGTCCTAGATACTACCCAATGTACCCTTCGTATCCTCCTCAATAGGGATTCATCATCTTTGCTACAAAAGAGTACTACAACTACATCTGTAAAAGATAACTTTGTGAGGCCTAGAATATAGATGTTCCATCATCTGATAAGAAAACGTGAAACCACGTCTGCATTAGCTCACTTCAATGCTCGGACACCCACGATATACCATCCAGTGCATACATCGAGGACTTACACGTAATCGTACTTTCTACTACCTGAGATGCACTCACAAGGTCTATCTTTCTACAAAACTCAATCAAAGGTTTTTATATCTGTAAACGATAACTTCGTAAGGCCTACAATACAGATAATCTATTCGGTCTGTCTCTTTTCCCGAAGAGCTTTTTAATTAAAGGTAATAAGTTTTAAGAATAATACTTCTGAAAAAATAGTTTAAGGACATTTTACTAGAAAAAAAGACAAATCAACTTATTATTATTCTTGTATAACTAAGAATAATAAATTCAACCGATTTGTCTCTTTTCTGTAAATAGCTCTTAAAACTATTTTTTCATAATTAAAATTTGTCATGCTGAAAATACCAAATTTTACTATTTTGTATATTGTGTTGTAATATATGTTTAATCAATTGAAGTGAGTTGTATCTTGGTTATATATTTACATTTACATATTGTATTAAAGAATAGATTTTAACAACTTAAAGTTGTTGATATATTTTATTCGAACCAGAAGTTCAATACAGTTCCAAACCAGATGTTTTGGACATTATAATACGATATTTAAGATTCACATTGACATTGCTTAATAAGCAAAAATTAATGATTTGGAACCTTATAAACAATTTGTTTTAAAATCGATAACTCAAATGAGAAAGAATATGTAAATCAATTACATATGTGATGCATGAACGCATGTATATACACATATATGCGAATATTTAATTAATAACCTGAAGTTGTCATGAGCTCATATTATAAATTATGCATATATTATTTAGTAATTCAAAAAGTCGATCGACATCAGTATTAAATTACCTGAAGTCATGTGCATATTCAAATGATCTGTATAATAAGAAAATTTCTCTACGCTACCAGATCAATAAAATGAAATAAGCAATACAATATTAATGCATCTTGTCAACTAATAAGATCATTATCCTCCTACAACTGATATATATATATATATAAATTTACTAGCAATAATGCCATAACGGATCAAAAATGAGAATCCAAAAAGTAGTATTATTTAATGTGACAATGTTTGTCAACATTGAGAGAGAGGATAAAAGGATATAAGTTCATGTTGACCATTGGTATTATATATTTGCTAACATATAAAATTATGTAAAGTATTAGGTAACTTACATAAATTATCAATTATGTTCCTAATAGACTTTCTCCAATATATATTTGAATTCCTGAAGGATCAAAATGTTCAAATCACAGCTGAAATGTAGTATAAAAGTCAGTTCAAAATATTTTTGGAGTAAGTCATAAAGATGTCATATAATAGAGGTGGGTGTTCATGAAGAAACACTTAAGAGTGCTTTGAAATAATCTTATGACATAATTGTCAAATAACTCTAGAAGTAGTTTAGGTACCTACAACATGATAAGTTTTGAGATCTCAATAAATCATGTATAGAACTGACAAGAATAATCATCAATGACAAATTAATAAATAATAAAGCGCTTATATTTATAATTGGATTAAAAATCCCATATTAGAGAGAAACACGATTGGCCATCATGACATTCTCCTAAATAAGAAATATGGACCAGTAGTCCATAAGATAAAATAGAAATATATAAAATGATAAGCACACTAAAGTTACTGAAGCACCATACAGTGTCAAAGACATGTTATGTGCCATGAGCATTGTACTTTCAGAGATAATTGAATTGATTAAAGAGTAAAAGTGTTCAAAACTTTTACAATACCCTGAAGGTATAAACAATTAAAGTATACAAATTCCCGAAGAATAAAAAAACTTTGGTAGTGATAAAGAATGCAAAGAACAAGGAATGTAGATTACAACATTCTTTTAAGTATTGTTGTGATGAAAATCGTGATATAATCCATGATGAGTAGTTCACTTCTCGCTTTCAAGAATTTTTGTAATGAAATACTTAATATTCATTGAAGTGGTGGTCGAGATATGCAAAACTTATTAAATATATAAGCTCCTGAAGAATATGTATATATAACATTTGTGGTTATACATAATATCAAGCAGAGCCGGTTCTGAGGTTTGGAGTGCCCAGTGCGATTTATTAAATGATTCCTCGTGTTGTAAAATGTACATAATGATATTAAACAAGATTCATATTTGTAAGCAACCTTAATTATTTTTCAAAAACTCAATATAACTACGAACTAACATTGGAACATACAAATAAGACAAATGAAAATAATATTGTTATAATGGAAAAAGTATCCAAAAATTGGTTTCAAATTTAAAAAATTGTACATACAAGACATGAATCACTTCAACTACTAGAAATTATTATTGTGTCCTTTGTACCATTATATATATTAGTACTTTATATATCTGCAATTAAGATGTCAATAACATAGTTATTTATGAATAATGTAATTATAAAATAAAAGACATTAATAGAAGTAAATCGGCAGTATGTGAAATGTGTGAAGTATATATATATATTATTTGAAAATGGGTATTCTCTTTTATTAGGCTTTTGCGGCCCATGAAGATGTTTTACAATGCATCATACGACGCATTAAAAACCGACAACTCATAACAAGAATACAAGTTACAACACACTCTTTCCTCCAAAATCAAAAGGTAGCTTCAGACACTTTTCCATGGAAGGCGGCGGAATCTTCGAGCTCAACGAGGCGTTCATGGAGGCCTTAGGCTTTCAACTTCAGTACGTGATGCCCGCCCATCCCTTAAATCCCTTCCTCGTCCAGCAGCAATTTGTACTACCGGTGGCGGTGTGAGTTTTCTACCCTTCAATTTGATTAACAAATCCATTTCGATTTCAATTAGCTTGGTTATTTCGTCAACTGATCGTTGTTTATTGTGAAAAACCCGTCGATTTCTTTCTTTCCACAACCACCAAATTGCAGATACGAAGCTAATGCCATAGTATTTTATTTTTATGTCTACGCTCGTCCAATGACTGGCCAGGTAATTAACGCAATTCCTCAGTTCATTCTGTTGTGGTATTGCATGCGCTGTGTATTTGTTGCATGTCCTGTTAATCACTTCATTAGTGTATGTGCATTGAAAAAACATGTTTATGTGATTCTACTGGTTGGTTATCATAGAAATTGCATCCATTTGAGTTGATAATATCCCAATTAAATAAGCGATCTTTTGTGGGTAGCCTGTTAAGCAGTGCTTTGTAAACTGTCGTGGATAATTTGGGTGGAAAAATTTTGTCCTAAATAAACTTATGCCAGTAAACTGTAGGATTTTTCACTCTGCACATTTCCCACGTGGATTTGATAGTAAATTCATTACTTGGTGTCCACTTCCATTTATCAAATTCTCTGTCAATGAATAGAGGCATATATTCAATCTCTCTTTTTTGTGTCCTTTGTACCATTATATATATTAGTACTTTATATATCTGCAATTAAGATGTCAATAACATAGTTATTTATGAATAATGTAATTATAAAATAAAAGACATTAATAGAAGTAAATCGGCAGTATGTGAAATGTGTGAAGTATATATATATTATTTGAAAATGGGTATTCTCTTTTATTAGGCTTTTGCGGCCCATGAAGATGTTTTACAACGCATCATACGACGCATTAAAAACCGACAACTCATAACAAGAATACAAGTTACAACACACTCTTTCCTCCCAAATCAAAAGGTAGCTTCAGACACTTTTCCACGGAAGGCGGCGGAATCTTCGAGCTCAACGAGGCGTTCATGGAGGCCTTAGGCTTTCAACTTCAGTACGTGATGCCCGCCCATCCCTTAAATCCCTTCCTCGTCCAGCAGCAATTTGTACTACCGGTGGCGGTGTGAGTTTTCTACCCCTCAATTTGATTAACAAATCCATTTCGATTTCAATTAGCTTGGTTATTTCGTCAACTGATCGTTGTTTATTGTGAAAAACCCGTCGATTTCTTTCTTTCCACAACCACCAAATTGCAGATACGAAGCTAATGCCATAGTATTTTATTTTTATGCCTACGCTCGTCCAATGACTGGCCAGGTAATTAACGCAATTCCTCAGTTCATTCTGCTGTGGTATTGCATGCGCTGTGTATTCGTTGCATGTCCTGTTAATCACTTCATTAGTGTATGTGCATTGAAAAAACATGTTCATGTGATTCTACTGGTTGGTTATCATAGAAATTGCATCCATTTGAGTTGATAATATCCCAATTAAATAAGCGATCTTTTGTGGGTAGCCTGTTAAGCAGTGCTTTGTAAACTGTCGTGGATAATTTGGGTGGAAAAATTTTGTCCTAAATAAACTTATGCCAGTAAACTGTAGGATTTTTCACTCTGCACATTTCCCACGTGGATTTGATAGTAAATTCATTACTTGGTGTCCACTTCTATTTATCAAATTCTTTGTCAATGAACAGAGGCATATACTCAATCTCACTTTTTTGTTCTTCACTACATGGCAGTCTGCCACATCTCCAAGCCCCATTTTGAATTATTTGGTTAACTTTATGATTAGGACAACCATAAGCAGAATATGTATCCCACCCCATATAATCAATTAATGATTTACCTCTCAGCCATGGGTCCTTCCAGAGATCTGTATCATTTCCATTTGCAAATTCCCTTTCACGGCATAAAGTTAGTTTATGTCTTATTTTCAAAATTGCTTTCCACGTAGCTGATGCATTGTTATCTGCTGCCATATTCCAGAAGCTATCTTTTATATATCTTCTTCGCATCCACCGTGCCCACAAACCATTATCTGAAATAATTTTCCATGCTTGTTTAATAGTGAGCGCTTCTCTCATATCTCGTATACTTCTTAAACCAACTCCACCTTTTGTCTTAGGTTTGCATAGAGTTTCATATTTAATTTTGTGTAACTTTGCTCTCCAAATAAAATCTGCACAAACACTCTCAATTTTGTCAATAGAAGCTTTAGGGATTTGGAATGTTTGGATCCAAAAATTAATTTTGGATTGTATGACTGTATGAACCGATTCAATTCTTCCCGCAAAAGACAATAATCTGGAATTCCATCCTTGTAGTCTTTCTATAATCTTTGTTAGCAATTCTGCACATTCTCTATCAGTGATTTTGTTAGATGAAAGTGGAACACCAAGATATTTGACAGGTAATTCACCCTCCTTGACCTTAAGTATTTCCAAAATTTGACTCCTCCTCACACAAAATTTGTTGAAATAACATTTAGTTTTTTGCTCATTCATTTTCAATCCCACGTACTTTTCTAATTTTTCAAAATTCTCTATGATTTTATGGGCAGCTTTATCATTTGATTTCACACAAATTATCAAGTCATCGGCATATAATAAATGGCTAATGCAAGGTTGAAAATTGTGCACTGGAAGGATACTTTTGTCAAACACAGCTAGTTCCATTTGGAGAGAAAAATACTCCATTGCAATAGCAAACAAATATGGGGAGAGCAGGTCACCTCTAATACCACGATTGCTCATAATGAAACCCTTCGGGACTCAATTTATCAGAATGGAGAAGGTAGGCGAGTTAATGCATTCTGAGATAAGTCTCACCATATTATTTGGGAACCCCATAGCCTTGAGCATATGAATAATAAACCATCTGTTAATTTATCGTATGCTTTGTGGAGGTCAACCTTTAAACAAAATTTGTCTGCTCCCTTCTTATTAAAGTTTCTTATCAATTCATGTGCTAACAATGAGTTTTCTGAAATGTGTCTACCTTTTATGAAAGCACTCTGGCATTCTGCAATCATGTTTGGTAATACTTTTTTCATTCTGTTGCATAGCACTTTGCTCAAGACTTTATAAATGACATTACAACACGCAATCGGTCTGTAATCAACAATCATGGTAGGTTTTTCTTTTTTAGGTATGAGACATAAAAAGGTATGATTTATCTCTTTGAGAATTTTACCAGTTTGGAATGCTTCCTGAATGGCTAACACCATCTTTGTTTTTAGATCCAACCAGTGAATCTTGTAATAACTGGATCCGATCCCATCTGGACCTGGGGCAGAGTCAACATGAATGGATTAGACAGCTTCATAAACTTCAGCCTCATTAATGTTGTGCCTCATCATCCTCCTGCCTCGGCTGTTCAGAATTCTCCTGGGCTTGATTTGGGGTAAGTTTTGCTCCACCACACCATTGTATAGTTTAGTGAAATATTTGATTGCGTCATCTTCAAATTGTTTAATGTCCACCAAGCCTCTGCCATCCTGATCAAAAATTTGAGAATTAAAGTTAGTATTTCGTCTTACGGACATTTTAGTATAGAAGAATTTTGAGCATTCATCTCCTTCAAAGAGCCATTTCTCTTTCGCTTTTTGCTTGAGTTCCACTGCCTTATATTTTAGAGCAATTCTGAATTCATTTTGGCTTGCATGATATCGTCTCCAAGTGTCTTCAGAATTATCGCCACTGTCAATTTGTTGCAAGAGATTTGCAGTTAGTTCTTCTAACTTTGTAATGTTATCTTCATCTTTTTCTCTAGTTCTGTTCCACTCTTTTAACCTCTTTTTTGCTTGTTTGAGAAATGCAACAAAGTTGTACATGAAATTCCCAGAGTATCGATCAAGAGCATTAAAGTCATTTACATCGTTATATCCTTCAATCATATGCCAGTGATTTGCATATCTGAACGGCTTTCCTTTTGCGTTATTATTTCTCGGAACCAAATTTATGTGAAGCAGACAATGATCACTAATCGAAGAAGGGAGAACAGTTTCATTCATATCTGCAAATTTATTAACGCACTCAGCATTAATTAACACTCTGTCTAATTTGCACACTATTTTCCTGCTTTCACCACTTCTCCATGTGAAATGTAGGCCGCAGTGGACGGGCTCCACCAACCCTGAAGCTACCACACAGGTATTAAATTCTGCTAACTGAGAAACTCTAACATTTGCACCACCTTTTTTGTCTTCTGCTCGTAAAATAGCGTTAAAATCCCCTATCACCATCCAAGGCATATTACAAGTGTTAGCTAGTTGACTGATTTTGTTCCACAATGCAACTCTTTGATTATAATTATTGCTCGCATATACTACAGACATCATCATAGTTAGACACACAGTATTAGTAATTTTAACAGTAATTTGTTGTTCATCTTTATCTATCAAGTCACAGCTCCATACAGTCGTATGCCAAACAATGAGAATTCTACCCTTGTCTAAAAAGTCATTATTATTAATGTGCGACCATCATTTCCTAATGATTCAATAAAAAATTGCAAATTATCCTCATTCAATTTATTCTCTAAGATACCCATAAGAGAAGGAGAGTAATTCCTTCTTAAATTGCAGAGGTCTAACAAGCGGGTATCATTGTTGAGACCTCTGACATTCCAACTAATTACGGACATTTGTAATGTATTTGAGGTCACGACTCCTCAAATTCTTAGGAGATACATCATGCTCCTTAGCGTTCTTTGTATTTTTTACTTCTTTGTTGAATTGTTTATTATATTCAGGGTTTGGCTTTGTTAGACTTTTGTCGCTTCCATTGTCTTCTTCTGATTCATCTTCATCCAGACTTTCTAGTTCTATATTCATTTTATTAACATCCTCCATTGTTTCAGGTAGCTGCTCCGATGCCGTCTGATGTGAATTTGTTAGAGTTTGGGAAGTTGTCATCGCTTGTGACTCAGATGCAGACAATAGAGCATCCTTTGGATTCATCTACGCCTCCTGATCTTGCTCATCTAAACTCTTCCTCCTGATTTAAGTTAACTTCCTTCTTAATTATAATACAACTAGGGGTAGAATGGTTAGCTGTATTCTCGGTAGAAGCATTTTTGAAACGACCCAAACTTCCCCGTAAAGGAAAGCCCGGATTGCTTTGAGAACAACACACATCAGAACACAAAACAGAAGAACATTTTATTGTTGTTACAACAATTACATCAGAGTACAAGAATACTCCAAAGTATGAATGAATAATGTACATTGGAAAAACAATAATATTAGAGTTTTAAATTACATTTAAATAGCAGCGGAAAAGTAATACAAAACGCAACCGAAAGAAATACACGGATACAAAGCCTTCCGAATATCACTTCGGCTGTAGACCAGGATCCTGTGAATATAACATCTGCAAAACCAAAACTACTAGCTGCCCGTGTGGAAAATATGGGCACCCAGAGTTTAGGTTAAAACAATAAACTCCAGGTCAGTCATGGAACTGGTATGAGAACTCAAAAACAGTTATTAAGTTGATTTTAAAGTTAGGTAAATCAAGGGACCACGCCGTATAACACGGAACGGGTTTACCCCCAAGAATACCAGTGCATAAAAATAAACAGCGCAATGCTAAATAAAGGAAAATGAAGCTATTATAAGACTCAGGTCCCATCACACAATGCAACGCAAGCCGGAGGATAGAGTTTTACCTTATAATAGCCAAATATGCTTGGTACGCGAAATTTATCTTTTAATATTACTATAAGCGCATAGTGCAGAAATCAATTTCGAAAGTAAATGTATTAATCATAGACGGCATGAGCGCCCCATCCCACTATGTCACCATATATAGGGTTTACAATCAAAACCATTCCATCATGAAATCGAGGCTAGGGATCGTCCTCTCCGATTCAAGACACTCTAGCAAATGCCTCAGGATTCGGATGCTGGCGAACCCTTGGATCTTCAGGGCCGGTCCGCCCATAGTGCAATGGCTGGATTAGTCATGTCTGAACACACGTTTCCCGGTTCCTTTGAACCTCCATATGGCCACTAATAACCTATAAATCCGAGGTACCTCATAATCCATCATCCACATAAGTAAAAATGTCAGGGCTGGTAGGTCACTGACACCACTCTAGCTAGAAAGAAACGTGTGCACTCCCTGCAGTCCTAATCCCATTTTTGACTCATACCGGGGTGTGAGGCTCGTGAAGTAGTTCTAAACACAAAGCGATGCCGAAGTAGGCAATGCTTTGATCATCCCACAAGGCCCTGCTTTTCAACAAAAGCCTTGATCATTTGCATCTTGGCGTGCCACATTGTCAGACCATACCATATCATTGATCATCTACCAATATATAACCGGGTGTTAAGCGAAGAATAAATTCTCCACCACCAAACAGCTATACGTAAAACAGAGATCAACAAGTACAGTATAAAGGAATACAATGTCAGACACACAATCCATTTACAAGTCTGTTCTGGGTCTGAACGGAACCGGAGGCACCTTATTCCTCGCATATCCATCGATCTCCAAGTACGTTTGGATGATCACCACTTTTTCCCATCGTCTTGAGTGTACGGTCCAATCAAGATAGCAATAACCACCCAAACGACGTGAAGAACTCCGGTCTTCAACCATCGTCTTCATCTTCGACTCTTGATCGACGTACTAGTTATTCAGAATGGGTTAAACCCGGTCTTTCTGAATAATTCGCGTATTTTATAATCAAGTGCTATAAAAACACATCCAATGCCTCATTCCAATTCAGAATATTCTTTTAAAATAAAATATTCTTATTACTAGGGAAAGATCCCCATTAATTTTATCAAAGATAAAATCCTTTGAATTTATTCTATTCAATCCAATTTAGAATTTATTAAACTCCAATTTGGTTTTAATATCAAAAATCATTATTTGAATGATAGCCAATTTTAAGAAATAATTCTCATCTTCAAGTGGGTTAAAGGACTAGTGTCATTTAAAACACAGTTCACGCTAAACCCAAAATCATCTTCCATAAAATATGGATTTTCATTGAAATTAGATCAACATATAATCGATATAAATCTCTGTATCAGACTAATAATATACATGGAATAACGGCAGGGCCTTTTAAATTCCATATATAGTAACCGTCTTCATCCACAGAAGTTCATCTCAATTATTAACCAATCGGATTCCATTCAATTCCAATTTAATATATTAAATTGGAAAACTTTACTTTGGAAAATTTTCATTAAATCTAGATAAAAGATTTACAAATTCCAAATCATATTTCCACTGTAAATCGGGTTAAAGAACGTATGTCGTTAAAACCATAGTTCCCGATAAACCAAATTTACATTTCAATTTATTCCAATTACTAAGTATAATTGTAAACTCTAATAATCTTAATTAAAAGATTTAATTTTTCCAAATTTATATTTACTATTTAATTCCAATTTAAATATTAATTGGAAAATCACATTAAATCTTATTTAAAAGATTTATTCTTTTCTAATCGGAGTTTAAGAACAATGTTATTAAAGACACTGTTCACGACAACCCTAAAATCTAATTTTTCTCTTTCAATTCCAATTTAATATATATTGAATTGGAAAACTTCTCTTTAGAAATTTCTGTTAAATTTTAATTAAAGGATTTCTAAACCACGAATCATACTTTAGCATCAAATTCTTTTTAATGCAAATCATACTTGAAAACCATATTATAGTGAAAATGTCATTCTTATTATCTAATCTTTTTAATGAAACAAATGAACTATAAAAATGTATTCTTTCTAATGTTACCAATCTTGAGTAAAAATGAAATCTTTTAATGTAATCTTTTCAATTCATTCTTTATTACATTGAAAAATTGTAATATTTCCAATTCATTCTTTATTACATTGAAAAATGTAATATTTCCAATTCCTTCTTTATTACATTGAAAAATGTAATATTTTCAATTCATTTTTTATTATTGAATATTCTATCTATTATCATATTAAAATAATATTATTTCCAAAATATTAATTTTGAAATTAGCTCTTTTAATATTCATTACAAAATGGATAAAATAAATTGATAAATACGTTTGGGTTAAAATGGCGTTGCTATTTAAAACAGATTAAATAGCCCAATTCATTATCTTATTCATTTATATTTTATACTGGCCAGACCTCCCACATTAAGCCTGCGACTCGTGGATGTTGGATATGCCGGTTGGGTCCGGGCAGACTTATCCCACAAGTTTGGCTTAACCTCGTGACATGGCCTAATTCGTATTTGAATACTTGTACCTCTCACATTAGGTTCAACATTTGTGGCTACTGGATATGACGATTGGTTCCGAGCATACTTCTACCACAAATGTGACCAAACCTCGTGTCCAAGTACAATTATAATTTTATAATTATAATTAACTTTTCTAAAACGTACACTTTGAAAATATCCTTTCCGTTAAAGAATCTTAATTTTAAATATTCTTTCATTCTAAAATGTCGTGATTCCAAATATCTTAACTTACCTTTCAAATCTTTATAAATATCTGAACTTTCCATATTATTATAACAATTAATAATAATCTTCCCAAAATGTCTTATTTTGAAATCAAATCTATTTATTGCCACATAATGACAAATAAATGTAATCTTTCCAAAACGTTCAAATTTCGAAATCAAACTTTCCTATCTTAACATGTGGACAATAAATATGTAATCTTTTTAATTGAATCTCCTTTATTATAACTTTTAAACAATAAAGATATAATCTTTTTAAATCAACGCCAATTAATTCCATTAATTGAGTATAAATTAAAATATTCATTAATTCAAAATTGATAACAATAATATTAATCTTTTCAAAATGTTCAGTTTTGAAACAAATCTTCTTAATTTAACAAGTTGACAAATAAAAAGGGTATCTTTTTAATTCTAATCTTTTATTATAACTTTTTACTAATAAAAATGTTATCTTTCCAATTCACTCTTTTTATTGTAATTTTGACAATACATACCTTCCCATTTGAAAATATGGAAACCATCCTTTGGTTCCTTTAATTGAATATTGGATTATAATATTCTTTAACTCAAAATTGGAATGAGACTCACACAATTTCCATGTAATTTGATTACACGGATTTCAAACATCACACTTATTCCATAATAATGTCAACTATTCACATAACGGCCAAAGTGCAATTTATAACTAAATACAAGGGTGACGTGTATTCAAATATCAACCCAAGACCCGTGTGGGGTTTCAGCCAACACATAATTTTGTGCACTTGGGCGAGGTGTAAAATAATCGTCCCAATCACATATACAAGTCAGGTAACTTGTAAATGGCAGTGTAATCATATTTATATTATTATAAATAGGATAAAAATATTCAAACATGTAAGAGATCGCAAATCTCAAAACATCTCAGAACACAACATACATAACAATACATCATACATGCCACAAATTCAATCAACCACAGATAATCCAAACACAGATAATTTACATACATTTATTTATAAAAATATAAATAAATGAATAACTGAAATAAAAAGGTTGAGTGAGAAAGAGTTCTCACCTTTGTCTTTCACTCCGTCATTCTTTACCGGACGATTTTGAATCCGTTTAGCTTTCAGTCAGTTTTTATCGCCATCTGTTTTCACGCAGTTTGTGTTAAAATCATATTTCTAATGTTGTTCTAGATAAATGGTAAAAATCATATTTTATTTACGATGCGATTTTTTATATTCAAAACAATGTATACTTTATATTTCAAAACAAGGTTTATTATATATGTAAAAACAATGCCTTTTTCTTTTCTTGTCAAAACGATGTTCTTCTTTTATTTTCAAAACAGTGTTAATTTTCATATACCAAAACAATGTATATCTTACTTCTCAAAACAATGTTTACTTATATTAACAAAACAACGTTAATTTGTATTAACAAAACAATGTTAATTTATATTAACAAAACAATGTCTTTTTCTTTTATTTCAAAATCATGTCTTCTTTTATAATTCATAAAACAAAAACGATGTTATTCTTTTGTTTTCAAAAACGATGTTTACTTTTGTTTGCAAAACGATGTTTACTTTTGTTTGCAAACCGATGTTTACTTTTGTTCTTCACAAACATGCTACCTTTATCATAAGACAATGCCATTCATTTTTATCATAAGACAATGCTTATTTTCAAATCAAAATAATGTTCTATATTTTTAAAAACATGTAAATGTTTTCTTTTCAAAAACATATCAGTGTTCATGTTAATGTTTTATGTTCAAAAACATGTTAAAGTTTTATGACAAAACAATGTAAATTTTTATTACCAAAAACATTGTTCATTTTTATTATAAAAACAATGTAACTCTTATTTAAAAACAATGTTCTTTTTAATCTTAAAGAAAAGTCCTTTTTATGTTTTTAAATCAATGTTTATTTTTCAATACAATTCTATTTTTATATATTAAAAACAAGGATCTTTTTATATATAAAACAATTGTGATTTTGTTTGCAAAACAAATGTGATTCCTTTTTACAAAAATAATAATATGATTGCTTTTATTTTTAAAATCACATGCTAGTTTTATTTCAACAATAATGCCATTTTATTTAAAACAATGATGTTTTCTTTTTATAGAACAAAGTAAATTTTCTTACAAGCAATGTTTAATTTAAAAGAAATGTTAATTTTATATTTAGTTAGGACACAATTTAAATGATAATTTAACTTAATAAATTAAACAATTAACATTTACACTGTCAAAGAATCGGCCAACGTTTCTTCTTTCTTCCTCAGTAACACAGCCAACCTTTTGAACCCATTGATCACCGATTAGGGTTTGGAGTTTCCCCCACCATCGTCGCACCGACCCACGATCCATGGCCACCACCCTCTTCGCCGTCGCGCCCTAACCCAGCCCCAGCCTTGCCGTCCAACTCGCGGCCTCCAGGCGTCACGAAGAGCCCTCCAAAGTCGCCACCTTTCTGGCCTGATTTCCCCCTACACGCGCCATTACTGATGATCTCCGCCCTTAGATGTGTCGAGCTCCCCTCCGTCTTCGATTTTGTCTTTGTGACATAGATTGATTCGCCATGAATCGAATGATTTTGTTGATGGAAGTATGGAGCTCGCTGGCCCTCCATTTCTTGGACGATGGCGGCTCAAAAATGTATCAGTATTAGGGTTAGCGTATTCAGGTGTATTTATACTGTATTCTTATTTTAATTTTATTTATTTAATTCCTTTTTAATTCAAATAATATTAGTTTAACACCACGAACTCCAAATCAAGCCCAACAAGTGTCGCCCCTAGCTAATAACCCCCATCCCGGACACAATGGAATATGTTTCGTAACCCAGTTCGGCTGTTATGATATGTTTTTCTCAAAATTAAAATATAAATCAATTTATATTAAATTTAAACGTACATTTTAAATTACCGGGGCCACATACTGACTCTAAAAATCATAGAAAAATTATTTATGCTTATGCTTTGACGATACGGTTCTAACAAGTCTAATTTCGTCGAATTCTGAGATCGTTTGAAAAATGGCCATTTTCAAGTCGATTAAATTTGACTAAAACTGACAAAACACGTTTTCCTTTGCCACACTCACATATTAATTCGAAAAATTATGAAAATTGAAACCTAGCAAAAATTTGACATTCCGGTTCCAACAAAAGTGGTTTCGTCGAAAACGGAGGTCCTTTGTAAAATGGCTATTTTTAAAGGTCATATATTTAATTAAAATATATATAAATTCTATAGCGACTTTTCTGAGTTTTGAACTGACCATAAGTTTTGATTTATAAAGTGAAATTTCAGTTTTTCAGATTCGTTAGAAAGATATAGTTAAACATATTTAAATATTTCTGGTTTCGCTCAATTCTGACTTATATTGAATCCTGTACATCCAGTTAAAGTTCAAATTCAAATTTTCAAACTGTCGCGCCTTTTCTAACTCCTTTTATATTTAAATTAAAATTATTCGTTTTAACTTCAATTAAAATAAATTTTAAGTCGTTATTATTTAAAATAAATTATTTTAAACATACTAAATCCATTAAATTAACTAAAATAAAAATTTTAAACTTGTCCCAAAATTCCGGGTCATTACAATCTCCCCCACTTAAAATCTTTTCGTCCTCGAAAAGGAATGAAGCTAAAAGTTGTTTAATTAATTAACTCCATTTTCAATTCTAATCAATTTCAATTCAGTTCAATATTAAATTCGATCTAGTTAAATTTATTATTCTTTAATACATTGGTTTTTATTAATTATCATTCTAATATTTTAATTAGTTAAACTAATTATCAAACATCACAACCAGCAACCAATTAGGTGATTAACTTTTCAAGTATATATATAACTTTTATATATAATCAAAAATCATATTTTTAGAGCAAATCACAGCAAATAACCCTATCTAGTTTTGGTTCTCACACCAGTCAATTGGAAATATATAGATATCCCACTTTCGAGACTCGAACATAAACTCTGATGACGCTAGCAATCATCAGAATCATCTTCGGGCGACTAGAGTGTGATTTTATATCTACCCAGTATATTTAAGGCTTCGTACATACGCTAGCTAGGCGTATATGCAAATCTTTATATACTCGATTGTCCAAAGTAAAATATAATATACTCAAATACGTATTTTAGATAAAATTTTCAAAACCAATTTTGTTTTAATTTTAAGGAAAATAATACACTTCTCACTCGTACTAGGATACTACTGATCCCATCTCTAAAGAGTTATTCTTATTGGATATTGCTAATCCAATCTCTGATGAATTCTTTCGTTCGGTTCTAATGTGTCTTGTTCTCGAGCTCTGTAAACCAAAGTTATGATACCAAATGAAACGACCCAAACTTCCCCATAAAGGAAAGCCCAGATTGCTTTGAGAACAACACACATCAGAACACAAAACAGAAGAACATTTTATTGCTGTTACAACAATTACATCAGAGTACAAGAATATTCCAAAGTATGAATGAATAATGTACATTGGAAAAACAATAATATCAGAGTTTTAAATTACATTTAAATAGCAGCGGAAAAGTAATACAAAACGCAACTGAAAGAAATACACGGATACAGAGCCTTCCGAATATCACTTCTGCTGTAGACCAGGATCCTGTGAATATAACATCTGCAAAACCAAAACTACAAGCTGCCCGTGTGGAAAATATGGGCACACGGAGTTTAGGTTCAAACAATAAACTCCAGGTCAGTCATGGGACTGGTATGAGAACTCAAAAACAGTTATTAAGTTGATTTTAAAGTTAGGTAAATCAAGGGACCATGTCGTATAACACGGAACGGGTTTACCCCCAAGAATACCAGTGCATAAAAATAAACAGCGCAATGTTAAATAAAGGAAAATGAAGCTATTATAAGACTCAGGTCCCATCACACAATGCAACGCAAGCCGGAGGATAGAGTTTTACCTTATAATAGCCAAATATGCTTGGTAAGCGAAATTTATCTTTTAATATTACTATAAGTGCATAGTACAGAAATCATTTTCGAAAGTAAATGTATTAATCATAGACGGCATGAGCGCCCCATCCCACTTGTTGTATATAACAGTGTTGTATACACAATTATATGATTTTTGTTTGATGATAACAACCAAATATATTTTATTATTGAATGTGTTTGTAACTGTACTGGTATACTATACATCAGACAGGAATATAATATTTCTATTTAAATAAATTACAACTATACAGAAATTTAAATATTCACACAGTATTTTAAATATTCACACAGTATTTTATTTGAATAAGAATATTTTATTTCGATATTTAAACAGTACAGATTTACAACTCCACTATTTGTACATACATCACTGATATACATTTCATTATATTCAATTTCGTACTTAGCTCCTCTTTACAACACTTACACTTTCATATACACTACATTTCTATACAGTTCACTCGTATATACTGACACATATGAATATCATCATCTTCAGTCTTCTTGACTTCACAGCATTCCACAGTCAATCCAGTCATCTTCATACCTGTTCATACAAAAGAACACACACAATAGACTGCAACAAAAATAAAATTAAATAAAAGCAAATAAAAATTTATTTTTTATAAATTTTATTTGCCTCAGAATTATGGTGTGTTTCTCGTCATTTTTCTAGACGTGGTCTGATATGCAGGGACAAAAAAAAATCGTCTGATGGCTGCATGTACACACGTTTATACACGTGTGCACTGCCTCGCCAATCAGCGAGCAACTGAGGAGTAGCCATCAAGGACCAACTCGACTCAGCATTACATGTCAAAATGGACAGTACAAAAAAAAATAACCAAAGAGGTCGAGCAAAGCAGTCATGAACAAACAAAGCTATATGGTGCAACATGATCACAAGCCAGAATGGAGCTACAAACAAGACAGAACAAATATAAGTGATTTTTGATGGCAGCAGTTCAAATGTCAATATGGTGCAGCTCAAACTTGAAGCATAGTGCAAGAAAACATGATGCAAAAGGTTAGCAACATGGTGAAAGAAAAGCATCAACAAGGACTGGAAAATCAGTTGAGACAGTAGCAAGTATACCAGTATGCAACCACAAATATAAGCGGCAATGGAAAGAAAGTCACTACAACATGAATAAAACGGTGGTCAGGTGCAAGGGTGCATGGTGAGACAAGTGCAATACTGCATGATCAATTAACATGGGATATTGGACAGTGAAAAGTGATCAAAGCAATCATGATTCAAATCAAATGGACATGGTTAACAAATGCTTCGGCGAGACTCAACATACATGTTCAAAAGCTACAGCTAAATGGTCACAGCAATATGATGGTGCATCAAACGTGAACAGAATGACAAAGTATTAAATCAGTTTTTTTTAAAGCACAAGGCACAATATACATCAAGCTAGTGGTCGAGCGAATGGGTTTATAAATAGAAGAACAAAATCATGGCAGATCACACTCAAACCACTTCAAGCCAAAACAAATCAGTATGGCAAATTTTCGAGTAATGGCTAAACAAAACAATGAAAAATACACAAGAAAATCATTGAAAGCAGGAAGTTAAACTGAAGGTGTATACAAGTTTGAACATCAACAAGTAAAACATCAGTTTAAAAACTCAAGAGAAGTTCAACTATGTTTATCACAAGGCATAATCAAGTACAATACCATTTTAAAATTATCTGGCAAAATTCAAGTATTGTTCAAAGGAAGATCAAGGCAGCAAACCAAGGTCGAGGCATGTAGTAACAATCATACAAGTGCAGTACCCATTTTGATCAGTAAAAAGTTAACATGGTAATCAAGCATGAATTTTTTCTTAGCAATCAAAAGAATAAAATCTGGAAGTTAATTTGCAATTTCCAAAACATGAAGGAACAACGGTGAATGTATATACAAGAGCAAATTACTTAAGTAAAGTATCCATTCACAAATTCAAGTGTTAATCTGTTCTTATCAGTTCAAATCAGAACTTAGCATCAGTTCTAAGTGGAGTATACTCAAGTAGGAAGTCAAAGAATAAATGAAGTACCAGTTCAAAAATCAGAATACTAAATCTTTTCAAGTTTATGGCAAGATCAATCAAGTATTAAATCCGATTCAATGCTAAGCAAAAGCATTTGTTCATACCAGTTGTTAAGGCAGCATGATATTCAGTTTGAAATCATCAAAGTTCCAGAAAATCTATTAAAGTTATACGGGTTTTTGATTCGAAGAGACAATTTCAAAGTTCAGGGTTTTCACACGCAAGTAACTCCAGAATAGTGGAAGTATTCATAGCAACTATTCAAATTTTAAGGCAGCATAATATTGAAACAAATATGAGGTTAAAATCAATTTGAAAATATCAGAGGGAAAGCTTATACGAAATTTCAGAAATCATGAAAAGCTCAATTCAAAGCAGTTGTCAAGCCCCAATATTTCGTATATATCATGAACAAGTCTAAGCATGAAATCAGAGATATTTTAGGATTTTAATCCTATAAATACACCAATCCTCATCGGCAGTAAATCATCCAAGTTTCAACACAATCAAAGAAAAATTAGAAGTGGAAAAATCATACCAATATTCACTTGGATCTGGATCGAGTGAATCTGCAAATCGAAGAACCAGAAAACCATCAGAGCACGTGACCAACATCAAAAACATCAGAGCAAGAGTACGATCAATCATTTTGCAGAGAATTGGATTCCAGAAGGAAACCCTAGATCGCAAGAAGGAAACCATAGGAATTTCTCAAGAGCCGCCGCCATTTTTAAGAGATCGAGCAAAATAAAGTGGTGAAGCAATAATAAAAGTGGCCGGCCAAGTTATACAAAAGGGCTAAGAGAGTTTTAAAGGGATGACCCATTTATTTTAAGTCCTAAAAGCTTTTTAAATTATTTTTTGTTTTGTTTCGTCTTTCATTTCAATTTGTAATCAGTCTACAGTTTTCTAGTTTGTCTCTAAAACTAGGGAGACAAATTACAGGGTTTGTAATTCGGGGAAATCTGGTTTTGGGGATAAAAACCAGTGCAGGGTTTTGAGCGTAGGGTTAAGAACAGTTGGGAGCGAGTGTCGCGAGTTTACAGGGGATTGTAAGCGTAGAGATTGTTTTAACTCCTAGTAGAAACATTGGGGAATGCAGCAGTAGGCAGGGTTTTGCCGAAGCTGGGTATATTTGTGTGTTATTTATTTTCTGCATTTCTTCTGATTATTATCTGTGCTGTGATTATTTAATTACTCTGTGAAAATCTGCGATAAACCCTATTCAACCCCCCCTCCCCCCTCTAGGGTTAATTTAGATCCTACAAGTGGTATCAGAGCAGGTATTTTTTATTTTATTTTAACTCTAGAGTAATGAATCTGTCTAATAACGCGTTTTCTGAGGGTCAGTCCATAGCTAGGCCACCAATGTTTAATGGAACTGATTACGCATATTGGAAAGTTAGGATGAAAATTTATTTGAGTTCAGTCGACTATGATGTATGGGATATTATTGAAACGGGTTATAGATCACCCACTGTTATAGTTAGTGGTGTTGAAATTCCTAAATCAAAAGACATGTGGGATGCTAATGATAAAAAATTATTTTCAACTAATGCCAAAGCGATGAATGCTTTAATCTGTGCTCTTGATAAAACTGAATTTAATCGAATTTCACATTGTGAGACTGCGCAGGAAATGTGGCATACGTTGGAGGTTACACATGAAGGTACATCTCAAGTGAAGGAATCTCGTCTCGCTCTTCTCAGCAACGAATATGAATATTTCTCTATGCAAAAAGACGAAGATATAAAAGAGATGTATGGATGCTTCTCATCATTGGTCTACAATGCAAAAGCTCTTGGCAAAACCTATACCGAAGTGGAATTGATCAGAAAAATACTGAGAGTGCTACCGATGAATTTTGAAGCAAAGGTGACGATGATTCAAGAATCAAAAGATCTGAATAAAGTAAGCATGGAAGAGTTGATCGGAAATCTGATTACTTATGAGATGGAGTTGAAAGCAAGAGAAGAACGAAAGGATTCTGAATCAAAGAAAAAGACGATCGCTCTAAATAATTCTGTTGAAAGTAATGATGATGATCCCGCTGAAGAGCTAGTCATGGTTTTGAAAAAGTGGGCCAAAGGAAAATACAAGCCACAAAAGAAGAAAACTGTCAAATCCGAAAGTTCCGAAAGTTCAGACGATGGAGTATTTTGCTACAACTGCAAGAAACCCGGACATATCAAACCAAATTGTCCACAGCTCAAAAATGAAAAGAAGAAGAAGTTCAGAAGAAAGAAGAAAGCTTTTGCTGCTACACGGGATGACGAAGAAGGAGAAGAAGTTTCTGAAAGTGAAGAAGAGGAAGCTAATTTGTGTCTTATGGCTCAATCTGATTCAGAAAGAAGTGAAAAGGATTCAGGTGAGGTATCGAATTTTACTTATAAAGATTTAATTTTAATGTGTCACGATCTCACAAAAACCGTTGATTCTCTTGAACTAAAAGTTAAGAAATTAAAATCTGATAGATCAAAACTAGTTCAAGAAAATAACAGTTTAGAAACAAAACTTGAAAAAGTTAAGAATTCACTGTTTTCAGAATGCGAAAAATGTCAATTTTTGAGTAACGATTTTTTGAAATTAAAAACTAATCTTGAGTTACTTAAAAGTGAAAACATGAATTTGAAAAATGAAAATCATGATTTTGAAAAGGTGATTGAAAAGTTTAGAGAATCTGAAAAACTTGATTTTGAAAAGCGAAAACAATTTGAAATTGAAATTTCCAAGTCCGATGCTAGAATCAAAGCACTTGAAAACGAAAATTTGATTTTAAAACAAACTGATACTGAAAAGAGGAAAAACGCTATCAATCGTTGTTCAAATTTAATGAAAGAAAATAGCGATCTTAAATTTAAAATTCAACGACTTCAGTCAGCTTTGACTAAATTTTCTAAAGGAGAGAAAGCGTTGAATATGTTGTTAAAAAATCAATTTTTTGTTCAGAATAAAAAGGGACTTGGATTTGAATCTAATCAAGTTGAAAAACAAAATTTTAATGATTTTAAAAATCCTTTAATTGGCTTTGAAAACGATCAAATTGAATTTTTGAAATTTAATAATTTCAAAGGGTTTTTAAATCATAAACAAATTGATAACTCGTTTAAAAACAATTCATTTAAATCTGTTTGGATTCCAAAAATTAACAAAATAAATTTAAGCAAATCTAAACAAATTTGGGTTCCAAAGGGTACGCTAGTGAATAGTAATGGATTGTTATATAAACGGGTTTGGGTACCAAAACGTGTAAACGAAGATAAGAGTGGTAAAACAACTTTTGTTAGACCACTCGATCATATAAACATTTAGGTACTATGGGAGGCTGAGGAACAACTGTGCTTAAGTTAGATAAAATTCAAGTTGATTCATATATCAAATTATTTGGAGTTCCTTAGCCATAGATTCAGAGTTAGAGATTCATTGCATCACGTTGATTATGGTATGACAGGTATGATCTCTAAACTCGTACTTTTATTCCTTTTAGTTTATTTTTACTTGGCTGTTTTTGAAATCATTCGTTATGAATTGTTGAAATTCTTGGATTATAAAAAATTGATTTTTTTTGGGTGATTTCAAATAATTATCTTCAGATTTGATAGTTGACTGTTTCTTGAGTTTGTTCAAAAATTCTCAGAGAATATCACTTGTGATTCTTTCTTTGAAAATGATCTTGTGCTGCTCTGATAAGGAAATTGATTTGATTCATTTAAGTGTGTTGGTGATTAAATGATAAGTTAGAAAATCAGTAACTGGATTTAGTTAAAATTCATAGACAATTTGAATTAAATATATAAGTTGTTTTCAAAATTGTCTAGGAACAATCAGTATTAGAAAAATTAGATAATGTCATATTCTACTGATTGATTTTTGAAACTGATTTTCAAACTTGCATTGATTTTTTTTTCAAAAAAAAAAACTCCTCTTGAAATTAATATTTTCAATTTTAAAATTATTTTTGATTATTTATTCAAAAATTGAAATTATTGATTAATTTGAACCACTTTGTGACTCATCAAAATCGTTAATAGATTTATGAAATTGTGATGAGTTGTGACTATGGTATAATTCTTAACTAGAGGAGATATTATTTTAAATCACATGATGATTGGACAAATTTTATAATACCTTTGAATTAGAGCTTATTTCACGACCATCTTCTATATCTACCATATTTCTGTCATTCATCATGGTTTTATTTAATTTGGGGAGTTCTAATTATTCTTGAAATTAAAAATAAAATAAAATAAATAAATAAATAATTTATCCTTGGTATTCACTCCCATTTAAAAATCCTCGCGGTTATGCGTGGGTGAATTACCTTAATTTCTATGTGCCTCCATTCTCACTTAAAAGACCTTCGGGCTGTGCATGGATGGAACTCATTAGAAAGGATAAAGTTAAGTTACTACTAACCCCATTTAAAAGACCTTTGGGCTATGCATGGTTAGAAAGTGCTTAACACTTTTTTTTAGCATATTTAAAATCTTTAAAATTCATATTCTAATATTCAATTTTTTATTGAACTCTCCTCATTCGATAAAATCCATCGTAAATCCATTCATTCTGAAAGTGAAATTTGCTTCTGATTTAAAGATTATTATGATTTTTATTTGATTAAATGGGATTTGCGATATATATTCTCTCTCTTAATTTGAATTTATATTTATAGTCAATATTCATCACTGTTTCAATTTCTATTATCCTTTTGATGATAACAAAAGGGGGAGAATTGTCAAGATTTTGACTGATGAGTATTTAATTCAAAAATATTTTAAGATTGGAAATTAAATATCTAGAGGGAGAATGGTCAATTGTTGGATTTCATCATTCATATTTTTCCACATATATAGGGGGAGTTCAGTTGTAGGGGGAGCATACAAATAGGGGGAGTAATATATTTCACGTTCAAACACATTCAAAATCTCTTATTTGTTTGTCATCATCAAAAGGGGGAGATTGTTGTATATAACAGTGTTGTATACACAATTATATGATTTTTGTTTGATGATAACAACCAAATATATTTTATTATTGAATGTGTTTGTAACTGTACTGGTATACTATACATCAGACAGGAATATAATATTTCTATTTAAATAAAATACAACTATACAGAAATTTAAATATTCACACAGTATTTTAAATATTCACACAGTATTTTATTTGTATAAGAATATTTTATTTCAATATTTAAACAGTACAGATTTACAACTCCACTATTTGTACATACATCACTGATATACATTTCATTATATTCAATTTCGTACTTAGCTCCTGTTTACAACACTTACACTTTCATATACACTACATTTCTATACAGTTCACTCGTATATACTGACACATATGAATATCATCATCTTCAGTCTTCTTGACTTCACAGCATTCCACAGTCAATCCAGTCATCTTCATACCTGTTCATACAAAAGAACACACACAATAGACTGCAACAAAAATAAAATTAAATAAAAGCAAATAAAATTTTTTTTATAAATTTTATTTGCCTCGGAATTATGGTGTGTTTCTCGTCATTTTTCTAGACGTGGTCTGATATGCAGGGACAAAAAAAAAATCGTCGGATGGCTGCATGTACACACGTTTATACACGTGTGCACTGCCTCGCCAATCAGCGAGCAACTGAGGAGTAGCCATCAAGGACCAACTCGACTCAGCATTACATGTCAAAATGGACAGTACAAAAAAAAATAACCAAAGAGGTCGAGCAAAGCAGTCATGAACAAACAAAGCTATATGGTGCAGCATGATCACAAGCCAGAATGGAGCTACAAACAAGACAGAACAAATATAAGTGATTTTTGATGGCAGCAGTTCAAATGTCAATATGGTGCAGCTCAAACTTGAAGCATAGTGCAAGAAAACATGATGCAAAAGGTTAGCAACATGGTGAAAGAAAAGCATCAACAAGGACTGGAAAATCAGTTGAGACAGTAGCAAGTATACCAGTATGCAACCACAAATATAAGCGGCAATGGAAAGAAAGTCACTACAACATGAATAAAACGGTGGTCAGGTGCAAGGGTGCATGGTGAGACAAGTGCAATACTGCATGATCAATTAACATGGGATATTGGACAGTGAAAAGTGATCAAAGCAATCATGATTCAAATCAAATGGACATGGTTAACAAATGCTTCGGCGAGACTCAACATACATGTTCAAAAGCTACAGCTAAATGGTCACAGCAATATGATGGTGCATCAAACGTGAACAGAATGACAAAGTATTAAATCAGTTTTTTTTTAAGCACAAGGCACAATATACATCAAGCTAGTGGTCGAGCGAATGGGTTTATAAATAGAAGAACAAAATCATGGCAGATCACACTCAAACCACTTCAGGCCAAAACAAATCAGTATGGCAAATTTTCGAGTAATGGCTAAACAAAACAATGACAAATACACAAGAAAATCATTGAAAGCAGGAAGTTAAACTGAAGGTGTATACAAGTTTGAACATCAACAAGTAAAACATCAGTTTAAAAACTCAAGAGAAGTTCAACTATGTTTATCACAAGGCATAATCAAGTACAATATCAGTTTAAAATTATCTGGCAAAATTCAAGTATTGTTCAAAGGAAGATCAAGGCAGCAAACCAAGGTCGAGGCATGTAGTAACAGTCATACAAGTGCAGTACCCATTTTGATCAGTAAAAAGTTAACATGGTAATCAAGCATGAATTTTTTCTTAGCAATCAAAAGAATAAAATCTGGAAGTTAATTTGCAATTTCCAAAACATGAAGGAAATGCAGTGAATGTATATACAAGAGCAAATTACTTAAGTAAAGTATCCATTCACAAATTCAAGTGTTAATCTGTTCTTATCAGTTCAAATCAGAACTTAGCATCAGTTCTAAGTGGAGTATACTCAAGTAGGAAGTCAAAGAATAAATGAAGTACCAGTTCAAAAATCAGAATACTAAATCTGTTCAAGTTTATGGCAAGATCAATCAAGTATTAAATCCGATTCAATGCTAAGCAAAAGCATTTGTTCATACCAGTTGTTAAGGCAGCAGGATATTCAGTTTGAAATCATCAAAGTTCCAGAAAATCTTTTAAAGTTATACGGGTTTTTGATTCGAAGAGACAATTTCAAAGTTCAGGGTTTTCACACGCAAGTAACTCCAGAATAGTGGAAGTATTCATAGCAACTATTCAAATTTTAAGGCAGCGGAATATTGAAACAAATATGAGGTTAAAATCAATTTGAAAATATCAGAGGGAAAGCTTATACGAAATTTCAGAAATCACGAAAAGCTCAATTCAAAGCAGTTGTCAAGCCCCAATATTTCGTATATATCATGAACAAGTCTAAGCATGAAATCAGAGATATTTTAGGATTTTAATCCTATAAATACACCAATCCTCATCGGCAGTAAATCATCCAAGTTTCAACACAATCAAAGAAAAATTAGAAGTGGAAAAATCATACCAATATTCACTTGGATCTGGATCGAGTGAATCTGCAAATCGAAGAACCAGAAAACCATCAGAGCACGAGACCAACATCAAAAACATCAGAGCAAGAGTACGATCAATCATTTTGCAGAGAATCGGATTCCAGAAGGAAACCCTAGATCGTAAGAAGGAAACCCTAGGAATTTCTCAAGAGCCGCCGCCATTTTTAAGAGATCGAGCAAGATAAAGTGGTGAAGCAATAATAAAAGTGGCCGGCCAAGTTATACAAAAGGGCTAAGAGAGTTTTAAAGGGATGACCCATTTATTTTAAGTCCTAAAAGCTTTTTAAATTATTTTTTGTTTTGTTTCGTCTTTCATTTCAATTTGTAATCAGTCTACAGTTTTCTAGTTTGTCTCTAAAACTAGGGAGACGAATTACAGGGTTTGTAATTCGGGGAAATCTGGTTTTGGGGATAAAAACCAGTGCAGGGTTTTGAGCGTAGGGTTAAGAACAGTTGGGAGCGAGTGTCGCGAGTTTACAGGGGATTGTAAGCGTAGAGATTGTTTTAACTCCTAGTAGAAACCTTGGAGAATGCAGCAGAAGGCAGGGTTTTGCCGAAGCTGGGTATATTTGTGTGTTATTTATTTTCTGCATTTCTTCTGATTATTATCTGTGCTGTGATTATTTAATTACTCTGTGAAAATCTGCGATAAACCCTATTCACCCCCCCCCCTCTAGGGTTAATTTAGATCCTACACCACTATGTCGCCATATATAGGGTTTACAATCAAAACCGTAATGTCGTATTGGAAATTGGTTTTCCATCATGAAATCGAGGCTAGGGATCGTCCTCTCCAATTCGAGACACTCTAGCAAATGCCTCAGGATTCGGACATTGGCGAACCCTTGGATCTTCAGGGCCGGTCAGCCCATAGTGCAATGGCAGGATTAGTTATGCCTGAACACACGTTTCCTGGTTCCTTTGAACCTCCATATGGCCAATAACAACCTATAAATCCGAGGTACCTCATAATCCATCATCCACATAAGTAAAAATGTCAGGGCTGGTAGGTCACTGACACCACTCTAGCTAGAAAGAAACGTGTGCACTCCCTGCAGTCCTAATCCCATTTTTGACTCATACCGGGGTGTGAGGCTCGTGAAGTAACGCTAAACACAAAGCGATGTCGAAGTAGGCAATGCTTTGATCATCCCACAATGCCCTGCTTTTCAACAAAAGCCTTGATCATTTGCATCTTAGTGTGACACATTGTCAGACCATACCATATCATTGATCATCTACCAATATATAACCGGGTGTTAAGCGAAGAATAAATTCTCCACCACCAAACAGCTATACGTAAAACAGAGATCAACAAGTATAGTATAAAGGAATACAATGTCAGACACACAATCCATTTACAAGTCCGTTCTGGGTCTGAACGGAACAAGAGGCACCTTATTCCTCGCATATCCATCGATCTCCAAGTACGTTTGGATGATCACCACTTTTTCCCATCGTCCTGGGTGTACGGTCCAATCAAGATAGCAATAACCACCCAAACGACGTGAAGAACTCCGGTCTTCAACCACCGTCTTCATCTTCGACTCTTGATCGACATACTAGTTATTCAGAATGGGTTAAACCCGGTCTTTCTGAATAATTCGCGTATTTTATAATCAAGTGCTATAAAAACACGTCCAACGCCTCATTCCAATTCAGAATATTCTTTTAAAATAAAATATTCTTATTACTAGGGAAAGATCCCCATTAATTTTATCAAAGATAAAATCCTTTGAATTTATTCTATTCAATCCAATTTAGAATTTATTAAACTCCAATTTGGTTTTAATATCAAAAATCATTATTTGAATGATAGCCAATTTTAAGAAATAATTCTTATCTTCAACTGGGTTAAAGAACTAGTGTCATTTAAAACACAGTTCACGCTAAACCCAAAATCATCTTCCATAAAATATGTAATTTCATTGAAATTAGATCAACATATAATCGATATAAATCTCTGTATCAGACTAATAATATACATGGAATAACGGCAGGGCCTTTTAAATTCCATATATAGTAACCGTCTTCATCCACAGAAGTTCATCTCAATTATTAACCAATCGGATTCTATTCAATTCCAATTTAATATATTAAATTGGAAAACTTTACTTTGGAAAATTTTCATTAAATCTAGATAAAAGATTTACAAATTCCAAATCATATTTTCACTGTAAATCGGGTTAAAGAACGTATGTCGTTAAAAACATAGTTCCCGATAAACCAAATTTACATTTTAATTTATTCCAATTACTAAGTATAATTGTAAACTCTAATTATCTTAATTAAAAAATTTAATTTTTCCAAATTTATATTTACTATTTAATTCCAATTTAAATATTAATTGGAAAATCCCATTAAATCTTATTTAAAAGATATATTCTTTTCTAATCGGAGTTTAAGAACAATGTTATTAAAGACACTGTTCACGACAACGCCAAAATCTAATTTTTCTCTTTCAATTCCAATTTAATATATATTGAATTGGGAAACTTCTCTTTAGAAATTTCTGTTAAATTTTAATTAAAGGATTTCTAAACCACGAACCATACTTTAGCATCAAATTCTTTTTAATGCAAATCATACTTGAAAACCATATTATAGTGAAAATGTCATTCTTATTATCTAATCTTTTTAATGAAACAAATGAACTATAAAAATGTATTCTTTCTAATGTAGCCAATCTTGAGTAAAAATGAAATCTTTTAATGTAATCTTTTCAATTCATTCTTTATTACATTGAAAAAATGTAATATTTCCAATTCATTCTTTATTACATTGAAAAATGTAATATTTCCAATTCCTTCTTTATTACATTGAAAAATGTAATATTTTCAATTCATTCTTTATTATTGAATATTCTATCTATTATCATATTAAAATAATATTATTTCCAAAATATTAATTTTGAAATTAGCTCTTTTAATATTCATTACAAAATGGATAAAATAAATCGATAAATACGTTTAGGTTAAAATGGCGTTGCTATTTAAAACAGATTAAATAGCCCAATTCATTATCTTATTCATTTATATTTTATACTGGCCAGACCTCCCACATTAAGCCTGCGACTCGTGGATGTTGGTTATGCCGGTTGGGTCCTGGCAGACTTATCCCACAAGTTGGGCTTAACCTCGTGACATGGCCTAATTCGTATTTGCACACTTGGACCTCTCACATTAGGTTCAACATTTGTGGCTGCTGGATATGCCGGTCGGTTTCGGACAGACTTCTACCACAAACGTGACCTAACCTCGTGTCCAAGTACAATTATAATTTTATAATTATAATTAACTTTTCTAAAACGTAATCTTTGAAAATATCCTTTCCGTTAAAGAATCTTAATTTTAAATATTCTTTAATTCTAAAATGTCGTGATTCCAAATATCTTAACTTACCTTTCAAATCTTTATAAATATCTGAACTTTCCATATTATTATAACAATTAATAATAATCTTCATAAAAATGTCTTATTTTGAAATAAAATCTATTTATTGCCAAATAATGACAAATAAATGTAATCTTTCCAAAACGTTCAAATTTCGAAATCAAACTTTCCTATCTTAACATGTGGACAATAAATATGTAATCTTTTTAATTGAATCTCCTTTATTATAACTTTTAAACAATAAAGATACAATCTTTTTAAATCAACGCCAATTAATTCCATTAATTGAGTATAAATTAAAATATTCATTAATTCAAAATTGATAACAATAATATTAATCTTTTCAAAATGTTCAGTTTTGAAACAAATCTTCTTAATTTAACATGCTGACAATTAAAAAGGGTATCTTTTTAATTCTAATCTTTTATTATAACTATTTACTAATAAAAATGTTATCTTTCCAATTCACTCTTTTTATTGTAATTTTGACAATACATACCTTCCCATTTGAAAACATGGAAACCATCCTTTGGTTCCTTTAATTGAATATTGGATTATAATATTCTTTAACTCAAAATTGGAATGAGACTCACACAATTTCCATGTAATTTGATTACACGGATTTCAAACATCGCACTTATTCCATAATAATGTCAACCATTCACATAACAGCCAAAGTGCAATTTATAACTAAATACAAGGGTGACGTGTATTCAAATATCAACCCAAGACCCGTGTGGGGTTTCAGCCAACACATAATTTTGTGCACTTGGGCGAGGTGTAAAATAATCGTCCCAATCACATATACAAGTCAGGTAACTTGTAAATGGCAGTGTAATCATATTTATATTATTATAAATAGGATAACAATATTTAAACATGTAAGAGATCGCAAATCTCAAAACATCTCAGAACACAACATACATAACAATACATCATACATGCCACAAATTCAATCAACCACAGATAATCCAAACACAGATAATTTACATACATTTATTTATAAAAATATAAATAAATGAATAACTGAAATAAAAAGGTTGAGTGAGAAAGAGTTCTCACCTTTGTCTTTCACTCCGTCATTCTTTAGCGGACGATTTTGAATCCGTTCAGCTTTCAGTCAGTTTTCATCGCTACCTGGTTTCACGCAGTTTGTGTTAAAATCATATTTCTAATGTTTTTCTAGATAAATGGTAAAAATCATATTTTATTTACGATGCGATTTTTTATATTCAAAACAATGTATACTTTATATTTCAAAACAAGGTTTATTATATATGCAAAAATAATGCCTTTTTCTTTTCTTGTCAAAACGATGTTCTTCTTTTATTTTCAAAACAGTGTTAATTTTCATATACCAAAACAATGTATATCTTACTTCTCAAAACAATGTTTACTTATATTAACAAAACAATGTTAATTTGTATTAACAAAATTATGTTAATTCATAAAACAAAAACAATGTTATTCTTTTGTTTTCAAAAACGATGTTTACTTTTGTTTGCAAAACGATGTTTACTTTTGTTTGCAAACCGATGTTTACTTTTGTTCTTCACAAACATGCTACCTTTATCATAAGACAATGCCATTCATTTTTATCATAAGACAATGCTTATTTTCAAATCAAAATAATGTTCTATATTTTTAAAACATGTAAATGTTTTCTTTTCAAAAACATATCAGTGTTCATGTTAATGTTTTATGTTCAAAAACATGTTAAAGTTTTATGACAAAACAATGTAAATTTTTATTACCAAAAACATTGTTCATTTTTATTATAAAAACAATGTAACTCTTATTTAAAAACAATGTTCTTTTTAATCTTAAAGCAAAGTCCTTTTTATGTTTTTAAATCAATGTTTATTTTTCAATACAATTCTATTTTTATATATTAAAAACAAGAGTCTTTTTATATATAAAACAATTGTGATTTTGTTTGCAAAACAAATGTGATTCCTTTTTACAAAAATAATAATATGATTGCTTTTATTTTTAAAATCACATGCTAGTTTTATTTCAACAATAATGCCATTTTATTTAAAACAATGATGTTTTCTTTTTATAGAACAATGTAAATTTCCTTACAAGCAATGTTTAATTTAAAAGAAATGTTAATTTTATATTTAGTTAGGACACAATTTAAATGATAATTTAACTTAATAAATAAATTAAACAATTAACATTTACACTGTCAAAGAATCGGCCAACGTTTCTTCTTTCTTCCTCAGTAACACAGCCGACTTTTGAACCCATTGATCACCGATTAGGGTTTGGATTTCCCCCCACCATCGTCGCACCGACCCACGATCCATGGCCACCATCCTCTTTGTCGTCGCGCCCTAACCCAGCCCCAGCCTTGCCGTCCAACTCGCGGCCTCCAGGCATTACGAAGAGCCCTCCAAAGTCGCCACCTTTCTGGCCTGATTTCCCCCTACACGCGCCATTACTGATGATCTCCGCCCTTAGATGTGTCGAGCTCCCCTCCGTCTTCGATTTTGTCTTTGTGACATAGATTGATTCGCCATGAATCGAATGATTTTGTTGATGGAAGTATGGAGCTCGCTGGCCCTCCATTTCTTGGACGATGGCGGCTCAAAAATGAATCAGTATTAGGGTTAGCGTATTCAGGTGTATTTATACTGTATTCTTATTTTAATTTTATTTATTTAATTCCCTTTTAATTCAAATAATATCAGTTTAACACCACGAACTCCAAATCAAGCCCAACAAGTGTCGCCCCTAGCTAATAACCCCCATCCCGGACACAATGGAATATGTTTCGTAACCCAGTTCGGCTGTTACGATATGTTTTTCTCAAAATTAAAATATAAATCAATTTATATTAAATTCAAACGTACATTTTAAATTACCGGGGCCACATACTGACTCTAAAAATTATAGAAAATTTATTTCTGCTTATGCTTTGACGATACAGTTCTAACAAGACTAATTTCGTCGAATTCTGAGATCATTTGAAAAATGGCCATTTTCAAATCGATTAAATTTGACTGAAACTGACAAAACACGTTTTCCTTTGCCACGCTCACATATTAATTCGAAAAATTATGAAAATTGAAACCTAGAAAAAATTTGACATTCCGGTTCCAACAAAAGTGGTTTCGTCGAAAACGGAGGTCATTTGTAAAATGGCTATTTTTAAAGGCCATATATTTAATTAAAATATATATAAATTCTATAGTGACTTTTCTGAGTTTTGAACTGACCATAACTTTTGATTTATAAAGTGAAATTTTAGTTTTTCAGATTCGTTAGAAAGATATAGTTAAACAGATTTAAATATTTTTGGTTTTGCTCAATTCTGACTTATATTGAATCATGTACATCCAGTTAAAGTTCAAATTCAAATTTTTAAACTGCCGCGCCTTTTCTAACTCCTTTTATATTTAAATTAAAATTATTCGTTCTAACTTCAATTAAAATAAATTTTAAGTCGTTATTATTTAAAATAAATTATTTTAAACATACTAAATCCATTAAATTAACTAAAATAAAAATTTTAAACTTGTTCTAAAATTCCGGGTCGTTACAATTTTTGTCATTGAAGTTTTCAGTGTTTTTGTTTAACTGCATATTTTGGTTGGTTTCAGTAGATGAATTTGGCTCTTTAGCCATCCACATTTGTCTAATAGGTTTGACAACAGTCTCACATTGTAAATTAGTATGTCCAAAACATTTGCAGTGCTTATCTTTTGCTCTTATTTGTTTCTTAAGTTCATTACTTACATGTAGGTCCACCAATACTCTAGCATAGTGCAGTCTTTTCACATTTTTTGTTAACTCATCCATAGCTAGAGGTACCCCAATTAGGCTTGCTAGCTTACTAATTCCTCTTGCGTTCCACAGTGAAAGATCTAGATTCATTAGCTTAATCCAAACTGGGTGTGTCTCCAACATATCTCTTTCCAGTCTTAAATTTGGTTCCCAATGTTTAGTGAAAAATAATTTACTGTCCATGAACCATGTTCCTCCACTGAGTACTTTGCTACAGTCTTCCTCTTTTACAAATTTTATCAGATAAAAACCATTTTCTCTTGCAAACACGTCCCATAAACCAGTTGGTTTCCATTCACATTTGATGTAGGCATTTTAAGGGGACATAGTATGGTCGTCTGCCTACCAAATAAATGTATATAAAATTTTTCCACGTGTCTTTTGCAACGTCAAAGACTAAATCATCTAGATCCACGAATTCTCCTTCATCGTCATTCTGTATATCAAAATTTTCCACACCCCCTTTAATTAAAGTATTTCCTGCTATAGTTGTTGCCCACGTGCGTATACCTGATTTGAATTGTAGAGTATTTGTGTAGCCCGCATTTTTCCTTGATCCACCAATTGAGTTCGTTTTGCTATTTTTATTCGATATGTTCGTGACATTTGAATAAGATCTGCGTCTCGTCCTTACTTCCTGCCAACCCTCATCTTCCTCCTGATTTTCTTTTTCGCCGCTAGGGTTATTGTTGTTGTCTCCATTAGGGTTTGTAGGCGCCATTTTTTTCCTGTGAAGTATACACACACACACACACATACATATATATATATATATGTGTGTGTGTGTGTGTGTGTGTATACAAAATAAAATTTGAGTACAAATATGTGTATCAAATTTCAAATCAATTCATTGGACAAAAAGAAAAACCGCAATCAAATCATTTTATTTTCTGCAATATTTCTAACTGGAAAAAATTTTAAAAAAAATTAATGAAGAGGACAAAAATCTAAATTTGTTCCTACTTTCATACTATTAATTTTCTATAACAATAACACATGTTCTTGTATTCTATGAAATCTGAGTACAAATCTTTATTAATAATTCTCTTGGGAGCACAATGTTTTGGTCCGACCGTGAACTTCCCAAAATGCCCTTACATATGACATTATAAATATATAAAATTATTATTTAACCTAATATCCTCAATAGATTAGGCATTAAATGTCATGTAAATTAGGATCTAATTAACCTTTTCAACAAATTCAAATTGCATCTTTAATATATGGCAATTTCTTATATCTTTATGCATTTCTTTGGTTCTAATGCTACAAATTTCCATGCGTAATTTACTACATCCATTCAGGTTTTTATTATGAAATTAAAATTTTACATTCCAAAAAAGTTTGCTTAAAACCTTTATTATACGTATGCACGATACTATTATATGTATAAACATATTTATGTTTAAAATATCCCCAATTGATTAGGCATAAATGTCACGTAAATTAGGATCTAATTAACCTTTTCAACAAATTCAAATTGTCTCCTTAATATTTGGTAATTTCTTATATCTTTATGCATTTCATTGGTTCTAATGCTACAAGTTAATTGTCCTTTATTCGAAATTATGTCCTACATTTCCTCTTTGCTGAATCAAAATTAATTGCTCTATCTCGATAAACAGTCAATTCCTTAAAATTCTCATACTCATTCTATAATATTAATTTCTCTATTTTCAGAAATAGTCAATTCCTTTAAATTCTCATATTCATTCCTATACTATTAATTGCTCTATTTCTAGAAACAACAAATTTCTTAAAATTCACATATTCATTCCTATCTTTATTAATAGTTCAAAATATCACCTTAAATTTTGCAACTTGACGGTTTCTTATTTTTAAATGCACTTTTTAGCATTTACTGCATTTTCGATAAGCATTGAATCAGCTAAAATTCGGTTATCCGTGCATGAACAGTTCAAAATATCACCTTAAATTTTGCAACTGAACGGTTTCTTATTTTTAAATGCTTGAACTCTATAAATATCACCTAAGATTCTCCACCATTTCTCCACTCTACCATTACTCCTACTGTTCTCCACCGTTTCTCTTTATAATAATAAAAAAGAGCTTTATAAAATTTTACAGCAATTTACATCGGCTTACACTGCAGCAAAGAAGACAGACGTGTATTGAGGAGGATAACGTCATTAACAGGTGAGAATCCACTCGCAAACATGTTTTGATAAATTAGGATGTTCTGCCTTTTTCTTTGTCTCTTTACTGCACTATTGTTTGAGCGATGCCGAGCAAAGTTGGTGTTTTCAGACTACTTTTCTACTTTAATAAATATAATTAAACTTAAAAGTTATTAACAGGTGATAGTAGCAGGGAAGACTTGTTTCCTGTGTACGTTGTAGTAATTGTGATGAGGTGGATTCATTCAGGATGTGGCCGTTTGTGTTGGTAGGGGAGGCCACAGTGACGTTCTTGGGGCGGTCAATGACAGGCTCAGAGGTCGGAGGAGCTACGGTAGCACACGTGAGGTTGGCAAGGGCGGTGGAGAGCCAAATCTGGTGGCTGATGGAGGTGCGGGTGTGCGAGGGAGGGATGGTGGAGAAGGTGCAATGTGCATAGATGAGAAAGTTTAAAACAACTAGGCTTTGAGAGTACTGTATGTTTGGTAGTATTTTTATACATGCCTTTACTTCATAGGCTAAATCAATTTTTTATTGTATATCTTTACATTTGTTGTATAATTTTTTTAATATTATTAAGTTGCTTATGCCTGCATCTGTTACACTCCTTTAGTCTGCTTTTAATTATTTTGAGCACATGCCCCACTTCGTAAAAATTGAATCCTTGCATATATTCTTACATTTCCATATTTATTGCATTATGCCAATTATTGGTATAGCGGAAAGACTCTCTTTTCTTTAATTTATTGCATTTTTCAATCAAAGAAATATGCCATGGATTATGCTTATATATAGAAGTATTTAAAATATTGACTTTGATATTTTAAAAATAATAATCCACGAGCGAAGCGCGTGCCGTGACGCTCGTATGTATAATGTATTTCAAATCAACTTATTGAATAAAAAAACCATCATCAAATTAGTTTATTCTATCTTCTCCAAAATTTATAACTGAAAAAAAATCAATTTTTTTAATGAAGTAGAGGAAAATCGAAATTTGTTCCTACTTTCCTAATATTAATTTTCTATAGCAAATGGCACATGTTCCCATTTTCTATAAAATTTAAGTACAAATATGTATAGCAAATTTCAAATTAATTTATTGAACAAAAAAAAACAATCAAACCAATTATTGTATCTTCTCTAAAATTTATAACTGAAAAAAAATCAACGCATAAAACATAGTACATGACATTTAGAAATTAAAGTTTCCTACTTCAAGCCTCAAATCAAATTGCTCAATCAAATCAGTGGATCCTATTTTCCCCATTTTTTTTTTGCAAAATTCATGATTTATTTAGCATACATATACTCATACAACATACTCCAAAAAGTTCTTTTGAGCAGTTTCACTAAAGCAAACAATAACATATTACAAACTGCAAAACAAGTTCATAAAATGCTTTCTATTTTCTTGTCAGGGTTTCTTTTCTTTTTTCTTTCTATCTGTAACACTAGTTTCGCAGGCATACATAGCATATTAAGTTCACCTCAGAACTGGAGCAAAATATAAAGATGAAGGCGAATGGAAAACAAGAGAAGTACCTTCTGTAGTTTCCCTTTGTTTAGACGTGAATACTTATGTGTATAAAGATTCTGGGAAGGGTAGCATGAAAAAACTCTTTGAGGCATTGTGACACTCGAACTGTGAAAATTTGATGTGGTGCGGTCATAAAATTTCTCATGGGATCTCCTTGACAAATGTTGTCAAAGTTAATCAACTCTATGCGCGATATTGTGGCTGAACTGGCGATTGTGAATGTTTCCCCAAAATTTCTAATTGAAATAAACATTGCATAAAAATTGAAGATATCATTAAAAATTAGGGTTCCTTACTTGAAGCCTAAGGGTAATCAAGCTGCGCTTCCTCTATCCCTCTCTGTCATGCTTCGCTCTTCCTCTCTATCGCTCTCTTTGTGCAGCGCGAGATTTCTTCTACGCGTTTTTTTCTTTTCGTTTTCTACTAATGTTGTAACGACCCGTATTTTTACGGTATAATAATTAATTTATTTAATGATTTAAAATATGATTTAGAGAATTAAATGGTCGTTTAATTAAATAATATTTATATTTAATTAATATAAATAGTAGAATAATATATTTAATTCTAAAATAATCAGAATTAGTGGAATTGACAATATTGTGTGAAATGGAATGTGATCACAGGAATTTTTAAAAGACGGATAAATTTGAAAATGGCTTGAATAAAATATCATAAACTAAAAAAATAATATCTAAACATCCTATATAATATCATTAACCACCCAAAACCTTTTTCATTCTTTTCCTGTTGTCAAAACAAACTCCACACCGCTCATTCCTCTCCTAAAAACGCAGAAATATGGAGAAGCCTCCACTTCAAAAACTCAAAGTAAAATCCCCTATATAATAACTTTAACCCTTTCTAACCTAAATCATTCCCTCGTTGTACAGAAAACAACACGCCGCCACTCACCTTCTCTTCTCAGATAAATCGCACCACTCAAACAAATCGAAAGGAGAATTGATCCTTTCACCGCGATTCAAAATCCCAGAAAAAAATCTGAAGCTCGAAATTTGTTGAGCACTCGCGAATGGGATAAAGGTGTAATTTCAAGTCAACTTTGGTTTTGGTGAGCGACTGGAGTTTGTACTGGAGTTTTTAGATTGAAACCGCCGGAATTCTGGAGCTCGACGTCCACCAGAAGCTCGCGGTTTGGAAGAAGTCGATGTGGTTTTTTCTCGCGACTAGAGTGGAGTTCGATTTATGGAGTTGGACGAGATTTGAGTACGAGGAGGAGAAGCAAGAAATGACGCAAGTTGTGGTAGCTTGTAGGCTACTGTGGCGGTCTGAGTTCATGAGTACAGATGGTGCATGAGTGGAGGTATAGGGACATTCTAACTTTGTGATGTGGATGTGAAGTACTGCGGGTAGGGCTGTCAACGGATGCTTTCGGATACGGATAGTGTCATATCCGTATCCGTATCCGAAATTATTTTCGGATATCGGATATCCGTATCCGCTTAATTTTCGGATATCGGATATCCATATCCGCTTAATTTTCGGATACGGACGGATATCAGATATTTATCCACTCTGCTGGTTATTAATGAATCTTAAAGAGGAAATATAAAAATGTTTGGATCAACATAAAATAATTTTTATACTAATGTTAATAAAAAATCAAAAAATAAAAGAATGTGATGATGAAACATTGTTTTATACTAACACCCATATGCTTATACAAAAATATTACAAAATTTAACATTAAGACTACCATTTTTCACTGAAAATGGACGAAAATTTATATCATAGTAACATCCAACAGTTATAAAATAATTATTAACTCTATTTTTCTGTTTTGATTTATATATATTACAATAATTAGTCAGACGGATATTTTTCGGATACGGATGCCACTATAACCATATCCGTATCCGAAAAGCTTTTCGGATATCGGATATCCGTATCCGCTTTTCGGATAATGCCGGATAACAGATATTTCGGATACGGATTCGGACGGATATCGGATTTTTCCGGTATTCATTGACAGCCCTAATTGCGGGGTTCATGGCAGTGTGGTGGAGGAGCAGTTGAGGGAGGAAGCACAAAAATGTTGGGTTTCAGCATGTGAAGATTGCTGAAGCTTGGATTTTGGCAAGCAGTCTGGTGACTTTTGTTGTTGAAATCAGTTAGAAGGGAGGAGGCAGTTAAATGGTAAGGTCTATTGATTTTGTTTGTTGAATTTATAATATGGTGATGGAAGATAACAGTTTTTGGAAACGCAGCAGGTTTGGGTTAATGTTTTGCTGAATGGTGAGACCGTGAGAGTATGGTGATGATTACAAGAGGGAGGTCTGGCATGGTGAGTTACGTAGTGAGATGAGGAGGGAGGAGCCATGAGAATACTTGACTGTTGGGTAGCGTTAATGATGAGTGTGATCGTTGGTGAACGATGGAGTTGAGATTATATTCATGGTTGTGAAGGAGGACTTGTATCGGAGAAGAAGGAGAAATCACAGACTATTTATATTTTCGGTGAAGAAAGGATTTGGTCGGGCCAGATTTTCAAATGGGTTGAAGAGAAAATAAAGAATTGGACAAAATAGGGTTCGTTGGAACCACATTGGAATACACTACAAACCGTGAAGTCTGGAATGAATTGGAGCCCATTACAATTTATAGCGAAATAAATTGTCCGTCTGAATCAACAGACACAAATTGTTATTTAACGGTTAACGCGAAATGTTAGTAAAACTCACCAACTCTTAATAGTTATATTTTTTTAGCATATTTTTAGAACTGATAATTATTTGTTGATTGTTGTGTGTTAACTGTTTGGTTGAATTGCTTATGTATTGGTTGAAATTATAGATAACGATATATGTATAAATCGTTAATCAAATATTGATTCTGTTTGGCAGAATATTTCATAGTGAAATGAAATCGATGTTAATTATATTGTTTAACATCTGTGATGCAGGGAAACAGGTTGGAGGGACCCAACTGGGTTCCTCAATATATAAAATGCTGTTTTGTTTCGTATATTGTGATATATGATGTGATATATAATCTGTTCTTGATTATGTGAATTTGAATGATATCGATCATTGTGATTTGGTATTTTAAATACCATAAGAAATATTGGGATGTAAAAAGGGGGATTTTCAAAGTATATTTGAAAATGAATTATTTATATAAAATCAATGGATTTTATATATAAAAGGAAAAGGATTTTATAAAAGAAAATAATTATAAAATCGAAGGATAAGTTATAAAAGGGAAATATTTGTAAAACAAATATAAAAGGAAAAATATTGTGAAACAAATAGGAAAAGAAATATTTATTTAGAAAATAAATATATAGAATTAAAAGGAGATATTTGTAAAACATGTACAAATAGAAATTCAAAAGAGAAATATTTGTAAAACATTTACAAATAAAATAGAAAGAGAAATATTTGTAAAACATTTACAAATAAAACTGAAAGAGAAATATTTGTAAAAACATTTACAAATAGAATTAAAAAGGAAATATTTATTTAGAAAATAAATAGAGTTATAAAAGTAATTTATTAGAAAATGAAAAGAATGTTATATAAGGAAATATTTGGCAAATGAATATAATTTTACATAAGGAAAGTTTAAACCCGTGCTTCGCACACAGGTATAACATGATATGGATTTAAAGCAAAGATTTTAAATAAAATATATTGTAACCAATAGATTGAGAAGATTAATTTATAAATAATATTTTATAAATTAATTAAAATATTTATCATTGGATAAATAGGATATATAAGTCAGGGCTTATATAGAGAAGTAAGAATCGATTTCAACATCGATATTTGAAACTGAATAGGGACGTAAAGTTAATCAAAGGAGTTAATCAAAATGAGTTAGAGGAGTTAATTGATTAGAGTTAGAGTTAATCGATTAGAGTTAGAGTTAATCGATTAGAGTTAGAGTTAACCAGTTAGAGTTAACCAGTTAGAGTTAATCAGTTAGAGTTAACCAGTTAGAGTTAATCAGTTAGAGTTAATCGATTAGAGTTAAATTGAACTAGCGTTATTCGAATAGAGTTAATCGAACAAGAGTTAGTCGAATATTTGTTATTCGAATAGAGTTAATTGAATTAGAGTTGGTCGGATTAGAGTTATTAGAATATAGTTTATTCGAAGAAAGAGTTATCGAATAAGGTTATTCGAAGAAGAGAATTAATCGAATATAGTTTATTCGAATAGAGAAAGAGTTATCGAATATCAGTTATTCGAAAGAAATTATCGAATATTAGTTATTCGAAAGAAATTATCGAATATTAGTTATTCGAAAGGAGTTAATCGAATATTAGTTATTCGAAAGGAGTTAATCGAATATTAGTTATTCAAAAGGAGTTAACCGAATATTAGTTATTCGAAAGGAGTTAATTGATAAGAGTAAATTAGTTAGAGTTAATTGAATAGAGTTAATCTAGTAGGGTAAATCAATAGAGTTAATCAAATAGAGTTAATAGAATTGAGTTAATTAGATAGAGCTAACTGATAAGTGTAAATCGATTAGAGTTAATCGAATAGTGTTAATTGAATCGAGTTATTCGAATATATGTTATTCGAAGAAGAGAGATTATCGAATATAGTTTATTCGAAGGAAAGAGTTACCGAATAGAAATTTATTCGAAAGAGAGTTACATAAGGAAGTTTGTTAAAGATTTAAAAGATAAACTTTGACTATTTCGAAGTTAAAACGTTGTTCAGTTAAGGTCTGAGAGGTAATTATACCCCAACTTGATTGACTTCCTTCTTAACTAAGGAATGGTAAGGTTTGATAGTGAATGATGGTTAAGTGAATTTAGTTAATGAGTGAAATGGTTTGAGTTGGCATGACGATGTTTGATTTAAACATCAGTTTAAATCCAGTGAAGGAGTTTTGGAAATGTTTTCCAAATTAGAATCAGAAATGTTTTCTGATAATAGAAAATAAGAATTTAGAATATATGGAAACATGAGATAAGTAAATTAATGAACTAAATAGATAAAAGTTAAATGATGATTGGTCGATAAAATTTCCATCTGGAAATAATATCGTTGTTTGCACACGTGTTTTTCTTTGATAGTTAAATCACAGACTGTCAAAGTTTTGACCATTTTTCCGGTTGTCAATACGGAGAGACCGGTTGGATCCTTATCCAAAGAACCACTCCGTATGGGCGTTAGCGTTTCGAATCAAATAGATCGAAGACAAATTGAAGACGGAGTAAAGTGCAAGGGTTGTATAAGTCCTAGGTAGAGATTGCCCAGGATGGATGTACGGAATAGTGCCTTCGGTTTGTCTAGTCCCAGGACAACTTGAATGGACGAATGTTTGACAGAGTATATCTGGTAGATCACGTAAGTTGATCGTTTCAAACGTATTTACGTTGGTGGCGGAGGAATTCGTTTCTCTTAGCTTATACCCGTGGTATTTTTGGGGAAATCAATTTGTGATTTGACGGGTATGACGATGTGGCATTCAAAGTGAATGAATGAGTAATCTGTTGAAAGATACGTTATGACCTCCAGCCTCATCAACTGGGAATTGATAGAAATCGGGCAGGCAGCATGGCTAAGTGGTTCGCAACCAAGTAGGGTATATTGTCACCATCTAGAGAATATTCATATTTGTTACTTCTTTCAATTCTGTATCCCCCGGGAATGGTTATGTTGGTTTACCAACTGTAAGGTGACAATATATTCGATACACTCAAGCGAAATGAGTGGTCGGTCATGTGTGGCCGAGTTACAAGATGTTCTTGTTGAACTCCAGTGTATCGCTTCTAGAGTACACTAATCGGAAGGTGGATCCATACCTTGTCATAGTTGGAATCCATTCCCCAAATAAGAGCCCGCGGTTTTGATTGTATATTATATATGTAGAACGTTAGATGCAAGCGTTTCTACTAGATTGATATTACTTGTGTTAGACATTATTATAATATCAGAATAATATTGTTTTACAAATGATTTGGGTTATCGTAAGGTAAAAACCATCTGTGTTTTATGTATGGATCGGTCTTACGATTATTCTTTCTTTGAAAGGATTTTTAAAGTTAAACAAATGATTTGAGTTTACTCACACCAGTCACATGACTGACCCGGAGTTTATTTTGTTTTGTTTTCCCTAAACTCTTGGGTGCCCAATTTTGTACGGGCAGTCAAGTAGTCGGGATTTACAGATACTTAAAGAGCTGGAGCAGGAGGCTTTAGAATTATATAGCTATGGTTTTTCCGCTGTGTTGTAAGTGTTGTACTTTGGAAATGATATGTATATTCAAGTACAAATTTATATTTCAAAGTTATGTTATGAAATATATTTATTCGTTCCGCTGTGAGATTCGTGTTTACTCTAATGTTGTATGTTCTTCTTCTTCTTCTATTCTAAGTTTCTATCTTATCTATTCTCACCCTCTAATTTCTTTCATTAACTACCGGTATTTTTGATCCTTGAATGTTCGCTATGTGTTGTATATCGGATAACCAAGATCGGAAACCCCGGGTCGTTACAGATGTGCCTGCGCGATGATGCCCTACTCGAATTTTATGTCCTGTGCGATGGCCCGGGTTGCACTGGGCCAAAGCCGGCTTTGATACCAAGGACATGGATGATAGATTACAACATTCTTCTACGTATGGTTGTAATGAAAATCTTGACATTCTTCAAGATAAGTAGATTACTTCTTGCTTAGAGTTGTTGTAATGAAAATCATGATATACTTCATTCTTCTAAGTATTATTGTAATGAAAATCTTGATATACTTCAAGACGAGTAGATTACTTCCTGCTTAGTGTTGTTGTAATGAAACTTATTTTATTCATTAAATTTGTATTGCAATATGCAAAATTGATTAAAACACAAAATTGTAATCACATGTACTGTAATTATAAATAAATATTAGTAGCATGCAAAGCGCAAACAGAAAGCGTTTTAATTAAGAAAAGCGTTTGAAGCATGCAAATGCAAATGCACATGATGTTTTAAAGAAAAACTTTATTAAGAAGTATTTATAAGCAAGTTGAGTTATTGAAAGAAGAATACAAATTCAGAGAAAATTATTATATCAGGGGGAGCAACCGTAAGTATGTTATAATGCACTCATTTTCCTTAACTAAGTTTTTTCCACTGGGTTTTCTTAGTAAGGTTTTAATATTGCATTATGTTGATGCATAAGTATCAACTCAAAAAGTAACATACGAAATAAGTTATAATGTACTCTTTTTCCTTATTTAAGATTTTTCCCACTGAGTTTTTCTTATTAAGGTTTTAACGAGGCATTACATTGACCTGAAAGTATCAAACTCTATTTGATGCAGTAAATTATGGGAATATGTTGTATTATGTTGTACTTTTTTTTTTCTTTACTAAGATTTTTCCCATACTGTTTTTCTTAGTAAGGTTTTTAACAAGAAACTATCCCGATCCAGAAGTATCAAACTTCATTATATGAAATAAGATATTAAAATATGTATTGTACTCTTTTTCTTCATTAAGATTTTTCCCGTAGGGTTTTTCTAAGTAAGATTTTAATGAGGCATTGTTTTGACCCGAAACATCAAACTCTCAAAAGGAATATCATTTTAATATGATATCCATAATGTCACATGTTGCACTAATTTTCTCGTTTAAGGTTTTTCTCATAGGGTTTTCCTTATAGAGTTTTTAAGGCAATAAACAATAGTTATATTGACTAGATGAGTATATGCAAGCAAGATAATAATAAGAGGGAGCAATCATCATATATGTTTTAAAAGTGACAACATCAAATTAGCAGAACATTCAAGATTTTGAAGACGCATATTCAATGGAGAGTGTTGTAATATATAAGAGTGAATATGCTTTTGTATTTTTTTTGTTTAGTCCCACATCATGAGATATGTTTAATCACTAGCTCAAAAGCATATATATATTGGAGCTAATTTAATAGAGATGATGTGAATATTCTGAATGAATAAAGAGTCCTTTTCCCCTCCTCTCTTCAATTGATTCTAGACTATCAAACGGACCGTTAGGGAGGTTTTGCTTACTGTCACTTGATCAAAATCAATTTTTCCGAAGCCCAAAAAACATAGAACATGTCTATAACATGTCTCCTTAAATCTATTCAATCTAATTCACTTAATTCTCTCCACTTTTTAAACTACACAATTTAACGGTCGGTTTAATTTGATATTTTTTATCCTTAAATCTCTTCAATTTTATTTACTTAATTCTCATTGGTCTAATTCACTTAATCTTTTCAATATTTGTCTCTTTAGGTCTCTCAAATTTTAAATATTATCTACAACGTTATTTTTTGATATTTAGCAAAGATTAATGAAAAAAAGTTTTTTTAACGATTCAATCAACGGTCGGTTTCACACCATAATGCGGTTTTTATTTTATAACATATTGTACATATGGATGTATGTAGGGGTGAGTGTTTGGTCGGTTCGTTTTGTTTGGACATTAAAAAACTCAAACTGAATTGAAACCGAAATTTTTTAAACCAAACTGAACCGAACCAAATTAATTTCGGTTAATTCGGTCAGTAACTGATTTATCCGAACTTGAAGAATGTACTATAATTCAAATGATAAATTTACTCAAAATAAAACATAAAATCATGTTTGGAGAAATTTTATGTAGTAAATTTTATGTTTATGATAATATTTGATATATTTGCAATAAATGTCTTTGTACTATATAAGTAAACTAATTATTTAAAGTACAACAATACCGTAAAATTAGATTATAAATTAAAAGTTGGGTTAATTCGGTTAAACCGATAATAGGAAAAAATTATTTTACAAACCGAATTCAAACCAATTTAGTTTTAAAATCGAACCAAACCAAGCGAAATAAACCGGTTTGGTCGGTTAATTCGGTTTGAGCCGAATATTGCTCACCCCGGATGTATATGTATGTATGAATGGGTGTTTACAAATGCGACGCGACAGTGCCTTAAATATCTTTTTCTTTGCCACGCGTAAATATCTATAAAAGCCACGTCAATCCTCTGTTATTCCCCAAACTACCAAAATATCTAAAGATCCCTAAACCTAATTCATAAATAAGTCAAAAATCAACAGAAAAAAAGAAAAACGAAAATAAAAAAAACTACTTCTTCCGGAAAATGCAGTGTATGTTCTTCGCATGCATAGATCAAGCAAGTGTAGGAATAGTAGAGAAATGGGGGAGATTCCTGAAATTGGCGAATCCTGGATTTCATTTCTTCAACCCTTGTAATGGAGAATGGCTCGCTGGAACGCTGTCTACTCGGATCATGTCTCTTGATGTCAAAATCGAGACTAAAACCAAGGTAGTCACCTGAACCCTTGCTTATAATTGTTGTGGATCTTTGTTATTTCTCGTGTCTCCATAAGGTTCTGAATATAGACGTGCTTTAAATGGTTGATAAATATTGTAAAGTTAAGATTGAATACCATGGATTAATTTTGTAGAACAAAAACATTTATGGTTCAAATTTTAGTTCTAAGCAGAATAGTATTTCTTCCACGGGTTTTTTGTGGGAGGAAATCGTACTTGAACTTTTCATTAAATTAAAATAAATAAATAAAAATCTTCTGTGTATGTAGGTTACATGGTCCCATTTGGCATCTATTTGATTGCTGTTTGCTGTTTAATATTTCAAATAATTCATTAATATTGTTGGTTGATTGATACTACAAAAAATTAACTCTGGCATTTGTTTTTATGCTAGGATAATGTGTTTGTTCAGCTTCTTTGTTCAATTCAATATCGAATAATAAAGCATAATGCCGATGATGCATTTTATGAGCTACAAAACCCACAAGAGCAAATCCAAGCATACGTTTTTGATGGTAAATTATTATGATTGCAGTGATATATTCCGCCTTCAATATTCATTATGTATTTCTATCATACATCTAAATAATTATTGCAGTGGTACGAGCTCAAGTCCCTAGAATGACACTAGATGAGCTCTTTGAACAAAAGGGTGATGTAGCTAAATCAGTGCTAGAAGAGCTTGAAAAGGTAACTCATGGTGACTAAACACATGTTTGTAGTACTATTTCATTTATTACATATTATATTGAAAAAAATATGCCTTTAAAATCATATTGTGTAATTTCTGGTTATGATTTTAGTGATGTGGTTTTGTTTACTAAATCTCCTTTTATAATTGATTTGCACCGAGTGACTCATACCTTATCTTTGTCCATGGTTTTGGTTATATGTAATCATTTTAACTAATGCTGCCAACAGACTCTATTAATTTTGCATTTTTTTTTTGAAATCTCTTTGTATGAAAGCTTAAATTGTTCCACTGACGTAATATTTATCGTGAAAAAAGTCTAGTGAACATGACCTTCCACCTGTAGTACCTAATATTCTTGTGAACCTATAGTAGCATTGTAGTGGTACCTAGCCGATGGAGGGGAACCATCAAGGTAAGACGATACGATCAAACAATAAACTTGTATATATCTTACAACACACCAACAAAACATAATATCAATGTAGACAAACATTAGCATAATCAAATAAATTAAAACATCACCAGAGTGCAACATAAGCTCATCAAATGATACATCACATAATATATGAGTTTACGCATCTTCATCACATTATAAACCACATAATACCCCCCCCCCCCCACACACATACATATATATATATATTAAAGTGCTAATAGCTCCATAACATTGCACATCTTAAATAAGAAATTGTAGCTCCATAAAAACGCATATATAAGAAAGCATAACCCTCCCACTTCATCCTCCAGACAACACCATGTGTTATCGCCATATCCGTCTGTCAATCTGTTCATTTAAGGGTATTCAAGAATACAAGAACCAGTGCAAAGAACATTAGGTCAGACAACTGTCTGGTATGAGCGGTATATAAGCCTAAAAAAAATCAATGTATATGCTTTAAAATAGATATAAAGTCAACATATAAATAATAAAGGCAAAATAGTATGGAAAGTCGTACTTCATCTGCTTTTGCATCCAACAAGTTGGTACATAGTAACATCATATTATAATTCACAATCAATGTGTTTGTTACTCCAGCAAAGTGCATATTATGGTGTTGGAATATGACTTGATAATGCCTGCGTCACGTAAGCCATATCAACCATCAAACAACAGGCATCTCTCAAACTTCATAGTGCATTTGAATATATGATAACTCAAATGATGAACATTGTAAGATTTGCGACTACTCAACATCGCGGTTCCATCAATACTTGAATCCTTACCCACTCCGATGATTAGGTAGATCCACTCAGATGGTTCAAAGATACGATCCACTATGACGATCAAGGTGACTGTCCATATCTCCTTCTTACAAGCATACATCACTTCCGTTTAGATATCATGATTCCTTGGCTCATGCATTGATAGAAGGTTGCAAAAATCATTAGATGCGAACACTAGGTGGAAAACATGTAGGATTAATCAAAAGTAAGTCTCTTTTTACTATGCAATTGAAGCACTTAGCGGTTTTATGGCGTTGTAGGTACAAACGTTATAACGGGGTTATGGTGGAAAATAGCGGAGGTGCAAAAAGCTTCATTATGTATCAAACAAAATATTTAATGTTAATTTTCTCATTCTTACGTTACTCTTGTAAGAAAAATAACTACTATTTAATCTAATATAACAAAACCGAAGAATATCATAATTCATGCAATTCAAATTTTGATGACTACATTAGATTTCTAGTTTATGTTAATCGCCAATGCCTTAAAGTTTGGCTTGTACCTTAATTTTATTGATTTGATTTAAGAATGAACTAGCTTGTGTTACATTTATATATTATTTTGTTAAAGCGGATGCTAAAAAGCTTTGTTTTAGCCGACGTACCCAAAAATAGCGTGGCGTAAAGCAAAACTACTTTTTATTAGTGTTAAATTTAAAAAATATAACTGTTGAAGAGCGCTATGTGCTATAATGGGAATTTTGCAATGCTTTAACCTTTTTTTGATAAACTCGGTCATATTAGATAAAATTTTAGAGTTTTGTTTAGTATTTACCGATTGATGAGTGATAGATTTTTTGATATTTTGGAAGCAACAATGGAGGAAAACTATTTGGATCAAACATTTTGATGCTTGTAAGAGGAACCGAGCCTAATTAGTATGTAAGTGGTTCCTAAAACCCGTTTAAATACTTATGTAATGTAGTAAATCTTATCTAGATAGATTAGGGGAAAAATTGTCGGTAAAACTAATCTTGAATCTAGGCAGGTCTTAGGCCAAAGCTTAGAATAATTTTTATAACAGAGATCGTTTGTAAAACCTCTACGCTCTACTCCACAAGTCATCATCATATAAAAATTGTTTGCTTGGATGATCCTTAGATGGTTCAGCTAGTTTTTCTCATAAGTTCTCATCCAGACTTATTGTAACATGGATCCGAACAAGTCCATGTACTTACCAAATTTAGATTCTCTTCACTTTCCAAAATTTTATGTCCCGAATTGACTATTTTGATGGATCGGTGTTGATCTATACGCTTGGTCATAATTTTTCTATTTTGGCTTGCGATCGATACTCCTAAGTCTCAGAGCTCCAAAACATGTCCAACTTTGGCATGGATTATGGTGATGCATTGCTTAGCTTTTTATCATAGTTCAATCCAGCTATAAATCCAACTCTTTTCTAGGCTTTTTGATTTGTGTGCATCCCATAGATGTAGAAATCAACTCCAAACTTTTTGAAGATGACCTAGTGGAACATATTCCACAACTAGGGATTCTCTGTCAGTCTGTCTTGCAATCCAGCGAAGGCTCCATTGTCAAAGCCTTCCCCATGCATTCAAAAATCCTTATTCATAGAAAATCATCCTAATTTCACTCCATGTTAGTGGTTAATTCCATACGAACATAGCATGCAAACACAACAATAACAAATATATCAAACATACAATACATAAAAACATCCTATCATAATCCTAACAGGCATATACATTGCATCCATATCATCCAAACATATGATTTAAAACACTTAAAAATTATCAACATATATTCACGTTTTTTAAATTGGGTCAGTCTTAAAATCAGAGTTTTGACTTGAAAATAGACCCAAATTTTGATATGTAGCATATAAGAGGTCATAAACCCAAATCCAAATCCGTAGTGAACAATGAATCACAGAATTCCCTCCTAAAACACTGATTAGTTGATCTTTGATGGATTTCGTAACGTTGGTATCCTTAATCCTTTTGTTTTAAACCCTAAAAAGTGCGTTTTAAATGTAATTTGAGTGTAGACATGATTAATGAAAATTTAGGTATGTTTTAGGAAGATAAAAAGGTGACTCAGTGGTTGCATGAACTTTAAGATTAGCACAATTTCTAAAATTCTTACTCCAGCCATGAAATTGAGCATTAGGCCTACTGATAAAATCTTTCTAAATTTAAAACTACAATATATCTCAAACCTGTCAGATCAGGTTATTAGTTTAACCATTCTATGGAACAATACCTACCGGAAGGCTATCAAATCTTTCATTTGAAAGAACTAGACTCTAATTTCACTCGTATCAGAATTCATGGTCATCACAAGTTTTCTGGGCCGAAAATGTCCATAATTTATTCTAAAGCCAAAAAATGGGGGGAATAAAACTCAAAGTTGCCGGAAGTTTTTGCTCATTTTGAGTTCGTTTGGTTATGTATTTAATATTTTATCCATCTATTCATATTTTCATGTTTTCAGGTTATAAGTACATGTCTTGGATTTTAAGTGGGGTCGTTATAATAAAAATCATATTAGATTATAAGTGGGGTCGTTATAATAAAAATCGTATTTTCAAATCTTGGATTTTGGTCATGTTTCATATTGGATGAGATGACGGTATCTTGAGTGTATATCTTGGATTATCTCTTTTAATCTTAATTGAGTGTATATCTTGGATTATCTCTTAAGTCTTAAAGTACATGTCTAAAAAATGTTATAATAATTTTTAAATGATTATTGTGTAAAAAATATAACATACTTGGTCAGCGTATCAGAACAAGTTGGAGTGGATGTTTTGGAGTAGAATGAAAGCTTGGTTAGTTATGTAAAAATGAAGCAGTTCATTTTGACTCAAGCCTTGGTACTAATTGAATAATCTCCTTTTATCCGAATAGTGAAATGACATGAAGTGGTGTAGTTCTGCCCGTCTAGATAAAAAAGCTGTAAAATGTCTAAAGACTTGTGCAAAATGTAAAAAAGATTTATGTGAGTAAACAAATATTTAATTTTGGATTGAGATTTGGGTCCATATTTTGGATGTTGGCTGAGATTTGGATATCTAGGACAAGATGAATGTCAAAAATTATGAATGAGATTCGACGTCCAGTCCGTGTGAAAAGGAGATATCGGGTGAGATAAGAAGTATCTAAACCATGGCAGAAATAATTAACTAAACAATTGAATAAAAATAAAATATCTTCTATAACAATTAACGGTTCTTTTACTACCATCAATCTGGTCCAAGGTTAATAAAAAAAACTACTTGTGAAGTTCTGTTTTTGTATAATTATTATTCATGCTGTTTCTCACGCGAGTAATCCTCTTCGAAATATTCCTTTTTTCTGTTTATGTATGTGCATCTGTGTGCAGACATTAATATACTTTCATCAAAATTTGTAGTAAATCAACAATCTTTTGGTGCACACACAATTTTTTTGAAATGCTTTTAGTATGCATAGACAAGATCGTAGGTTGAAATCCCGCTAATGCTAAACATTAAAATTTGTTTGCATTTGAAAATTTTGATATATAAATAAGATCATGAGTTTGAATATCAGTTTCAACAAAAATATTTAATTAAACATCTTTATAATGTTTAGTATGGTAATCTTTAATAATAGTTGGAATAGGTTTGGTGTCACACTTTTTTGGTGTACACGCAAACTACCGAAAATGCCCCTTACAATAAAAATGCACCTTAAAATATTTGAAAAAAAAATCATACTGACTTCGTAATATATTGCATCAGCGACATAATAATTCAATTTAACATAATATTGCATCGACAATAATTACTCTATCTTATCCAAGCATACCATAATCAACATACTAGAATTTGTTTCATTTAATTACTCTATCTTATCCAAGAATACCATAACCAGCATACTAGAATTTATTTTCTTTACGCACTATTACCAGACTTTAAATCCTTTACACACTAATATCCTAAATTTCCTCTATACCATAAACTAATATCCTAAATTTCCTCCACGCATATGTAATTAGGATAATAAATGCAATTTGTTTACATACACGCTAATTTGTTTCCTCCTTTGTTGCCGCAAATTGTTTACATACACGCTAATTTGTTTCCTCCTTTGTTGCCGCAAATTGTTTACATATACACTAATTTGTTTCCTCCTTTGTTGCTGGGTCATCGTATTTCAAAATATTTTCCAACTATTATTAAAGATATGTAAAATACATAACATATGAGGAATAAAAATCCACGCGTGAAGTGCGTGCCGTGACGCTCGTATGCAAAATTGGAATTCTGTGACTGGAGATCATATTAATTCTTTATTCAAAGCTATTTCTTGTGCCGAAAACTTATCTGCAAGACTGCATATACTTGTGTGCGCAGTCAAGCTATATTTTCATGTTGAAGCACACTACATGTTCTTTACCATTGTTGTGGTTTTTTTTTTTTTTTTTTTTAATTAATTAATTAATTTTAAAAGTTCCCATCATTCAGCTATGTAACATGCTATGATGTTAACTATGTCCACCATTCTACCCACTGCCGGCCCTTTACCAAAGCGGCTGAAGCCATTGCTTTGGGCCTCAGCAAAAGTCGGGGCACCATATTCCCGCAAGTTATCAAACGAAAAATAGAAGGGAAAAAAAAAAGCTAGGGCACACAGCCGCAACCGTTTGAACTGAACTCCGTGAAGATTGAAGGCCGAACCGAAGCCACGGTGATGGAAGGGCGACTCGACTAGTTCTCGACAATAATAAGGTAAAGTCACAGTCGCACATCACAGTGATCGATCTGGATTAACGATTGTTTACTGATTTTGATATTCACAACGATCAATTCATGATTTAATGATTTACGATTCAATATTGTTTACTGATTTTTATACTCACCGTGATCGATTCACGATTGAAAGATTACCGATTCACGATTGTCTCACATCAGCTTGGTTTTGACTGATTTTGGATATTGTATTTGTTAAGTTTTAACTCCTGTCCTTGGTTTTATGTACTGTTTATTGTAATTTAACAACAACTTGAAGCTGCAATTAATATTCTAGATTTTAGTGGTAGAACCCTGTTCTATTTGTTCTTATTTCGATATTGCGAATAGTAAAATAAATCTGTTGTTTAGATTGCAGTGACAGTTCAACTATTCAGTTTTGATCCTATTCTGTATGTTAATTTTGGATTTGCAAACATAACTGTTGTGTTCTAGATTGCAATGATTCAACTATTCAATTTTGATCCATATTTTATATGTTTTAACTTTGAGTTAATTAATTATAAAATATGGATTGATTTGTGTAATACGAATTAAATCAAAATCGGCATGTTTAGTTTGTTATTTGAAAGACATAGATAATATACTATGGTTTGACAATTATTAATGGATTTTTTTAATAGTTAGCTAATGTAAAATTTACCCATAAACAATTAAATTCATGTTGTAGCTAATATTTTTTAGTCGAATCTTTTATTTAAAAAGAATTTTAGCTTCAAATTACCATGGTAAATATTTGTGCTAATTTATAACGATAATTGCATTATTTTCAGTATAAGGGCCTCAGTTCTACAATTCGCTTTAGGCACTAAAACTCCTAGGACCGGTTCTAATTTCTACGTAGCATTTTAGATGTTGTGGTGCTGTATGTTTCAGCCATTTTACTAGTTTATTATATTCATATATCAGTCTCTAAAGTTAAAATTTCAAATCTACCATTTAGTCCATTCACGGTTAAAAATCTTTAAACCTTATGATTTGAATCTTATTTATTTTCTCCCTTTATAGTTGTACGTTCAGTCCGATTTAAATTCATTTTGAACTGCAATTGAGAAAAATCATACAATCCGTATTGATTATTTTGATCCACAATTTAAATTTTAGTGTTTTCAAAACAAAATTAAAATGGGAAAAGAAAATTGATTATTGGGTATAGAAGATCAAACATCAAAATCAATTTGGGTGTGCACAAGTCTTAAAATATACGTCTTTTGAATCAATTCACGGTTTAAACCCCTTTCCTTGATTAAAAGTTTGAACTTTGTTAATAGTGATTTGGATTATATTTTGTAAGACTCGTCCATCATACCTAGGATTTCGGTTTTGCATTTGGATGGGAAGAAACATTAAACCTTGTTCATATCTCATTTGATGTATTATAATCTGGACTCCAATACTGTATGTTGCAATTTTCTTTTCTTTTTGTACAGTGCAAAACAAACTATCCACCCAATCATTCTTTTCTTTCATTTCACTGCTTATCTAATGTGGTATGATAAAACAGGTTATGGGAGCCTATGGCTATAACATAGAGCAAATACTAATGGTTGATATTATACCTGATCCTTCTGTGCGTAGAGCAATGAACGAGATAAATGCAGGTTTGTACACTTTCCAATAGACAGAATTAACCACACTGTGTACAAATTTTAGTTGAAGTATGACTATCAGCTAATGCTGTATTATGATAATATTGCAGCCCAAAGGCTACAACTTGCAAACGTGTACAAAGGGGAGGCGGAGAAGGTACTAATGGTAAAAAGAGCCGAAGCAGAAGCGGAATCCAAATACCTAGGAGGGGTAGGTGTGGCAAAGCAGCGACAGGCGATCACGGACGGTCTACGAAGCAACATTTTGGATTTCTCACATGCCGTGAATGGAACCTCAGCAAAGGAAGTGATGGATCTCATAATGATAACTCAGTACTTTGATACCATAAAAGAACTTGGCAATTCATCTAGAAATACAACTATTTTTATACCTCATGGACCTGGCCATATCAGGGACATAGGCGATCAGATACGAAATGGGGTAATGGAAGCTTCCTGTGTTGGTGGTGAGGCGGATCCTCTGGTTCAGTTGCAGTGATAGCCTTGAATGTTAACTAATAATTTGTGAAACAATATTAATATTTTGAGTATCTGGATATGCCTTTCAAATGGATGTAAAGATGGGTAAGTTGATAATATTTCAGAATATTTTATGGTTTATGTTGCATAAAACTATTGTTTATATACGATGATTCAATGAATCGGTACTGTTTTTTCTGTATTAAGTTGCGTATTGGATAATCTGGTCCGTTTGGCTAATGATTACAGCAATGTATTTGCTGATAATAGTTGTTTCTTTTAATCTAGTTTAATATACGTGAGATTATTTATTTTAATGATGAACACAATAGCAAAGCAAAGAACGCTGGAAAAGAAAATCACTCCATGTTTCTTATGTTCATTTGATTTTTAATTAATGAAATACCCACTTGTTTATCGTTAGGTTTCTTATGTTGAGTTTGGATGCATCTGGTTTCCTTGTCATTGTAAGCTTACTGTTGTCATATCTTACTCCCTGACGTATTACCAGTTTTATTTATTTTTTCCCCAAAAAGCACACTCCATATGTTTTTTCAAGTAAATTACCATCAAATGAAATAAATTACTTCATATGATTTTTAAGTGATGTGCATGTCATCTCTATGGCTTTTGTATATGGGAAAAATATTAAGATATTTTTGTTCTAAAACCGAGAAAAAATAAATAAAAGACTAAGAAATCATTATCTAATTATTCAATTTATTTTGTTTGAATTTAAAGAAGAAAATTGGGGGTTAATAAAGCAATAAAAAAGGAGGCGTATAGAAGAGTGAATCAAAAAAGGAGTTGGGTTGACAAAGCAATGAAAGAGAAAAGGTATTGGCGTTAAGACTGTCAACAGATACAAGCTGATTGGGATAGTGCTGTATCCGCATTCATATCCGAAAAATAAAATTTGCATCCGTATGTGTTGTCCTCGAATACTTCAAAAGCATTATCCATGTAACACCCCGTAAATTTTATAACATTAAGTTTCACAGATTAAAGTATAATTAATTCTAAATGAAAGAATTAAGGGAAACGAGTTTCGCCGTTGCGATCGTCTCGGAATTCTGCTTGAGATAGAGTCTGAGTTTGCGTAAATCGGACTCCGTATGAAGGAGTTATGACCTCCGGAAGTTTCAGAATTCAGTTTAAAAATTCAAACAGTTCAAAATCAGTTCGAAATTCGAAAAACAGACCCAAACTGGGCTAGGCGGGAAAATTCCCGTCCAGGACCCAGGTCGACCAGGGGGTCGACCTGGGTGACCAGGTCGACCACATGGTCGACCTGGGGGTCGACCACATGGTCGACCTGGGGGTCGACCTGGCCAGTCGACCTGGTCAGGCCCTGACTGGCCTGGTCGGGTTCTGGTCGAATTTCTGAGCTCTGGTGTGTCACTAGGGCTGACTTGTCACATTCTGGTAGTCTCCTCTCGAAGTGAATGGTCTAGATTCATCTATGATCATCTGACGGCTCAAATCGATCTGAAATTCTATAAATACAACCTAAGACTCAAACCTAAATTCACATAAAAATTAGAGACGAGCAAAACTAAAGTAAAACAAGATTCAAACAACGTTTATCTACCCAAAGGAAAGCATTGCAAATTCAGAAATCAGAAAAACAAGATCGTCGTTTGTTGTAAGTATAGTGATTTTTCCGATGAGAATAAAATTAAGACTTGATTCGATGTAAAGTGGAAATGGAATTTTACTATTGTATAACGATGATGTTAATTCATATCTTTGTATTGCAATGATTGTATTGTGAATGGTATTGGGATGTTTGTGGTATAATGACTTGATGTTGGTCCTATTGTACATTTAGAATGAAGGCAACATCACATACAAGTATATGGTTAAAGTTAGGATTTACACCTATATGTTTATATATTAACTTTGTCACATGCTAGTTTGTGTTTGAAGTTATGCCTAGATAAAATATGTTTAGGCTTATGTTATGCAAGTTTTAGGTTGTAAAATCCTATCACATATGTGACCAAATGTTAGTTCTACATGTTTAGGTGTGTATGTTAAACCTAAGTCATATTTCAAGTTCACACTTATTCATATGTTTGTGATTGATTTGCAAGTTCACATATATGTAAGATGATCTAGTTTGTGTTGTAAATTCACATATGTGTGTGTGGTTTAGTCTACGTTGCAAGTTCAAACCTATGACATTCACGATGACCATTTTGCAAGTTCACCCCTATTATGTTCATATTGACTATGCCAAAAATGCCAAGTTTACACCTATGTCATGTTTATGTTAATGGATTCCTTTATGCAAACTTTGTACGCTAAATTAGGCTAAGTTTTTAGCCTAATATTATATGTCAAAAATCATGCGAGCGGAAAATTAGGCTAAGATTGTTAGCCTAATATTTAGACGGGGTAACGTTGGGGAAATTGGTAATTATAGGAAACTTGACATAAATGGGTGAAAAACCACCTAGGTAATTTATGGCATGAAACAGTATAAATTATATACCTAAAAATGATGAACTTGGAAAGCGGACCATAACATTTAATGGTTAACAAATTTACATATAACCAGTAAAAGAGACAAATATGTAAATTTAGAAAATACGAGTATGCTTAACCCGAGGTTGGATTGAGTTGTGATGTAAACCTGCCCGGACCCGCCCGGCTGTCCAGTAATCACAACAATACCTATCCAATGTGGGAGGTTAAGGCATTGAGCCCAATAAGGACCCGAGGTTAGACTGAGTTGCAGTGTAAACCTGCCCGGAACCGACCGGCTGTCCAGTAAACGCAACAATACATGTCTAATGTGAGTGGTCGGTGCTTTAAAAGGCTAAGGACAGACAAGTCAGGATGGTAGGGTTAAGTTAACTAAAACACTTAACCAATTCAACATGTTAACTAAACTGATGGGTGGGGTTAGGTTAATACGGACACTTAACCACTTAACATGTTTGACTAGAAAACCCTAGTAACGAAGGACCCGTTTCAACAGTAACCCAAATTAGGTATCATGGTACCCTGAAACTAGGCAGGGTGGGGCACGATAACTGGGCTGATTGCAAGTGGTCAAAAGCAACAGCGGTAGGTGCAACGGTGTGGTTTCTAACGGAGTGCGGGCGTGCACACACTTCGGAGCAGACAAACATGGCACTGACATCAGTAGTATAACCTATGTATTCTAGAATTGTGTCGGGCCGCCACCAAGAGACTTGATACACCCCATGGTGAGACCAACATAGGTGTCTACAATCATTGGGGGCCGTATGACACATATGATTATGCGAGTAGGAGCCGATCTTTAGAAAAAGGGGATCACTTCACCCTCAGCATGGGGTGCCAATCAGAATAAGTACAAGTGGGTGCAGAGATATAGTGTGGGGTGCGATAGTATATTCGGTTCTAAACTACTTTATCTTAGTTTATGATACTTTCCTATTTCCAGTTTATTCCTGCCATGCTCTTTGTCTTACTCACATACCGAAGAGTCACTAGACTTACCAGGCTTTATGTCTGACTCTGTTTTTCTTTCGTCTTCTTTTCTTCCGTCCCCCCTAGGTCCACAGGGAGGAAACAACCGAGCTTAGTCAGACTCTTTATAAGCTTCAAGATAGTAGATGTATGGTTTGGACTCTCTTTCATTGGCTATGGCTTTTGGACACATCCTATGGGGATTTATGCAGTTTTAATTATGTTTTATGCTTCTTTATTCAATAATCAAGACAGAAATGATGTTGTAATGTTTTGGAAGTATTGTGAGACAATTATGGAAATGTTTTGTATGCACACATATTTATGAAATAAAAGTCTGTTTGTTTTCCGCTGCTTATATATTTGTGTTTACATCTGTCTTGTGTTTTATCTATGACTTTTACCTATAAACCTCCACCAAAGTTAAGGCATTCCCTTTGTGAGTGACCTTAACGGAGGTGGGGTATTTCACTTGGTATCAGAGCAAAGGTTTACCAGATCTGATAAAAGTTTTTGAAACTATTTTCAAAAAAGAAGTTTAAAGAAGCATTTTTCAAGAAAAAGTGTTGTTATTTTAATAGGCATAATCCCCCAAAGCCATATGCACTATCTCTCTATCCTTTTGTCATGAATCTTTCCTTTTTGTTTTAGCATGTCTGGAGATCTTAACCTTCCAGAAGGGGTACCGATACCTGGCTGGTTCCGAAGGTACCTAGAAGCTAGGGCCAATGATGCGGGCCCAGCAGACATCCCTCCTCCCCCTGTGGCAGCGGTTACTCCTCCTCCTCCTCGTGGAAATGCTTTCGCAAAGACATGTAGAGACTTCAAGGCTATGGGTGGAAAGGACTTTTATGGAACTGAATCCTTTGTAGTAGCAAGAAACTGGCTAAAGGAGACCGAAGATTTGTTTGTCATCTTCGAAGTTGACGATAGGCAAAAGATACAGCTAGCAGTGTGGTTGCTTAAAGATGAAGCTTCTTATTGGTGGGAGATCACCAATGCTAAGAGGTCAGTGGAAACATGGGAAGATTTCAGGATGAGGTTTGAGATGAAATTCCTCTCCCAAGCTGAAAGAAGCCTGCAAATGGAGAAGTTCCTAACTCTTAAGCAAGGAAGCATGACGATCAGGGAGTACGTCAATCAGTTTAATCAACTGGCCAGATTTGGGCTGGATTTAGTAAACACCCAACACAAGAAGGCTCTTCGCTTCGTCAAAGGTCTGAATGAGCCTCTACACAGCCTTGTTATGACCCATATACCCATGGGAGCGACTTATGAAAGCTTGGTGGACATGGCACGAGGAAGACAAGGGCAAGAAAGAGGCAAAGGCGGAAGTGCCTCAAGAAAAGAAAGAAGGTTTACAGGCTAAGAAAACATACTTCAAGAAGGGCGGGAAGAACAACAAATCCCGTGAAAAGAGAAGGTGTAATTTCTGTGGCATTGTTGGGCACATAGTGAAAGACTGCAGAAAGAAGAAGGCAAAGATGAATGGTGGTTGTTTCCATTGCGGAGAGACTGGGCACATGGCTAAGGACTGCCTAAAGAAGCGGGGGCAGGGACAGAGGACTGGATCCACTTCAGGGGGTCAGGTTCACGCACTGGTGGCACCTCCACAGGAACGAGGTAGTAATATTTCTGTAGAAAGTGTAGTCTATCTTTATGATCATCCAGTTCGCTCTCTCTTTGATTCTGGCGCATCACACTCCTTTATTTCATCTGCTTTAGTAGAATCTCTGCACCTAGACACTAGTATGGTAGAGGATCCCTTGGTTATTTCAAACCCAATTGGGGGCTCAGCTTATTTGTCAATGGTTTGTTTGGGTTTGAAAATCTCTATTCTAAGTGTTGAATTTAGATGTAGTGCCTTTGTTTTGGGTTTCTCGGGATATGGATTGATCTTAGGCATGGACTGGTTATCCAGTAACAATGCCATTCTTGATTGTGAGAAGAGAGTGGTTAGACTCTTGACTCGGCTCGGTAACACTCTAGAAATTTCTTGTAATCCCTTGAATGCTGTTATGCTTAGTTATCTAGATTCGCTTGATGCTTCTGTTGAGAATTTGCAGTCGGTTAGAGTGGTCCGGGAATATTCGGATGTCTTTGAGAAGGTGAAGGGCTTACCTTCGAGGCAGGAAATAGACTTCCGCATATATCTTGTTGATAATGCAAAGCCCGTAGCTTTACCTGTTAGACACATGGCTCCAAAGGAGAGAAAGGAGCTCAGTAAGCAGGTTAAAGAGCTTCTTGAGAAGGGGTTCATTAGATGAAGCATTTCGGAATGGGGTGCTCCAGTGGTGTTCGCAACCAAAGCGGACGGTTCGCTTCGCCTTTGCGTTGACTATAGGGAGCTAACCAAGCTGACAAAAAAGAATAGACACCCTCTTCCCAGAATCGACGATTTGTTTGATCAGCTTGTAGGTGCGTCGGTTTTCTCCCAACTTGATCTGGCTACTGGGTTTCATCAGCTAAGAGTAGCTGAAGATAGCATTGATAAAACGACGTTCAGAAACCCAAACGGTTTCTTCGAGTGGCTTGTCATGCCTTTCGGCTTGACAAACGCACCCGCTTATTTCGTAGACCTAATGAGCAGGGTGTTCAGAGAATTCCTCAATAGGTTTGTGGTGGTCTTCGTAGACGATACTTTGATCTTCTCAAAGAATGAGGAAGAACATGCTCAGCATTTAAAAGAAATCATGGATACTCTCCGTGCACATCAGCTAAAAGCCAAATTCTCCAAGTGTCACTTTTGGAGAGAAGAAGTAAGGTTTCTTGGGCATGTAGTGTCCAAAGAGGGGTTAGCCGTGGACCCCGCGAAAGTAGTGGCGGTGCAAGATTGGAAGGCACCAAGGAACGCAACCGAAGTCCAAAGTTTTCTTGGACTAGCAGGTTTTTACCGTAAATTCATTAGGGATTTTGCAAAAATCTCAGCTCCACTCACAAGGCTAACAAAGAAGAATCTAGCGTTCGTTTGGGATTTGGATTGTGATATTGCTTTCCAACGCTTGAAAAGGGCTCTTACAACAGCCCCAGTTCTAACTTTGCCTGATGGAAGCAAGATGTTCACAGTATACATGGATGCATGTGGAGCGGGACTAGGCGCTGTTCTAATGCAAGAAGGAAGGGTAGTAGCTTATGGTGGAAGACAATTGAAAGTTCATGAAAAGAACTACCCAACCCACGATCTTGAGTTGGCCTCCATCGTCTTTGCACTTAAGTCTTGGTGCCATTAACTCCTAGGTGAGAAGTTCGAATTATACACTGACCATAAATCGTTGAAGTATCTTTTCTCTCAGAAAGATCTTAACTTAAGGCAACAAAGATGGATGGAGTTTCTTGCCTCGTATGATTTCGAGATTTCCTATACTCCTGGCAAGGGCAATGTAGTAGCAGATGCCTTAAGTAGAAAGAAGCTGACACTAAGCCCTCTCTTTGTAGAAAGGCAAAGCTTGGAGTATATAGCCAGTTTTAACTTTAGGCCCTCCTCTGATTTTGTACCGGGTCTATTAGCATCTCTTGAAGTGCGCCCTACTCTTTTGGACTCAATAGGGACTGCACAACGAGAAGACCCTCAGCTTGATGATGTGATTGATAAACTTATTAGAGGTGAGACTTCTAGTCACCTCAATAGATACACCATCGATGATAAAGGTTGGCTAAGACGGGATGGAAGACTATGCGTCCCACAAGCAAGAGAGTTGATAAAGAAGGTTCTCGAGGAAGCACATCATTCCAAGATGACTATACACCCTGGCGGAGATAAGATGTACAAGGATATAAAAAGAACTTTCTTTTGGAGTGGCATGAAGAAGGACGTGGCAGATTTCGTTTCTAAGTGCATGACCTGCTAATAGGTCAAGGCGGAACAGAAGAAGCCTGGAGGACTGCTTCATCCTCTAGAGGTCCCACAATGGAAGTGGGATAGCATTTCAATGGACTTCATTGATGGTCTGCCTAGGTCAAGAAGGGGCAATACTAGCATTTGGGTAATAGTGGACAGGCTCACAAAAAGCGCCCACTTTTTACCTGTTAAGAGTAGAAGGACTGCCTCATCTCTAGCGTCTCTTTATCTTAAAGAGATAGTTCGACTCCATGGAATACCCTCCAGCATTGTTAGTGATCGAGACCCTATCTTTACAAGCGAGTTTTGGCGGAGTCTGCAAGAAGCTGTAGGCACACAATTATGCTTGAGCACGACCTATCACCCCCAAACCGATGGCCAGATGGAAAGGGTGAACAAAGTTTTAGAGGATCTTTTGAGACTTTGCGTTCTTGACTTTGGAGGGACATGGGAGGATCATCTTCCTTTAGTGGAATTCGCCTACAACAACAGATACCAAGCCACCATTGGCATGGCTCCCTTCGAAGCCTTGTATGGAAGACCGTGCCGATCACCAACTTGTTGGTGGGAGTCTATAGATAAGCTTATACTTGGGCCAGACATGATTAAAGAGACTTCGGAGAAAGTGGACTTAATACGAAGAAGGATGAAGACGACCCAAGATAGACAGAAATCCTACGCCGACAAAAGAAGGACCGACCTTGAGTTTGAGGTTGGGGACAGGGTTTTCCTTAAGGTATCTCCTTTAAGGAACGTCGTTCGCTTTGGATCCGCAGGAAAGCTAGCACCAAGATTTGTAGGGTCGTTCTCTATCATCGAGAAGATTGGGAAGATGGCTTATAGAGTAGAGTTGCCCGAAAGATTAGCTGGAGTCCACAATGTCTTTCACGTTTCTCATCTCCGGAAATGTTTACATGAGTCTGCGGAAGTGGTGGAGCCAAGCATCCTAAAGGAAGTTGAAATAGAACGAGAAGCGACTGTGAGGAAAGTTCCAATTCGTGTCTTGGGAACTGAAATCAAAAAGCTACGCAACCGTGAAGTCAAGCTCGTTAAAGTGCAATGGAGCGACGCCGAGGAAGACGCGACTTGGGAAACTGAGGACATAATACGCGCTGCCTACCCTTTTCTTTTTGAGGGTACATCTTTGATCTCTCTTTTTCCTTAAGTTATGCTTGTATCTATCTTTTTAGGTATATCTTCTCGGTCCTTTTTCCTAACTCCTTAGGTAGAAAACTATTGGATGCAAACATGTATTTGAAAACATGTTATGGATGATGGATGCAAGTGGTTGCTAGTGATTGCTAGTGGTTGCTCGTGGATGCATATACACACACACCCTAGGTTTTAGATCGGCTCAGTCACTTCATATTGCATAAGCATATATGTATTCATATTTGTATGTGATTGAAACTTGATATGTTGTCACATGGATGTCGCATTTGTATGAATAGTTGCGCACTCATGTAGAATTATGAGTAGGGAAAAATTCGCATACATAATGGATTCATGACACTTACATGGTTCGCACTAAGGAGGTCAACTGAATCAGTGGACCGCCTAATTTTTGCATTAGATAAGGACATATACACACACTATGCATATGATCATGAAGCATTAGACCACTTTTAAGGACAATGGATGCCTGTGTTTGTTGGTTGAGTAGATGGATGATTGGCTGGTAGGGCACATTCTTCCTAACTTGAAGATTTCGGGGATGAAATCCTTTTAAGAGGGGGAGAATGCAACACCCCGTAAATTCTATAACATTAAGTTTCACATATTAAAGTATAATTAATTCTAAATGAAAGAATTAAGGGAAACGGGTTTCGCCGTTGTGATCGTCTCGGAATTCTGCTTGAGATAGAGTCCGAGTTTGCGTAAATCGGACTCCGTATGAAGGAGTTATGACCTCCGAAAGTTTTGGAATTCAGTTTAAAAATTCAAACAGTTCAAAATCAGTTCGAAATTCGAAAAACAGACCCAAACTGGGCTGGGCGGGAAAATTCCCGCCCAGGACTCAGGTCGACCAGGGGGTCGACCTGGGTGACCAGGGGGTCGACCTGGGTGACCAGGTCGACCACATGGTCGACCTGGGGGTTGACCTGCCCAGTCGACCTGGTCAGGCCCTGACTGGCCTGGTCGGGTTCTGGTTGAATTTCTGAGCTCTGGTGTGTCACTAGGGCTGACTTGTCACATTCTGGTTGGCTCCTCTCGAAGTGAATGGTCTAGATTCATCTATGATCATCTGTTGGCTCAAATCAATATTAAATTCTATAAATACAACCTAAGACTCAAACCTAAATTCACATAAAAATTAGAGACGAGCAAAACTAAAGTAAAACAAGATTCAAACGACGTTTATCTACCCAAAGAAAAGCATTGCAAATTCAGAACTCAGAAATCAGAAAAACAAGATCGTCGTTTGTTGTAAGTATAGTGATTTTTCCGATGAGAATAAAATTAAGACTTGATTCGATGTAAAGTGGAAATGGAATTTTACTATTGTATAACGATGATGTTAATTTATATCTGTGTATTGTAATGATTGTATTGTGAATAGTATTGGGATGTTTGTGGCATAATTGACTTGATGTTAGTCCTATTGTACATTTAGAATGAAGGCAACATCACATACAAGTATATGGTTAAAGTTAGGATTTACACCTATATGTTTATATATTAATTTTGTCACATGCTAGTTTGTGTTTGAAGTTATGCCTAGATAAAATATGTTTAGGCTTATGTTATGCAAGTTTTAGGTTGTAAAATCCTATCACATATGTGACCAAATGTTAGTTCTACATGTTTAGGTGTGTATGTTAAACCTAAGTCATATTTCAAGTTCACACTTATTCATATGTTTTTGATTGATTTGCAAGTTCACATATATGTAAGATGGTCTAGTTTGTGTTGTAAATTCATGTATATGTATGTGGTTTAGTCTACGTTGCAAGTTCACACCTATGACATTCATGATGACCATTTTGCAAGTTCACCCCTATTATGTTCATATTGACTATGCCAAAAATGCCAAGTTTACACCTATGTCATGTTTATGTTAATGGATTCCTTTATGCAAACTTTGTATGCTAAATTAGGCTAAGTTTTTAGCCTAATATTATATGTCAAAAATCATGCGAGCGGAAAATTGGGCTAAGATTGTTAGCCTAATATTTAGACGGGGTAACGTTGGGGAAAATTGGTAATTATAGAAAACTTGACATAAATGGGTGAAAAACCACCTAGGTAATTTATGGCATGAAACGGTACAAATTATATACCTAAAAATGATGAACTTGGAAAGCAGGCCATAACATTTAATGGTTAACAAATTTACATATAACCAGTAAAAGAGACAAATATGTAAATTTAGAAAATACGAGTATGCTTAACCCGAGGTTGGATTGAGTTGTGATGTAAACCTGTCCGGACCCGCCCGGCTGTCCAGTAATCACAACAATACTTATCCAATGTGGGAGGTTAAGGCATTGAGCCCAATAAGGACCCGAGGTTAGACTGAGTTGCGGTGTAAACCTGCCCGGAACCGACCGGCTGTCCAGTAACCGCAACAATACCTGTCTAATGTGAGTGGTCGGTGCTTTAAAAGGCTAAGGACATACAAGTCAGGATGGTAGGGTTAAGTTAACTAAAACACTTAACCAATTCAACATGTTAACTAAACTGATGGGTGGGGTTAGGTTAATACAGACACTTAACCACTTAACATGTTTGACTAGAAAACCCTAGTAATGAAGGACCCGTTTCAGCGGTAACCCAAATTAGGAATCATGGTACCCTGAAACTAGGCAGGGTGGGGCACGATTACTAGGCTGATTGTAAGCGGTCAAAAGCGACAGCGGTTGGTGCAACAGTGTGGGTTCTAACAAAGTCCGGGCGTGCACACACTTCGGAGCAGACAAACATGGCACTGGGCATCAGTAGTATAACCTATGTATTCTAGAATTGTGTCGGACCGCCACCACGGGACTTGATACACCCCATGGTGGGACCAGCATAGGTGTCTACAATCATTGGGGGCCATATGACACATATGATTATGCAAGTAGGAGCCGATCTTTAGAAAAAGGGGGATCACTTCACCCTCAGCATGTGGTGCCAGTCAGAATAAGTACAATTGGGTGCAGAGATATAGTGTGGGGTGCGATAGTATATTCGGTTCTAAACTACTTTATCTTAGTTTATGATACTTTCCTATTTCCAGTTTATTCCTGCCATGCTCTTTGTCTTATTCACATACTGAAGAGTCACTAGACTTACCAGGCTTTATGTCTGACTCTGTTTTTCTTTCGTCTTCTTTTCTTCCGTTCCCCCCCTCCAGGTCCACAGGGAGGAAACAACCCAGCTTAGTCAGACTCTTTACAAGCTTCAAGATAGTAGATGTATGGTTTGGACTCTCTTTCATTGGCTATGGCTTTTGGACACATCCTATGGGGATTTATGCAGTTTTAATTATGTTTTATGCTTCTTTATTCAATAATCAAGACAGAAATGATGTTGTAATGTTTTGGAAGTATTGTGATACAATTATGGAAATGTTTTGTATGCACACGTATTTATGAAATAAAAGTCTGTTTGTTTTCTGCTTCTTATATATTTGTGTTTACATCTGTCTTGTGTTTTGTCTATGACTTTTACCTATAAACATCCACCAAAGTTAAGGCATTCCCTTTGTGAGTGACCTTAACGGAGGTGGGGTGTTTCAATCCATATCTGTATCTGTGAATATTTATAACAATCCAAAAATTTAAGTAATAATAATTAATTAAAAAATAATTAATTATAAAATAAGTTCGTGAAATTATCACAATTTAGCTACGAGAGTTGCACCATTGAATCCATAGCAAATTCTGTGTAATTTACATATATAACTTATCAAAATCCGAGTTCATGTAAAAACATTACTGAAGAAATAATAATTCAAAAATATATAAATTTAGAATATAAAACAACATAAGAAAATAACAACAACAACAATAATAATAAAAAGGCCCTAGGAGTTGACCCTAGGTAGGGTTAGGTCAGCCCCTACCTAGGTCAGTCGACCCACAAAATAGGCTGGACGAAAATTCGTCCAAGTGCTAGCCGATTGAGTTTAAATCTTTATTTCGTAAATTATAACGTGTTGATTCTTTAATCAGATGGTTAAATTTGGCTCTGTGATGTGTTTGGATCAGATTCAATCAACTGATCCTATGATCTAAGATCCCCAAGCACCACTATAAATAAGAATATATGTTAGGGACTGCGCAATGAATTGTTCAGGCAAAGCAAACACTAGAGGGAGGGGGGAGGGTGAATAGTGTTTGTAAGAATTTAAACAAAACTTGAAATTAAAGAGAATTATGGAATGAATCAAACACCACAAACACAATCACAGACACAGATTCAAACACAGATGAAAAATAAACAGAAATAAAAATGCAGAAAAAGGAAAGAACAGACCGGATTTTACACTGGTTCGGATCACTCCTACGTCCAGTCCCGCACAACGCTGGATTGTGCAGAGTTTTGTTACTATTTCCAATAGTCAAATACAGCCTCCTTGATTTCACGGCTCAACAAGGAGACACCGACTCCTATCCCTTGATTTCACGGCTCAACAAGGGCACACCGACTCCTATTCCTTGATTTCACGGCTACAAGGATACACCGATTCCTCTTTGACTTACAAACAGGGTTTACTCAACCCAAGCAATTACAAAACAACCCTATAACTCTTCAATAGCACTTGATTCAGAGAGTAGAGAGTGTAGAGAGAAGAAGTTTGATCAAGACAGAAGTGAATTCGGCAGAGTATAAGTGTAAGAATCATAAAAATGATTAAGAATAATGGTGGGATGAAAGAGTATGAAGTTAGAGAAGAAGATATGTTAAAAAATTCGGTTTTAACCTCTTTTCATAGAGTATGAAGGGTTGCAAAGGTTCTGAAGCGTTTCAAATAGTGAAAAGACACTTCTCTTCAAAATTAGAAAAACTAGCCGTTATATGTCGACATGCTCTTTTTGCTATGTCGACATACCTATGTACATTTTTTTTTCAAAGCATTTTCAAGTGTTTTTGATATAAAACTAATTTTGGAAATTCTTGAGTGAAATTCTAGTGTTGTAAATTAATATTATATGATAGAAAAACATATGAAAACATATTTTTAAACTATATAAATATATTTATAAAATTATAAGGTTTTAAACTATATATAAAGTATAAAAAAATTTAAGTTTGAAAAAAAAAGAAGAACAAAAATAGAAACAAATAGAAAAACAAAATAGAGAGGATTGAGGATAGAACTGAAAATCGGAATTTGAATTTGAATTTGAACCTAGAGTGCTATTTAGAGTCTTACAAAATCTAGACTCTATAAATATATTAATCTTGAACTCTTAATTACTCATGAGTCTTGAAATTTCTCTGATCTTTGAATCTTTATCATCTTTATAACTGTACAGTCTTCAGTAATATTTCATGTATATAATTCCTGCACACACACACACACATATATATTCTATACAAAAAGTGTTAGTATATATTTTATAATCAATGATTGTTAGTATATATTTTATAATCAATGATAATTGAAATAAGGTTGTTGTCATCAAAACTCCATTCTCCAACAATCTCCCCCTTTTTGATGATGACAACCTTAGTTTATAAAATATCATACTTGTATATACCTGTTTGATGATGTTCCTCTTATACCCCCCTGTCTGTAAGAATTCTATAAAACTATGCCTATATTTTATAATTTCTCCTCCTTTGGCATTATCAAAAGAAAGATAAAAGATACTCACCCTAAGTTATACAACTCTAGGATCTAAGTAATATTCATAAAAACACTCCTCCTAAATTGTATAATTCTCTGAAGTAATTATCCCTAATAAAAATACTCCCCCTTAATGTGATATTTTTTTTTGAAAACAAAAATGTGTGATCTTCTAAAAAGAAGAGAGCACACATATATAATATAAAGACAAAAAAGCTTCAATATCCGACAACAAGTCCAATATGAGACAAAAGCAATACAAAACACGACTATAAGAAAGTAAAGGAAAGTAGATAGATGAGCTCCAGATAAACCACCGCCCATCATACTTCAATATCGAATTCCGGCAAAGCCACCACTCGAAATTGAAGTATATCTACTCCAATACCAAAACTATTCGCTCCATGCTAAATACAAAAAAAAGGAAACTAAAAATCCCAAAAACTCTCCAACACAAAACACAAAAAAGATCCAAATAAGATAACAGCCACCAATCCAGATAGCAACCACAGAGCTCCTCAGCTATAACAACAACCTGAAATCAGACAGCTGCCACAAAGCTCCTCAGCTATAATCAATAACTGAAACCTGAGAGAAACTAGACAAATCATTAGTGACCATCACATATATATGAGTATATGTGTGTGTGTATATATATAACTATATATCCGTACATATATGTGAAGAAGAAATAAAAAGAAACAGAGACAAAAGACAACACCAAAAAGTAGAAATTAACAACAAATGCAATATCTATAAGGTCTAAAATATCTATTGAATCTAAGAAATAAACTCAAATTAAGTCTAACCTTAATCAAAAAATTCTCAAAATGTAATTCACCAAAAAACTTATACTGTGAGTTAGACATCCAATCCAAGCAGAAATTAACAATCCTAACGATTAAACTTTCAGCAGAAACTGAAACAGAATGAAAAAATCTTTGATTCCTCTCCAACCATATGAACCAACTAATGATAGTAACTAAAGAATCCATCGCATATCTCTGCCTAGAAGAATAAGAAAGTCTACCACAATCCCAATAAGCAACACAACTACTAAAAGGACAAAAACTACCAAAAACAAAAATCCTAAAAACCATATTTAAAATATAATTGGTAAAAATACAAGAGAAAAATAAATGATCAACATCTTCAACCAAAAGACCACAAAAACAACACTTAACATCAAAAATAATAGTCTTCTTCTTTAAAAGCTCAACCGTATTAAGCTTCCAATGAATAATCAACCATATAAGAAACTTAGCTTTAGGAGGAGAATTCGAATTCCAAAGGAACATAAAAGGATACAAAGAAACACCAGAAAAATTAATAAAATTATACATAGAATTAACGGAGTATACTAAACTCTTATCAAAACCCCAACTAATACAACCTCCATTCTCATCCAAATGATACAAAGCTAACTTAGCTTTTAGTAAGACTAATTGCCTTAACATACTCCTTTCTAACATATTAACAAAGGAAAACTCCCACGGGGGATCTAAATCCCCTCTATAAACGTCTTTAATCAAAGCATTCTTAAAGCAGCAATTATTAAAGAGCTCACTAAAATTAATTTTAAGCGGCAAATGAGAAATCCATGAATCATGCCAAAAGAAAGTAAGATTCCCCGAATGAACAGTCAACTTACATCCTAAATTAAAAAAATCAAAACAATTCAAAACAGACCTCCAAAAATAAGATAATCTATTAATCCAACTAAAACTAGAACCAACTTTAAACTCACCCCTAGAATAATAAAATTTGGAAATAATAATCTTCCAAGTAGCCGACACCTCAGGGCATCTGTAACACCCCGTATGTTGAATAACTTGTTATAATATAAAACAGGGCAGAATTAAATTTTAAAATCTGAATCAGGGGAAACGGGCTATGCCATTGCGTTCCTCTCAGAAAAATACGCGAAATAGAGTCCGAAATTTCGTGAATCGGAGTCCGTATGTCCGAGATATGGGCTTTAGAAGTTTCACGAAAAATCAGAAAACGAAACAGATTTCAAAAATGCATATTATGGGCTAGGCGGGAAAATTCCCGCCAGACCCAGGGAGTCGACCTGCCCACCAGGTCGACTGGGGAGTCGACCCTAGTGTCGACCTCCCTGGTCGAGCCCAGGTGACCTGGGTGCATCAGTTTGGCTTTTGGGCTGTGTTTTGGTGGCTAGGACGTGATCTGACGGCTCTAATCTAATTTAGGGTTAATCTAAGGGCCTAAAACACCTAACTAATCTATAAATACACCCTAAGACTACCCTAATTCATACTAAAAATAGCTACAACACCGTTATGCCGTCAAAATGCAACTTGAAGGAGCCTCCATCAATCTAAAGAGGAAGATAGCTTCTCAAATCAATCTCTAATCAACTCTAGCAACTTAATCTTCTTCTTAGGAGTGCTAATCAAAAAGTTGTGAGTTTTCTATAGCCTTAATAACCAATTGTTGAAATGATTATGATAGGATATAATGAGGTTATGGCTATGAATGTGGATCAATGCAAGATTATGTTATCATATGCTATGTGTTTGTGATGTTATGCAAGTTATGCAAGTTATGTGCTATATGTTCATGAAGTTATGCAAGTCATATGATACATGTTCATGATGTTATGCAAGTTATGTAAGTCATATGCTATGTGATTATGATGTTATGCAAGTTATGCAAGTCATATGCTATGTGTTTGTGGTGTTATGCAAGATTTGCAAGTCATATGAGAAACATTGATCCATTATGACACCATGATATGCAAGTTTGGTGTATGATTATAGGCTAGTTCATACATGATATGATATGCAAGTTTGGTGTATGATTATATGCAAGTTCATATATGACATGTTATGCAAGTTTGGTGTATGATTATATGCAAGTTCATATATGACATGTTATGCAAGTTGGTGTATGATTATATGCAAGTTCATATATGTCATGTTATGCAAGTTGGGTGTTTGATTATATGCAAGTAACATGTGCAAGTTTACACCTTAGTATGATATGCATACATATGCAAGTTAACCCCTTTGTATGTCATACATACATATGCAAGTTTACCCCTTTGTATGACATGAATAACTTATGCAAGTTAACCTCTTTATGACATATGTGATTCATGCAAGTTTGGGTTGATTATTTATGCTAGTTGGGTTGATGCTATATGCATGTTGACACCCTTAAACCCATTTTGATGCTAATGTTATGCAAGTTGAACCCATTGTATTTGTGATGAATCTTCCCTTTTATGTCATGTTAGCGAATTACGTGGGGAACGATGGGGTTAATATACATGTTAATAAAATGGTGTGAAATTGGTATGATTATGCATACCATAATGCGGATGGACATAATTGAGTCAATTATGTACATCGTTAAAATTGCAATTAATTAGGGAAAATTAATTCGAAATATGGGGGTGATTAATTAGGTGTAATTAATCGACTAAGACACGAGGTTGGACCCTTTTGTAGCATAAGACTGCCCGGAACTGACCGGCAAATCCAGCGGCTACAAATGATTGGCCCAATGTGAGAGGTCTTAGGCACAAACTAAATATGTGACAAGTGTATAGACACGAGGTTAGACTCGGTTATGGCGTAAGGCTGCCCGGACCCAACCGGCAAATCCAGCTGCCATAAAAGATTGTCTAATGTGAGAGGTCTTTACAACGGTTACGTTCTTAATCAATTAAGAAACACTTAACCAGATAAGCATGTAGTGGGGCATGAAGGGTTAAGTGGGTGCCTTGGGTGGCATGTGGAGATTAAGTAAGTGCCTTGGGTGGCATGAGAAAATCTAGTGGTTGCCTTGGGTGGCAATAGAAAATACGATTAGAATACTTAACCAAGGTGGAACATGTAATTAAACATGATTAAAGGGTTAAGTGGGTGCCTTGGGCGGCATGAGGAAATCTAGTGGTTGCCTTGGGTGGCAATAAAAGATAAGATTAGAATACTTAACCAAAGTGGTACATGTAATTAAACATGATTAAAGGGTTAAGTGGGTGCCTTGGGTGGCATATGGAAAAATCTAGTGGGTTGCCTTGGGTGGCAATAGAGAATACGACTAGAATACTTAACCAAAGTGGAACATGTAACTAAACATGATTAAAGGGTTAAGTGGGTGCCTTGGGTGGCATGTAGAAATCTAGTGGGTGCCTTGAGTGGCAATTGAAATATGATTAGATGACTTAACCAAACCTTAACATGTAAGTGGGCATGATTATGGAAAAGGGGTTAAGTGGGATGCACTAGATAAAATGACATGCTTAAGTAGTAGCTTGTGGGGGCCTTGAGTGGCAATTGAAATATGATTAGATGACTTAACCAAACCTTAACATGTAAGTGGGCATGATTATGAAAAAGGGGTTAAGTGGGATGCACTAGATAAAATGACAAGCTTAAGTAGTAGCTTGTGGGGGCCCATTTCAACCAGTAACCCATACGTATCTTATTGGGCTCGACCCATGTCGAGGACGGGACACGCGTACTGGGCTTGACTATAAGAGGCCAAAACGGGGTAGCGGTGGCAACGCGAGTCCAACGGGTTTCATATGCGTGTGTGGACCCGGGCTGGTAGGTAAGACGTTGTTGCATCGTGTAGGTATAAGCCGTGCACCATTGATTATCGGGTTGCCACTTTGGGGAGTGATACACCCCACTGTGGGGCCAGCACGGGTATCTACGGTAGGGAGCCGATCGCTTGGGGAGTAGCAGGTACACCTAGTGGAGATAGGGGCAGACGGCACCTATATAGTCAGCTAGGGGTACAAGAAGCTACTATTAAAATTACTAAGTTGTGGGTACACCTAGTCGAGATTGGGGCAGACAGCACCTATGTAGACAACTAGGGGTACACGAAACTATTATTAAAAATTACTAAGTACACTTAGTGGGATCAACCTTTAAGTAGGAATTACCCTTGGGTGGGTGGATCTGGTGTGGTGCAGTGTAGGAATTATCCTTGGGTGGGTAGATCTGGTGTGGTGCAGAGTAGTATTTATCCTTGGGAGGATAGGCGCGTCTTTACCGTTATCTTAGTTTATCCTAAGTCTAGTTGGCTACTTAGTGTAGTCATTTATCCCCAGTCATACCGTACCAGGTTTATATCATACCCTAATTACTTTAATGATTGTATTGTTAAGGTTATAGGGCTCACTCAGACTTATGTCTGACCCCGTTGTTTTTATCTTTTCCCCAACCCTCAGGTTCTCAGAGTGGGCCTAGCACTAGTGGGCTTTGATCAGATTGCTTTATCTATCTTTTGGAGCTTGGACTCTTGAAGAAAAGCTCGGTTATCTTTTCTATTATGGCTATTAGCATATAGTGGGATTATGTACTTATGTTTTAACGAGATGGATATTTTGTACTTGATTCTTGTTGGTTTTTGAGATGTAACCAAACATGTTTACCTTCTGCTGCAATGAAATGATGTTTTAAAATTTCAAGTATTACTTATATCTGTCTTATTGTAATTTTTCAGTTCTATATTCACTTAAATACTCCACCGAAGCTAAGGCATTCCCTTTGTGAGTGACCTTAGCGGGTGTGGGGTGTTACACGTGGTATCAGAGCTTAAGGTTACCAGAACAGATAAAACTTTTAGAAAAACTATTTTTCTAAAAACATTTTTGTAAGAAGTATTTTCAAAAACATGTCTTTTAAGAGAAAAGTTTTTAAAAGAAAAGCATAATCCCCAATAGCCATATATCCCTCCTTCGTTTCTCCGTTTTGAATCTCTTCCTCTATCTCTTTTTTAATTTCCCCTCCGCGTATAGGTATCTTTTTAAGATAAATAAGGACTTCCGTATGAAGGACGAAAGAACCACTTCAAGGGACTAAGACGTTTGCCGGGCTAGGAAGTTAGTCCAAGGAGGTGGAGGGCTTATGGGTACCTTTAAGATGGACGAGAGAGGAAGGTTCAAATAGCTATTAGGTAAATGAAGGACGAAACCTCATCATGGTGGGAGGTCATGAAAGGAGAATGTGAAGGGGAAGGCTAGTTGTTTTGGAGAAATAGGACACCTTGGGGTTGTCCAAAGTGGTAAGGACGAAGTACAGGATCTTCTGGAGGGTAGATGTATTCCCTCACGACGGGTATACCTGATGGGGGTAGGACCGTCTAAGTTGAAATTCGGTTCTCTCGATCATCCTGTTCGAACTTTATTCGACTCTAGTGCACCACATTCATTTATCTCATCATCATTAGTTGAGTCACTGCACCTAGACACCAGTTTAGTAGATGATCCCGTGGTTGTTTCAAACCCAATTGGGGGCTCCACTTATTTGTCCATGATATGTTTGGGTTTGAAGATCCTCATACTTAGCGTTGAGTTTAGGGGTGATGCTTTTGTTTGGGCTTCACGGGCTATGGGTTGATTTTGGGCATGGACTGGTTATCCAGTAATGGTGCCATTCTTGATTTTGAAAAGAGAGTTGTTGAGCTCATAACCCGCTTGGGTAACACTCTCGAGATCTCTTGTAATCCCATAGATTTTGTTATGCTAAGTTATCTTGAATCGCTTGACGCTTTGGTCAAGAGTTTGCGATCTGTTAGAGTGGTCCGGGAATACTCGGATGAGTTTGAGGAGGTGAAGGGCTTACCTCCGAAGCGGGAGATAGACCTCCGAATATATCTGGTGGATAATGATAAACCTGTATCTTTACCAGTGCACCACATGGCTCCTCGTGAGAGGAGGGAACTCCATAAGCAAGTAGGGGAGTTGCTTGAGAAGGGGTTCATAAGACGAAGTATATCAGAGTGGGGTGCTCCAGTAGTTTTTGCCACGAAGGCGGATGGGTCCCTCAGACTTTGTGTAGACTATAGAGAACGCAACAAGCTCACAAAGAAGAATAGACACCCATTGCCGAGGATTGAGGATCTCTTTGATCAGGTTGGTTGGCGCCTCAGTGTTTTCGCAGTGGGACTTGGCCACGGAATTTCATCAGTTGGGAGTGACTGAGGATAGTATAGAGAAGACCGCCTTTAGGACTCCGGATGGTTTCTATGAGTGGCTTGTGATGCCATTTGGTTTGACGAACGCCCCCGCATACTTTGTTGATTTGATGAGGGTGTTCAGGGAGTTCCTTAATAAGTTTTCGTATGTGCTTAATAGGTTAAGCAAAGCCAGTTATTTGATCAACGGTGGTTTTGGAGCGAGACTGGCAAGGACATCCAGAGTTGGACAAGGGCTTAATCATTTAGCCGTTTTACTAGTATCATCTCATGTAGGTCATCTGAATTCGAAGGAGGTATCCCTTGGGTGTTTGTCTGATATTGGTTTAGGCCTTTGGGGCTTGCACTTGGGGGATGTCGAGTTCGACTAGGATGGTTTGCGTGAGAGATGGATAGTTGTGACGATTTTGTATGGGAGAATATCCTGGTTTTCTCCAGAAGTGGAGAAAAGCATGCCCTACATCTTAGGGAAGTGTTGGGGACTCTGCGAGCGCATAGCCTTAAGACAACAAAGGTGGATGGAATTCTTAGCATCCTATGATTTCGAGATAGCATATACCCCTGGCAAGGGTAACATGGTGGCAGACACCTTGAGCGGAAAAAGGTTGTCCTTGAGTCCATTGTTCGTGGTACGACGAAGCTTGGAATTTATCTCGATGTTTGATTTCAGACCTTCCGTTGACTTTATACCCGGTTTGCTAGCATCCTTGGAGGTCAGACCTACTCTTTTGAGACGGATTGGCGAGGCACAGCGGGACGACCCACAGTTGGTTGAGTTGGTAGAGAGGCTCATAAGGAGGGAGTCGTCCAGCCATTTGAGTAGGTACACCCTAGACGATAAGGGGTGCTTGTGTAGAGACGGTAGACTTTGTGTACCGAGGGTTTGAGGAAGGCTATACTTGATGATGCGCATTGTTCGAAGATGACCATTCATCCCGGTGGGGACAAGATGTACCAAGACATGAAGCGAGTTTTCTTTTGGGCTGGTATGAAGAAAGATGTGGCCGAGTATGTCGCTAGATGCTTGGTGTGCCAACAAGTGAAAGCGAAGCAAAAGAAACCTGGTGGATTGCTTCACCCATTGGAAGTTCCGCAATGGAAGTGGGATGGCGTCTCGATGGATTTTATTGATGGGTTACCTAGGTCGAAGAAGGGTAATACGGGAATTTGGGTTGTGGTAGACAGACTTACTAAGAGTGCCCATTTCATACCCGTGAAGAGCGAAAGGACTGCTCCATGGCATATAGAGTGGATTTACCCGAGAGACTTAGTGGGGTACATGGCGTATTCCATGTGTCACATTTGAGGAAGTCCCTACATGAGACCGCAGAGGTGGTAGAGCCGAGCTTGCTTAGGGAAGTAGAGGTAGAGCGTGATGCGACTATTCGACGAGCTCCTACCCGCATCCTGGGGTCAGAGATTAGGAAGTTGAGAAACAGAGAGGTTCGACTAGTCAAAGTGCCAAGGGGAGAAGGTGAGAGTAATGCTACTTGGGAGACAGAAGCGAAGATGCGTTCATTGTACCCATTCCTTTTTGAGGGTATATCTTTTAAATTCTTCTTTATCGTTTGTCTAGTACTTATCTTATCTTTAGTATGTCCTCTCATTAGTATCTTTGACCTTTAGATAGGGTAAACCTATGGTTGAAACATGTGTTTAAGACATGTTATGATTGATGGATGCGAGTGGATGCAAGTGGTTGCTAGTGGTTGCTCGTGGATGCATATACACACACTCTAGGCACTAGATCGGCTCAATCACTTCATATTGCATGTTGCATATAATTGTGTGTAGGTAGCTATATTAATGGATGTATAATGGTTGTGTTATCACATGGATGATGCATTTTGGTGAATGATTGTGCACTCATGTAGAAATAGTATGTGTCGGTAAGGTTCTTTCGCATACATATTGGATGCATGGCACTGTCATGGTTTGCATTAAGGAGGTCAACTAAATAAGTGGACCGCCTAATTTTGCATTAGACAGGGAACATATACACACACTTTTTGCATATGTTCATACAGCATTTGAAACTTTAAGGACAATGGATGCCAGTGTTTGATGGTTTGAGTAGATGGTTGTTTGGTTGGTAGGATACGTTCTTCTTGACTTAGAGATTTCGGGGACGAAATCCTTTAAGTAGGGGAGAATGTAACACCCCGTATGTTGAATAACTTGTTATAATATAAAACAGGGCAGAATTAAATTTTAAAATCTGAATCAGGGGAAACGGGCTATTCCATTGCGTTCGTCTCGGAAAAATACGCGAAATAGAGTCCGAAATTTCGTGAATCGGAGTCCGTATGTCCGAGATATGGGCTTTAGAAATTTCACGAAAAATCAGAAAACGAAACAGATTTCAAAAATGCAGATTATGGGCTAGTTGGGAAAATTCCCGCCAGACCCAGGGAGTCGACCTGGGGGTCGACTGGGGAGTCGACCTGCCCACCAGGTCGACTGGGGAGTCGACCCTAGTGTCGACCTCCCTGGTCGAGCCCAGGTGACCTGGGTGCATCAGTTTGGCTTTTGGGTTGTGTTTTGGTGGCTAGAACGTGATCTGACGGCTCTAATCTAATTTAGGGTTAATCTAAGGGCCTAAAACACCTAACTAATCTATAAATACACCCTAAGACTACCCTAATTCATACTAAAAATAGCTACAACACCGTTATGCCGTCAAAATGCAACTTGAAGGAGCCTCCATCAATCTAAAGAGGAAGATAGCTTCTCAAATCAATCTCTAATGAACTCTAGCAACTTAATCTTCTCCTTAGGAGTGCTAATCAACAAGTTGTGAGTTTTCTATAGCCTTAATAACCAATTGTTGAAATGATTATGATAGGATATAATGAGGTTATGGCTATGAATGTGGATCAATGCAAGATTATGTTATCATATGCTATGTGTTTGTGATGTTATGCAAGTTATGCAAGTTATGTGCTATATGTTCATGAAGTTATGCAAGTCATATGATACATGTTCATGATGTTATGCAAGTTATGTAAGTCATATGCTATGTGATTATGATGTTATGCAAGTTATGAAGTCATATGCTATGTGTTTGTGGTGTTATGCAAGATTTGCAAGTCATATGAGAAACATTGATCCATTATGACACCATGATATGCAAGTTTGGTGTATGATTATAGGCTAGTTCATACATGATATGATATGCAAGTTTGGTGTATGATTATATGCAAGTTCATATATGACATGTTATGCAAGTTTGGTGTATGATTATATGCAAGTTCATATATGACATGTTATGCAAGTTGGTGTATGATTATATGCAAGTTCATATATGTCATGTTATGCAAGTTGGGTGTTTGATTATATGCAAGTAACATGTGCAAGTTTACACCTTAGTATGATATGCATACATATGCAAGTTAACCCCTTTGTTTGTCATACATACATATGCAAGTTTACCCCTTTGTATGACATGAATAACTTATGCAAGTTAACCTCTTTATGACATATGTGATTCATGCAAGTTTGGGTTGATTATTTATGCTAGTTGGGTTGATGCTATATGCATGTTGACACCCTTAAACCCATTTTGATGCTAATGTTATGCAAGTTGAACCCATTGTATTTGTGATGAATCTTCCCTTTTATGTCATGTTAGCGAATTACGTGGGGAACGATGGGGTTAATATACATGTTAATAAAATGGTGTGAAATTGGTATGATTATGCATACCATAATGCGGATGGACATAATTGAGTCAATTATGTACATCGTTAAAATTGCAATTAATTAGGGAAAATTAATTCGAAATATGGGGGTGATTAATTAGGTGTAATTAATCGACTAAGACACGAGGTTGGACCCTTTTGTAGCATAAGACTGCCCGGAACTGACCGGCAAATCCAGCGGCTACAAATGATTGGCCCAATGTGAGAGGTCTTAGGCACAAACTAAATATGTGACAAGTGTATAGACACGAGGTTAGACTCGGTTATGGCGTAAGGCTGCCCGGACCCAACCGGCAAATCCAGCTGCCATAAAAGATTGTCTAATGTGAGAGGTCTTTACAACGGTTACGTTCTTAATCAATTAAGAAACACTTAACCAGATAAGCATGAATTGGGGCATGAAGGGTTAAGTGGGTGCCTTGGGTGGCATGTGGAGATTAAGTAAGTGCCTTGGGTGGCATGAGAAAATCTAGTGGTTGCCTTGGGTGGCAATAGAAAATACGATTAGAATACTTAACCAAGGTGGAACATGTAATTAAACATGATTAAAGGGTTAAGTGGGTGCCTTGGGCGGCATGAGGAAATCTAGTGGTTGCCTTGGGTGGCAATAAAAGATAAGATTAGAATACTTAACCAAAGTGGTACATGTAATTAAACATGATTAAAGGGTTAAGTGGGTGCCTTGGGTGGCATATGGAAAAATCTAGTGGGTTGCCTTGGGTGGCAATAGAGAATACGACTAGAATACTTAACCAAAGTGGAACATGTAACTAAACATGATTAAAGGGTTAAGTGGGTGCCTTGGGTGGCATGTAGAAATCTAGTGGGTGCCTTGAGTGGCAATTGAAATATGATTAGATGACTTAACCAAACCTTAACATGTAAGTGGGCATGATTATGGAAAAGGGGTTAAGTGGGATGCACTAGATAAAATGACATGCTTAAGTAGTAGCTTGTGGGGGCCTTGAGTGGCAATTGAAATATGATTAGATGACTTAACCAAACCTTAACATGTAAATGGGCATGATTATGAAAAAGGGGTTAAGTGGGATGCACTAGATAAAATGACAAGCTTAAGTAGTAGCTTGTGGGGGCCCATTTCAACCAGTAACCCATACTTATCTTATTGTGCTCGACCCATGTCGAGGACGGGACACGCGTACTGGGCTTGACTATAAGAGGCCAAAACGGGGTAGCGGTGGCAACGCGAGTCCAATGGGTTTCATATGCGTGTATGGACCCGGGCTGGTAGGTAAGACGTTGTTGCATCGTGTAGGTATAAGCCGTGCACCATTGATTATCGGGTTGCCACTTTGGGGAGTGATACACCCCAATGTGGGGCCAGCACGGGTATCTACGGTAGGGAGCTGATCGCTTGGGGAGTAGCAGGTACACCTAATGGAGATAGGGGCAAACGACACCTATATAGTCAGCTAGGGGTACAAGAAGCTACTATTAAAATTACTAAGTTGTGGGTACACCTAGTGGAGATAGGGGCAGACGGCACCTATGTAGACAGCTAGGGGTACACGAAACTATTATTAAAAATTACTAAGTACACTTAGTGGGATCAACCTTTAAGTAGGAATTACCCTTGGGTGGGTGGATCTGGTGTGGTGCAGTGTAGGAATTATCCTTGGGTGGGTAGATCTGGTGTGGTGCAGAGTAGTATTTATCCTTGGGAGGATTGGCGCGTCTTTACCGTTATCTTAGTTTATCCTAAGTCTAGTTGGCTACTTAGTGTAGTCATTTATCCCCAGTCGTACCGTACCAGGTTTATATCATACCCTAATTACTTTAATGATTGTATTGTTAAGGTTATAGGGCTCACTCAGACTTATGTCTGACCCCGTTGTTTTTATCTTTTTCCCCAACCCTCAGGTTCTCAGAGTGGGCCTAGCACTAGTGGGCTTTGATCAGATTGCTTTATCTATCTTTTGGAGCTTGGACTCTTGAAGAAAAGCTTGGTTATCTTTTCTATTATGGCTATTAGCATATAGTGGGATTATGTACTTATGTTTTAATGAGATGGATATTTTGTACTTGACTCTTGTTGGTTTTTGAGATGTAACCAAACATGTTTACCTTCTACTGCAATGAAATGATGTTTTAAAATTTCAAGTATTACTTATATCTGTCTTGTTGTAATTTTTCAGTTCTATATTCACTTAAATACTCCACCGAAGCTAAGGCATTCCCTTTGTGAGTGACCTTAGCGGGTGTGGGGTGTTACAGCATCTAAATCTCCAAATCCATTTGGCTAATAAGGAGGAATTGAAATGATATAAATTAATGATCCCCAGGCCCCCATCCTTCTTGGGTTTACAACACACCTCCCAGTTAACTAAACATTTATAACCTCTACAAATAGGACCACCACTCCAAAGATAATTATTCCTGATTCTGTCAATTTTCTCAATAACCCATTGAGGAAATCTATGAACGACCATCCAATAAGTAGGAATAGCAGACAATACCAAATTAACAAGCACTATTCTACCAGCTCTAGACAGAAATCTGTTATTCCAACTCGACAATCTATTATTGATCTTATCAATAATAACTAACCAATCTTCCTTCTTAAGCTTCGAAGGCTTAATCTTAAAACCCAAATAATCAAAAGGAAACTTCATGATAGAACAGTTCAAGGTGCCAGCAACCAGAGACTCAACATTATCATGATCGTTGAGAACCATTAAAGCACTCTTATCGAAATTGATTCTGAGACCAGATAACATCTCAAAACAATAAAGAATAAACTTCAGAGCAATAATATGCTTGGGCAAGTGAGAGGAAAATAATAATGTATCATCTGTAAATTGGAGAATAGATAATTCATTATTAAAATCCTCATTACCAATACAACCTAAAACCCCTAATCTAACAGCTCTCTTAATAATTCTAGTGAAAACATCAGCTGCTAAATTAAAAAGCAGAGGAGATAAGGAATCACCTTGTCTAAGACCTCTCTTAGATTGAACCTTCTTGCCCACAACCCCATTAACAACAATATTAGAGCAACTAGACCTAAGCAAAAGCATGATCCAGTTAATCCATTTGACACTTAAATCCCTAGCAAGACATAATTCACAGATAAAATCCCAATCAATAGAATCAAATGCCTTCTCAAAATCTAATTTTAAAATAGCACAAGAAAAAATACTTTTACAGCAGACATTAATATACTCCTGCACAACGGCCACTCCGTCCACAATGTTTCTGCCTTTAATAAAAGCCGTTTGGGAGCAATCAATAAGATCGTTCATCTTATTACTAAGCCCATTAGCAAGGACTTTAGAGATAATCTTAACGGAACAATTTATTAAAGAAATAGGCTTAAAATCCTTAAGAGAATTAGCCCCCTCTCTCTTATGAATAAGGATAACATTAGCAAAGTTAAAACTCCCTAATCGCAAATCTCCACTATAAAAATCATTGAATAAATTAATAATATCAACTTTCAGGACCTCCCAAAACTGCTTATAAAAAAGAACAGAAAAACCATCGGGCCCAGGGGCTTTGTCACTAGGCATATCACAAATAGCCTTTCAAATCTCACGTTCAGAGAAAGGCTTGTCTAAATCCATTAACAAAACCTTAGTAACAGACGGATAAATGTCGTTCCATCTAACATTAATCCTTCTCTTAATCCTAGTACCAAAAATCTGCTTATAGTAACTAGTGAAAGCCTCATTTAATTCTCTCTGAACTGTCACTTCCACATCATTAATAAAAATAGAATGTATCAAATTATCACGCCTCCTCTTATTAGCCATACTATGAAAGAATCTCGTGTTATTATCCCCTTCCTTAATCCATTGAACTCGGCCCCTTTGCTTCCACATGATCTCTTCTTTATCTAGAATCAGCTTGAGATTATTCCTAAGGTTGCAAAGTCTATCCCTTTCATTGGAATTAAGAATCCTAGACTCACTAATCTTGTCTAAATCTAACATCTCACACAAAATCTTGTCTTTCCTAATTCTGACACTGCCAAAAATATACTTATTCCAACGTTTGAGAAAAAAAAAATCTTAACTTACCTAACTTCGCAACAAAAAATGTTCGTAGAATTACCCCTATACAAATTGTTAAAATAAAACAAGGAATTTCATTTGATAGAAACAAGATTAATAAAACCAGAATCTAATAACCACATCTTCTCAAATTTGAAACTGTAACTAATAACAATATTCGAATCACATGAAAGGATGAAAGGACAATGATCAGAATATAAAAAAGGTAAACCCTTAACTCTACAAATAGAAAATTTATCATCCACCTCAGTACTGATAAAAAATCTATCTAATAAAGCAAACGAAGGACTATCTCTAATGTTAGACCAAGTGAACGGTCTATTAAATAGAGGAATCTCAATCAAGTTATTATCTAAAATGAACTCATTGAATTCCTCCATATCAGAGAAATCACCCTCTCGAGGTGATCTCTCCCCCAGAAATCTAGTGACATTGAAATCTCCCCCCACAATCCATATATTGGGGACAAGATTTCTAAAATCAGAGCATTCATCCCATAAGAGTCTCCTCTCTAACTTAGAGCGAGGGCCGTACACATTGGAAATGCCTAATAAAGAATTATCAATAAGTGAGGCTAAAATGATGTGCAAAGAATAAATTTTAGGAATCTCCTGAACAAGTCTATATTAATTATCCTTCCAACCAATCATAAGTCCCCCAGCACTCCCAATGGCCGAAAGACAAGCCCATCTACGAAAGTGAGACCCCCTTAACCGCAAATAAAAACTAAGATCAGGGTTCTCGATCTTTGTTTCCTGAAGTAAAGCAATATCAATATGAAAATCTCTAAAGAAAGCCCTAACCTTATTGCATTTTTTAGGGACATTGAGCCCTCTAATATTCCAGCTAACAATCCTCAACATCTAAGAGAATTAACCCTCTCTATTTCCCTACTCCTAATATACTCCGCATCCAACTCATCGTCAGTAAAAATGAAAGCAGTATCATCAGCAAGCTGAAATAGCTGATCAGTAGAAAGACTACTCAAAGCAAAAGGAGTATAGTCACTACCATAAACAGTAAATATACCTGAGCCCGAACCCGAGATGCTACTACTAGCACACGAGCTCGGGAACCTACCAAGGTGAGAGGAGGAGCTAGCTCCAATCCTCGCACTACGACGAACCAATCCAATATTAGGAGTTGCTCTTTTACGCCTCCCCCTCCTAGACAAAGAAGTAGACACCTCTCTGCTCAAAGAAATCTGACCACTGACTTCTTGCATATCTCTCCTATTCGAAACACTAATCTGATCAATAACCACACTTGTCAAAACAGGCAACTCACACGACGATTGGAACACCCAAAAACAAGGCCTCAACAAAAGAGAAAGGAATCTCACACCAGCCACCTCCATAACCAAAGAGCAATCAAACTTCACAAACAAAAACTGAACAACGTCCTCAACATTACTCGAGCCCCCGATAACCAATGAACTCTGCTCAAAATCAATACCATAATCACTATCAAAGTTAACAAGTCTCTCCACCCTATTACCCCTCGCATGTTCCATAACAACGTAACCTGGAAAATGACTTTCGCCATCACCCAACATAAAGTTAGACCCAAAACGAGGACTGATGACATCCTTGTCACTCCCGATACTGTCAACAGTATCAATAACAGATCCCAAAAACAACTCTGCAAGACACTCCCCAGATTTTAGAACAGGGTTACCACAATACCTCACATCGATGTCACCACCATTATCAATATTGACAAGATTCTCCACCTTACTACCCCTTACACTATCCATATCATCACAACCTGAAACATGTTTGTTGCCATCACACAAAGTGACAGACCCAAAATGAGTACTGATGACAGCCTTGTCACTCAAACCCGAAACCGTACAGTCAACAGTATCAATAACAGACCCCAAATTCAACACTGCATGGCACTCCCCAGATTTTAGAACAGGAAACTTACCATAACAACACTGTGATGCAATAGGCTGACCAGAATTTAGGTTATCACCAATGACATCCACAACACAATTCCTCTTTGATGTCTTCACAGGCGAATACTTCAAAAAAGCCAACTCCTTATCCCTTGATACACCACTAAATTCATCCATCATATCAACCACATCCTCATCTAGCTCCTCCAGCACCCCAAATCTATTGCTCAACCTAATATCACCCGCAACAATCCATTTATCGCCACTCTCAACGCCAGAGGAGAGATTAGCATTAGCAGTAGAAGATTCAAAGCAACTGATAGAAGAAAAGTGCTGCATATCTATCCAATCAAACCCATACATCACTTCCCCTCTCCTACCTTTGAACACCCTCTCATCTTCCAAAACAACATTGATCCCTAAACCACCAATAGAACACTGATGTACATAGGGGTCAAACAACATAGGATCATCCTGAACAAGATCCCAGACACTTCCAACAAAACCCATTAATTCATCTTCCAGAAAAAATCCCTATCGACATTAACAAAAGCCGAATCCACCTTGATATTGTCATCTCCCACATTCTGCATATTAATACCCGGATCTATAGAGCAAACCCATGCCTTCATCTTAGCGGCAGCAACAACCTGATCCTCAGCCACACAACATTCAACATTCACTGCAGAATTAATCACATCAAAATGCATCAAGATCTCATCCAACAACAACAAGGCCTTATACTTGATTGACGAAATCAAAACAGAATAGATATTCCTCAATTTCAAAAGACTAAGACAAAATGATAAGGGATGATTCTTTCTATCCATAGCTGGAGGTAAAGGAGGATAAACCATCGATCTTGCGTCAAGAAGATTTCTCCTTTGCTACAGAATCCCATCAACCAGACCCTCCATGTGCCATCCCAAAAAAAGCAACAGATATGCCCCATCATTCTCCTGATTAGAAAAATCCGATTCATGTAAATTCAAGAGCAACATCAGTTTCTGGCAAAAGATCGAACAGTTAAAGTGCACAACATCACGAACTGATTTGCCTCTGAAAGACACCGAACACTTGTTCTTTCGATGTCCCCATCCACCACAATTGAAGCATCTGATCAAGTTCCTACAGTCTTTCGCTACATGATGAGAATCCCCACATCTGAAGCAACTACGATGATCTTTGATAAAATTCCTATTAAAAGAAACCTTATTCAACGGAGAATTCCGATGGAAAGCAAAATCAGTTTTGGGATTAGAATTTCTAGCCACATCTGCATAAGAACGTTGAGAAACTCCTCTCCATTCAACCCGGAGAGAAGAAACATTCGAAGAAAGCGCAACAGAATTCTCCATTCTTCTCAATCACATTCCCATTTTCGTCAAATAGAACCTCTCCTACGCACTCAACGCTATCATCTTCGTACACAAACATTGGTTGGGTTTCATGTTGTTCTTCCTCCTCCGTCATTTCTTCTTCCTCTTCCGGTTCTTCTTCTAGTTCTTCCTCTTCTTCCATTGGTTGATTATCATCATTGATGATAATTGGATTGGTCTCATTATCCATTATAAACTTTAAGAGATTTCTCATTACGTTTCCTTGTTTGTTTTGCTCTTGACTTAGTCTAATTTGAAGTACTTGCATCTCAGCCACCATTTGCAGTAAATACTCCATTTTCTCTTCGATTTTGATCACTCTAGAAAGCGTAAATCGTTGAAATGGACCCTCGGATGGTCCAACATATGAATCAGAGTTGTTTTGAGTATTTGGATTAGTGGAAGCCATTGTAATTTTTAATTTATTTTTTTTGCAGAGAAGAATAATGAGAATGAAGAAGAAAAGTCGAATTAAAAGATTTATATAGTTGAAATAACTAACTTTTGGTGGGAATTTATTTTAAAGATTTTCAATTATATGTCGACATAGCAGAAATTTCATGTCGACATGATGTTGTTTTAAATTTCATTATTTTAATTCCTTATTATATATATATATTATTACTTAATTATTCTAATTCACTTAATGAACATATACCTAATTCTCTTCTAAATTTAGTGAATGTTGCTTCACTTAATGGTTTGGTTAATATATCAGCTATTTGTTTACCTGTTTCTATAAATTCAAGTGAAATCTTTCCTTTACTCACATTATCTCTTAGAAAGTGATGTCGTACATCAATATGTTTAGTTCTCGAATGATGAGTAGGATTTTTAGAAATATTTATAGCGCTTGTATTATCACAGTATATAGGTGATTTACTAATACTTAAACCAAAATCGTTTAAAGTTTATTGCATATAAATTACTTGTGAACATGCTAAAGCAGCAGATATATATTTCTCTTAAGTTGTTGACAAAGATACGGTATTATGTTTCTTACTAAACCAAGATACAAGAGAATGTCCTAGGAAGTGACATGTTCCACTAGTGCTTTTACGATCGGATTTACATCCCGCATAGTCAGTGTGATGACCCCAAACTTCCGTGGTTCGAAAGTAAGGATAATCATTTTGGAATACAACATCTTTACAACAAAAACAGATCTCAGATAAATATCATAACACATAAACCATTTTAGCGGAAATAAATGTCATCAGCATCATAATATCCAATACATCAGAGTACGCAGTACAGGATTCAACTTAGCCAAATAAAGAGTCTCAACGAAAGGGAAATAAGTTTCAATGGGAAAGAAACAAGTCTCAAACTCCATTACATACATCAAAGCTACAGAAGATAAAATGTCTCAAAGCAGAAGTAAAAACTAGAGAAAAGGTCTTCCTCTTCTTCCTTCCAAGCAAGCTCCAATCTGAATGTATCACCTGAACCTGTCAATTGGCTGCCCATATGGAAAGAGGGCACCCGAGTTTGCAAAAGTGAAACAAACTACGAGTCAGTCATGGGACTGGTATGAGAATTCTTAACTAATTTATCTAACAACGTGGCAAATCACAGGACCACGCCTCTAATGCGGATCGGGTTTACTCCATTGGATTGCCAGTGAAAAAGTAAAGTAAATCGTTCAAGTAACGCTATGCTTTTTAGAAAAATGAGATCATTATAAGACACAAGTCCCATCACACAATGCAAACCGGAGGATAGGGTTTTACCTTATAATGATCAAAAGATGATAAATACGTAAAACGTATTACTACTAGTGTGTATAGGTTTTCATAAATCATTTCAATATAAATGTATTAATCTTAGGCGGCATAGTACCCCATCCTACTATGTCGCCGTATATAAGTTTACAATCAAGACCGTAATGTCGTATTGGAGATTTGTTTTTCCATCATGAGTCAAGGCTAGGGAGGAGCTCCTTACCGATTCGAGACACTCTAGCAAATGCCTCAGGATCACACCTATGGGCAACCCTTGGATAGCTGCAGGGTCGGTCCACTCCGAAGGATCGTGGATTGGCAATTCCTGAACACACGTTTCCCGGTCCTTTTGGACCTATAATATGGCCACTAACAACCTATAAAAACACGAGGTACCTCATAATCCATCATCCACAATGAGTAAAATGCCAGCGCTGGTAGGTCCCTGACATCACCCTAGCTAGAAAGATAACGTGTGCACTCCCTACGTTCCCTTCTCCCGTTTTAGACTCATACCGGGGTGTGAGACTCGTGAGGCTTCGCTATACACAAAGCTATGCCTAAACAGACTATGCTTTGATCATCAACCACAAGGCCTGCTTTTCAACAAAAGCCTTGATCATTGCATCTTGGCATGCCACATTGACAATTCATGCCATAAGATTGATAACTATTATACCAGGGTGTTAAGCAGAGAATAAATTCTCTACCACCAAACAGACATATATTAATACCAATCGATTTAATTACATGAAATGAATTCCAACGTCAGACACACATCCATTTACAAGTCCGTTCTGGGTCTGAACGAAACCGGAGACACCTGAGAGGTTCTCGCTTATCCGCACGACCAACACATACGTCCGGACAACTACTGCTTCAACCCCGTCCTGGGAGCAAGTCAGTCCAAGGCATCAGTAGTCGTCGTCCATTCGATGAGAAGATCGCCGGTCTTCAACCATCGTCTTCTTATATCTTTGATTTAATCGCCGTGCAATTATTTTAAATGAGTTAAACTCGGCCTTTTCAAATAATTGTCGCATAATTATCATTTAAAACATTTCATATACACTTATGACTATTTATCGCTATTTTTATTTATTTGAAAATAGCTCAAAATAAATAAACGACGCTTCGGGTCAATGGGCGGCCCTGGCGCTGTTTTTACCTCATTTTGATTTACACATATCGTAAAATCTAACCGTCGGATTTTGATGAAATTTATATCATTGGAAAGCTCTTCCCAAAGCTGTCCTAACGGTTCCAGTTTTGGGAAAATCCAACGGTCGGATCTTTCGGTATAATCGTTTAAAGTTACGATTATCGATATGCGAACTGCCGCGCTCGTTTCCTTTAATTTTATATTAATATTTATATATATAAAAACCATTTGGCGATTCCCACTATTAAAATCCATTCTTTTTATTCTATAAAAACAATATTTTTGTTCACCAATTCTAATGCGACAAAAATGACGGTTTCAACATTATACACTTTTATATTCAATAAAATAATATTTTTGTTCGCCAATTCTAATGCGACAAAAATGACGGTTTCAACAATGTATATTTTTATATTCAATAAAAGTATAAATGTCCCTTATTCTTTTTATTTACATACAAAATGTAAATGTCTTTTATTTTACATTGAAAATGTAAGACTTTTCTTTTCTTTTTCTTTTTCTTTACATTAGAAAAATGTAACTCTTTTCTTTTTCTTTACATAGAAAAATGTAAATATTCTATTTCTCTTTCTTTACATTAGGAAAAATGTAAATATTCTATTTCTCTTTCTTTACATTAGAAAAAATGTAAATATTCTATTTCTCTTTCTTTACATTAGAAAAATGTAAATATTCTATTTCTCTTTCTTTACATTAGAAAAATGTAAATATTCTGTTTCTCTTTCTTTACATTAGGAAAAATGTAAATATTCTATTTCTCTTTCTTTACATTAGGAAAAATGTAAATATTCTATTTCTCTTTCTTTACATTAGGAAAAATGTAAATATTCTATTTCTCTTTCTTTACATTAGAAAATGCAAATATTCTATTTCTAAGTAATATTTACATTGTAAAATGCAAATAAAAAGATGAACCTTTATTTCTAAGTTTTGGTGTCAACGTATATGTTCAATACGATATCTCAATACATAAAACAATCTAAATGTTGGTGTCAACCTACATGTAATTTAGTGTTTAAATTTTCATGTCAACACACGATGGCAACCTATAACTCAGTGTCAAATTTCATGTCAACACACATCAACAACCCATGGTTTGGTGTATAATTCTCATGAATCAAAATAAAAGTCTCATCTTTATTTTATTTTGTAAATCAAAATAAAAGATTCTATTTTTCTTCATGTAAATCAAAATAAAAGATTCTATTTTTCTTTTATTTATGTAAATCAGAATAAAAGGTTCTATTTTTCTTTTATTTATGTAAATCAAAATAAAAGATTATATTTTTCTTTCATTTATGTAAATCAAAATAAAAGATTCTATTTTTCTTTTCTTCATGTAAATCAAAATAAAAGATTCTATTTTTCTTTTCTTCATGTAAATCAAAATAAAAGATTCTATTTTTCTTTCTAAAAGGTTCTAACTCTCTTTTATTTTGAAAAACAAAGTAATAGATTCTAACTTTCTTTGATTTGTAAATCAAAGTAAAAGATTCTAACTTTCTCATTTTATTTTGTAAAACAAAATAAAGATTCAATTTTATTTTTATAAAGAAATAAAAATAAAAATAAAAATAATAATGATGAGAACGTTATAGAGATTACATCAAAAATTATAGATCTAAATAACATAGCTATCTCATGACATCACAACACATTTCCAATAACCATACAATAATCACCACATCGCAGATCAGGAAAAATAATATACAAATCATGATTTCACCATTATAATTAAATTATTTAATTAATAAAAATTAGAGTTCTCACAGTCATTGCAGATTTTGGCCCAAATTCAAACTGTTCAGAATCAGCTCCAGTCAGTTTAGACGCGTAGATCTCAGTCACACGATCACACAGCTTCTGAAATTATTCAATTTCATGTTCGTATGGATTAGTTATGGTTAAATCAAGTTTTAAAACAATTTAAATTAATTTAATAAATTAAATTAAAACTGTTTACCCTTCTTCCTCTTTACAGATAAATCGGCCGAAGTTAACCCCAATTTGTTCACTTCTAGGGTTCGATCCTGCGAGCAGTACGAAGCACGAGGCGATGATCGGACGGCACCGCGACGACCGCCTTGGTGAGGCACGCCTGCCCCTCTGACCGAGTCAAACTCGGTGGTCCCCTCTGGTGGCGGTTCGGCCACGAACGGTGGCGGCTTGTGGCTCTGCTGCGGCCACCACAAGCAACAAGGTCCGATCAAACTCGTACCAAATTGAAGAGCAGAGATAGCTCTACGAAATTATCAAGAGGAAGGGTTGATTTTACTGAGTGGATCGATGGGAATTTGTGGAGGAAGTTTCGATGGGTCTAGGCCATTGATTTTAAAGTGGCGACTGTTTCAAACGATGGTGAACAGTGTTTGGCTTATTAGGGTTTTAATTTTCTAATTTATATAATAGTTTCAATGTATTTTTACAAATAAAACCAAAAGTTTAAAACTGTTCCTATCTCAGTCCAAACAAAGTTGACCCTAGCCAATAGCCTATGTTCCGGACCCAATGAACCAGGTCCCGTCAGCCCAAACGGCTGTCTGTGGCCTGAATTATTTATTTTAATATTTAAATCCTTTATAATTTTAATTCGTTCGCACAAATAAATTCACCAAGGCCACATACGGACTCGGAAAAATCCAAAAAATATATATTTGTCTTTGTTATGACGATACGGTCCTAACAAAATTAATTTCGTCGAATTCTGAGACCGTCTGAAAAAATGGCTATTTTTCAGTCGATTAAATTTGACTTAAACCGACAAAACACAGTTTCTTTTGCCACGCTCAGATACTAACTTGAAAAATTCTGAAAATGGAAACCTAGCAATAATTTGACATTCCGGTTCCAACAAAAGTGGTTTCGTCGAAACCAGAGATCGTTTGAGAATTGACTATTTTCACTGGCTTTAATATTATTTAAAAATGAATTTTTTTAATTTATGGCACATTTTTCTACCAAATTATTTAAAATAAATTTTTTTAATTGGTTCGGATTTTCCGGGTCGTTACAATCTCCCCCACTTAAGAGTTTCTCATCCTCGAAAAGGAAACAAAGTAAAGTAGGAAACAAGACGGAAAATGTAAATTGGGGTAAATGTACCTTAACACAAGAGTTATTCGGAGATGTCCACTCTGCACTTGGGGTAAGCCTTTTTGATGCTATCCTCTGTCTCCCAAGTATAGTCTCTAGGATCCCCACTCCATTGAACCTTGACTAGGTTGATCCTCTTGTTCCTCAAAATTTTGGTTTCTTTGCCAATGACTTAATCGGGTCTTTCCTCACTGTTAGATTTGGAGCAATATCCAGGACCTGTTGATTTAATTCGTCCTTAATCAGATCTGGATCATGCACATGCTTGCGGAGTTGAGACACATGAAATACATCATGAACCCCTGGCAACCAGTCAGGCAGCTGCACTCTATAAGCGAGAGTACCAATCCTTTCGAGAATAGGAAATGGACCAATGAATCTCGGTTCCAACTTTCCCGTCTTCCCAAAACGAATCACGCCTCTCAAAGGAGAAACCTTCAAGTATACTCGATCACCCACAGAGAATTCTAAATTTCTTCTTCGCTGGTCTGCATAGCTCTTCTGTCGGCTCTGAGCAGTCAACAAGCGTTTCTTAATCAAGTCAACCTTATCCGATGCTTCTCGGACCATGTCGGGGCCCAAGACTAGTCGATTGCCTGACTCCACCCAACATGCCGGAGATCTGCATGGCCTGCCATATAGTAATTCAAACGGTGACATCTTCAAGCTTGCTTGGTAGCTATTATTATAGGAAAATTCCACCAAGTGCAAGTGATCCTCCCATGAACCAGCATAATCAAGAATGAAAGCTCGCAACAAGTCTTCTAAAACACGGTTCACCCTCTCAGTTTGGCCATCTGTCTGAGGGTGATAGGCAGAGCTCAGATTCAACTTGGTCCCAAGCTCTTCTTAGAAAGCTTCCCAGAATTTGCTGGTAAATAATGGATCCCGATCACTGACAATGCTTTTGGGAACCCCATGTAGTCTGACAATCTCTTTAAAATAAAGATGTGCCAAACTACGAGCTGTTCTATTGGACCGAACAGGGATGAAATGGGCAGACTTTGTTAAGAGGTCTACTATCACCCATATGCTATCATTCCCTTTTCTGCTTCGGGGCAAACCATCTATAAAGTCCATAGAAATTTCCTCCCACTTCCAACCTGGAACTTCCAACGGTTGCAACAAACCGGCCAACTTCTGTTGATCACTTTTAACTTGCTGACAAGTGGGACATCTAGCAACGTAAATGGAAATATCTCTCTTCATTGCTTTCCACCAAAAGGTGCGCTTAAGATCATGGTACATCTTGTTTACACCTGGATGGATGCTGATTTTAGATTTGTGGCACTCATCCATAACTTCTCTTTTTAGCTCTGCAATGTCTGGCACACAAATTCGCCCTTGCAATCTAAGGGTCCCATTACGTTCAATTTGGAAACTCGAGGCCACGCCCTTTCGAACTCGCTCACAAAGCTTCTGAATAAATTTATCATTCTTCCGAAGAGCAGAAATTTTGTCAATCAAAGTAGGAGTGATAATGAGACTGGCGAGAATGAGATTGTTGCTTTCAGCATTTTTTCTACTGAGCGCATTGGCTACAACGTTGGCTTTCCCCGGAGTATATAGGATATCCAGGTCATATGATGCGAGAAATTCAACCCAGCGTTGCTGCCTCATATTCAAATCTCTTTGGGTAAAAAGATGTTTCAAGGATCTGTGATCCGTATAAATTTCGAACTTCTCACCCAAGAGATAATGCCTCCATATTTTAAGAGCAAACACAATGGCCATTAGCTCAAGATCATGCGTGGCGTAATTCTTCTCATGCGGTTTCAGCTGGCGACTAGCATATGCGACTACTCTGTCTCTTTGCATCAGCACCGCACCAATTCCTTAAATAAATAAGGGATAACATGTTAAAATGAGATTTGACATTAAAGGAAAGTGTTATCTCTGACATGTTAATTTATAAAAGAAACAACCTTGTTTAGAAGCGTTGGTCCAGACCTTCAAATCCTGATTGCCATCTATGATGGTCAACACAGGAGCATTGGTCAACCTTCTTTTTAGCTCTTGGAAAGCTGTCTCGCATTCGGGTGTCCAATTGAATTTCGTATGCTTCTTGGTCAGGTTTGTCAATGGGCGAGCTACCTTCGAAAAATCTTTGACAAATTTCCGATAATAGCCAGCCAATCCTAAGAAACTTCTGACCTCTGTGGGAGTTCGAGGCTGCTTCCACTCTTGGATGGCTGAGATCTTTCCTGGATCTACTAAGATGCCTTCTTTTGATACTACATGGCCGAGGAATTTTACCTTTTCTTGCCAGAATATTCATTTGGAGAATTTTGCTTTCAGCACATTTCTTCGCAAAATCTCCAAGACTTCTCTCAGATGCTGTTCATGCTCAGCAGTGGATTTAGAAAAGATGAGGATGTCATCGATGAACACGAGAACAAATTTATTAAGAACATCTCTGAATACTCTATTCATCAAATCAACAAAGTATGCTGGAGCATTACAAAGACCGAAGGGTATTACTAGCCATTCATAAAATATATCCGGTCCTCTAAAAGAAGTTAAAGGCACACATTCATCTGCAATGCGAAGTTGATGGAAGCCTGTAGCTAGGTCCATCCTAGAAAATACTCGTGCTCCATGCAAGCGGTCAAGCAAGTCATCAATACGAGGCAGTGGGTATTTTTTCTTCAGAGTTTGTTTGTTGAGATCACGGTAGTCTACACATAGCCTGAGAGTACCATCTGATTTTGGGACGAACACCACTGCTGCACCCTATTCTGAGAAGCTAGGCCTGATCAGACCCTTCCACAAAAGTTGCTTGGTTTGATTTCTCAGCTCTTCTTTTTCCTTTGCCGACATTCTCCGAATAGGATGTACGATGGGCCTTGCATTCGGAGCTAAGTCAATTCTGAAGTTGATTTCTCTAAGTGGAGGCAAGCCCTCAACTTCTTCGAATACATCAGCATAATCTCTGACGATGGGGATATCCTCAATAGAAGTAGGGGTGACCTCTAGAGAAGACCAGAACTCTTTTCTGTCCGTGGCTGAGCCAAGGCATGGTATAGAAATAGTCTTTCCCAATTTAGTTTTTATTTTGACTATTCTTTCAGCGCATAATACTTCAGCCTCATATTCCGTCAACCAATCCATTCCCAATATAATACCATATCCGGAAAAGCTCATAACGATCAAGTCAAAAGGGAACTGGAAATAGGAATAAGATACAGGAACTCTACAATACTGGTCAAGAATAAGAGAACCTCCTATCGGGCTATGGGCTCTAATCAACTCTTTCAATTTTCTTGGTTTCAAATTTAGCTTATTAATTGTGTCATTAGAAATAAAACTTCTTGCAGCACCAATATCAAATAAGACAGTAATAGGGATGTTCTTAATGTTAAGCGTACCTCTTAAGACGTCGGGTTTACCTGGCCCCTCGGCAGAAGCTGGTGCATCTGCTCCTTCATAAACATGTGCCACTTCAGTTTTCTTCAACAGGGGACAGTTTCTAGCAAAGTGCCCCGGCTTATGGCAGTTATAGCAATCCTGAGTGTTCCTGGGGTTCTGACCACGATCCTGAGAATTCTGGCCACGATTCTGGGAACTCTGACCACGGTTCTGACTAGGGCCCGAATCATTTCTCTTGACCTTTTTAGGTGCTCTACACTCGTAATCAAAATGTCCAATCTTGCCGCAGTTATAGCATGTCACTTTGCTCCTGTCCCTCTTCTTCTCTTTGGGCTTAGCGGCAGAAGAATTGCTTGCCTCCGGTTTCTTGTTAGCCTATTCCTTCTGGTTGTTGCCTTGGCTTTTCACTCTATCATGCGGTCCAGACTCGTCATTTTCCTTGTAGCGGCACGCCATCTCTACTACTTCATTGAATGGAAGTTTGATATGAGCAGTGACTCGGTTCAAATATTTCTTTGACAGACCCTTGATAAAAAATTTATTCTTCTCTACCGGATCTTGAATCAAACCAGGAGCATATCGTGAAAGCTCATCAAACTTCCTCACATACTCAGAAACGGTCATATTCCCTTGCTGTAGGTTAACGAACTGCTCTCGCAGGCGCTCTCTAGCTTGTGGGGGTACATACTTCTCATTGAAAATTTCCTTAAATTTTGCCCAAGACATATTGGCCACGTCATTGCAGATCTTGACCGTATCCCACCAATGCCCGACTTCATCCTTTAATTGCCATATGGCCAGGTAACGCTTTCGCTGATCTTCCAGTTCTAAGCCCTCTAGGATCTTTTCACAATCTTTAAGCCATGTTTCTGCCTGAATCGCAGACTCCCGCCCCGTAAAAGGTACACCTCCTAGGTTTTTGAATTTCTTTGACATTCTCTCCAAATCGAAGGGCTGTGGAGGTGGAGGTGGTTGTGCTACGACCTCTGAAGTATGTTGTTTCTGAGTGATGGGGGTCTCATCTCTAGTTTGCCCTCCAGCTCCCACTCGGGCTCCTCCTCTGGCCCCGCCTCGAGTTCCACCTCGGGCTCCGCCCCGGGCTGTTCTTGATCTAGTATCCATTTAAATCAGTCTGTACCATCAAGGAAAGAGTCAGACCAACAGAAATGAAAATTTTAAGAAAAGATAAGATAAGGACAAGATGAAAAGATGATGATGCAATGACTGATAAATATGTGCTATTCTGCTGTGCTCATTCTAGGACATTACTAGTCCTATCTCTAATAAGCTGCTCGCCTTAGAAAAATGTGGATTCTATCTAGACGAATTGTTCTAAATGTAACAACCCGTATTTCTGATAACCTATTATATCGTAAATCGAGGCAGAATTTAATTTATAAATGTGAATCAAGGGAAACGGGCTATGCCATTGCGTTCGTCTTGGAAAAATACACGAAATAGAGTCCGAGTTTTCGAAAATCGGAGTCTGTATGACCCGATTAAGGCCCGAAGAAGTTTTCTGAAAATTTAAAGTTCAAAACAGATTTAAAATTCAGGTTCAAATTTGGAAATTTGGGCCAGTTTGGGCCAAGCGGGAAAATTCCCGCCAGAGCACCCAAGTCGACAGCCCTGTCGACTTGGGAGTCGACTTGGTTGGACCCAAGTCGACAGCCCTGTCGACTTGGCTGTCGACTTGGTCCAGCCGGGCAGTTTTGCCTGGTGCACCATTTTGGGTTTGTGTTGAGTTTGGGGGCCAGATTCGGTTTTAAGTGCTGAGATTGGAACTAGGGTTTAATCCTAAGGCTAAAATTAGTCCTAATCTCTATAAATAAGGCCCTAACCAAACCCTAAATCATCATTATTCACTCATACAACTAAACTATGGCAAAATTTTACCTCTCATGGCCTCCACTCTCTTCATCTAATTCCTAAATAAATTTCTATGAGAGATTTTCCATGCATACAAGTGTTTCCAAGCTTGTATGAGTATCATTAGCTTGCATTCAAGTCAAGTTTCTATATTTGCATCATAAAGCAAGGGTTTTGATCATTTTGGCTCAAGGGATTTTCTATTAGAGCTTGCATTTTTGGGTTTAATTGATTTCATAAGGGCTTTGTCATATTTTTGTGACTTTCTAAGCATTGTAAGCCCTATTCTACTTTCATACTTAAACTCTAAAGTTAAGTGTATGATATGCAAGTTTGCCATGATATGCAAGTTTACTATGATGTGTTATGCAAGTCTATCATGTTATGTATGCAAGTTTGCCATGATATGCAAGTTTGATAAGTTATGATATGCAAGTTTATCATGTTATGCAAGTTTGATATGCAAGTTTGTCATATGATATGCAAGTTATGTTATGCAAGTTTGGGTTGGTCATTTTGTTCATGTTATCATGTTATGCAAGCTTATCTTGGGTTTATGAGCTTAAAGCTCCAAGCTTTATGCTAAAGGTTGCATTTTGGCAACATGTAAGTCATCATATCTCTTATGATAACTTGCATGTGAGGCTAAATGCGAACTTATGGCCATTTCTACATGTCATTTATCACCATGTATCACCAATATGCTAAGTTTGGTTTTATGCATGCTTTTGAGGCCTAAAAATGTAATATGCAAGTATATGAACATATGTACATTTCATATGCCACCATGTTAAACTTGTGGCTTCAACACCTTTATGTCATGATTATGCCAAGTTCCCTCTTTCTATCCTTTATGCGCTATTGCGATATGTAAGCGATGAGATTGCGTTTGGGGTTGGGTAAACTTAAAGGACATAAAAACAGAAGAGTGGGAATTTACCTATTAAGTTAGGTCTACCCATTGGGAATTTACCTATTAAGTTAGGTCTACCCAAATGCTTGAAAACGTGTAATATGTTTTGGAAACATAATGGACATGACACTTAGAAAATATAAGTGTGGCCAACTCGAGGTTGGGTTGAGTTTGTAGCATAAATCTACCCGGAACCAACCGGCTTAACTAGTGGCTACAAACAATAGGACCCAATGTGAGAAGTTGGTCAAGTTGCGCTTGAACCCGAGGTTAGACTAGGTTGTGGTGTAAAGCTACCCGGACCCGCCCGACTTAACTAGTAACCACAACGAGGTCTAATGTGAGAGGTTAAGGTGCATTAAATTAATTAATGCTACATGATAAGGTTAAGTAAATTAGATTTATGACACTTAACCAATTTGACATGAATGGGTAGGTTAAGTGAAACCGGGCTTGATTTCTTAATGACACTTAACCGTAAAATACGACTAGTGGTTAGGGTTAAGTTAACCTACACTTAACCAATCTGAACTCGGTAATTTAACGGGGTTAAGTTGAACTATACTTAACCAATCCAACTCAGTAATTTGATAAGGCTGAGAACCGATTTGATACCTGGTCTGGATAAACTAACTTGATTGATAAATTAAACGAACCTGTTTTGCGGATCTGTAGGACCCACACCGAGTTAGGCAAGTTGGTAAATCTGTTATCTGATCCGTTAGTCTGAAAACTGATCGTCTGAACTTTGTATGTCTGAACTCTGTTAATAAGTTAATCTGAATCTGATAGTCTGGGGACACAAGGGGGAATACTTGTGTCATCTGTTGTTTGGGACCCATATTAGTCAGTAACCCTTTCTGGTATCAAAACTTTGACCCAACTGTAGGTAGGGTCCGGGCACGCTTACTGAACTAATTATAAGTGGTTCATTCTGATAATGGCGATGGGTGTTGATGGTGCGTTCCAACTGGGTCATGTGCGTGCATGGATCTCGGTCTGCCTCTGAGGATGTAAGACGCCGTGACATCTGTAAATATGCCTGTGCCAATTGGTTACCACTTTAGGGAGTGATACACCCTATCGTGGGGCCGACACAGGGTATTTATGTATTAGGGAGCCGATCGCTTGGGTAGGATTTAGGGCACACTTAGCTCTGTCTGATTCTGTTGGTACCGTCTGTTTTGTTGGGTGGCAACACCCGTCTGTTTCTGCGTGGTACCGTTCTGTTAGGGTGGTAAAAGCCCATTTTTCCCGAACTCTATCCGTGGACCATTCTGTTCCGTCCTGTTTCGATGTAGACATTTGGGTAACACCTAATCCTGTTATACTAGTATTGGTACTAAGAAGTTGGATCTTGACTTAGGTCCACACCTGATATTGGGCCAAGATAGGCCAAGGGATAAATTCTTGTTTATACATGACATGTTAGAATGCTGGTACACCTGTGGTGAAAAACTTCACCTTGATTATGTGATGACTCCTTTGAACTATCTGTTAGATATTCACCATGCTAGTATGTAATTATCCTTATGTTCATCCCTGCTTCTCATGCCAGTTAACTTTATCAGTTTACATTGATTGTAGTAGGGCTTACTCAGTCTTTTTGACTGACCTGTTTTCTTTCGCCTCTTTTCTTCCGTTCCCCCCCAGGTTCTCAGGGTGGGAATATTGGAGCTTAGCTTGGCTTTCTGATCGCCTGCTTGTGGGATTTTAGCTCATGTACGGTCTTGACATGAAGCTAGCTATGGTTATCACTTATTTTGGGGATAGTACTTATATGTTTCAGTTTTTCAGTGATGTTGTTTTTATCTAGACTTGTGTATTTGGAAAGTTGACATTATGTTGTACCAGACTTGTTTTGAAATAGTTTGAAATCTTCCGCTGTTTTACTTATCTTATTTACTCTGTTTACATATATACCTATGTTCTTGTTCTGCCTTGATATATCATTATGCATGTTTACCTGATTCAAACGCCCCTCCAAAGTCAGAGTGCTTGCAAGAGTCACCCTGGCGGAGGTGGGGTGTTACATTTGGTATCAGAGCATATGGTTTACGAGAAGGAACAAAAAGGTTTTTAAAACTTTTGGAAAACTATTTTCAAAACCAAGTATAAAGTATTTTCCAAAGAAAAAGTCTAGTTTGTTTTAAAAGGCTATTCCCCAAAAAGCCATTAGCAAAATTCCTTCGTTTTTCTCCATTCTGAATCTGTCTTTTTCTTTGTTTTCAGTATGGCCGATAACTTTGTTATCCCAGAGGGAGTGCAAGTTCCTGTTTGGTATAGGAGACTTATGGAGGCTAGGGCGACCGAAGCCGGCCCCGCAAATGTTACTCCTCCTCCGGTGGTTAATGTTCCTCCTCCTCCTGTCGCTGAGGTTCCTCCTCCTCCTCCTCCCCCTCAGCATCCTCCAGTAGAGTTCACGAAGATTTGCAAGGACTTCAAAGCAATGGGTGGCAAGGACTTTCTAGGTACCGAGACTTTTGTAGAGGCCCGGAATTGGTTGAAAGAGACCGAGGATTTATTTGCTATCTTTGGGTTAGACGATCAGAGGAATATCCTGTTGGCGGTTTGGCTTATGAAGGATGAAGTCGCTTATTGGTGGGAAGTCACCAATGGTACTAGGCCTGTTGAGACTTGGGCCGATTTCAGGACAAGATTCGGGCTTAAGTTTCTATCTTCTGTTGAAGAGGATTTGCAATTGGAGAGGTTTATTGCTTTGAAGCAAGGAGACATGTCTGTCAAAGAATATGTGAACAAGTTCAATCAGTTAGCTCATTTTGGCTTGGATATGGTGAGTACTACGCAGAAGAAGGCTCTTCGTTTTGCTAGAGGATTGAATGAGCCGTTACAGGAGTTAGCTATGTCTCATGTGCCCATGGGGGCCACGTTTGAGAGTTTGGTAGATATGGCCCTACTCAATGAAGAGAACAAGAGTGCAAAGAAGGAGGTCAAGGTGAATGAGTCTCAGAACAAGAAAACGGGGCCCAAAAAGGAAATGCAAAAGAAGGAGGAGAAGTCTGAAGATAAGAAGGAAAAGAAGTGCTTTACTTGTGGAAGCTCAACTCATCTAAACAAGGATTGCAGAAAGAGAAAGGGCACTTGCTTTAACTGTGGAGAGATGGGACACTTCACTAGGGACTGCCCGAAGAAGAAAGGGACTACATCGGAAGGAACGGTGAATACTCGCATGGCGGGTGAATAGATTAGGGCTAGAATAATTTGTCTGTTGGATGTTTAATTTTCCTTGTCTAATTTTCAGTTTGAAACTCTTTTTCTGGTATTTTGATTCTGTAATGGAAACTCGGTACTTTAATGCTAGTCTTGCTTCTGATCTGGTAATAGTCTCAAACTCCCTGAGGGTTATAACTCATCTGTTTGTGATAAATTGGGGTTTGAGAGTATCCGTGTTGGGCATGAGGGTGACTATGACGAATACATTCTGGGTTTCTACCATGCTTAGTTTCCTAAGAATCATTTGGGGAAAATCTGATCTGTACTAGTAGTCTGTAAGTATATGTACCAAGTTTTTGTTTTATCTGTACTCGCTTCCATCACTCGACTGTATCTTGTTGAGATAGGAATCCTATGGATGTAAACATGTGTTTGAGACATGTTATGTTTGATGGTTGCAAGTGGATGCAAGTGGTTGCTAGTGGTTGCTCGTAGATGCATAAACACACACTAGGCACTAGATCGGCTTGAAATACACTCTCATATTGCATATGGACGTGTGTACATTATCAATTCTTATGGTTAATTCAGCACATGGATGTTGCATATGGACGAATGTTTGTGCACACATATAGTATTATATGATTAGGACTATTTGCATACATAATGGATTCATTTCACTAACATACTTTGCATTAGATAAGAACATATACACACACCTTTTGCATATGTTCATACCGCATTAGAATCTTTAAGGACAATGATTGCTCGTGAATGATGATTTGAGTAGATGGATGATGGATGGTAGGATGCGTTCTTCCTAACTTAAAGATTTCGAGGACGAAATCCTTTAAGGAGGGGAGAATGTAACAACCCGTATTTCTGATAACCTGTTATATCGTAAATCGAGGCAGAATTTAATTTATAAATCTGAATCAAGGGAAACGGGCTATGCCATTGCGTTCATCTCGGAAAAATACGCGAAATAGAGTCCGAGTTTTCGAAAATCGGAGTCTGTATGACCCGATTAAGGCCCGAAGAAGTTTTCTGAAAATTTAAAGTTCAAAACAGATTTAAAATTCAGGTTCAAATTTGGAAATTTGGGCCAGTTTGGGCCAGGCGGGAAAATTCCCGCCAGAGCACCCAAGTCGACAGCCCTGTCGACTTGGGATCGACTTGGTTGGACCCAAGTCGACAGCCCTGTCGACTTGGCTGTCGACTTGGTCCAGCCGGGCAGTTTTGCCTGGTGCACCATTTTGGGTTTGTGTTGAGTTTGGGGGCCAGATTCGGTTTTAAGGGCTGAGATTGGAACTAGGGTTTAATCCTAAGGCTAAAATTAGTCCTAATCTCTATAAATAAGGCCCTAACCTAACCCTAAATCATCATTATTCACTCATACAACTAAACTATGGCAAAATTTTACCTCTCATGGCCTCCACTCTCTTCATCTAATTCCTAAATAAATTTCTATGAGAGATTTTCCATGCATACAAGTGTTTCCAAGCTTGTATGAGTATCATTAGCTTGCATTCAAGTCAAGTTTCTATATTTGCATCATAAAGCAAGGGTTTTGATCATTTTGACTCAAGGGATTTTCTATTAGAGCTTGCATTTTTGGGTTCAATTGATTTCATAAGGGCTTTGTCATATTTTTGTGACTTCCTAAGCATTGTAAGCCCTATTCTACTTTCATACTTAAACTCTAAAGTTAAATGTATGATATGCAAGTTTGCCATGATATGCAAGTTTACTATGATGTGTTATGCAAGTCTATCATGTTATGTATGCAAGTTTGCCATGATATGCAAGTTTGATAAGTTATGATATGCAAGTTTATCATGTTATGCAAGTTTGATATGCAAGTTTGTCATATGATATGCAAGTTATGTTATGCAAGTTTGGGTTGGTCATTTTGTTCATGTTATCATGTTATGCAAGCTTATCTTGGGTTTATGAGCTTAAAGCTCCAAGCTTTATGCTAAAGGTTGCATTTTGGCAACATGTAAGTCATCATATCTCTTATGATAACTTGCATGTGAGGCTAAATGCGAACTTATGGCCATTTCTACATGTCATTTATCACCATGTATCACCAATATGCTAAGTTTGGTTTTATGCATGCTTTTGAGGCCTAAAAATGTAATATGCAAGTATATGAACATATGTACATTTCATATGCCACCATGTTAAACTTGTGGCTTCAACACCTTTATGTCATGATTATGCCAAGTTCCCTCTTTCTATCCTTTATGCGCTATTGCGATATGTAAGCGATGGGATTGCGTTTGGGGTTGGGTAAACTTAAATGACATAAAAACATAAGAGTGGGAATTTACCTATTAAGTTAGGTCTACCCATTGGGAATTTACCTATTAAGTTAGGTCTACCCAAATGCTTGAAAACGTGTAATATGTTTTGGAAACATAATGGACATGACACTTAGAAAATATAAGTGTGGCCAACTCGAGGTTGGGTTGAGTTTGTAGCATAAATCTACCCGGAACCAACCGGCTTAACTAGTGGCTACAAACAATAGGACCCAATGTGAGAAGTTGGTCAAGTTGCGCTTGAACCCGAGGTTAGACTAGGTTGTGGTGTAAAGCTACCCGGACCCGCCCGGCTTAACTAGTAACCACAACGAGGTCTAATGTGAGAGGTTAAGGTGCATTAAATTAATTAATGCTACATGATAAGGTTAAGTAAATTAGATTTATGACACTTAACCAATTTGACATGAATGGGTAGGTTAAGTGAAACCGGGCTTGATTTCTTAATGACACTTAACCGTAAAATACGACTAGTGGTTAGGGTTAAGTTAACCTACACTTAACCAATCTGAACTCGGTAATTTAACGGGGTTAAGTTGAACTATACTTAACCAATCCAACTCAGTAATTTGATAAGGCTGAGAACCGATTTGATACCTGGTCTGGATAAACTAACTTGATTGATAAATTAAACGAACCTGTTTTGCGGATCTGTAGGACCCACACCGAGTTAGGCAAGTTGGTAAATCTGTTATCTGATCCGTTAGTCTGAAAACTGATCGTCTGAACTTTGTATGTCTGAACTCTGTTAATAAGTTAATCTGAATCTGATAGTCTGGGGACACAAGGGGGAATGCTTGTGTCATCTGTTGTTTGGGACCCATATTAGTCAGTAACCCTTTCTGGTATCAAAACTTTGACCCAACTGTAGGTAGGGTCCGGGCACGCTTACTGAACTAATTATAAGTGGTTCATTCTGATAATGGCGATGGGTGTTGATGGTGCGTTCCAACCGGGTCATGTGCGTGCATGGATCCCGGTCTGCCTCTGAGGATGTAAGACGCCGTGACATCTGTAAATATGCCTGTGCCAATTGGTTACCACTTTAGGGAGTGATACACCCTATCGTGGGGCCGACACAGGGTGTTTATATATTAGGGAGCCGATCGCTTGGGTAGGATTTAGGGCACACTTAGCTCTGTCTGATTCTGTTGGTACCGTCTGTTTTGTTGGGTGGCAACACCCGTCTGTTTCTGCGTGGTACCGTTCTGTTAGGGTGGTAAAAGCCCATTTTTCCCGAACTCTATCCGTGGACCATTCTGTTCCGTCCTGTTTCGATGTAGACATTTGGGTAACACCTAATCCTGTTATACTAGTATTGGTACTAAGAAGTTGGATCTTGACTTAGGTCCACACCTGATATTGGGCCAAGATAGGCCAAGGGATAAATTTTTGTTTATACATGACATGTTAGAATGCTGGTACACCTGTGGTGAAAAACTTCACCTTGATTATGTGATGACTCCTTTGAACTATCTGTTAGATATTCACCATGCTAGTATGTAATTATCCTTATGTTCATCCCTGCTTCTCATGCCAGTTAACTTTATCAGTTTACATTGATTGTAGTAGAGCTTACTCGGTCTTTTTGACTGACCTGTTTTCTTTCGCCTCTGACCTATTTTCTTTCGCCTCTTTTCTTCCGTTTCCCCCCAGGTTCTCAGGGTGGGAATATTGGAGCTTAGCTTGGCTTTCTGATTGCCTGCTTGTGGGATTTTAGCTCATGTACGGTCTTGACATGAAGCTAGCTATGGTTATCACTTATTTTGGGGATAGTACTTATGTGTTTCAGTTTTTCAGTGATGTTGTTTTTATCTAGACTTGTGTATTTGGAAAGTTGACATTATGTTGTACCAGACTTGTTTTGAAATAGTTTGAAATTTTCCGCTGTTTTACTTATCTTATTTACTCTATTTACATATATACCTATGTTCTTGTTCTGCCTTGATATATCATTATGCATGTTTACCTGATTCAAACGCCCCTCCAAAGTCAGAGTGCTTGCAAGAGTCACCCTGGCGGAGGTGGGGTGTTACACTAAATATGTTATATTCCGAAGCTAAGGTTAACCTTAAGCTCTGATACCAACTACGATGACCCCAAACTTCCGTGGTTCGAAAGTAAGGATAATCATTTTGGAATACAACATATTTACAACAAAAACAGATCTTAGATAAATATCATAACATATAAACCATTTCAGCAGAAATAAATGTCATCAGCATCATAATATCCAATACATCAGAGTACGCAGTACAGGATTCAACTTAGCCAAATAAAGAGTATCAACGAAAGGGAAATAAGTTTCAATGGGAAAGAAACAAGTATCAAACTCCATTACATACATCAAAGCTACAGAAGATAAAATGTCTCAAAGCAGAAGTAAAAACTAGAGAAAAGGTCTTCCTCTTCTTCCTTCCAAGCAAGCTCCAATCCGAATGTATCACCTGAACCTGTCAATTGGCTGCCCGTGTAGAAAGAGGGCACCCGAGTTTGCAAAAGTGAAACAAACTACGAGTCAGTCATGGGACTGGTATGAGAATTCTTAACTAATTTATCTAACAACGTGGCAAATCACAGGACCACGCCTCTAATGCGGATCGGGTTTACTCCATTGGATTGCCAGTGCAAAAGTAAAGTAAATCGTTCAAATAACGCTATGCTTTTTAGAAAAATGAGATCATTATAAGACCCAAGTCCCATCACACAATGCAAACCGGAGGATAGGGTTTTACCTTATAATGATCAAAAGATGATAAATACGTAAAACGTATTACTACTAGTGTGTATAGGTTTTCATAAATCATTTCAATATAAATGTATTAATCTTAGGCGGCATAGTACCCCATCCTACTATGTCGCCGTATATAAGTTTACAATCAAGACCGTAATGTCGTATTGGAGATTTGTTTTTCCATCATGAGTCAAGGCTAGGGAGGAGCTCCTTACCGATTCGAGACACTCTAGCAAATGCCTCAGGATCACACCTATGGGCAACCCTTGGATAGCTGCAGGGTCGGTCCACTCCGAAGGATCGTGGATTGGCAATTCCTAAACACATGTTTCCCGGTCCTTTTGGACCTATATTATGGCCACTAACAACCTATAAAAACACGAGGTACCTCATAATCCATCATCCACAATGAGTAAAATGCCATCGCTGGTAGGTCTCTAACATCACCCTAGCTAGAAAGATAACGTGTGCACTCCCTGCGTTCCCTTCTCCCGTTTTAAACTCATATCGGGGTGTGAGACTCGTGAGGCTTCGCTATACACAAAGCTATGCCTAAACAGACTATGCTTTGATCATCAACCACAAGGCCTGCTTTTCAACAAAAGTCTTGATCATTGCATCTTGGCGTGCCACATTGACAATTCACGCCATGCGATCGATAACTATTACTATATACCAGGGTGTTAAGCAGAGAATAAATTCTCTACCACCAAACAAACATATATTAATACCAATCGATTTAATTACATGAAATGAATTCCAACGTCAGACACACATCCATTTACAAGTCCGTTCTGGGTCTGAATGAAACCGGAGACACCTGAGAGGTTCTCGCTTATCCGCACGACCAACACATACGCCCGGACAACTACTGCTTCAACCCCGTCCTAGGATCAAGTCAGTCCAAGGCATCAGTAGTCGTCGTCCATTCGATGAGAAGATCGCCGGTCTTCAACCATCGTCTTCTTATATCTTTGATTTAATCGCCGTGCAATTATTTGAAATGAGTTAAACTCGGCCTTTTTAAATAATTGTCGCTTAATTATCATTTAAAACATTTCATATACACTTATGACTATTTATCGCTATTTTTATTTATTTGAAAATAGCTCAAAATAAATAAACGACGCTTCGGGTCAATGGGCGGCCCTGGCGCTGTTTTTACCACATTTTGATTTACACATATCTTAAAATCTAACCGTCTGATTTTGATGAAATTTATATCATTGGAAAGCTCTTCCCAAAGCAGTCCTAACGGTTCCAGTTTTGGGAAAATCCAACGGTCGGATCTTTCGGTATAATCGTTTAAAGTTACGATTGTCGATACACGAATTGCCGCGCTCGTTTCGTTTAATTTTATATTAATATTTTTATATATATATATATAAACCATTTGGCGATTCCCACTATTAAAATCCATTCTTTTTATTCTATAAAAACAATATTTTTGTTCGCCAATTCTAATGCGAAAAAAATGACGGTTTCAACATTATACACTTTTATATTCAATAAAATAATATTTTTGTTCGCTAATTCTAATGCGACAAAAATGACTGTTTCAACAATGTATATTTTTATATTCAATAAAAATATAAATGTCCCTTATTCTTTTTATTTACATATAAAATGTAAATGTCTTTTATTTTACATTGAAAATGTAAGTCTTTTCTTTTCTTTTCTTTTTCTTTTTCTTTACATTAGAAAAATGTAACTCTTTTCTTTTTCTTTGCGTAGAAAAATGTAAATATTCTATTTCTCTTTCTTTACATTAGGAAAAATGTAAATGTTCTATTTCTCTTTCTTTACATTAGAAAAAATGTAAATATTCTATTTCTCTTTCTTTACATTAGAAAAATGTAAATATTCTATTTCTCTTTCTTTACATTAGAAAAATGTAAATATTCTATTTCTCTTTCTTTACATTAGGAAAAATGTAAATATTCTATTTCTCTTTCTTTACATTAGGAAAAATGTAAATATTCTATTTCTCTTTCTTTACATTAGAAAATGCAAATATTCTATTTCTAAGTAATATTTACATTGTAAAATGTAAATAAAAAGATGAACCTTTATTTCTAAGTTTTGGTGTCAACGTATATGTTCAATACGATATCTAAATACATAAAACAATCTAAATGTTGGTGTCAACCTACATGTAATTTAGTGTTTAAATTTTCATGTCAACACACGATGGCAACCTATAATTCAGTGTCAAATTTCATGTCAACACACATCAACAACCCATGGTTTGGTGTATAATTCTCATGAATCAAAATAAAAGTCTCATCTTTATTTTGTTTTGTAAATCAAAATAAAAGATTCTATTTTTCTTCATGTAAATCAAAATAAAAGATTCTATTTTTCTTTTATTTATGTAAATCAGAATAAAAGGTTCTATTTTTCTTTTATTTATGTAAATCAAAATAAAAGATTCTATTTTTCTTTCATTTATGTAAATCAAAATAAAAGATTCTATTTTTCTTTTCTTCATGTAAATCAAAATAAAAGATTCTATTTTTCTTTTCTTCATGTAAATCAAAATAAAAGATTCTATTTTTCTTTCTAAAAGGTTCTAACTCTCTTTTATTTTGAAAAACAAAGTAATAGATTCTAACTTTCTTTGATTTGTAAATCAAAGTAAAAGATTCTAACATTCTCATTTTATTTTGAAAAACAAAATAAAGATTCAATTTTATTTTTATAAAGAAATAAAAATAAAAATAAAAATAAAAATGATGAGAACGTTATAGAGATTACATCAAAAATTATAGATCTAAATAACATAGTTATCTCATGACATCACAACACATTTCCAATAACCATACAGTAATCACATACAATAATCACCACATCGAAGATCAGGAAAAATAATATACAAATCATGATTTCACCATTATAATTAAATTATTTAATTAATAAAAATTAGAGATCTCACAGTCGTTGCAGATTTTGGCCAAAATTCAAACTGTTCAGAATCAGCTCCAGTCAGTTTAGACGCATAGATCTCAGTCACACGATCACACAGCTTCTGAAATTATTCAATTTCATGTTCGTATGGATTAGTTATGGTTAAATCAAATTTTAAAACAATTTAAATTGATTTAATAAATTAAATTAAATTTGTTTACCCTTCTTCCTCTTTACAGATAAATCGGCAGAAGTTAAACCCAATTTGTTCACTTCTAGGGTTCGATCCAGTGAGCAGTACGAAGCACAAGGCGATGATCGGACGGCACCGCGACGTCCGCCTTGGTGAGGCGCGCCTGCTCCTCTGACCGAGTCAAACTCGGTGGTCCCCTCTGGTGGCGGTTCGGCCACGAACGACGGCGGTTTGTGGCTCTACTGCGGCCACCACAAGCAACAAGGTCCGATCAAACTCATACCAAATTGAAGAGCAGAGATAGCTCTACGAAATTATCAAGAGGAAGGGTCGATTTTACTGAGTGGATCGATGGGAATTTGTGGAGGAAGTTTCAACGGGTCTAGGCCATTGATTTTAAAGTGGCGGCTGTTTCAAACGATGGTGAACAGTGTTTGGCTTATTAGGGTTTTAATTTTCTAATTTATATAATAGTTTCAATGTATTTTTACAAATAAAACCAAAAGTTTCAAACTGTTCCAATCTCAGTCCAAACAAAGTTGACCCTAGCCAATAGCCTATGTTCTGGACCCAACGGACCAGGTCCCGTCAGCCCAAACGGTTGTCTGTGGCCGGAATTATTTATTTTAATATTTAAATCCTTTATAATTTTAATTCGTTCGCATAAATAAATTCACCGAGGCCACATACGGACTCGGAAAAATCCAGAAAAAAATATATTTGTCTTTGTTATGACGATACGGTCCTAACAAAATTAATTTCATCGAATTCTGAGACCGTCTGAAAAATGGCTATTTTTCAGTCGATTAAATTTGACTAAAACCGACAAAACACAGTTTCTTTTGCCACGCTCACATACTAACTTGAAAAATTCTGAAAATTGAAACCTAGCAATAATTTGACATTCCGGTTCCAACGAAAGTGGTTTTGTCGAAAACAGAGATCGTTTGAAAATTGACTATTTTCACTGGCTTTAATATTATTTAAAAATGAAATTTTTTAATTTCTGGCACATTTTTCTACCAAATTATTTAAAATAAAATTTTTAAATTGGTTCGGATTTTCCGGTTCGTTACAGTCAGCGTCACAGTATGAAATTAGATCGAATGAATCATTTTTAGGATAAAATAATACAAAATCTAATGTATGCTTTACATATCTCATAATACGTTTTACAGCTGTTAAATGAGTTTCCTTAGGTTGTAATTGATATCTTGCACAGAGACATATGCATTATATCTGGTCTACTGGCGGTTATATATAATAATGATCCTATCATTCCTCTATATAGTTTTTGATCAACGTCTTTTGATGTATCATCTTTGCTTAAAACAATATTAGTTTCCATAGGTGTTGGTCTACCATTTGTTGTTGTTAGATTGTGTTTATTAATTAAATCTCTCGCATATTTTTCTTGATTAATAAATATTCCATTCTTTAGTTGTCGAATTTGTAAACCTAAAAAGAATGATAATTCTCCCATATGACTCATTTCAAATTCTTTGGTCATAATATCTGAAAATTCTTTGTTCATTTTTTCATTTGTTGACCCAAAGATTATGTCATCAACATATATTTGTACTAATTGTATATCTTTTTTATGTTTCTTGATAAACAACATATTATCTAGTTTTCCTATTTCAAATTTTGATTGTAATAAATAATTTCGAATCATCATACCAAGCTCTAGGAGCCTGTTTTAATCCATATAACGCTTTCTTTGGTTTATATACGTGATCGAGTAATTTTTCATCTTCAAATAGGGGTGGTTGCTCTACATATACGTCTTCTTTAACAAATCCATTTAGAAACCCACTTTTAACATCCATTTGATATAATTCGAAATTATTGTAGTTTGCAAAGGCTAGTAAGATTCTAATAGCCTCTAGTCTTGCTACGGGGGCAAAAGTTTCATCATAATTTATTCCTTCTTCTTGAGTATATCCTTGTGCTACTAGTCATGCCTTATTTAATACTACCTTACCATGTTCATTCATTTTATTTTTATAGACCCATTTGGTTCCTATAATTGTTTTATCCTCTGGTCTAGGAACAAGTTCCCATACTTTATTTCTAGTAAACTAATTCAATTCTTCTTGCATAGCAAGTATCCATGAATCATCAGAAGAAGCTTCCTTTGGATTTTTGGGTTCTATAGTTGATATAAATGCAGTATTACTCATATTATTTAATTGATTACGAGTTCTAACAACGGATTCAATATCCCCTAAGATATTTTCTACAGGATGGTCTCTAAGTAATCTAATTCTTTTATTTAGTTGGTCATCTTCATTATTTATTTCATCCTCACAATCGTCTTTATCGTTTTGAGTTATACTTTTATAGTTTTCATCAAAAGATACATTTAATGTTTCTTCTATTGTATTGGTTCGAGTATTAAAAACTCTATAAGCCTTGCTTCATTCTGAATATCTAATAAAAATTCCTTTATCTGATTTTGAATTAAATTTGTCTAAATTATCTTTTGTATTAATTATAAAACATTTACTTCCAAATATTTTAAAATATGATACTTTTGGTTTCTTGTTATATAAAAGTCCATAAGGAGTTTTATGAGTCAGAGGTCTAATTGAAATTCTATTAATAATATAACAAGTTGTTGCTACTGCCTCAGCCCAAAAATTCCTTGGTAAGTTACTATCAGATAACATAGTTCTTGCACATTCTTGTATCGTTCTAATTTTATGTTCAACTACTCCGTTTTGTTGAGGAGTTCTTGGAATTGAAAATTTGTGGGTTATTCCCTTTTTATTACAATATTTTTCAAAATTCTCATTTTTCAATTCTCCACCATGATCGCTACGTATTATTTTAATTTTTAGTGATAATAAATTTCGAATTCTTTTAGAAAAAGTTTTAAATTGATCAAAAGCATCACTTTTATTTTTAAGAAACAAAGTCCAAGTTTATCTATAAAAATCGTCAACTATTACATACACATATCTGTTATGATTTATTGATTGAGTTTGAGATGTACCAAATAGATCCATGTGTATTAACTCTAATGGTTTTGAAGTAGTAATTTCTTCTTTTGATTTAAATGAACTCTTCTTTAATTTTCCAAATTGACAAGCATCGCATAAGTTATTAACTTTGAATTTCATTTTGGGTAATCCTCTCATGAATCTAATTTAGAAATTCTAGAAATATATTTGAAATTTATATGACCAAATCTCTTATGCCAAATCCAAGGATCACTTGTATTGGCCATAAGACATAGATTATCGTTTGAAATTTTCATACTTAATATATAAATATTTTTCTTTCTATCTCCTTCGAATATAACTTTTGAATTCCTATCTTCTATGAAACATTTATTCTTTTCAAATTTTATTTTATATCCTTTATCGCAAAGTTGACTTATACTTAGTAAATTATGTTGTAAATTTCTAACTAATAAAACTTCAGAAATAGTAGGAGTTTCAGAATTACCGACATTGCCGATTCCAATGATGTATCCATTAGAATTATCTCCGAAGTTTACCAATCCACCATCTTCATTCTTCGGATTATTGAGTAGTTTTGGATTTCCTGTCATATGTCACGAACAACCACTATCCAGTATCCATTTGTCCTTTTTCATTTCTACCAGTTGCTTTTCAGAATTTGAATTTTCAATAGCCATGTAACACACCAGTTCAAGATTTGAATTTCCAATAGTGACTTCACCCATCTTTTCAACTTTTGATTTTTCAAAAGTCATAGAACTCATCCTTTTCTGTATTGAACAATATTTCAGTAGATCATATGCTTCTTTAACATTAATATATGCAGACTCTTTTAACATTGATGCAATGCATAAATTGATACTAGTATTATCAGAGATTCCAAAATTTGTCATTTTACCAAATTTTCAAAAATCAGATTATGAACTTTTTGAAAGACCTTGCTCTGATACCAATTGTTAAGGACTGCGGAATGAATCGTTCAGCCAAAGCAAACACTAGAGGGGGGTGAATAGTGTTTGAAAGAATTTAAACAAAACTTGAAATTAAAGAGAATCATGGAATGAATCAAACACCACAAACATAATCACAGACACAGATTCAAACAAAGATGAAAAATAAACAGAAATAAAAATGCAGAAAAAGGAAAGAACACACCGGATTTTATACTGGTTCTGATCACTCCTACGTCCAATCCCGCACAACACTGGATTGTGCAGAGTTTTATTACTATTTCCAATAGTCAAATACAACCTCCTTGATTTCACGGCTCAACAAGGAGACACCGACTCCTATCCCTTGATTTCACGGCTCAACAAGGGCACACCGACTCCTATTCCTTGATTTCATGGCTACAAGGATACACCGATTCCTCTTTGGCTTACAAACAGGGTTTATTCAACACAAGCACTTACAAAACAACCCTATAACTCTTTAATAGCACTTGATTCAGAGAGCAGAGAGTGTAGAGAGAAGAAGTTTGATCAAAACAGAAGTGAATTCGGCAGAGTATAAGTGTAAGAATCATAAAAACGATTAAGAATAATGGTGGGATGAAAGAGTATGAATTTAGAGAAGAAGATATGTTAAAAAACCGGTTTTAACCTCTTTTTATAGAGTATGAAGGATTGCAACGGTTCTGAAGCGTTTCAAATAGTGAAAAGACACTTCCCTTCAAAATTAGAAAAAATAGCTGTTATATGTCGACATGCTCTTTTTGCTATGTCGACATACCTATGTACATTTTTTATTTTCAAAGCATTTTCAAGTGTTTTTGATATAAAACTAATTCTGGAAATTCTTGAGTAAAATTCTATTGTTGTAAATTAATATTATATGATAGAAAACATATGAAAACATATTTTTAAACTATATAAATATATTTATAAAATTATAAGGTTTTAAACTATATATAAAGTATAAAAAATTTAAGTTTGAAAAACAAAGAAGAACAAAAACAGAAACAAATAGAAAAACAAAATAGAGAGGATAGAATTGAAAATCAAAATTTGAATTTGAACCTGGAGTGCTATTTAGAGTCTTACAAAATCTAGACTCTATAAATATATTAATCTTGAACTCTTGAAATTTTGATTGCTCATGAGTCTTGAAATTTCTCTGATCTTTGAATCTTTATCATCTATATAACTGTAGAGTCTTCAGTAATATTTCCTGTATATAATTCCTGCACACACACACACATATATATATGTATATATATATATTCTACACAAAAAGTGTTAGTATATATTTTACAATCAATGATAATTGAAATAAGGTTGTTGTCATCAAAACTCCATTCTCCAACAATATAAACCTAGTTATTCTCTCACATGTAAATCCCCAAGCTCCATAGGTGAGTGTTGTCGTTATTTAGACTTTTAAGTAATTTATAGAAAAAGGGTTTTTGATAGTTGTATTCTTTTATTACAATTTCTAAGTTATTTTTATGTGTGTATGTTCTGCCTTTTTCTTACAATTTTTAGTTAATTTCTATGAGTTTGTTTTTCAATATTTTTTCCTTACAGTTATTTTATTTCCTTTAAGTTAGTCACAATTTTCTACATTTATTTACATTTGTTCTTAGAAATGCATAAATATGTAAATGTTAGTTTTAAAAATGCAAATTTAATCCTTTTTTTATGTACCAAAAATAATGTGAAGAGTGCAAACTTCACAAATACAAATTAAACAATAGAACACTAAATTTATAGAAAACATTTGTATAAATTGCAGATTCGTAATGAAAAAGGAATCAAATTGAAATAGGCAAACTGTAGGAACTTACAGTAAATTATGACAAGTTAATTTATGAAGTAAGAAGATTGTAAAGCTTATTATGATAATTGAAAATTGTAATGACAAGTTAGGACATCATAATAAAATAAAATAAAACCTATTATGATAAAACTAGAATATCATAAGTTCAGGACAGGGACTGGGTCAATAGGTTGGGTCCAGATCTGGGATTCAACCAAGAAAAGAAACTTGGATTATTAGATAGGATAGGTTCCTAGAAGCATTCCCCTTCAGGTCTAGGACTAATGATATTAGATCTGAGATTGAGATCAGGCACGTTCATGCTGAGTAAGTAAATAAGTGGGCCAAAGAATAGTTTAGTAAGAATTGGGTGAGTGTGCAATTAGAACATTGGTTATTTGGGACCTGTACCAGCAGCATTCCTCTTTAGGTCAAGGACTGATGATCTTAGGTCTAGGATTGAGATCTAACAAGCTTATGCTGAAGTGGGTAAATAAGAGGTCAAAGAGGTGAGATGACAAGATAGTGTGTCCAAGCGATTACTGCGCGTGTGGGATCGAAGTCGGAAACAATTCTGTAAAAACCCGTATGGATTGGGCCTAAATTCTAATCCAAAAAAGGTCCATTAGAACTTAAAGCGATTCTAAATGGATTGTTGGTTCCTACAAGGAAATACTAAAACAAATATAATAGAGCAATCTAAACAAAATCAGAGTCTCACACATCGAAAGGGATAAAATATAATATCTCGAAATAGATGTACTAAAAATAAATTTATCATAAATGTCTGTTACAACGAGTCCCAATGAATAAAAGGTATGTCAGCAACTATCCTAATAACACACTGATAACAATAATATTGCCATAAATAACTAAAAGCCTCCATCGTCAGGATTCATCTCCAAAGCATCACTGATCATCGCTGATCCCAAGCGTCCTCATCTACTAACCTGTTTATGTTATGGGGAGGGAAGTCAGAACATAAAATTCTGGTGAATGAAAATCTCATAAGTTTATGGAGCAACTATTTTCTAAATTTGGCAGTGTAAATTCTTCATGTTATGTCTATGCAATTCAACATACAATCAACAACATAAATTTATGAGGTGAACTATCCTACAGTCACTTAATACCTACTACTGCTTATTTATTTTAGGGTGGGTTCTCTATCATCATTTAATACTCTACGAGGTAGACTACCATTTGGTTACTTAAGGTCATTATTTTATATTTATTCTAGAGTGGATTCCCATTATCACTTAATGCCCTATGGTTGACCCTAGTCACTTAATACCTCGTCTTATAATCGTCAACGCTATTATATATATTCTCTTCTTTGTAATACGAGAAATAATAATCTGCCACTTGTTACCGGGTTAGGCAGACCCTCATTGTCATTTAAGACCCATCCGACGGACCCATGCATTACTACTTAACTGGTATTACGGGTGAAATCCTATCTACTTAATACTTCCCTTAGGCAGGTGGTTCCTTGTAATAACCCGAAAATCTGAGCCAGTTTAAAATTTTTATTTTGGCAATTTTGATGAATTTTGAATATTTAAAATGAATTATTTTAAATAATAATGACGAAAAATTTATTTTGAATAGAATTCAAACGTATATATTTATATTGATCGTCATTAGAATATAAATAATTATTTTAATTTATAAAAGGAATTGAAAATGGCGTGGTAGTTCGATAATTCGATTTCAAACTTCAAATGAATGTACAGGATTCAAAATAAACCGGAATTTAGTGAAACCAAAAATATTAGAATCTAATTGATAATATCTTTTCAACGAATCCGAAAAATCGAAATTTCATAGCGGGAATCAAAAGTTATGTCCAAATGAATATTCAGAATAGTCGCTATGGAATTCAGGCCCTTAAAAATAGCCATTTTGCAAACGACCTCGGATTTCGACAAAACCACTTTTGTTGGATCCATGATGTCAAGTTATTGCAAGATTCCAAAATTCGTAATTTTTCGATTCAATACGTGAGCGTGGCAAAGGAAAACGCGTTTGACCAGTTTCAGTTGATTTAAATCGACTGGAAAATGGCCATTTTTCAAACGGTCTCAGAATTTTACGAAAATAGTTTTGTTAGGACCGTATCGTCAATAAGAAGCTAGAAAATATTTTTTGGGAATTTTTCGAGTTGGTATGTGACCCTGGTAAATTGAAATGCACGTTCAAATTCAATATATAGAGTTATATGTTGATTTTGACGAAAACTGATCGAAATGATCGAATCAGCTTACGATACATATCCCATTGTGTTCAAAATGGGGGTAATTAGCTATGGACGACAGGCGGTAGGCCTCATTTAGAGGTCGAATGAAAAAGTCAACTTTTTGAAATTAAATAATATAAATTAATATATAAAATAAAACCCTCTCTCCTCAAACATACCCCCCGTTCTAAATCAATTCATAAAATCAAATAAATAAATAACAGGGAGAAAGAATCGCGACGGGGGGGGGGGGGGGGGATTCGACGCCGCGCCGCCCTCATCAGCAATAGCCACCACCGCCCTCACCACCCGCGCCTGAACCCACCCCTCCTCCTCCACGACGTTGGCGCACACCCCCTCCCCCTTTCTTCCAGCAAAAACCCGTAGGCCCCACCCTCCACCTCGCAGACCCGCAAACCACCGAAGACCGTGCCCCCTGCCAAAGCTGCCACCGACCACCAGCTAGCCCCGCGTCTCCGACCACACCAAGACCCCGATGCACAGCCCCTTCTCTACCCTCCTCCATCCGAGAATTGTAAGTATTTATTTAGATTGATTTTTAATTTTCAGTTTCTATATAATTTAATAAATATAAAGGTATAAATTTTATGAATGTAAAGTGCCGATTTTTATCATATAAAAGGTTTGATTTCTTATCGTATGAAAGAAGTGATTTTTATGAAGTATTCATGAAGAGAAAGATACGATTTTTATATTGGTAAAGCAAAGAGAAAATTTAGATTTTTAATTTGAAAAGGATTTGCTTCTTTATATTTCAAAGATTAGATCTTTGATTTAGAAAAGATGGGATTTTTAATTATATAAAGACGAGATTTTTATTCATATAAAAATATGATTTTATATATATGTATGACGATAAAAATATAATTTTTATAATATAGAAAAGTTAAAAATATAATCTTTTTATACGTAATAGCGTTGTAAAAATATAATCTTTTTGTATATAGTAGCGTTGTAAAGGAGTGATTTTTACATATGAAGCCGTGATATAAAAATACGATCTTTATATATAAAAATATAATTTTTATATAGAGAATAGCGATGTAAAAATAGAATTTTTATCCATATGGAGTGATTATAAAAATATGATTTTTATATACATAGCAACAATATAAAAATGTGATTTTTACATATGTAGTGGCTACGGGCAACGAAAGTGGCAAAAGGCGAGAGCAGCGATGACTTCTACATAAGAAGAGTCGAGGCGTTTGGATTTAGCTTTGGTGAGAACTTCTCACTTTAATTTTCTTTTCTAGTTAAAATATATACTAGGATGCTGATGGTGCTTAGTAGCACCCGACACCCGTCGTCCACAGACCATGGATGGCTTGTATGTTTGATGCGTTTTGAAAATTGATAGTGTGATGTGAAATGAAATAAAATATTTGTATAGTTAAAAATATTTGATCGTTAAAAATACTATTTTTAACGTGTGTGTGTGAATAAAAATATGTGTTTGTTGATTCGAAACCCCACACGGGTATTGGGATAATATACGACATACACTAATCCCAATAATTGGTTGTATGTCGAACGATGGATTGACAGACTGTTATAAGCGTTAGATATATATATTTGATGCTTATACATTGTAGTGCACTTTGGATGATGGTTGATTATTTATCGTTGCTACTATATACATGTGTTGTATGGAATCCATATAATTAACATTATATGGAAATTGATTGGGCCTCATTCCAATTGGGAAAATAAAGAATGATATAAAATAAGATTCGTGTGTTGACAGTACTCATTTATTGAGATTAGTCATGTGTTGAACGAAATATTTTAACAATAAAATTTACATCTTTATTGTATATAAAATTAGAAACTAACTGGAAAATAGATAAGATGAGTGGTCTCCTAGGTATTGATCTGATGTTGGTTTCGGCCTTTGGGGTTAAAGCTTAGTGAATCGTTCTCTTACTAATATACGGTTGGAGCATAATTAAAACAATTTAACGATAGAAATCAAAATTTTATAAAATATATTACATAACAAAAATAGTCACGTGTTGACAGTACTCATTTGTTGAGATTAGTCAAGTGTTGAAAGAAATATAAATTCATGTGTTGAATATAATAAATATTCATTTGTTGAATAGAATAACGAAGTGATTGAAATATATAAAGTTGTGTTGATTAGTGATGCGCCATTTTGACGCGAACGATATTTATATCGATTTTATTCGTTTTTATAATGAATATTGAAAAGAGATTTAAAAATCGAATATTTAGAAAATGAATTCGAATTGAATTGAATATAAAATAAATTCGAATTAAAATGGATTGAAATAGAATTCAAATTGAAATTGAATTGAAAACGAATTTGAATTCGAATTAAATAAAATTGAAATGAATTCGAATTGAATTGAAGTCAAATGGAAGACGAATCTATAAGGGAAAATTCATTTTTGATTTGAAATTGAATATGAAATTGAAATTGCTTTTGAAACGAATTTAAAACGAATTATAAAATTCATTTTAAATGGAAATCGACGAAATATATATTATATATATAATATAATGGCCTGAATAGAACGCGCCGTGCTGTGGCAGTTCGTGAATTTCGACCATTGACTTCGAACGGACATTACGGGAGATCCGACCGTCGGATTCTCCTGAAACCGGAACCGTTGGGTTCGTATCGAAAAGAGCTTTCCAATGAATATTAGAAATTTGAAACCTAACGGTTGGATTTGGAGATACGTCCAAATCAATTTCAGAAAAGGTCGCTGTAAGTGCAGTTCGATGGCCGGTGATGGAAATAGACTGTACGGGCCTTGATAAGATTATTAAAAACATTAAAAATTTGTGTAAAATCATAATATGTGAATTGGAAAGAACTAGGATGAAAAATTCCACATTTGCAAAGATAAAAATAGATTTTTATCGAAATGAACTAGTTTTGAACTAGAATAAAAATCAATTTATTTTTGAAATAAATAAATTGAATTTGAAAGTGGTTTTAAAAATAATCAGAATTTCCAATAATCGAATTGGATTGGATTTGAATCGAAATTGTCTTCGGAATATATGTTGGATTTCGTGATTATACAGATATTGTTATGGGAATTTGAAAGATATATTTATATCGTTATTTCCAATACGATATTTGTTGGTCGTAGAATTTGAAATTGAATATAAGCCGATATATTTTCTATTCAGAGCCTTGTATGTAATATCAAACGTGATTTGGGTTTATCGTGAATCGTGTTTTAGGTGACATTGGTTCTTTAACCCAGTTAAAGGCAGAATATTGATTTTTGAAAAGATTAAAACTAAGTGGAGTTTTAATGAATCTTTAATTAGATTGAAATGTGAATTGATAATTTAAATTATCAAATCTGAAAGGTGATCGAGAATGGAGTACCACCAGTTTTACTCTAAAGCGATAGTTGAATCTTTAATTAGATTTGAATGTGAAATGGTAATTAACTTTACCGATAGCACTGTGGTGTTAGATATGGAGTATTACCAGTTTTGCTCCATGGGATAAATAGGTTGGGATTGGGAAATAAAACAAATAATTGCATCGGTGTAGTTCGCTAATCCCGACTAGTTTGGAAAACCATAATATGGTTTGAAATGATATCCAAAGGAAGATTAAAGAATAAATTTAGAAGAATTTATCTTTGATAAAATTAATGGGAGCCTTTCCCTAAGAATGTGATTTTGTGAATAAAAGAATATCCTGAATTGGAATGAGGCGTTTGTTGTGTTTGTGTGACCTTTGTTTATTATATACGTGGGTTATTCAGAAAGGCCGGGTTTATACCCATTCTGAATAACCGATTCGGCGATAAGTCGAAGATGAAGACGGTGGTTGAAGACCGGAAGTCTTCACATCGTTTGGGTGATTACTGATGATCTTGATTGGGCTGTACGCCCAAAATGAGGGAATCAGTTGGTGATCGTCCAAACGTACTTGGAGATAGATGGATATGCGAGGAAAGTGCCTCCGGTTTCGTCCAGACCCAGAACGAACTTGTAAATGGATTGTGTGTATGACATTGGATTTTACTCTGTGTTGATTGATCTCTATTAAATATACATCTGTTTGGCGGCGGAGAATTTATTCTCTTGCTTAACGCCCTTCTCTGAGTCGTACGAGCTTAGAGGTTGTATATCGATGGACATCAGTCGCATGGAGTGAATTGCCAGTGTGGCACGCGTAAGTGGCAATTGATCAAGGCTTCTGTTGAAAAGCAAAGTCTTGTGGTTGATGATCAAAGCACAGCCTGTGTGGCATAACTTTGTGTATAACGTAAATTCGCGAGCCTCACACCTCGGTATGAGTCAAAAACGTGATACGGACCGTTGGGAGAACACGACGTTTCTTTCTAGCTATGGGTGATGTCAGTGACCTACCAGCCCTGACATTTATATACTTTTTACCTGTGTGGTTGTTGGATGCGAGGCGCCTCGATATTAGGTCTGTTAGGACCGGGAAACGTGTGTTCAGGAATTGCCAATCCTCAAAAGTAAGAGAGGACCGGCCCAACCGATTCCAAGGATCATGGTGGGGTCCTGAGTCATTTGCTAGAGTGTCTCGAACGGAGAGGAGCTTGCCCCTTCCCTCGACTCATAACGGAAATCCAATTTCCAATACATGTATTTTGGTTTTATTTGTAGAGCCTAGTATGGCGACATGATAGATGGTACCCATGCCGCCTAGGATTGATATTTATGATTGAAATTGATTTGACACTATACACTTATAATAGTATCAAATGATTTGTTTCAAACGTACCAAGCATGTTTGTCTATTATAAGGGAAAACCCTATCCTCCGGCTTGCGTTGCATTGTGTAATGGGACCTGGGTCTTATAATAGCTTCATTTTTCAAAAAGCATTGCGCTGTATTGTCATATGCACTGGTATTCTTGGGAGGAAACCCGTTCCGTGCTATACGGTGTGGTCCCTTGATTTACCGAACTTTAAAATAAAGATTAATAACTGTTTTAGTTCTCACACCAGTCACATGACTGACCTGGAGTTTATTATTTTAACCTAAACTCTGGGTGCCCCTATTTTCCGCACGGACAGCTAGTAGTTTTGGTTTTGCAGATTTATTTTCACAGGATCCTGATTTACAGCTAGAACGATGCTCGGAAAGCTCTGTATCCGTGTATTACTTTCAATTGTGTTTTGTATTGTTTTCCGTTGCTATGTAATTTATTGTAATCTCTGATATTTTTCGGTTGTATAATATTTATTCATACTCTGTATATTCTTGTATTCTGATGGAATTGTTGTAATAAGCAATGAAATGTTCTTATGTCTGTGTTCTATTTTGTCGTGTTCTCAAGGTAATCCGGGCTTTCCTTACCGGTGAAGTTCGGGTCGCTACATTTGGTATCAGAGCTTTGGTTTACAAAGCTCGAGAACAAGACACATTAGTACCCTACAAAAGAATTCTTCAGAAATTAGATTAGTAACATCCAATGAGAATGACTCGTTAGAGATAGGATCAGTAGTATCCTAGAATGAGTGTGAAGAGTATATTTTTAAAATGAAATTAAACTTTGTTATGAAAATTTAAATCGTTTTATACGTATTTGATTATTTATTTATTTTGAATTTGGACAATCCAATATATAAAGATTTTGCATATACGCATCATGAACGTATATTCGAAGTTTTAATATACTGGATAGATATGGAATCACGCTCTAGCCGCCCGGAGATGATACTGATGGTTGATATATCATCATCAGTATTTATGTTCGAGCTTCGAAGGTGTGATATCTATATATTTCCATTAGACTGGTGTGAGAACCACAATATAGTTAGAATACATTGTTGTGATTTGGCACCAAAAACATGATTTTCTGTATATATATCAAAATTATGAATTTGAAACGTTAATTCACTAATTGATTGATGATTGTGTTGTTTGATTATTCCTTTAAACCATTATATGAAAGAACGGTGAATTTAGGCAAAATTGAACCAAATATTGAGCTGTATTGTAAATTGATTGCAAATGCATACATGTATATATATATATATGTATGTGTGAACAGGTCATAGCAAGGAGGCTAGAGCAGAGGAATAAAATTGTTTGCCCGGGAAATAGGTACATGTTTATTGTATTTCTTGAGTTTTGGGTGATTTTATGAGCCGATTGGCTTTTTCTTTTTCTTTTGGATTGAAGAAGGCCATGGGAGGCTATATGAAATATCCCGAAGTCCCCAGTGCAGGGGAGGTTATGGCAAAAAAATTCGAAAATTTAGGGTGTTAGCCAAATTTTTGAAGAATTTGAAAAGTTTTTAGAAACTGAAAAGTTGAAGAACTTAAGCCATAATAAAAATAATGAAAGTTGAGTTGATTAGTTAAACAACTTTTGGCTTCGTTCCTTTTCGGGGACGAAAAGTTTTAAGTGGGGGAGATTGTAATAACCCGAAAATCTGAGCCAGTTTAAAAATTTTATTTTGGCAATTTTGATGAATTTTGAATATTTAAAATGAATTATTTTAAATAATAATGACGAAAAATTTATTTTGAATAGAATTCAAACGTATATATTTATATCGATCGTCGTTAGAATATAAATAATTATTTTAAATTATAAAAGGAATTGAAAATGGCGCGGTAGTTCGATTATTCGATTTCAAACTTCAAATGAATGTACAGGATTCAAAATAAAATGGAATTTAGTGAAACCAAAAATATTAGAATCTAATTGATAATATCTTTTCAACGAATCCGAAAAATCGAAATTTCATAGCGGGAATCAAAAGTTATGTCCAAATGAATATTCAGAATAGTCGCTATGGAATTCAGGCCCTTAAAAATAGCCATTTTGCAAACGACCTCGGATTTCGATGAAACCACTTTTGTTGGATCCGTGATGTCAAGTTATTGCTAGATTCTAAATTCGTAGTTTTTCGATTCAATATGTGAGCGTGGCAAAGGAAAATGCGTTTGACCAGTTTCAGTTGATTTTAACGACTGGAAAATGACCATTTTTCCAAACAGTCTCAGAATTTTACGAAACTAGTTTTGTTAGGACCGTATCGTCAATAAGAAGCTAGAAAATATTTTTTGGGAATTTTTCGAGTTGGTATGTGACCCCGGTAAATTGAAATGCACGTTCAAATTCAATATATTGAGTTATATGTTGATTTTGACGGAAACTGATCGAAATGATCGAATCAACTTACGATATATATCCCATTGTGTTCGGAATGGGGGTAATTAGCTATGGACGACAGGCGGTAGGCCTCGTTTAGAGGTCGAATGAAAAAGTCAACTTTTTGAAATTAAATATTATAAATTAATATATAAAATAAAACCCTCTCTCCTCAAACATACCCCCCATTCTAAATCAGTTCAGAAAATCAAATAAATTAAAAAAGGGAGAAAGAATCGCGACGAGGGGGGGATTCGACGTCGCGCCGCCCTCATCAGCAATTGCCACCACCGCCCTCACCACCCGCGCCTGAACCCACCCCTCCTCCTCCACGACGTTGGCGCACACCCCCTCCCCCTTTCTTCTAGCAAAAACCCGAAGGCCCCACCCTCCACCTCGCAGACCCGCGAACCACCGAAGACCGTGCCCCCCGCCAAAGCTGCCACCGATTACCAGCTAGCCCCGCGTCTCCGACCACACCAAGACCCCGACGCACAGCCCCTTCTCTACCCTCCTCCATTCGAGAATTGTAAGTATTTATATAAATTGATTTTTAATTTTCAGTTTCTATATAATTTTAAAAAATATAAAGGTATAAATTTTATGAATGTAAAGTGCCGATTTTTATAATATAAAAGGTTTGATTTTTTATCGTATGAAAGAAGTGATTTTTATGAAGTATTCATGAAGAGAAAGATGCGATCTTTATATTGGTAAAGCAAATAGAAAATTTAGATTTTTAATTTGAAAAGGATTTGCTTCTTTATATTTGAAAGATTAGATCTTTGATTTAGAAAAGATGGGATTTTTAATTATATAAAGACAAGATTTTTATTCATATAAAAATATGATTTTTTATATATGTATGACGATAAAAATATAATTTTTATAATATAGAAAAGTTAAAAATATAATCTTTTTATACGTAATAGCGTTGTAAAAATATAATCTTTTTATATATAGTAGCGTTGTAAAGGAGTGATTTTTACATATGAAGCCATGATATAAAAATACGATCTTTATATATAAAAATATAATTTTTATATAGAGAATAACGATGTAAAAATAGAATTTTTATCCATATGGAGTGATTATAAAAATATGATTTTTATATACATAGCAACAATATAAAAATGTGATTTTTATATATGTAGTGGCTACGGGCAACGAAAGTGGCAAAAGGCGAGAACAGCGATGACTTCTACATAAGAAGAGTCGAGGCGTTTGGATTTAGCTTTGGTGAGAACTTCTCACTTTAAATTTTCTTTTCTAGTTAAAATATATACTAGGATGCTGACGGTGCTTAGTAGCACCCGACACCCGTCGTCCACAGACCACGGATGACTTGTATGTTTGATTGTTTGATGTGTTTTGAAAATTGATAGTGTGATGTGAAATGAAATAAAATATTTGTATAGTTAAAAATATTTGATCGTTAAAAATATTATTTTTAACGTGTGTGTGTGAATAAAAATATGTGTTTGTTGATTTGAAACCCCACACGGGTATTGGGATAATATACGACATACACTAATCCCAATAATTGGTTGTATGTCGATCGATGGATTGACAGACTGTTATAAGCGTTAGATATCTATATTTGATGCTTATACAGTGTAGTGCACTTTGGATGATGGTTGATTATTTATCGTTGCTATTATATACATGTGTTGTATGGAATCCATATAATTAACATTATATGGAAATTGATTGGGCCTCATTCCAATTGGGAAAATAAAGAATGATATAAAATAAGATTCGTGTGTTGACAGTACTCATTTGTTGAGATTGGTCATGTGTTGAACGAAATATTTTAACAATAGAATTTACATCTTTATTATATATAAAATTAGAAACTAACTGGAAAATAGATAAGATGAGTGGTCTCCTGGGTATTGATCTGATGTTGGTTTCGGCCTTCGGGGTTAATGCTTAGGGAATCGTTCTCTTATTAATTTACATTTGGAGCTGATTAAAAAATTTAACGATAGAAATCAAAATTTTATAAAATATATTACATAACAAAAATAGTCACGTGTTGACAGTACTCATTTGATGAGATTAGTCATGTGTTGAAAGAAATATAGATTCATGTGTTGAATAGAATAAATATTCATTTGTTGAATAGAATAACGAAGTGATTGAAATATATAAAGCCGTGTTGATTAGTGATGCGCCATTTTGACGTGAACGATATTTATATCGATTTTATTCGTTTTTATAATGAATATTGAAAAGAGATTTAAAAATCGAATATTTAGAAAATGAATTCAAATTGAATTGAATATAAAATAAACTCGAATTAAAATGGATTGAAATAGAATTCAAATTGAAATTGAATTGAAAACAAATTTGAATTCGAATTAAATAAAATTGAAATGAATTCGAATTGAATTGAAATCAAATGGAAAACGAATCTATAAGGGAAAATTCATTTTTGATTTGAAATTGAATATGTAATTGAAATTGTTTTTGAAACGAATTTAAAACGAATTATAAAATTTGTTTTAAATGGAAATCGACGAAATATATATTATATATATTATATAATGGCCTGAATAGAACATGCCGCGCTGCGGCAGTTCATGAATTTCGACCATTGACTTCGAACGGACATTACGGGAGATCCGACTGTCGGATTCTCCTGAAACCGGGACCATTGGGTTCGTATCAAAAAGAGCTTTCCAATGAATATTAGAAATTTGAAATCTAACGGTTGGATTTGGAGATATGTCCAAATCAATTTCAGAAAAGGTCGGTGTAAGTGCAGTTCGATGGCCGTTGATGGAAATCGACTGTACGGGTCCTGATAAAATTATTAAAAATATTTAAAATTTGTGTAAAATCATAATATGTGAATTGGAAAGAACTAGGATGAAAAATTCCACATTTGCAAAGATAAAAATAGATTTTTATCGAGATGAACTAGTTTTGAACTAGAATAAAAATCAATTTATTTTTGAAATAAATAAATTGAATTTGAAAGTGGTTTTAAAAATAATCAGAATTTCCAATAATCGAATTGGAATGGATTTGAATCGAAATTGTCTTCGGAATATTTCAATGTTGGATTTCCTGATTATACAGATATTGTTATGGGAATTTGAAAGATATGTTTATATCATTATTTCCAATACAATATTTGTTGGTCGTAGAATTTGATATTGAATATAAGCCGATATATTTTCTATTCAGAGCCTTGTATTTAATATCAAACATGATTTGGGTTTATCGTGAATCGTGTTTTAGGTGACATTGGTTCTTTAACCCAGTTAAAGGCAAGATATTGATTTTTGAAAAGATTAAAACTAAGTGGAGTTTTAATGAATCTTTAATTAGATTGAAATGTGAATTGATAATTTAAATTATCAAATCTGAAAGGTGATCGAGAATGGAGTACCACCAGTTTTGCTCCAAAGCGATAGTTGAATCTTTAATTAGATTTGAACGTGAAATGGTAATTAACTTTACCGATAGCACCGTGGTGTTAGATATGGAGTATTACCAGTTTTGCTCCATGGGATAAATAGGTTGGGATTCGGAAATATAACAAATAATTACATCGGTGTAGTTCGCTAATCCCGACTAGTTTGGAAAACCATAATATGGTTTGAAATGATATCCAAAGGAAGATTAAAGAATAAATTTAGAAGAATTTATCTTTGATAAAATTAATGGGAACCTTTCCCTAAGAATGTGATTTTGTGAATAAAAGAATATCCTGAATTGGAATGAGGCGTTTGTTGTGTTTGTGTGACCTTTGTTTATTATATACGTGGGTTATTCAGAAAGGCCGGGTTTATACCCATTCTGAATAACCGATTCGGCGATAAGTCAAAGATGAAGACGATGGTTGAAGACCGGAAGTCTTCACATCATTTGGGTGATTACTGATGATCTTGATTGGGTTGTACACCCAAAATGAGGGAATCAGTTGGTGATCGTCCAGACGTACTTGGAGATCGATGGATATGCGAGGAAATTGCCTCCGATTTCGTTCAGACCCAGAACGAACTTGTAAATGGATTGTGTGTCTAACATTGGATTTTATTTTGTGTTGATTGATCTCTATTAAATATACATCTGTTTGGCGGCGGAGAATTTATTCTCTTGCTTAACGCCCTTCTCTGAGTCGTACGAGCTCAGAGGTTGTATATCGATGGACATCAGTCGCATGGAGTGAATTGCCAGTGTGGCACGTGTATGTGGCAATTGATCAAGGCTTCTGTTGAAAAGAAAAGTCTTGTGGTTGATGATCAAAGCACAGCCTGTGTGGCATAGCTTTGTGTATACCGTGAATTCGCGAGCCTCGAACCTCGGTATGAGTCAAAAATGGGATACGGACCGTTGGGAGAACACGACGTTTCTTTCTAGCTATGGATGATGTCAATGACCTACCAGCCCTGACATTTATATACTTTTTACCTGTGTGGTTGTTGGATGCGAGGCGCCTCGATATTAGGTCTATTAGGACCGGGAAACGTGTGTTCAGGAATTGCCAATCCTCAAAAGTAAGAGAGGACCGGCCCAACCGATTCCAAGGATCATAGTGGGGTCCTGAGACATTTGCTAGAGTGTCTCGAACGGAGAGGAGCTTGCCCCTTGCCTCGACTCATGATGGAAATCCAATTTCCAATACATGTATTTCGGTTTTATTTGTAGAGCCTGGTATGGCGACATGACAGATGGTACCCATGCCGCCTAGGATTGATATTTATGATTGAAATTGATTTGACACTATACACTTATAATAGTATCAAATGATTTTTTTCAAACGTACCAAGCATGTTTGGCTATTATAAGGGAAAACCCTATCCTCCGGCTTGCGTTGCATTGTGTGATGGGATCTGGGTCTTATAATAGCTTCATTTTTCCAAAAAAGCATTGCGCTGTTTTGTTATATGCACTGGTATTCTTGGGAGGAAACCCGTTCCGTGCTATACGGCGTGGTCCCTTGATTTACCGAACTTTAAAATAAAGATTAATAACTGTTTTAGTTCTCACACCAGTCACATGACTGACCTGGAGTTTATTGTTTAACCTAAACTCTGGGTGCCCCTATGTTCCGCATGGGCAGCTAGTAGTTTTGGTTTTGCAGATTTATTTTCACAGGATCCTGATTTACAGCTGAAACGATGCTCGGAAAGCTCTGTATCCGTGTATTACTTTCAGTTGTGTTTTGTATTGTTTTCCGCTGCTATGTAATTTATTGTAATCTCTGATATTTTTCTGTTGTATAATATTTATTCATACTCTGTATATTCTTGTCTTCTGATGGAATTGTTGTAATAAGCAATGAAATGTTCTTCTGTCTGTGTTCTATTTTGTCGTGTTCTCAAGGTAATCCGGGCTTTTCTTACCAGGGAAGTTCGGGTCGCTACATTCCTCTTACATGATCGGTGAAATCTTAGTAGCCCATCCCCAGGTCAGCCCTTACTAAGCCCCTTGATAAGAAAAGGACACTTCTGGAGAACTACCCCACTCATACGTCATCATATAGTAGGACCATTTAATACCTTATATAAGAGAAAGGCGAACCCAACGACCATATAAAACCTAATAAGGGTGGGTCCCATGATCTTGGCCTAGAACCAAAGAGTGAAACTTAGGAACGAACCTAGTCCTAATCACTTAATACCGCAACAAGGTAGGTCAACCACTTAACACCTTCTCAAGGCAGTCCTACTTCATACCCAAATACACACACACACACACACATATATATATATATATACATACACACACACACACATACATGCACACACTAGACATTTCATATTATACCGGCTACTTGTAGATGTTGGATTTGTCGGGCGGTTCCGGGATGTCTTCTACAACAAGTTGGGCTTAACCTCGCGTCTTACTGTAATAATTCTAAAGGCCCATAAAACCTAAACCTCTCACATTAACCAGTCTCACTTGTAGATGCTGAATATGCCGATTGATTCCAAGCAGACTTCTACTACAAGTAATGGTTAACATTGTGTCTGTGTGTCATTAATTATAATTAAAAGTCATATACTCATGCACATAAAAATTCCTCTGAGGATTTTCAAATTTTGTTACCTAATTTAAACGCATTTAGTGCGCAACTAATACGTATTTATATTACATTTACTACGCAATAAATATATAAACAAATAGGTGTAGATTTAGTGCACGAGAATGACGACCTAATACTTTTGAAATTTCAATCCTAATAATCATAATTAAGGTATACTAGTTAATTTCTCTATCAATTAACATGGTCCAAACATGTATATTTTCATTCAATGATAAAAAGGGAAATAACAACATATAAAATAAAACTTGCAACCTAGGTTTGAATAATTATTTAAATAATAGAAGTATAGGCAAGGTGCAATAGATCTAGTTACATATGCAAAAATATTGCTTTTTGCGTTGCTCCACTTTGTATTTTATGTTGCATACAAAAATTTAAGATCCTAACATATTGTATATAATACCTTCAAACCAATCTATTTAAAATAGATGTTTAAACCTATTAATTTACAACACACAAATCTTACGTTTTAGTACACAATCATATATGAACAATTAAAGTGAAAATCAAGTGAATCAGACCCATAAACTAAGAATTTCATAACATCCAAAGCCTAACTCTTATTATTCTAATAACACAAGCCCAACATATCACTTTTGATTGATCATTTCCACAATAAACAAAAAATAGGATTTGAAGGGTTTATAGTGTTTTATTTTCGTTCTAATCCAAATTCCATATAGGCATAAAAATCCAAATCTATACTACAAAAAACAAAAAATAGCAACTTATAGGGTTTCCACTTATAGTGATTTGAGAAGGAAGAACAATATGATTTGTTTACAATCAGATTTGGATTCAGCCTTCAAAATCGTACTTCGATTCTTCTAATATAATATATATAAGAATCAAAATCTTAGAATCTCACATATATAACTAAATTTTAGAATCTAAATCTGTATGAATCTAGATTAGAAAAGATAGAATGGAGGTTAGAGGAAAAAAGAGAATCCTAACTTCTTCTTCTTCTTCTTCTGGAATTAGCAATGGTAGAAGGACAGTATGTAGACGCAGAATGAAATGAAAGTAGGATTTAGAGTGAGGCTAGGGAGCTATATGAAGGTATTTTGGGTCAAATTCACATGACAATAATGAAATTCAAATCCAAAATTAATAGGATCTTATGTAATAATTTGTATAAATGAGAAATATACCTGCTGATCCGTTCACGTTAAAAGAAGTCAATTTATGTTCGGTTGATTCGAATCGAATTCAGCCCTCCATATGTCGAGCCTCTACAGGTAATCCACAAGAACACATCCATCTCGAATCAAATTGAAGAGGAAGAAGGGAAGGTGGTACTAGCCGCCGCCATTAGTTCCTTAGGGTTTTGGAATTAGGAGTTAAGTTGGTCTGTTGAGATCAATAATCATATATATTGATCGGATGACTAAGCCTTATCATATATGGTTAGCCCTTTTATTTCAAAAGGAAATAAAATATAAAATATCTCCTTTTAAAATCAAATGTTAACTATAAATTTTTAACCAACCTTAAATAATAATTCCAACTTCGAATGAAATATCAACAAATTGAAGTTTTATTTTACCCAAAGAAACCAATTTCTCTTTGTTACGTTCTTTGTTTTGTGACCCTATAGGTTATTACAACGTTGGCAATAATTTAAATCATATTTAAATTATAAACAGTGAGCGGCAACTAGTAATACATCGCTGCTACCCAAGTCATAATAAGATCAATTAATGATTCGATACATCCTTTCCGTGACCAGTGTATCAATGTAATATAATCCTTTCAACCAATATATCCAGAATTAAACACAAGACATGGAACATATCATCCTCTTAATAATTTAATATGTTTTTCTTGATCGATGAGTAGACTATTTAAAACAAATCAATGTTTGAGCACGGCCATGCATTTCACAGTCTCACTCAATCAAGAGGCCCATGGATATCACTATGAATATATTGTAGGGTTAAATTCCATCTACATCATTCATAATCTTCATTCGATTCGAGATGTATCCAATAATCACCGTTATCATTACTCTGTTACGAATAACTTTAGATGATATTAAAACACAAATATCCTCGAATAAAATTATAATTATTTCAGGTCTGAGGACCATTACATTACTGTCACTGTGAGAACAACTTATGATACTATTAATTATATGCCATGTAGTTATCTCACGGTGGGTCAGCCCAATACGATATTCTCCAATACGTATTTATGTTTTGACATTAATATCACGTATATTAATGATCAATGAGATGTGATCATCTGTCAATCAACATACTAGTCTCAACGCTTTATTGTTGTCCTGTATAAACAATAAAACTCGACTAGGGACTTTTAAGAATTATAATACTTATCACATTATATAATCTCAAGTTCAGTCTTACTTGAACTATATAATTCCGTATTACTATTCTAAGGACTTCTAATATATTAATATTTATATTATGCAGTAAATATAATATAATAGAATATTATTTTATTCCAAATAAAATAATAACAACAACATTGTTATCATTCTCATCAAATGGATTGCCTCTAGGGCATAAACTCTAACAATCTCCCACTTGCACTAGAGTCAATCATTTTCGTATCGCATACTCATGAAACTAGTGTGACTATTAAGCTTCTGCTGCGATAGAATTTAATTCAATAGGTCTGTAACATTACAACTTTTGTAACAGTAATGGCTGGATTTTTCAAGCATCTGATATCTATTTTAATAAGGAAATTTAAGATATCCAGATATGAATCAGAGAAATATATACTGTATATAAACTCTAAATAACAGAACGTGCAACTGAAATAAAGACAGATAAGCTGATAATCAATTATCGAGTATAAAAGATATTTCGTACACCGTTTCGAAGAGTCCGGAATCTACATTCCACTTCGACTCGAATTTATACGACGTTCGATAAAAATGAAGGATGCAAGGACTATTTCAAAATAATATCCTCGGTCTGTTCAATCCCAGAACAGATCCGAATAGTCGGATGTCTGACAACGTATATCGATCAGATTTTACACATCGACTTTACATAAGTGTGTTATGTTGGTGGTTGAGAGATTCGTTTCTTTAGCCTTATACTCAAAATATATTTGTGGAAACAAATGAGTGATCTGTCAGATAGGACGGTGTGACATTCAAAGTCGTTGAAGAAAAATCCGTGAAACGGTAAACGTGACTTCAAACCTCACAACCCGGAAAGACAATAGTTGGGCTAGGCAGCATGGCTAGTTGGGTCATACCCAAGCAGGGTATATTATCACCATCTAGAGTAATTCCTTTTGTTTCTAAATCTATATTCACCTCTGTTACCTTCGGTAATCGGTGGGTCATTCCCGACCGTGGAGGTGGTAATATATTCGTTACACTCAAGCTAAATGAGTGGACGGTCATGTGTGGCCGGGTTGCAGGATGTTCTTGTTGAACCCCAGTGTATCCTCTCTAGAGTACACTGATCGGTGGGTGCTCCCATACCCTGTCAGTTAGAAACCAAATTCTAATAAGCGCTCGACGGTTTTAGATTTTATTCTATGTACGTGAACGTGAGATGCAAGCGATTCACTAGATGATTATTTATTTGATAAATACTATCGTAAATATCAAACGTTTTGATATCAAAATACAAGGGTCATTTTCCATATGTTAGTTATGGAGTTGGGCTTAAGATTTCTAAAGTAATTGAATCTATTAATAACGGAACACCTTATTCCTTATTTCCCTGTTTACATCTTTTTAACTGTATTTACTCACACCAGTCCCCTGACTGACCCGGAGTTTATTTTCAGTGTTTTCCCTAAACTCTTGGGTACTCATAATATTTATTATGAGTAGGCAAGTAATTCAGGTTGGCAAATGGAACCTTACGAAGTTCAAGTTGCAGGACCAGTCTAGAAGTTTTATCTACACCTATGTATCCAGTTTAGATTTGTATTCCCATATCATGATGTATAATTATGTTAATGTACTATGATGATGTAATATGATGATGTACTATGATGTATCAGACCCTATGATGTAATGTATTTTGTATTTTTAAATTCCGCTGTGAGATTTCTGATAACTTCTTATTCTTCTATTCTATTAGTTCTATCTTTTCTATCTCATCCTCTAATTTCTTTCAAAAATGACACGGTTTTCGAGGGGTCAAAAATAGCGTCGTTACAGTTGGTATCAGAGCCTATGTTCTTCGAAAACATTTAGGCTTTGGAATAGAGAGTGAGCGTATTTCTACTAAAAACTATATTTTAGTATAGGTAGATCGTAGTTACTTAGGTAATCCTTTGACATATTTTTCCGAGGAGTCATTTATTTTCAATCCGTGTACTCAGGGAGTTGAAAATGAGTTCTCGTGGAGGAAGAGGCCGAGGAGCAAGCGGAGCAACTACGACAAACAGACACACTGTTAACCAGACCCAAGTGGATACTACTGAAGTAATCCGAGCACCAACTCAGCCTAACTTTGCTATGGTCTGTAAGAATTACACAACTCTGGGAGGAAAGATTTTCAGAGGTACTGAATCACTGGTCGGAGTCCAAGCATGGATTAGATCATGTGAGAAGCTTTTTAAAGGACTGAGGTTGGATGACGAGCATAAGCGTCTCTTAGCTTCATGGAATCTGGAAGGAGCCGCAGCAATATGGTGGGATGCCCAGAGTGCTAACACTCCTGAGGAAAACTTTACTTGGCCCATGTTCAAAGAAGCTTTTGAAGGTCAGTATCTACCTGCTACTGGAAGGGACAAGTGATTGCATATGCAAGTAAGCAGTTAAAGATTCACGAGAAGAATTACACAACTCACGACCTAGAGTTATTGGCAGTTGTTTTCGCATTGAGAACGTGGAGACATTATCTGCTAGGTGAGAGATTCGAACTTTTCACCGATCATAAACCATTGAAGTATCTGTTCACTCAAAAAGATTTAAATCTAAGACAACAGCGGTGGTTGGAATTTCTTGCATCATATGACCTAGATATCATTTATACACCGGGAAAAGCGAACGTAGTGGCAGATGCCTTGAGTAGAAATGCGATATTATCACTTTTGGAAGTCACACCAACTCTCCAAGAAAGGATAATGAGTAATCAGAAAAGGGATCCCAAACTGGAAAAGATTATTCGAGGAGTCACAAACAGAAAAGAGACTGACTTCGAGTTGGACAATCAAGGAATATTGAGAATAAACGGTAGATTATGCGTACCTAACGTGGATGGGATAAGACAGGAGGTTTTAAAAGAATGCCATGCATCAAAGTTGAGCATCCATCCAGGAATTCATAAAATGAATCACGATATGAGACAAGTATTCTGGTGGTCAGGAATGAATAAAGATATCATTACTTTCGTAAATGAATGTCTATGTTGTCAGCAAGTCAAGGGAGACCATCAAAAGACTGCTGGACTATTACGGCCATTAGAGATTCCCAACTGGAAGTGGGAAATGATATCGATGGACTTCATCGATGGTTTGCCAAGAACAAGGAGAGGCTACGAAGGGATTTAGGTAATCGTAGATCGGTTAACTAAGAGTGCGCACTTTATTCCAGTGAAACCAACGCGCACTGCCATAACATTAGCCGAAGTATTCATGAAAGTGATAGTACGACTGCACGGTATTCCAACGAGCATTGTAAGCGACAGAGATACCATTTTCACAAGTAGATTTTGGGAAGCTTTGCAGAGAACGTTGGGAACAAGATTAAATTTCAGTACAGCTTACCATCCTCAAACGGACGGTCAGACGGAAAGAGTTAATCATATATTGGAGGATCTTCTAAGAGCATGTATTTTAGATTTTGGAGGGTCGTGGGAAGATCATTTACACCTAGTAGAATTTTCATATAATAACAGTTACCAGGCGAGTATACAGATGGCACCATATGAAGCATTATATGGAAGACCTTGTAAAGCGCCAGCATGTTGGGTAGAGTCCGGAAACAAATTGGTACTTGGTCCGGATATGATACTAGAAGCGACAACGAAAGTGGAATTAGTGAAACTGAGAATGAAAGAAGCCCAGGATCGCCAGAAAAGTTATGCCGATCAAAGGCGAAGAGATTTAGTATTCGAAATAGAAGATCTAGTTTTCCTGAAGATCTCACCAATGAAGGGAGTAGTAAGATTTGGAAAATATGGAAAGTTAGCACCAAGGTATGTTGGACCTTTCCGCGTCTTAGAAAGAATTGGTTTTCAAGCATATAAAGTTGAATTACCAGAATATATGGCGGGAATTCACAACGTATTTCACGTATCACACTTGAGAAAATGTATGCACAATCCATCGTTAATTCTGGAACCCTCTGTTCAGCAAGAGATAGAGATTGAGCCAGACTTGACAGTGGTTAGACATCCATTCAGTATTATTGACCGAGAGGGAAAGCAACTTCGCAACAAAGTGGTGAGGCTACTAAAGATCCAGTGGAGCGAAAACCCGAAAGACTGTACGTGGGAGACCGAGAAGCAGATAAAGAAATTATACCCAGATTTTCCTACGAGTTAGGTATGATTTACTTTGGTATAGTTAAATGTAATGAAATTTCGATTTCTACATTTATGGGAGCATATGCATGTGTGTTTTATGGATTTAGTTTATTAGGACTTATGAACTCTCTTGTATGTTTACATCACTGATGAGTTCTATATTCTTGCTTACGTGTTAGATGGCTCCAGTATGGAAGACCACGGCAAGAAAGAGGGTGATACCACTCCAATTTCTTAGGCTGCGAGCAAAGAGACAAAGAGTAGGAGATTCCGACAACAATCGAGAGAGATCACCCATCGACGACGAAGGTACACACATATCATCAGAAGGATCAGTGCTTGGCAGGAACGAACCAATAGAACAAGATGGAGGACACCAAGACTTTACTGATGAGGATGAAGTGATAGGAGATGAAGGAAGTGTTGACGGTTATGGTGAAGGAGATGAGGATGGCGAAGAAGAGGAAGAATATGAAGAAGAATATGAGGAAGAATATGAGGAAGAATATGAGGAAGAAGAAGACCAAGTTGTTCCGGGAACCCCAGTCATTGCTACGGGAAACCAGCAAGAAGAGCAAGTTGCCCAAAGGACAGCGATATGGAATAGATTGGAACAAGTTCTCGTCGAGTTTCGCATAGCAGGAGGAGGAGTACAAGTATTCGGTGAGTATGGATACCCCGTGGTGAGGCTATATTTAATACCACCAGTGGGTCTAATTTATATAGAGGATGATGAGGAGGAGACTGATGCAGAAGACGTAGTTGAGGTCCTTAATATATCTGATGACGAGGAGGTCGTAGGGTTAATAGATATCTCTGACGACGAGTAGTAGGACAGGGACTGGAGGAGGATAGTTACGTATGTATATTTTGGGGCAGTTTAGAACTTGAGTAGTCAAGTCTAATATTATTGTATGTATCGAGACTAGTGTTAGTATAGAACTAGTCGTAGGTGTATGTGTACTGAAACAACCAGTTTATGAAATATTTTCTTTTGGAAACTCTCTATCTTTCTTATGTAATTTCGGGGCGAAATTCTTTTAAGTGGGGTAGTCTGTAATGGCTGGATTTTTCAAGCATCTGATATCTATTTTAATAAGGAAATTTAAGATATCCAGATATGAATCAGAGAAATATATACTGTATATAAACTCTAAATAACAGAACGTGCAACTGAAATAAAGACAGTTAAGCTGATAATCAATTATCGACTATAAAAGATATTTCGTACACCGTTTCGAAGAGTCCGGAATCTACATTCCACTACGACTCGAATTTATACGACGTATACCGGAAATCGATAAAAATGAAGGATGCAAGGACTATTTCAAAATAATATCCTCGGTCTGTTCAATCCCAGAACAGATCCGAACAGTCGGATGTCTGACAACGTATATCGATCAGATTTTACACATCGACTTTACATAAGTGTGTTATGTTGGTGGCGGAGAGATTCGTTTCTTTAGCCTTATACCCAAAATATATTTGTGGAAACAAATGAGTGATCTGTCAGATAGGACGGTGTGACATTCAAAGTCGTTGAAGAAAAATCCGTGAAACGGTAAACGTGACTTCAAACCTCACAACCCGAAAAGACAATAGCTGGGCTAGGCAGCATGGCTAGTTGGGTCATACCCAAGCAGGGTATATTATCACCATCTAGAGTAATTCCTTTTGTTTCTAAATCTATACTCACCTCTGTTACCTTCGGTAATCGGTGGGTCATTCCCGACCGTGGAGGTGGTAATATATTCGATACACTCAAGCTAAATGAGTGGACGGTCATGTGTGGCCGGGTTGCAGGATGTTCTTGTTGAACCCCAGTGTATCCTCTCTAAAGTACACTGATCGGTGGGTGCTCCCATACCCTGTCAGTTAGAAACCAAATTCCAATAAGCGCTCGACGGTTTTAGATTTTATTCTATGTACGTGAACGTGAGATGCAAGCGATTCACTAGATGATTATTTATTTGATAAATACTATCGTAAATATCAAACGTTTTGATATCAAAATACAAGGGTCATTTTCCATATGTTAGTTATGGAGTTGGGCTTAAGATTTCTAAAGTAATTGAATCTATTAATAACGGAACACCTTATTCCTTATTTCCTTGTTTACATCTTTTTAACTGTATTTACTCACACCAGTCCCCTGACTGATCCGGAGTTTATTTTCTGTGTTTTCCCTAAACTCTTGGGTACTCATAATATTTATTATGAGTAGGCAAGTAATTCAGGTTGGCAAATGGAACCTTACGAAGTTCAAGTTGCAGGACCAGTCTAGAAGTTTTATCTACACCTATGTATCCAGTTTAGATTTGTATTCCCATATCATGATGTATAATTATGTTAATGTACTATGATGATGTAATATGATGATGTACTATGATGTATCAGACCCTATGATGTAATGTATTTTGTATTTTTAAATTCCGCTGTGAGATTTCTGATAACTTCTTATTCTTCTATTCTATTAGTTCTATCTTTTCTATCTCATCCTCTAATTTCTTTCAAAAATGACACGGTTTTCGAGGGGTCAAAAATCGCGCCGTTACAGTAATTTTGCAGATATGTTTATTTCTTCTATGAACAACTTCACATGTGAATTATATTTCTTAAACATATGTTTGGATCGATGATGAGTTTAATGTTTTAGGCCTAAGCAATAGCCATATTGTTACCGCAATGTATATCATTCGTTCAACAATGAATTAAGTTCAATCGTGAACTTCTTAATCCAAACATTTCCTGTAACAACCCGGAAATTCTGAGCCAATATAAAATTTTTATTTTGGCAATTTTGACGAATTTTGAATATTTAAAATGATTTATTTTAAACAATATCGAAGAGAAATTTATTTTGAATAGAATTAGAACGTATATATTTATTTGAATCGTCGTTAGAATATAAATATTTATTTTTAATTATATAAGGAATTGAAAATGGCGTGGTAGTTCGAAAATTCGATTTCAAATTTCAAATGAATGTACAGGATTCAAAATAAATCGGATTTTTGCAAAACCAAAAATATTAGAATCTGATAGAGAATATCTTTCCAACGAATCCAAGAAATCAAAATTTCATAGCGGGAATCAAAAGTTACGTCCAGTTGAAAATTCAGAATAGTCGCTATAGAATTCTGGCCCTTAAAAATGGAAATTTTGCAAATGACCTCGGTTTTCCACGAAACTACTTTTGTTGGATCCGGGAAGTCTAGTTATTACTAGATTCCAAAATTCGTAATTTTTCGAATCAATATGTGAGCGTAGCAAAGGAAAACGCGTTTGACCGGTTTCAGTTGATTTTAATCGACTAGAAAATGGCCATTTTTCAAACGGTCTCAGAATTTGATGAAATTAGTTTTGTTAGGACCATATTGTCAATACGAAGCTAGAAAATATTTTTCGGGAATTTTTAGAGTCCGTATAAGACCCCAGTAAATTGAAATGTGCGTTCAAATTCAATATATATTGATTTATATTTTGAATTTGATGGAAACTGATCGAAACGATCGAATTGGCCTATGAAACATATCCCATTGTGTTCGGAATGGGGGTAATTAGCTAGGAACGACAGTCGTTGGGTCTCAATTGGTGTTGGAATTAAAAGTCAACATTTTGGAGAATAAAATAAATAAAATAATATATATTTTCCTTTATAACACCCTTTCCCTCTTATCCCCCCCCCTTCTGTTATTCAGATCGAAAGTAAGTAAAAAAAAGAAGAGGAAGACGACCGCGCCCGTCCCATCCACCACCGCTAGGCGCGACCCCCCTTCCGGCGAACGCTGGTGAGACCACCCCCTCCCCTTCTTCCCCTCCAGCGCCTTTTCTCTCCCCTCCTCTATCAAAAACCGCGCCCGAGCCCTATTTCGCCCAAAACCGCCGATGATGGCCCACCAACGCCCGCCTCCGCCTGCAGTCAACCACCGACACCTCTAGGACCCCACCGCGCGCGCCTCCAGCCTCTGGCCAATGCTCCACACCCCCCATGAACCTCTTGTGAGTTTTTTATATGTTTATTATTAGTTGTTTTCTATGTGATGGATTTCATAGAGTTACAAATTAGTTCTTCATATGCATAGGTTAAAGAAAGGTTTGATTTTTAAAGACAAGAAAGGTTTGATTTTTAAAGACATGAAAGGTTTGATTTTTAAAGACATGAAAGGTTTGACTTTTAAAGACAAGAAAGGTTTGATTTTTAACAATGCAAAAATATAATTTTTAGAAGGTAAAAATGTGATTTTTATCTACCTAGAGTTGATATAAAAATGAGATTTTTTACATGTATAGTAGCGGTGTGAAGTGTGATTTTTATTTTAAAAAGTAGCAAAATAAAAATAGGATTTTTATTGTTTGATTAGCGAAATAAGAATATAATCTTTATCATATGAAGAGCAGTATAAGAAAATGATTTTTAAAGAAATAAAAATATGATTTTTATATTATAGAGATAATAAAAAATATAATTTTTACATATGTAGAGACTCCAACAACACAACCATCAATCAATTCGATTTATATATATATGAAGTGAAGATAAAAATTCGATCTTTTTATATATGTAGAGAACATAAAAATATGATTTTTATGTATGGAAAGCGTTATTAAAAATGTGATTTTTATTGTGAACAGCGTGGAAAAGTTTGAGTTAGAATATCAAGCGAATCCGAACCGTTCAGAAAGAAAGACTAACGGAGTGGATCCCAAATGTGAGAACTTCTCACTTTTTAATTCTTATTTTCTAGTTAGAAATATATACTAGGATGCAGACGGTGCTTAGTAGCACCTGACACCCGTTGTCCACAGACCATGGACGACTTGTGTGATTGTTTGTGTTGTGAAAATTGACTATTGATTGTGATGTAAAAAGAATAATTTCATGTGTTGAAATAAAATAATTTCATGTGTTGAAATAAAATAATTTCATGTGTTGAAATAAATATATATTCATGTGTTGAAATAAAATATATATATTCATTTACAAATCGAACGATTTGTTTATGTACACCGATTTGACTGATATTGATTGGGACGATAAATTTTACATATCGCCCAACTGCACAAATAAAATCTGTGTTTGATTGGTTGAAATCCCACACGGGTGTTGGGATGAAATTGGACATACACTAATCCCAATAATTAGTTGTATGTCAATCGATTGATTGACAAGCTGTTATAAGCGTTGAATATTTATATTTGATGCTTATACAGTGTAGAATGCACTCTGGATGATGGTTGATTATTTATCGTTGCTATTATATACATGTGTTGTATGGAATCCATATAAATAATATTATATGGTAATTGAGTGGGTCTCATTCCAATTTAGAAAATAAATTATATTCATGTGTTGAATAAACAAAATAGTCATGTGTTGACAATACTCATGTATTGAGAATATTCATGTGTTGAAATATAAATTCATATGTTGAATAAAATATATATTCATGTGTTGAATAAAAGAAAATTCATGTGTTGAAGGAAATATTCATTTGTTGAATAGAATAACGAAGTTATTGAAATATATAAAGTCGTGTTGGTTAGAAATGTGCCATTTTGACACAAACGATATTTATATCGATTATATTCGTTTTTATAATGAATATAGAAAAGGAAGTGATTTTAAAATATAACGTTTTGAAAATATTATCATTTATATATATATATATATATATATATATATATATATATATATATATCGATGATATGGAATATTTAATTTTGATTTGAAATTGAATATGAAGCTGAAATCATTTTGAAAACGAACTTAAAACGAATTATAAAATACGTTTTAAAAGGAAATCAACGAAATATATATTATATATATAACATAATGGCCTAAATAGAATGCGCCGCGCAGCGGTAGTTCGCGAATTTCGACCATTGACTTCGAATGGACACTACGGGAGATCCGACCGTCGGATTCTCCTAAAACTAGAACCGTTGGTTTCGTATCGAAAAGAGCTTTCTAGCGAATATTAAAAATTAGAAATCTAACGGTTGGATTTGGAATTATGTCCAAATCAAATTTGGAAAAAGTCGCTGTAAGTGCAGTTCGATGGCCGTTGATGGAAATCGACTGTACGGGCCTTGATAAAATTATTAAAAATAGTAATAACTTGTGTAAAATCATAAGAAATGATTTGGAAAGAATTAAGATGAAAAATTCCATATTTGAAAAGATAAAATTATATTTTTATCGAAATGAACTAGTTTTGAACTAGAGTTATAATTCATTTATTTTTGAAATAAATAAATTGGATTTGAAAGGGTTTTGAAAATAACCAGAATTTCCAATAATTGAATTGGAATGGATTTGAATCGAAATTGTCTTTGGAATATTTCGATGTTGGATTTCGTGATTATACAGATATTGTTATGGAACTTTGAAAGATATATTTATATCGTTATTTCCCATACGATATTTGTTGGTCGTAGAATTTGATATTGAATATAAGCCGATATATTTTCTATTCAGAGCCTTGTATTTAATATCAAATGTGATTTTGGGTTGTCGTGAATGGTATCTTTAATAATACTGCTCTTAGACCAAACGGAGTTAAGAAAATCAGAAACTAACTGGAGATTAGTTAAGTTGAATGGTTTCCTAGGAATTGATCTGATATTGGTTTCGGCCTCCGGGGTTATTACTTAGGGAATTGTTCACTTGCTAATTTACGGTTAAAGGCTGATGGAATAGAAAGTGATTTTGGGTTTATCGTGAACCGTATTTAAAGACATTGGTTCTTTATCCTAGTTAAAGATAGGATTTATTTCCTGGATTTGAAAAATCGTTAAGTAATGATTTTTGGAAATTAAAAACGAATTAGAGTTTTAATGAATCTTTAATTAGATTGAAAAGTGAATTTGATAATTAAAATTATCAAATTAAAGAAGTGATCGAGAATGGAGTACTACCAGTTTTACTCCAGACGATAGTTAAATCTTTAATTAGATTTGAACGTGAAATGGTAATTGAATTTACCGATAACACCGTGGTGTTAGATATGAAGTATGACCAGTTTTAATTCATGGGATGAATAGGTTGGGATTAGGAAATAAAATAAATGATTACTTCGGTGTGGTTTGCTAATCCCGACTTGTTTGAATTGATATTCAAAAGAAGATTAAAGAATAAATTTAAAGAATTTATCTTTGATAAAATTAATGGGAACCTTTCCCAAAGTATAAGAATATTTGAATAAAAGAATATACTGAATTGGAATGAGGCGTATGTTGTGTTTGTGTAACACTTGTTTATTATATACGCGAGTTATTCAGAAAGACCGGGTATATTCCATTCTGAATAACTGATTTGACGTGGTGTCGAGGATGAAGACGGTGGTCGAAGACCGGAGGTCTTCACATCGTTTGGGTGATTACTGATGATCTTGATTGGGCTGTACACCCAAGAGGAGGGAATCAGTTGGTGATCGTCCAGACGTACTTGGAGATCGATGGATATGCGAGGTAGAAGGTGCCTCCGGTTTCGTTCAGACCTAGAACGGACTTGTATGGACTGTGTGTCTGACATTGGATTTTGCTCTGTGTTGATTGATCTCTATTAAATATACATCTGCCTGGTGAAGGGGAATTTATTCCCTTACTTCACCCTTCTCTGAGACGTACGGGATTAGAGGTTGTATATCGATGGACATCAGTCGCATGGTGTGAATTGCCTGTGTGGCATGCCTAAGTGATCAAGGCTTTTGTTGAAAAGCAAAGTCTTGTGGTTGATGATCAAAGCACCGCCTGTATGGGATAGCTTTGTGTAACGTTAATTCGCGAGCCTCACACCCCGGTTGTGAACCAGAAACGGGAGAGGACATCTGGGAGGACATGCATTTCCTTCTAGCTAGGGTGGTGTCAGTGACCTACTAGCCCTGACATTTATATTATTTTCACCTGTGTGGTTGTTGCTGTTGCGAGGCGCCTTGGATATATCGGTGACTATGTGGAGTCGATGGAGTCATTTGGCTCATTTACGCCCCAAAGGGCAAGGAAACGCAGTGTTCAGGCATTTTAATCCACATCGGTGGACCGGCCCTGACGATCCAAAGGCTTGACTGAGTACTTGCCTGAGGGGTGGGCTAGAGCGTCTCGAATTCGGTAGAGGATGATCCCTTGCCTCGGTTCACAGATCCAATTTCCAAGTACGACACCATGCAGTTTTGATTGTATACCTATATATGGCGACATAGTGGTATGGGGCACTTATGCCGTCTATGATTGATACTTATGATTGAAATTGTTTTGACACTATACACTTATAGTAATAATAAAACATGAAATTTAGCGTATCAAGCATGCTTTAACTATTATAAGGTAAAAACCCTATCCTCCGGCTTGCGTTGCATTGTGTGATGGGACCTGGGTCTTATAATAGCTTCATTGTTCTTTATTTAGCATTGCGCTATTGTTTTATGCACTGGTATTCTTGGGAGGAAACCCGTTCCGGCGTGGTCCCTTGATTTACCTAACTTTAAAATAAAGATTAATAACTGTTTTAGTTCTCACACCAATCACATGACTGACCTGGAGTTTATTGTTTTAACCTAAACTATGGGTGCCCTTATTTTGACACGGGCAGCTAGTAGTTTTGGTTTTGCAGATTTATATCCACAGGAACCTGGTTTACAGCTGGAACGATACTCGGAAAGCTCTATATCCGTGTATTACTTTCAGTTGTGTTTTGTATTATTTTTCCGCTGCTATGTAATGTATTGTAATCTCTGATATTTAGTGAATGTGTAATATATATTTATACTCTGTATATTCTTGTATTCTTATGGAATTGTTGTAATAAACAATGAAATGTTCTTCTTTTTGTGTTCTGATGTGGCTTGTCCTCAAAACAATCAGGGGTTTCGAACGGTCTTGGTCGTTTTAGCGATCGATTCGGATCGAGCGAAATTCCTTTTCTTACAGTGGTATCAGAGCTTTGGTTTACAGAGCTCGGAGAACAAGACACATTAGAACCATATGAAAGAATTCATCAGAGATTGGATTAGTAATATCCAATAAGAATGCATCGTTAGAGATGGGATCAGTAGTATCCTAGAACGGGTGTGAAGAGTATATTTTTTAAAATGAAAACGAATTTTTTTTTGAAAATTTAAACCTTATTCAACGTATTTGAATATTTATTTGTACCGATTTGGACAATCCAGTATATAAAGATTTTTTATATACGTCTGATCCGCGTGTATTTGAAGTTTTAATATATTGGATAGATATGGAATCACACTCTAGTCGTCCGGAGGTGATTCTGATGATTACTCGAGTATCATCAGAATTTATATTCGAGTGCCGAAAGTGGGATTTCTATATGATTCCAATTGACTGGTGTGAGAACCAAAACTAGATAGGGCTTATTGTTGTGAATTGGCATCAAAAATCTGATTTTTGGACTATGTATCAAAGCTATGAATTTGAAAAGCTAATCAACAAATTGATTGATGGTAGTGTTGTTGGATTACTGTTTTGATTAATTAAAATGTCGAACCTTTGGCCAAATTGAACCAAATAATGAGTTGTATTGAAAATTAGTCGCATTTGCATACATATACATGTATTTACATTGAACAGGTCGTAGCAAGGAGGCTAGAGAAGAGGAATAAAATTGTTTGCCGGACAAATAGGTACATGTTTATTGTATTTCTTCGATTTTTGATGATTTTATGAGCCGATTGGCTTTTTCTTTTTCTTTTGGATTGGTGAGTGCCATGGGAGGCTATTTGAAATATCCCGAAGCTCCCTGTGCAGGGGATGTTATGGCGAAATTTTTCGAAAATTTAGGGTGTTAGCCAAATTTTTTAAAAATTTGAAAAGTTCTTAGAAGCTGAAAAGTTGAAGAACTTAAGCCATAAAGAAAATAATGAAAGTTGAGTTGATTAGTTAAACAACTTTCGGCTTCGTTCCCTTTCGGGTACGAAAAGTTTTAAGTGGGGGAGATTGTAACCCGGAAATTCTGAGCCAATTTAAAATTTTTATTTTGGCAATTTTGATGAATTTTGAATATTTAAAATGATTTATTTTAAATAATATCGATGAGAAAATTATTTTGAATAGAATTAGAACGTATATATTTATTTGAATCGTCGTTAGAATATAAATATTTATTTGTAATTATATAAGGAATTGAAAATGGCGCGGTAGTTCGAAAATTCGATTTCAAATGAATGTACAGGATTCAAAATAAACTGGAATTTTGCGAAACCAAAAATATTAGAATCTGATGGAGAATATCTTTCCAACGAATCCAAGAAATCAAAATTTCATAGCGGGAATCAAAAGTTACGTCCAGTTGAAAATTCAGAATAGTCGCTATAGAATTTTGGCCCTTAAAAATGGAAATTTGGCAAACGACCTCGGTTTTCGACGAAACCACTTTTGTTGGATCCGGGATGTCTAGTTATTGCTAGATTCCAAAATTTGTAATTTTTCGAATCAATATGTGAGCGTAGCAAAGGAAAACGCGTTTGACCGGTTTATTTGATTTTAATCGACTAGAAAATGGTCATTTTTTAAACAGTCTCGGAATTTAACGAAATTAGTTTTGTTAGGACCGTATCGTCAATACGAAGCTAGAAAATATTTTTGAGGAATTTTTAGAGTCCGTATGAGACCCCAGTAAATTGAAATGTGCGTTCAAATTCAATATACATTGATTTATATTTTGAATTTGATGGAAACTGATCGAAACGATCGAATTGGCCTACGAAACATATCCCATTGTGTTCGTAATGGGGGTAATTAGCTAGGAATGACAGTCGTTGGGTCTCAATTGGTGTTGGAATTAAAAGTCAACATTTTGGAGAATAAAATAAATAAAATAATATATATTTTCCTTTATAACACCCTTTTCCTCTTATTCCCCCCCCCCTTCTGTTATTCAGATCGAATGTAAGTAAAAAAAAAGAGGAAGACGATCGCGCCCCTCCCATCCACCGCCACCAAGCGCGACCGCCCCCCTTCCGGCGAACGCTGGTGAGACCACCCCCTCCCCTTCTTCCCCTCCAGCGCCTCTTCTCTCTCCCTTCCTCTATCAAAAACCACGCCCGAGCCCTATTTCGCCCAAAACCACCGCTGATGGCCCACCAACGCCCGCCTCCGCCTGTAGTCAACCGCCGACACCTCTGGGACCCCACCGCGCGCGCCTCCAGCCTCCGGCCAATGCTCCACACACCCCATGAACCTCTTGTGAGTTTTTTATATGTTTATTCTTAGTTGTTTTCTATGTGATGGATTTCATAGAGTTAAAAATCAGTTCTTCATATGCATAAGTTAAAGAAAGGTTTGATTTTTAAAGACAAGAAAGGTTTGATTTTTAATGACAAGAAAGGTTTGATTTTTAAAGACAAAAAAGGTTTGATTTTTAAAGACAAGAAAGGTTTGATTTTTAGCTATGCAAAAATATAATTTTTAGAAGGTAAAAATGTGATTTTTATCTACCTAGAGTTGATATAAAAATGAGATTTTTACATGTATAGTAGCGGTGTGAAGTGTGATTTTATTTTAAAAAGTAGCAAAATAAAAATAGGATTTTTATTGTTTGATTAGCGAAATAAGAATATAATCTTTATCATATGAAGAGCAGTATAAGAATATGATTTTTAAAGAAATAAAAATATGATTTTTATATTATAGAGATAAAAAAATATAATATTTATATATGTAGAGACTCCAACAACACAACCATCAACCAATTCGATTTTTATATATATGAAATGAAGATAAAAATTTGATCTTTTTATATATGTAGAGAACATAAAAATATGATTTTTATGTATGGAAAGCGTTTTTAAAAATGTGATTTTTATTGTGAACAACGTGGAAAAGTTTGAGTTAGAATATCAAGCGAATCCGAACCGTTCAGAAAGAAATACTGACGGAGTGGATCCCAAATGTGTGAACTTCTCACTTTTTAATTCTTGTATTCTAGTTAGAAATATATATTAGGATGCAGACGGTGCTTAGCAGCACCCGACACCCGTTGTCCACAGACCATGGACGACTTGTGTGATTGTTTGTGTTGTGAAAATTGACTGTTGATTGTGATGTGAAAAGAATAATTTCATGTGTTGAAATAAAATAATTTCAGTGTTGAAATAAAATAATTTCATGTGTTGAAATAAAATAATTTCATGTGTTGAAATAAAATATATATTCATGTGTTGAAATAAAATATATATTCATTTACAAATCGAACGATTTGTTTATGTACACCGATTTGACTGATATTGATTGAGACGATAAGTTTTACACATCGCCCAACTGCACAAATAAAATCTGTGTTTGATTAGTTGAAATCCCACACGGGTGTTGGGATGAAATTAGACATACACTAATCCCAATAATTAGCTGCATGTCGATCGATTGATTGACAGGCTGTTATAAGCGTTGAATATTTATATTTGATGCTTATACAGTGTAGAATGCACTCTGGATGATGGTTGATTATTTATCGTTGCTATTATATACATGTGTTGTATGGAATCCATATAAATAATATTATATGGTAATTGAGTGGGTCTCATTCCAATTTAGAAAATAAATTATATTCATGTGTTGAATAAACAAAATAGTCATGTGTTGACAATACTCATGTGTTGAGAATATTCATGTGTTGAAATATAAATTCATGTGTTGAATAAAATATATATTCATGTATTGAATAAAAGAAAATTCATGTGTTGAAGGAAATATTCATTTGTTGAATAGAATAATGAAGTTATTGAAATATATAAAGTCGTGTTGGTTAGATATGCGCCATTTTGACGCAAACAATATTTATATCGATTATATTCGTTTTTATAATGAATATAGAAAAGGAAGTGATTTCAAAATATAACGTTTTGAAAATATTATCATATATATATATATATCGATGATATGGAATATTCAATTTTGATTTGAAATTGAATATGAAGTTGAAATCGTTTTGAAAACGAACTTAAAACGAATTATAAAATACGTTTTAAAAGGAAATCGACGAAATATATATTATATATATAATATAATGGCCTGAATAGAACGCGCCGCGCAGCGGCAGTTCGCGAATTTCGACCATTGACTTCAAATGGACACTACGGGAGATCCGACCGTCGGATTCTCCTAAAACCGGATCCGTTGGGTTCTTATCGAAAAGAGCTTTCTAACGAATATTAGAAATTAGAAATCAAACGGTTGGATTTGGAATTATGTCCAAATCAAATTTGGAAAAGGTCGATGTAAGTGCAGTTCGATGGCCGTTGATGGAAATCGACTGTACGGGCCTTGATAAAATTATTAAAAATAGTAATAATTTGTGTAAAATCATAAGAAATGATTTGGAAAGAATTGAGATGAAAAATTCCATATTTGAAAAGATAAAAATAGTTTTTTATCGAAATGAACTAGTTTTGAACTAGAGTTATAATTCATTTATTTTTGAAATAAATAAATTGGATTTGAAAGGGTTTTGAAAATAACCAGAATTTCCAATAATTGAATTGGAATGGATTTGAATCGAAATTGTCTTTGGAATATTTCGATGTTGGATTTCGTGATTATACAGATATTGTTATGGAAATTTGAAAGATATATTTATATCGTTATTTCCAATACGATATTTGTTGGTCGTAGAATTTGATATTGAATATAAGCCGATATATTTTCTATTCAGAGCCTTGTATTTAATATCAAATGTGATTTTGGGTTGTCGTGAATGGTATCTTTAATAATACTGTTCTTAGACCCAACGGAGTTAAGAAAATCAGAAACTAACTGGAGATTAGTTAAGTTGAATGGTTTCCTGGGTATTGATCTGATGTTGGTTTCGGCCTCCGGGGTTATTACTTAGGGAATTGTTCACTTGCTAATTTACGGTTAAAGGCTGATGGAATAGAAAGTGATTTTAGGTTTATCGTGAACCGTTTTTAAATGACATTGGTTCTTTAACCCAGTTAAAGATAGGATTTATTTCCTGGATTTGAATAATCATTAAGTAATGATTTTTGGAAATTAAAACTGAATTAGAGTTTTAATGAATCTTTAATTAGATTGAAAAGTGAAATTAAAATTATCAAATTAAAGAAATGATCGAGAATGGAGTACCACCAGTTTTACTCCAGACGATAGTTAAATCTTTAATTAGATTTGAACGTGAAATGGTAATTGAATTTACCGATAACACCGTGGTGTTAGATATGAAGTATGACCAGTTTTACTTCATGGGATGAATAGGTTAGGATTGGTGTAATGTCTCGGGTTTTTGTCGACTTTGGTTATCGCCATAAGCTCAATGATGACTAACCAAACATTGAAAAATATCGGATGATTAATGAAAGAAATTAGAGGGTGAGAATAGATAAGATAGAAACTTAGAATAGAAGAAGAAGAAGAACACAACATCAGAGTAACACGAACCTCACAGCGGAACGAATAACATATAATATATATAACATAACTTGAAATATACATCTGTACTTGAATATACATCATTATCAAAGTACATCACTTACAACACAGCGGAAATAAACTATAGCTATATGATCCTGAAGCCTCCTGCTCCAGCTCTTCAGGTATATCTGTAAAATCCCGACTACTTGACTGCCTGTACAAATTTAGACACCCAAGAGTTTAGGGAAACAAACAAATAAACTCCGGGTCAGTCATGGGACTGGTTTGAGTAAAACAGTTTAAAACAGTTGAACTAGTAAACGATATCTCATAAGACCACGCTGTATAACGGAACGGGTTTTTCCCTTATGAGAATCCAAATTATCTTTATATCAAAAACCTTTTGATATTATAATAATGTCTATCAACCATAATATAATAATCATCTAGCAGAAACGCTTTCATCTCACGTTCTACATATATGGTATCAAAACCGCAAGCACGTATTGGTAATGGATTTCCAACTATGACAAGGTATGGAACCACCTTTCGCTAGTGTACCTCTAGAGAGGAATACACAGGGTTCAACAAGAACATCTTGCAACCCGGCCACACATGACCGACCACTCATTTCTCTTGAGTGTATCGAATGTATATCACCTACGGTTGGGATCAACAACCGTTTCCCGAATGGGACAGTACCGACAATAGATTTTTAGAAATAAATGAAACTCTAGATCAGGTGATTATACACCCTACTTCGGAACGACCGACTTAGCCATGCTGCCTGCCCGATTTCTGTCATTTTCCGGTTGATGAGGCTTGAGGTTACGCTTCATCATCACATCAGATTCACTTCGAATGTCACATCGTCAAATCCATCAAATCACCGATTGACGTCTACAACAATACATTATGTGTTAGCTAAAACAAGTTTCCTTCTCCGCTTCCTCTCTTGGTACGGTTGGAGAAATCAATATACGTGATCGTATGGAAATACTCTGTCAGACATCCGTCCATACAAGTCATCCAGGAACAGGATGAACCGAAGGCACTATTCAGTACATCCATCTTAGGCACTGCTATCTAAGACTTATACAATAGCCCTTGCACTTTACTCCGTCTTCAATTATCTTTGGCATATATGATTCGCAACGCTTATGCCAATACAGAGTGGTTCTTTGGATAATAATCCAACCGGTCTCTCCATATTAACAACGTAAATTGTTCAAAACTTCGATAGTCGGTGAGTTAACTATCAAAGAAAAACAGGTGTGCAAACACGATATTATTTCCAAATGGAAATACTATCAATCAATCATCAATCACTACCATTCCACAACTATCAGACTCTAACTGTAAACTAATAAGAGAACAACTTCCCAAGTATAAACCCCAAAGGCCGAAACCAACATCAGATCGATACTCAGAAAACTATTCAACTTAACTAATCTCTAGTCAATTTCTAATCTTGTTTAACTCTATTTCTTAACTCTATACGATTAACTCTAGTTCATTTTTAACTCTAATCGATTAACTCTATTTGATTACCTCTAACTGATTAACTCCTTTCAAATAAACTATATTCGATTTACTCCTTTAACTCTAACCGATTAATTCTAACTCCTTTTAAAATATCGTATTTATTTTCTAAATAAATATGTCCTTTATTCTATTTATTTTCTCAAATAAATATTCCTTTATTCTAATTCTATTTATTCCCTAAATAAATAAATAATCCCTTTTTATCAATTTGTAAATGTTCTACAAATATTTCCTTTATAATTCTATTTTATTTGTAAATGGTTTACAAATATTTCTCTTCTTATTTGTTTGACAAATATTTCCTTTTATATTTGTTTTACAAATATTCCCTCTATATCTGTTTAACAATTCTTTCCCTTATATTTGATTTACAAATATAATTCCCTTATATTTGATTTACAAATATAATTCCTTTATTCAAAATCCTTTTTCTTTTATAATATAAAGTCCATTGATTTTATATAAATAAATTATTTTCAAAATATACTTTGAAATTCCCTTTTCCACATCCAGTATTTCTATGGTACTTAACACACCATATAACAACGATAATATCGTCCAAACACACATAATCAACAACAGATTATATATCACATCATATATCACAATATATGAATCACAGTAAAATTAATGTTGGGGAATCCAGTTGGATTCCTCTAACCTGTTTCCCTGCATCACAGATGTTAAACAATATAGATAACATCACTTTTATTTCCATATGATATATATTATGTTAAACAGAATCAATATAGAAAATCAACTAACTGACTAGTAGTTCAATCAAACAGTCAACACACAGTCAATCAGCCAATATTTAACAGTTCTAAAAATACAACATGAAATTATAAAATGTTCAGAGTTAGTGAGATTTACTCATCTTGGACGATCATCGTTAATAACGATAACCACCGCTTGATTCAGACGGACAATTTATTTTGCTATAAATTGTTACGAGCTCCGATGGACTTCCAGTCAGTTCCATTGGTAGTGTCCGTCCATACGATCCCGATGGATCTTGTTTCGCTCAATTCTGATCAAGTATGACGAAGTTATGCTATTACGAAGTTAATACATTTTTAAATCAAATTTAAACTAAGCATTAACTTTAAACGGGCCTCACTAACTCTAACCCGGCCCAAACAATACTCTTTTCTTTAGACATTGTTGAACAGTGCTCAACTCATATCTCAGCACACCACTTCCAAACTTTGCTTCAACCATCCCCCTTTTTATTCTTTTCTACTTCATGATAAACCAAGTAAGATTCACATGAAATCCACACCAATCTCATCTAACCAATCCACTGTTAACACTTCACGTTAAAGCCTGGCCCAACACCACAAATACCGCACCCGTATAAACAGTTTCTCTCCCTCCTTTCTTTTATAGGCAGCAAACAACTTCGGGTCCTTATTGAAGCCTTTAACTCCACTTAAATTCAAAGGGAAGTTACCAAAATTTAATACTTAAAATAAATGGACCTCAATGCTTTAAAAACTCGGCCCACTGCCAAAACAACGGACCTCCCCTTTTTACTCTTTAACACCGGTATTAATTCCTAAACCTCTTCTTCCTCACAGGATCAAATTCTAGGAAAAGAACCCGCCATTACTGCTCTTCCACCAACACTATACCCTTCGTTTCTCCATGGATTTAAAGACCGCAATCACCATCAGTCTCCTCATCAACCACCCTATCGCCCCATCACCGAAGTGACTCACTCGACGCCATCACATTACCCGCGACGCTCAGCTCCTCCGCCCAACAACAGTGATTCCATCGACATTTTTTATTCTCGAATTGACCCCAAACTTTGCACACACGACCGATAACAACCCCTCAGTACCAATATAAAATCGAAACGAACCAAAGCTTACTTATTTTCGAGAATTTGTGAACCCTAGTTATCGGCTATCAAAAACAATCGCCCAAAGATGTGTTCAGATTAACTGAGATGTACTTCAGTTTGAGGAGGATGACAAGAAGCTTTCGGATATTACCCTTTTGAGATTTATAGGATTTTTCCTGGATTTGTTATGATTTTGTGAACTTTGATTTTTGCTGTGGAATTTATTTCGATGGCGGCTGGAAATATTTGAGCTGAAGAAAAAGGAATTAGGTTTAGGATAAAGGTATTTATAAGGGTGGGGTAGCTTAAAAACTAAGCAACTATTTATTTCTTTATTATTTTAAATCTGTATTGTAAATTAAAAATTCCTATAATCATATCCAATATCCAAAAATCATGAAAATTGGCATGCAGCTACAGTTCAACATTACGGTCCCAACGAAACTGGTTTCGTCGAATTCCGACTTCGTTTGCTCACACAGCGTATTTTTAACCGTCAAAATACTGACTGTTCTTCACAATAAAATCCCGTACGGTCACATAATGACTTCAAAAATCACGGAAACTGAACTCTAGCAATAATTTAACATTGCGGATCCAACAAAATTAGTTTCATCGAATTTCGACTTCATTTGCAAAACTGGCTATTTTTAAAGCTCTAGATGACCCATTTAAATATATAAATTTATTTATAAATATAATTAAATTAAATATTTATAAATAAATATTATCGTATATATTCACAGTGGAATACCATACAGCTCTACTGGGATTTATAACTTGATATTTCAAATCCTGATTAAATCGATATTCGATTTAAAATGAGATTCCTTCTTTAAAAATATAAATAATTCCTTTATAAATTATAAAGGAATTCCACAACGACTTTTCTGAAATTTGATTTGGACGTAAATCAAAATCTACCCGACGAAATCCCGATTTTTCTCTTCCACTAGAAAGATATACTCCACCAGCTCCGTACGTTTCTTGTTTCACAGAAATCCGATTTAAAACGAATCCTGTATATCCAGTTGAAGTTCGAATCGCCAATTTACTAACTGCAGCGCCATTTCAAGCTCGATTTGTTTATATTATAATTCTATGTTCAAACTGTCGTTTATATAATATATTCGTTATTCAAATTCAATTCCAAGCTGAATTAAATATCACAGATGATCCAGTTCACACCATATCGTCATTTCAGCCAATTCTGATTATTTCAGAATTAAATATATTATTTAATTTATTATTTTAATTAAATATTCACCATTTTTTTAATTCAACGACCATTAAATCCTTTAAATCACCTTTTATATAATTAAATAAATTAATTATAATATCTCTGCCAATGCGGGTCATTACAATTGGGAAATAAAATAAATGATTACTTCGGTGTGGTTCGCTAATCCCGACTAGATTGAATTGATATTCAAAAGAAGATTAAAGAATAAATTTAAAGAATTTATCTTTGATAAAATTAATGGGAACCTTTCCCAAAGTTTAAGAATATTTGAATAAAAGAATATTCTGAATTGGAATGAGGTGTATGTTGTGTTTGTGTAACACTTGTTTATTATATACGCGGGTTATTCAGAAAGATCGGGTTTATCCCATTCTGAATAATTGATTCGACGTGGTGTCGAGGATGAAGACGGTGGTCGAAGACCGGAGGTATTCACATCGTTTGGGTGATTACTGATGATCTTGATTGGGCTGTACACCCAAGAGGAGGGAATCAGGTGGTTATCGTCCAGACGTACTTGGAGATCGATGGATATGCGAGGTAGAAGGTGCCTCTGGTTTCGTTCAGACCCAGAACGGACTTGTATGGACTGTGTGTCTGACATTGGATTTTTCTCTGTGTTGATTGATCTCTATTAAATATACATCTGCCTAGTGAAGGGGAATTTATTCCCTTACTTCACCCTTCTCTGAGACGTACGGGATCAGAGGTTGTATATCGATGGACATCAGTCGCATGGTGTGAATTGCCTGTGTGGCATGCCTAAGTGGAAAATGATCAAGGCTTTTGTTGAAAAGAAAAGTCTTGTGGTTGATGACCAAAGCACCACCTGTGTGGCATAGCTTTGTGTAACGTTAATTCACGAGCCTCACACCCCGGTTGTGAACTAGAAACGGGAGAGAACATCAGGGAGGGCATGCGTTTCCTTCTAGCTAGGGTGGTCTCAGTGACCTACCAGCCCTGACATTTATATTATTTTCACCTGTGTGGTTGTTGCTGTTGCGAGGCGCCTCGGATATATCGGTGACTATGTGGAGTCGACGGAGTCATTCGGCTCATTTACGCCCCAAAGGGCGGGGAAACGCAATGTTCAGGCATTTTAATCCACATCGGTGGACCGGCCCTGATGATCCAAAGGCTTGACTGAGTACTAACCTGAGGGGCGGGCTAGAGCGTCTCGAATTCGGTAGAGGACGATCCCTTGCCACGGTTCACAGATGGAATTCCAATTTCCAAATACGACACCGTGCGGTTTTGATTGTATACCTATATATGGTGACATAGTGGTATGGGGCACTTATGCCATCTATGATTGATACTTATGATTGAAATTGTTTTGACACTATACATTTATAGTAATAATAAAACATGAAATTTAGCGTATCAAGCATGCTTTGGCTATTATAAGGTAAAAACCCTATCCTTCGGCTTGCGTTGCATTATGTGATGGGACCTGGGTCTTATAATAGCTTCATTGTTCTTTATTTAGCATTGCGTTGTTGTTTTATGCACTGGTATTCTTGGGAGGAAACCCGTTCCGTGTTATACGGCGTAGTCCCTTGATTTACCTAACTTTAAAATAAAGATTAATAACTGTTTTAGTTCTCACACCAGTCACATGACTGACCTGGAGTTTATTGTTTTAACCTAAACTCTAGGTGCCCTTATTTTGACACGGGCAGCTAGTAGTTTTGGTTTTGCAGATTTTTATCCACAGGAACCTGGTTTACAGCTGGAACGATACTCGGAAAACTCTGTATCCGTGTATTACTTTTAGTTGTGTTTTGCATTATTTTTCCGCTAATATGTAATGTATTGTAATCTCTGATATTTAGTGAATGTGTAATATATATTTATACTCTGTATATTCTTGTATTCTGATGGAATTATTGTAATAAACAATGAAATGTTCTTCTGTTTGTGTTCTGATGTGGCTTGTCCTCAAAACAATCAGGGGTTTCGAACAGTCTTGGTTGGTTTAGCGATCGATTCGGATCGAGCAAAATCCCTTTTCGTTACATTTCCTTTCTTAGAATCAGTATTTATTTCTTATTTTTAAAGTAACATTATTTACAATAATTAATGTGTTATCAAATAATATCAGAATATTATGTCACTCCCACTCAATTTCTTGTCTATACAAGATTAAATGGTATTTTGTGGTTTCCGAGACATTTCGAAATATGTTTTATTCCCATCGGTGTCTTAGAGACTGACTCTTCTTCAAAAGGATACCAAATCGAGAAATAAACATTTTATTCTCAGAGAATTTATATCCACAAAATAGTTAGTTGATTTAGGTCTGATCTTATCAGAGGAAGGACGTTTAATAAACGTCTTTACATCTAAATCATCGTATTAGACACACTAGGACATTTCCTAGTCCATATCTTATATAGTATCTTCAGATCGTTTAAGTGGGATTTAATACAATTGTTCTAAATTTAATTTATTGGAAGATCTATATGACATATCATTAATCGTACTATATCTTATAAGGCGCAATGTCTCCGTTCAGACACACCATTATAATATGATGTTCTAGGTGGAGTGAGTTGTGAAACAATTTCAAACTCAATTTGATAGTCATTACATAGTCGACTTAAATATTCTCTTTCGATCTATTCAAAAGGTATTTATTTTCTATTAAAATTGGTTTCTAACTTCATTTTGAATTCTTCGAACTTTTCAAATGATTCTGATATGTGTTTCATAAGATACACATATCTGTATCTACTGATATCATCAGTAAATATAATGGAGTAATAAAACCTGCCTCTAGTTTATGTATTCATTGCTCCATATACATCATTATGTATGAGACCCAATACTTATCACTCATTTACTGTGTCAAGTGAATGGTAATTTAGCTATTTTGTCTAATAAACAAGATTTGCATTTTCATATGATTCAAAATCAAATGATTTCAAAATTCCATCATTATGGAGTTTTGATATACTTTCTTGTTTACTGAGTTAACTGATAATACTAAAGGTATATTGGATTTAAATCACTAAATTTAATCCATTCAGTATTTATGTCAAGTACATAATAGTTAATGATTTACAAAGATCATTAACTATTTGTGAAATTCCATGTGATATTTCATTTAAATAAAATGAATAACATTTGTTCCTTTTATTACAAATGAAATTCAAACTTGTCTGAACAAGATCTTTCATAACATTTATTTTAAGTAGAATTTCATAATAACAATTATTTTATTTATTTATTTAAGCCAGTATGTGCAACAAGAATCAACTTCCTATGGATAATCCAGCAACATTTGCTTCATTTCCAGTCGTAACTCCACTTGTCCTTTTATCTGATTTCTACTTATTTTTTAATTTCTATAAATCAACATACACTTATGTGATTTATATCTAGTATCTAATACTAGAAATATATATATAAGTAGATTTTATAACATTTATATCTTAATTGGTTAAAGTTATACTTTAACTCGTTTTAGATCCTCTCTTAATTTCTAAAACAATTACGTTTAATTTGTTTGAGGACAATCCTCAAATTTCAATGTTAGTCAAGAAATTTGATCTTTAAATTAATTTATCCTTCTTAAGGATTAATTTAAATTATTAGAGTTATTTATTATTTAATATCTACAGTAGATAATAAATAATAACTGATTTTGTAATATTTATTTAATACAAAATTTTAACGATCAAAATTTATATTAACATAAATATGTAAGTTAAACTAAAATACGCTCCCACTCAAATTAACATCCCTTTGTTTATATATACATATCTGTAACACCCCACGTCCATTAATGTCACTCACAAAGGGAATGCATTAACTTCTATGGAGGTTTTAGGTGAATATAGAACAGTAAAATTTCAACAAGACAGATATAAAATAGTACTTGGAAATTTAAAAACTTTATTTCAATTGCAGCAGAAGTCAAAACATGTTTGATTACATCATAACACCATAATCAAAGTCAAGTTCAATATCCATCTTGATAAAACAAGTACATAATCCCATTACATAAATAGCCATTAAAAAGAAAGATAACAAGCTGGACTTTACTTCAGCAGTCCAAGCTTTCCAAGAGATAAGCAATCCAATCAGACTCCACTGGAACTTGGCCCAACCTGAGGACTTGAAGGGAGAAAAAAGATGAAAAAGAGGGGGGGGGGGGGGGTCAGACATAAAGTCTGGCGAGTATGATAATTCTACAATACTATTATCAAAATAACTGGACTAAGGCATAAGCTGGAAAACAAGGAAATGTCTATGAAAGAACAGATTAAGGACATAGACAATCGCTAAAGGAAACGTTATAGGCGCTCCTAAATACTAAAGGATAAACACTATACTGGACCACACCAGTCACCCTAAAGATTGATTCCACTTAGCTTCACTTAGAAACTTTCTTAATGGCTTTACGTACTCCTAGCTGACTACATAGGTGCCGCCTGCCCTTATCTCCACTAGGTGTACCCCACTTTCCATTTTTCGATCGGCTCCCTACTCGTAGATACCCGTGCTGGCCCCACAGTGGGGTGTATCATTCCCCTAAAGTGGCAACCCGATATAACGGAGATGCACGGCTTATACCTACACGATGCAACAACGTCTTACCTACCAGCCCGGGTCCACACACGCATATGAAACCCGTTGGACTTGCGTTGCCACCGCTCCCTGTTTTGGCCTCTTATAGTCAAACCCAGTATGCGTGTCCCGTCCTCGACTTGGGTCAAGCCCACAAAGATACGTTTTGGGATACTGGTTGAAATGGGCCCCCATTATTTCCCACAAGCATTCCACCTAAGCTTGTCCCATTAGTCCATCCACTTAACCCACTTAGTCATGTTCATTTACATGTGTATTTGGTTAAGTCTAATTGTATTTCAAATGCCTCTAAAGGCAACCACTAGATTCCTCATGCCACCCAAGGCACTTACTTAACCCCCATGTCCCACCTTACATGATTATCTGGCTAAGTATTTCTTAATTCATTAAGGCCATAACCTCATAAAGACCTCTCACATTAGACTGGCATTTATGGCAGCTGGATTTGCCGGGCGGGTCCGGGCAGTCTTACACCATAAAAGAGTCTAACCTCGTGTCTTTACAACTGTTATGCTTTAGTTTGGGCCTAGGACCTCTCACATTGGGCCGACATTTGTGACTACTGGATTTTCCGGGCGGGTCCAGGCAGGTTTACGTCACAAACGGGTCCAACCTCGTGTCCTAAGCATTGATTATTATTAATAATCCACTTTCCCCAATTTTAATAATTCCCTACTTGAATTATTAGTTAATTCCAAATTTAACAATGTCCATAATTGACTCAATTATGGACATCCATTTAAGGCATGCAAAATCATATCAATTGCACCCCAATTTATTAATTTCTTAATATTACCCCTACCCCACGTTTGAACGTTTATTCGCAAAATGTATGCTAGACCCGATTAGTCTAACTCATAGCATAAAAGAAAATATTCACAACAACAACATATATATGTGACTAAATAAATCATAAAAAGGGGTAAAACTTGCATACATTACAACTTGCATAAGGTTATACATGTCATGGATCTAAGGGTGTCAACTTATTCATAATTCACATAATATGATTTTGATCAAATTTCATAAACTTGTATAGGACATGTGTGAATAAACATCATTAACAACATGGTTTTATATGGGTACACCTAACTCAATAGGCAAATTCCCAAAAATCAAAATTCATTTAATCATAGATTCATGTATATGGGTACACCTAACTTAATAGGCAAATTCCCATATTCAAGATCCAATTAATTTGTAGATTCATGTTTATGGGTACACCTAACCCAATAGGCAAATTCCCATAATCAAGATCTATTATAAAAAAACATAAACTTTAAACATGATCCAATTCGCATAAATACTAACATCATGATTTTACAACTTGTATGATTCAACACAACTTAACATGACATCATTATCATATAACATAAGTATTTCAACATATGTGATAATATGAGATCTACAACATATATAAGATTTACAACATAGCATATCATAATTTGCAACATAGCATGATATGATTTACAACATAGCATAGCATGATTAATCACATATGACATAGCATAGGATTATTTACAACATAATTACTACAACATAACAACTCATATCACTTTCTTGTGATCCATTCATAACTTAATCAAATTATTTTTTAATAATATTGTGAGATTCATCATACTCACAATTTTTAAGAAGAGAAATAGAAAGAGAGAGAGCTTTTGATTTGATTTGAGTAGATTTAGTTTGTAGATTAGGCCTTCTTCTTCTTTAGTTTATGACGGCTATGCTGAACTCCATGGCAACGACATGTCGGTAGCTCTCCAATTTTTCAAGTGATTTAGGGTTAGAGTCTACCCACTTATTTATAGATGTTAGGATTCATTTAGGCCATTAGATTTAACCTAGAAATAACCGCAGCCATTCAGACCAGATGGGGTTTATCTTATTGACTCAGCAATGAGTCAGAAGTGACTCAGCAAACACTCAGCAAATTAATAAACTTCTATTCATGTTTACATTAACTGCCCATATATATATATAAATATATATATATATACACACGCACCTATTCATGAATTCAAATTAATCCATAATTAACTTATGACCATTTCTACACATTAATTTTCCAATTAATGTCTTAATTCCATTTTTCGCCTTTTAAGGCAATTCACATATCTCAAATTTGTTATATGCCTTTTTAAGGCTATTTCGTGCAAATTCTCAATATTAATTCTTTTAATTTGTGAATATTAGTATTAACAGAAATACGGGGTGTTACATTCTCCCCTCCTTAAGGGATTTCGACCCCGAAATCTTCAAGTTTATATCCTATCATCAACCATCTACTCAATCAACAAACACTGGCATCCATTGTCCTTATAGACTTCTAATGCTTTCATGTTTAAATGCACAGTGTGTGTCTATGTCCGTATCTAATGCAAAATCAGGCGGTCCACTGATTCAGTTGACCTCCTTGATGCAATTCATGATAGTGCCATGCATCCATTATGTATGCAAAAGATCCTAATTGCTTACAAACTACTTCTATATGCGTGCACATCCATTCAACCGAATGCAGCATCTATATGATGGTACAACCATTATACATCCATTATACTAAATACATTCATTTATGCAATATGCAATATGTAGTGACTGAGCCGATCTAGTGCCTAAAGCGTGTGTATATATGCATCCACGAGCAACCACTAGCAACCACTTGCATCCATTTTGCATCCATCATACATAACATGTCTCAAACACATGTTTCAACCATAGGATTATCCTAACTAAAGGTCAAAGATACTAATGAGAGGACATACTAAAGATAAGATAAGATAAGCTAAGCGATAAAGGAGAAATTAAAAGACATATCCTCAAAAAGAAAAGGGTATAGCGAACGCATCTTCCCTTCTGTCTCCCAAGTAGCGTTGCTCTCATCATCTCCCCATTGCACTTTAACTAGTCTGACCTCTCGATTTCTCAACTTTTTGATCTCCGACCCAAGAATGCATGTAGGAGCTCGTCTAATTGTTGCATCACGCTCTATTTCCACCTCTTTAAGCAAGCTTGGCTCTACCACCTCCGCGGTCTTGTGCAAACACTTCCTCAAATGTGATACATGGGATACGTCGTGTACTCCACTAAGTTTCTCAGGCAACTCCACCATATACGCCATCTTCCCAATCCTGTCTTTTATAGGAAACGGCCCTACAAACCTTGGCGCTAATTTCCCAACGGACCCAAAGCGAACAACATTCCGTAACGGAGACACTTTGATAAAAACCATGTCCCCAATGTCAAACTCAAGATCTGTCCTCCTCTTATCAGCATACGATTTCTGCCTATCTTGTGCTGCTTTCATCCTCCTTCGAATCAAATCAATCTTCTCGGAGGTTTCCCTAACCATATCGGGCCCAAGTAGGATTTTATCGGTAGATTCCCACCAATATGTAGGCGAACGGCAAGGCCTTCCATAAAGAGCTTCGAAAGGTGCCATGCCAATACTAGACTGAAAGCTATTATTATATGCGAATTCTACCAATGGAAGGTGCTCTTCCCATGTACCCCCAAAGTCTAGGATACAAAGCCTTAAAAGATCCTCTAGAATACGATTCACCCTCTCGGTCTGGCCGTCCGTCTGAGGATGATATGTGGTGCTCAAACATAGCTGAGTCCCTACCGCCTCTTGTAAACTCTTCCAAAATTCGCTAGTGAAGATGGGATCACGGTCGCTTACTATACTAGAAGGAATACCGTGCAAACGAACTATCTCTTTAATGTATACAGAAGCCAACCACGGAGCAGTCCTCTTACTTTTCACGGGAATAAAATGGGCGCTCTTAGTAAGTCTATCTACTATAACCCAAATCCCCGTATTACCCTTCCTTGATCTTGGTAATCCATCCACAAAATCCATTGAGACGCTTTCCCATTTCCATAGTGGAACTTCCAATGGGTGAAGCAACCCACCGGGTTTCTTTTGTTCCGCTTTTACTCGTTGGCACACCAAGCATCTAGCGACGTACTCGGCCACATCCTTTTTCATACCGGCCCAAAAGAAAACCCGCTTCATATCTTTGTACATCTTGTCTCCGCCGGGATGAATGGTCATCTTTGAGCGATGAGCATCATCAAGAATGGCCTTCCTTAAGTCTTCGTCTTGTGGTACACAAAGTCTATTATCCCTTCGTAACCAACCCTTATCGTCTAGGGTATACCTACGAAGATGGCTAGACGACTCCCCTCCTTTGAGCTTTTCTACTATCTCAACCAACTGGGGGTTGTCTTGCTGTGCCTCACCAACTCGTCCTAGAAGTGTAGGTCTAACCTCCAAGGATGCTAACAAACCAGGTACTAGGTCAACGGAGGGTCTAAAGTCAAACATGGAGATGAATTCTAAGCTTTGTCGTTCAACAAACAACGGACTCAAGGACAACCTTTTCCTACTTAAGGCGTCTGCTACCACGTTACCCTTGCCCGAGGTATATGCTATTTCAAAATCGTAGGTGGCTAGGAATTCCATCCACCGTTGCTGCCTTAAATTCAAATCCTTCTGAGAGAATTAGTATTTTAATGATTTGTGGTCAGTGAACAGTTCGAATTTCTCACCAAGAAGATAGTGACGCCAAGACTTAAGCGCGAAAACAATTGCGGCTAACTCAAGGTCATGCGTAGGGTAATTCTTTTCATGAACCCTCAACTGCCTTCCACCATAGGCTAATACTCTTCCCTCTTGCATGAGGACCGCGCCAAGTCCGTCCCACAAGCATCAGTATAGACGGTAAACGGTTTATTCCCGTCTGGCAGCACTAAGACTGGGGCTGAAGTTAAGGCTCTCTTTAAACGTTGGAACGCATCATCACAATCTTCGTCCCACGTAAAAACCAGGTTCTTCTTCGTTAACCGTGTTAATGGAGCTGATATTTTTGCGAAGTCTTTGATAAACTTCCTATAATAGCCAGCCAACCCCAAGAAACTTCTTACTTCGGTTACATTTTTAGGGACCTTCCAATCTTGGATGGCCACCACCTTTGCGGGATCCACTGCTATCCCTTCCTTGGAAACCACGTGCCCTAAGAACCATACTTCTTTCCTCCAGAAGTGACACTTAGAAAATTTTGCCTTAAGGTTATGCGCTCGAAGGGTTTCCAACACTTCCCTAAGATGTAGGGCATGCTCTTCTTCATTCTTAGAAAAGACTAAGATGTCATCCACAAAGACTACCACGAATTTGTTAAGGTACTCCCTAAACACCCTACTCATCAAATCAACAAAATATGCGGGGGCGTTTGTCAAACCAAAGGGCATCACTAGTCATTCATAGAATCCGTCAGGAGTCCTAAAAGCAGTCTTATCTATACTATCCTCAGCCACTCTCAGTTGATGAAAGCCAGTGGCTAAGTCCAACTGCGAAAACACTGAGGCGCCAACTAACTGATCAAAGAGATCGTCAATCATCGGCAGTGGGTGTCGGTTCTTTTTAGTAAGCTTGTTTAGTTCTCTATAGTCCACACAAAGTCTAAGGGACCCATCCGCCTTTGTAGCAAATACTACTGGAGCACCCCCACTCTGATATACTACGTCTTATGAACCCCTTCTCAAGCAACTCCTTCACTTGCTTATTGAGTTCCCTCCTTTCACGAGGAGCCATGTGGCGCACTGGAAAAGATACGGGTTTAGCATTATCCACAAGATAAATTCGAAAGTCTATCTCCCGCTTTGGAGGTAAGCCCTTCACCTCCTCAAACACATCCGGATATTCCCGGACCACCTCTACCGTTCGCAGATTCTCTACAGACGCGTCAAGCGATTCAAGATAACTTAGCATAACGGAATTTATGGGACTACAAAAGATGTCGAGAGCATTACCAAGGCGAGTCACAAGCCTAACTACTCTCCTTTCACAATCAAGAATGGCCCCATTTCTAGATAACCAATCCATTCATAAAATTAGCCCATAGCCCGTGAAGCCCAATACATAAGCATCACATCTAAATTCAACGCTAAGTATAGAGATTTTCAAATCCAAACATATCATGGTCAAATGAGCCGAACCCCCAATTGGATTTGAAACAACCAAGGGATCCTCTACTAAACTGGTGTTCAAGTGCAGTAATTCAACTAATGATGCAGAGATAAACGAATGAGATGCGCCAGAATCGAATAAGGTACGGACAGGATGATCAAACAGAAAAACTAAGCTTTCAACATAAATTGTTCTACCTCTTTCCTGCAGCGGTGGGGCCGCAATAGCCTGAACTTGCCCCCTTGCCTGCCCTGGTGCCATAAGAGCCTGCACCTGTCCTCCCGAGGTAGACCCTGCCCTCTGCCCCTTCTTTGGGCAGTCCTTCACCAAATGTCCCGCATCTCCACAATGAAAACAACCAGTCTTCTTTTTCTTTCTACAATCTTTGCTGAGATGGCCAGGCGTCCCACAATTGAAGCATCTCTTCTTCCCTTTGCCATTATTGTTTTTACCACCCTTCTTATTTTGCTGTTGGGGTTTCTTCTGATCCCCTTTCTTTTCAACTGCCTTATCCTCATGCATAAGTGCCATTTCTACTAGCCTTTCAAAGGTGGCTCCCATAGGGATGTGGGTCATAGCCAACCCTTGCAACGGTTCATTCAAGCCTCTAACGAACCTCAAAGCTTTCTTCTCTGGCGTGTTCACCAACTCCAAGCCAAACCTTGCTAACTGATTAAATTTATTGACATACTCCTTCACTGGTAAGCTCCCTTGCTTTAATGTCAGGAATTTTTCCATATTTAAATTCTCCTCTGACCTTGAAAGAAACTTTGCCTCAAACCTTCGTCTGAAATCCGCCCATGAATCAACTGGACGTTCCCCGTTAGTGACCTCCCACCAAAACGAGGCCTCTCCCTTCATTAACCAAGCAGCTAAACAGACTTTCCTCCCATCTTCCACTTCAAAGATATCCAACAATTCCTCAGTCTCCTTAAGCCAGTCTCTGGCCTCCACAAACGTCTCAGTCCCTTGAAAAGTTTTTCCTCCCATAGCCTTAAATTCCTTGCACGTCTTTGCAAAAGTGTCAACACGAGGAGGAGGAGGAGGAATGGGTGCAACTGGGGGTGGAGGAACATCTGCTGGGCCTGCAGTGGTGGCCCTAGCCTCCAAATATCTCCTAAACCACCCTGGAACCGTCACACCTTCTGGGAGATTAAGATCTTCAGCCATGCTGAAACGAAAAAGGAAAGATTCAAAATGGAGAATTCGAAAGATAAAGATAAGGATATGTATTTGGGATTATGTTTTTCATAAAAAATTTCTCTAAATAACATGTTTTTGAAAGCACTTCTTCCAAAAATACTTTTAGAAAAATATTTTTCTAAAAATTTTATCTGTTCTGGTAACCTTATGCTTTGATACCACGTGTAACACCCCACGTCCATTAATGTCACTCACAAAGGGAATGCATTAACTTCTATGGAGGTTTTAGGTGAATATAGAACAGTAAAATTTCAACAAGACAGATATAAAATAGTACTTGGAAATTTAAAAACTTTATTTCAATTGCAGCAGAAGTCAAAACATGTTTGATTACATCATAACACCATAATCAAAGTCAAGTACAATATCTATCTTGATAAAACAAGTACATAATCGCATTACATAAATAGCCATTAAAAAGAAAGATAACAAGCTGGACTTTACTTCAGCAGTCCAAGCTTTCCAAAAGATAAGCAATCCAATCAGACTCCACTGGAACTTGGCCCAACCTGAGGACCTGAAGGGAGAAAAAAGATGAAAAAGAGGGGGGGGGGGGGTCAGACATAAAGTCTGGCGAGTATGATAATTCTACAATACTATTATCAAAATAACTGGACTAAGGCATAAGCTGGAAAACAAGGAAATGTCTATGAAAGAACAGATTAAGGACATAGAAAATCGTTAAAGGAAACGTTATAGGCGCTCCTAAATACTAAAGGATAAACACTATACTGCACCACACCAGTCACCCTAAAGATTGATTCCACTTAGCTTCACTTAGAAACTTTCTTAATGGCTTTACGTACTCCTAGCTGACTACATAGGTGCCGCCTGCCCCTAACTCCACCAGGTGTACCCCACTTTCCATTTTTCGATCGGATCCCTACTCGTAGATACCCGTGCTGGCCCCATAGTAGGGTATATCATTCCCCTAAAGTGGCAACCCGATATAACGGAGATGCACGGCTTATACCTACACGATGCAACAACGTCTTACCTACCAGCCCGGGTCCACACACGCATATGAAACCCGTTGGACTTGCGTTGCCACCGCTCCCTGTTTTGGCCTCTTATAGTCAAACCCAGTATGCGTGTCCCGTCCTCGACTTGGGTCGAGCCCACAAAGATACGTTTTGGGATACTGGTTGAAATGGGCCCCCATTATTTCCCACAAGCATTCCACCTAAGCTTGTCCCATTAGTCCATCCACTTAACCCACTTAGTCATGTTCATTTACATGTGTATTTGGTTAAGTCTAATCGTATTTCAAATGCCTCTAAAGGCAACCACTAGATTCCTCATGCCACCCAAGGCACTTACTTAACCCCCATGTCCCACCTTACATGATTATCTGGCTAAGTATTTCTTAATTCATTAAGGCCATAACCTCATAAAGACCTCTCACATTAGACTGGCATTTATGGCAGCTGGATTTGCCGGGCGGGTCCGGGCAGTCTTACACCATAAAAGAGTCTAACCTCGTGTCTTTACAACTGTTATGCTTTAGTTTGGGCCTAGGACCTCTCACATTGGGCCGACATTTGTGACTACTGGATTTGCCGGGCGGGTCTGGGCAGGTTTACGTCACAAACGGGTCCAACCTCGTGTCCTAAGCATTGATTATTATTAATAATCCACTTTCCCCAATTTTAATAATTCCCTACTTGAATTATTAATTAATTCCAAATTTAACAATGTCCATAATTGACTCAATTATGGACATCCATTTAAGGCATGCAAAATCATATCAATTGCACCCCAATTTATTAATTTCCTAATATTACCCCTACCCCATGTTTGAACGTTTATTCGCAAAATGTATGCTAGACCCGATTAGTCTAACTCATAGCGTAAAAGAAAATATTCACAACAACAACATATATATGTGACTAAATAAATCATAACAAGGGGTAAAACTTGCATACATTACAACTTGCATAAGGTTATACATGTCATGGATCTAAGGGTGTCAACTTATTCATAATTCACATAATATGATTTTGATCAAATTTCATAAACTTGTATAGGACATGTGTGAATCAACATCATTAACAACATGGTTTTATATGGGTACACCTAACTCAATAGGCAAATTTCCAAAAATCAAAATTCATTTAATTATAGATTCATGTATATGGGTACACCTAACTTAATAGGCAAATTCCCATATTCAAGATCCAATTAATTTGTAGATTCATGTTTATGGGTACACCTAACCCAATAGGCAAATTCCCATAATCAAGATCTATTATAAAAAAACATAAACTTTAAACATGATCCAATTCGCATAAATACTAACATCATGATTTTACAACTTGTATGATTCAACACAACTTAACATGACATCATTATCATATAACATAAGTATTTCAACATATGTGATAATATGAGATCTACAACATATATAAGATTTACAACATAGCATATCATAATTTGCAACATAGCATGATATGATTTACAACATAGCATAGCATGATTAATCACATATGACAGAGCAAAGGATTATTTACAACATAATTACTACAACATAACAACTCATATCACTTTCTTGTGATCCATTCATAACTTAATCAAATTATTTTATAATAATATTGTGAGATTCATCATACTCACAATTTTAAAGAAGAGAAATAGAAAGAGAGAGAGCTTTTGATTTGATTTGAGTAGATTTAGTTTGTAGATTAGGCCTTCTTCTTCTTTAGTTTATGACGGCTATGCTGAACTCCATGGCAACGGCATGTCGGTAGCTCTCCAATTTTTCAAGTGATTTAGGGTTAGAGTCTACCCACTTATTTATAGATGTTAGGATTCATTTAGGCCATTAGATTTAACCTAGAAATAACCGCAGCCATTCAGACCAGATGGGGTTTATCTTATTGACTCAGCAATGAGTCAGAAGTGACTCAGCAAACACTCAGCAAATTAATAAACTTCTATTCATGTTTACATTAACTGCCCATATATATATAAATATATATATATATATATACACACGCACCTATTCATGAATTCAAATTAATCCATAATTAACTTATGACCATTTCTACACATTAATTTTCCAATTAATGTCTTAATTCCATTTTTCGCCTTTTAAGGCAATTCACATATCTCAAATTTGTTATATGCATTTTTAAGGCTATTTCGTGCAAATTCTCAATATTAATTCTTTTAATTTGTGAATATTAGTATTAACAGAAATACGGGGTGTTACAATATCGGTATATATATATATATATATATATATATATAATGGTGTTCCAAGATCCATATCTAGTCATACCTTGACTTAGCTTTGGCTAATTCCCAAAACACAACCTTTTAGGTAGACATCTTATGTCAATTATATTGTGTATATAATTCTTGGATCGCATGATGAATATTTTGTTCAATATTATTCATTTGCTCAAAGATATAGAATAATACATGCTATTGTCTCTAAGGCCATAATCCTATTATGTAGCCTTAGTTAAATCAAACCCAATAATACAGTCGAAGCACCACAATTACTCCTACCTCATATAACCAAAATAAAAGGATGCACAACGCTTTGGCGTTACCTACATCAAATGACATTGGACATTGATGGGTGTACTATTGGAAGACTTCACCATGATTTAATATAACAAAATTTGCTTTAAAGGGAAATTTTATAATTCATAGTTGCGAACGATATTAGAGTTATTTACATATATATATATATATATATCGATTATATGTATTTTAATATTTGTAACATTAATCAGATTTAAATAATATATATACATATATATACGTTTAAATTCAGCATTATATAGGAATCATGCCTATATAATCTCTTTTCTTTTGAACATTTCAAAACATAGGCTATTTTAACTAGCTTAATTTATTTGAAAAAAAATTTGTTGGTTTTGAACATTCCAAACCTCAAATTTCAATTCCAATTCGGTACAAAAAAATAAAATATATAAACAATAAAACTTTGTGTTTCATTTGTTATGAACATTTCAAAACAAACTATTGTCCAACGTCTATAAACATTTTATCCATTGTGATGGCCTTCAGCCAAGTAAAACAAAATAGACCATATACAGTCCATTAGGTAGAACAGCCTATTAATACAAACCATATTACATTATAGTACAACGATCCGATTTTCAATGCAGGCTGATTCAAATAGACTATATAATATGTAACAATTTACACATACATGTTTAATACATCAATATATATAACATAGATGAATACTAAACTTTTATCTGTCACAAGCAAAAGATCTAATAAATGATCAGCAAATCTTCAGATTTCAATACAATTGTATAGAAATGAGATTTTAAGAACTAAACTATTGTAATTCCTAGCATAATATCACATATATATATATATAGTTTAGCATTCAACGCATATACACATAATACATCCAGTTGATATTTGCTATGTATCTATATTCATAGCTCTACAAATCATATTCGAGTAAGGCTGCCAAGTATCACTTGGTTTCTGGAATTGTCATCGACCCTTCGGCTATTTTGCATATCATATATGTTGTTGAAGTCTGCGGACATTTCGTACCAAAATCTGTTCATCGATGTGCAATTCTCCTCAGTCACACTGATACAAGCTTTGATCCATTAGTGTTGCTTTAGCATCTTCATGCTTACCAACCCCTTTTGTTTAATCAAGGCAGTATATAGCTAAAAGTAACCCTATTATACAAAAGGGAATATCAAAATATACCCAATGCCATTATTTGTTTTACACCATATATGAAAACAATTTCATCAGTAAACTGGTTTTGAATTTATCAGATATGTATATGTATGCATATACAAATTCAAGTAACAAGCTTTCTGGTGTTAATAAAATAAAACATGAACAAGTAATATTACATCTGCTTATATATAGGATGTAGCATCTGTTGGATCTAGAATAACCCTAGAGGGGGGGGGGGGGTGAATAGGGTTTTTCACAGTTTTTAACTGAATTAAAAACTTAACGAGATAAATAATAATAAACTGATCACAGAATATAGCAGAAACAGAAATGCAGAAAATAAATCACACAAAGATATACCCAGCTTCGGCAAAACCCTGCCTACTGCTGCATTTCTAAGATTTCTACTAGGTGATAGAACAGTTCCCGCATACAAGACAATGTACACTTGCAAACCCCTGCTCCTATTCTAACCCTACGCTCAAAATCCTAGACTGATTCAAACCCCTGAATCAGATTTTCCCCAGATACAAATCAGTAACCTGTATTCCTAGATTTTACAGATTCTAGTACTGTCAGTTAACTCCTAACTGAAACTCCCCTAGAGTTTTACAGACCTGGAACTGTATGTTTGTTTTTACAGATAAACAACACAAATTGAAAAACAAAAACAAAACAAGAATAAACCAAAAAGAAAACCCTAGGAGTTAATTTTAAAAAGGGTTATCCCCTTTTAATTTAAAAACACATATGCCCTTTAGTTTAAAAACTTAGGCCGGCCCATTTTCTTTTCTTGCTTCATTTTTCTTTCACCCGATCTCTTTGCTTTGTAAAAAAATGGCGGCGGCTTTGGCGATTTCTAGGGTTTCTGAAATCGATTCCCAAATCGAAATCGATGCTTCTGGAAATTTGATCTCTGATGGCTCTTGTCTTTGTAGCTTGCGTGCTGATGTCGATTTGCTGGAGTTCTCACTTGAACGAAACCCTAAAAATTGTGAGTAATTCGGATTTGATTCTTTGCTTGAATTTGTGACGCTTGGTTTCAATTTTTTTTTTTGATTGAATTGTTTCTCAGTTTCGATTGTCCCTCATGCCTGTGATGATATGGTGATAAAATAGGATTATAGAGTCCTTTAATTTCTCTGATTTCGTTTAAAGGACTTGGTCTGATTGTTCCTTGATTTTTGCGGTTTCTTGTTCTGGTTTGTGGTTGTGATTGATGATATCTGAATAAATTCTTGCCAAATAGAAGTTGTTGTCCCACTAATTTGTTTCCAGAAGAGATAACCCTAGCTGACTTTGTTCAACGCTGATTTATAAACTGATTTTCTTGTATGATATTTCGTGAATGAGAAAACTTGCCAAAAACTATGCTGGTCAAAATATTGAAGCTGATATCCTCGGCTTGATTTCAGGAAATTGTTTATTGCAGAAATTTTTTTTCCTTTTGCTTGAAATTTCTTGCCTTATGTGTTCTTGTGAGATTTCTGAAAAGTAATGTTATTGCCAAAAGTTACATTCCCTTTTTGCTCTATAACTTCTGTTCTGGAAACATATTAAACCCATATAAATTTGACTGCAAATTAATTGCTTGTCAAAAATATGTTGTCCAAAAACTGGAAATGAATCTTGCCAAGTATGTTTCCTGATTGCATTTAATCACCATATTGACATGTTTTCTGCCTTGAACATGCAACAATAAACTGCTGTAACTTGTGACCATTTCTTGCTTGAATCTCTTGTGTTTTGAGTCGATTTCCATAGTTAAAAAAATATGCTTGCTGAGCTTTATTCTGCCAAATCATCATACCATATATAATTCGATTTAATGCTGAAATTGATTGATGATTTCTGGAACATAAATGTGATATCTTGTCATGCTTTGACCACTGTATTTTCACTGACTCATGTACATGTGTTTATGCTGTCTTGACATTGTTAGTTTGCTGTTGCCATGTTGTTTACATGTATTCATGCTCTTGTCCATTTGATTTGCACTGAGCACCATCTGCACTTCCATTGTACTACCATGTTTGCTAGTTTGTTTTGAAAATGCCTTTACTATACTTGCTGAACTCCATGACCATGCTGCATTGTTTTGGACCTTGTTTCATGCTATGCTTGTGTAAGTCAATTGAGCTCGAACACTACTGAAATGTTGAATGTCTCCATGTTGCTTTACTTTTGCTGTATGGACTGGAATTAGTTTGTCCATCCTGAACAAAACTGTCTTGCATTCAGAACGTGCTCCATAAAGTCTAACTGTTTTGAATGTTGACTATGATACTTGAAAAATCTGGCATGAAATTTCTGTATTCACCTATGATGTTGCTGCCATGTCCATTGAACATAAGTAATCCACTGTTTCATTAACTTGATTTGTGCACACATACCAGATTGTAATCTTGCTGAAACACAATTCTTCCATTTGGACTTGACTTGAATTTCATATTGCACTTACACTTGAATTATGAAGAAACAATATTGTTGCTGCTGAAATGAACTTGTTGCACCTTAAATGTGCTGCTTCCATGTTTGTGCATCTCCCTGTTTTTACATGCGCCAGTGTTGGATTAATTACTTGCTTTCTCGGCTCTTTTGAATACTTGCATCACCTTTGGAAAATTTTTTTTTTGATCATTTTGACTTTGTTAAAGCCGAGCCTTGTATACTGTTTTGACCATTTGCTTGAGCACCTTTCTTTCTGTATTGGCACCATGTTGAATCACTCCTTGTATTGCCTTGACCAATATTGTTGTTCTCGGCCAATTTGCATTGATGTATTTGCTGTGTGAACTTTGACTTCTGTGTTTATATGTATATCAGCAGACTAGTCACACTATGTTGAGGCTGATCAAAAATCAGCAAACTAGTGTGATTATGTCGAGGCTGATCGAATCAGATCGAGTCAGAAAAAATGATGAGAAACACACCAAAATTCTGAGGCAAATAAAATTTCAAAAATAAAATTTGTATTCGCATATACTTAGTTTAAATTCTATTGCAGTATACTGTGTGTTTTCTGTTTCATGTGACAGGTAAACAGACGGTGACTGGACTGACAGTGAAGATGCTGTGAAGACAGAAGAAGAAGACAAAAAACTGAAGAAAAAAAATAACAGAGTGTCAAAGTTTGTGAATGTATAAGTCTGTACTTGTGTCCATGTAAATATGTATATATAAAAATGTGTAACGAGTGTGAATGTTATAGTGAGGAGCTGTGTAAAGAAAATTTATTGTACTGTTTATTTGTAACAAACAAATTGGTTTGAAATAAAATATTATTTTATTTGTTTGTTAAACGAACCTGTCTATACACTTCTGTTTATTTACAAGTACAAAATTCAGTGAAGCGTAAATAGTGGAGTTATAATACTGTACTGTTTGAAATTCTGAAATAAAATATTATATTTAAACAAAAAAATACTGTGTAGATATTTGAACTTCTGTATTGAGGTATTCTGTTTAAATATAAATATTATATTCCTATCTGTGATGTATATAACAGTACAATAACAAACACATTCAAAATAATATATACTTGTTTGTTATCATCAAACAAAAATCATATAATTGTGTATACAACACCGTTATATACAACAATCTCCCCCTTTTGATGATGACAAACAAATAAAAGATTTTGAATATAATAAATGTGTTTGTTCGTGAATATTTGAACTCCCCCTATTTAAATGCTCCCCCTACAACAGAAACTCCCCCTATAACTGTGCATGAGTGAAAAGAATGTAAAAAGATTCAGAATTCTCAAAATTAGAATATTTATAGAATATTCACTCATAAATCAAAATCTCAACCCATTCTCCCCCTTTTGTTATCATCAAAAGGATACAGAAATTAAAATACAGATGAAAATTGACTAAAAATATAATTCAGCATAAGAGGAAGAACAGTCATCATAAAATTCAATCAGTCAAACAAAAATCATAATATTCTAAGAACTGGTGGCATATTTCACATTGTAGATAATGATGGATTTACGATGAGATTTATATAATGGAGAGAGTTTTAAAAAAATATGAGTATTTCCCAACTATTTTCAAAAGAATTTTATAAAAATGAGTTCAAAAACAGTGATGGATTCGGACTTATAATTATAAATTCAATTTTAAATGACAAAATCGAATAATCTCAAATTCCAATATCAATCAACAAATCATAATACGTCATAAAATTTCAACACATTTCACAGATTAGAAAGTGGATTGATAGTCTGGTTATTATACACCAAGGAGACTTTCAAATTAATTTCAATTTATAGCACAATTTTCCTTTTTCTTTTTATTTTATTTAAGAGCACACTGACCACGCATAACCAGAGCTTGGATTTTTAAATGAAGTCAGTCGCAGCTTAAATTATAAGTTGTCTCTTAACCATTCATGACCAGAGCTTGGATTTTTAAATGAGGTTAGAAACACACTTATTAATATTATATTGTTATATTTTTCTGTTTCAAAAAATGAAAAACTCCTTGATATATAAAACCACTATGGATGATAGAAAATGTGGTAAGTACAGAGATGGACTGTGAAATAAATTTCTAAATTAATTATATTATGAGATATGCATGAACTGTACCGGTATTCTTGAAAATTTTCATTTATCACTAATTCTGGATAATAATATAACCACAATTCCATCACAAATATTTTCACTGTTTATTTAAAATGATTTTAAGAAAAATTAAACTCTCCACATTTATACAAAATCATAACGGATGGCAGAAGGATGATAAGTAATGAAGATGGCCGTGAAATAATTGCCAGTTCAAAGATATTATAATAAACATTCAACCGTCATGAAAATCTAAATAAAATCTCCTCTTGTTGTGAAATATATTGTAGTCATAATTCATCACAATTTCAAATTCTAATATATTTTGATGAATTATGAATACAGAACAATATGGATATTGATTTAAATTTGTGAAAGAATAAAAAATAAATAGTTTTAAAATTGAAAATCAATTACAAGAGGAATATGAAGAGCTATACAAAGCACAAGAGGGAAAAAAAATATATACATGATGAGAACAAAAATTTTTTAGCACTTCCTAATCTGATACCACTTGTTCTCTCTTTCTCGAGGATTTTAGTGACACCCCGGTGGCACACAAATGGTACCTCAGTCAACAGAAAATACTTAATTACAAAGCAAGCAACTCAAGCACACAAATTTCATTTATCAGAACACGACAAATCTTTGATACTAAATCAAGCAGTCCAAAACAAAATATTTACAAATCAATTTCTTATAGTCAGAGTAGCATGATTCCAAAACAAACATTTTTCAAAAGCAGTATCAGAGCAGCACAGAGAAGTCAGTATCACAACAGACTTGTCAAGATGTTGGTCACATAAGGTGGTTTATGATCCAAGATTTGCAAATATACACTATTTTAAATCATTTGAAGAAATGTAAAAGTATTAGGATTTAATGAATCAATCACACCAGGTTATATTTCAGATTCAAGATATGTGTGGGATCCAATAAATCAATAATTTCAAATGATTTTAAACAGACATATATTCAAATCAAATAATCATGAAATAGCAATGATTTTCAAAGACCATTTTAAAAAAAATTTCAAGAATTTCTCAAAACTATTTCTGACAAGCCCAAGAGAAATTTCAGGTCATTTACATCAAATTTGAAAATATTCATGATCGGGATAATTTATTTGAAATCACATGAATCAATGTAAAGTTTTGGGATATAATGAATCAGTCACACGAGATTGACAATTTCAAAAATAAGAGGTGTGTGATATTCAAAATATCTAGATTTTCAGATGATCTCAAACAAACATATTTCAATATAATGATCATGAATAAAGATGAATTCCAAGATGTATCACTGATACAAGCCAATTTGAAAATCAATGAAATTATCACAACTGATAAATAACAGGATGTTGTAATGAGTATAATATTTTGAGCTTTTCTAAAATGAATTAGAATAAACTCAGAACAACAAAGATGTGTGACATTTCATTAAATATTCAGATCTTCAAAAAAAAATTTAGAATTCAAATTAACAATGTTCAAGATATGATGAGAATACATCAACACTGTTATGAATTCAGAAATAAACAAAATCTCAAAAACAATTGCAGATATTTACAAAATTAAATTCAGGAAATGGAAATGATTAACACACGATGATTTTATACAAATAAAGCATATTTCCAAAAAGATCATGAATTCTGCAACTGGAAGTTTAAGAAGTACAGACAAAGAAAAATATGGCAGTGTCAAATAAAAAAAAACAGAAGGGGATAGAGGAAGGAATAAACACAGAAAATAAAAAAAAAGAGAATATACAAAGGTGAGTTTAGAGATCATACCAGAAACCAATGTAAAGCAGAATCTCTAACTCAACAGATGTGACTAAGGAACTGTGAATGATTCTGTGATATGAAGCAGTTTGAATCCGTTTCTCTTTTCAGCACAGTTGTTCCTCAGCCTCCTCCGGTACCTAACAGATTTGAGAATCGAGTGGTCTAACAAAATTTGTAAAACCACTCACAGTTTTGTTCACAGCTTTAGGTACCCAAACTTGTCTGTACAACAAACCATTAGAATTAACTTTTGTACCCTTAGGAACCCAAATCGATTTGAATCTAACAAAACCCGTTTTATTTTCATTTGGGATCCAAGAATGTTTAAATGGTTTATTACAAAACAAATTCACATTTTGCTTTTGATTCAAAAATCCTTTGGAATTGTCAAAGTTCAAATTATCAAAATAACTATTTCCAAAGCAATTTGAGGGACTTCTCAACTCATTTGAATTTTGTTTTTCAAAAACATTATTTTTTCCAAAGCCTAGACCTCTTTTATTTCCATGAGAGAACTGATTATTCAAAAGCATATTCAAAGATTTTTCTCCGAAAGAAAAACGTTTCAGACTCAACTCAAGATCATTGATTTTGGATTTCAGAAGATCATTCTCGTTTAAAAACTTCTCAATTTTGCCTTTATATTCAGAAATCTCAGAATCAAAGAGCTTTTGTTTTTCAATTTCAAAAATTTTGAATTTTTCAATTTCCTTTTTAAGTTCCTTTAAAGCAGATTCTGATTTCAACAAATTTTCCATTTCAAAATTTTCATGTTCGAAATTAACCTTATTCAACTCCTTCTGTAAAGTATTGTTTTCATGAATTAGCTCATTTTCTTGATTTTTCAAAATCAAAAATTCATTTTCAATCTTTCTAGAATTCTCATTAAGTTGAGCTAAATCAGTTTTCAAGTTAAAACAATTCTTACACTCAGAGTCTTCAAATTTTAATTTCAACATATTGTTATTGTGGGTCAACTCAGAATTTTCAGATTTCAAAGACTTGTTTTTCCGTTTGAGGCGATCAACGGTTCTTGTTAAATTATTACAAAGAGATACCAGATCATCATATGATAAGTCCCCATTGTCTGAATCCACATGAATAGTTCCAGTTAAGCACAGATCTGAATTTGAGTTGGCAGTTGAGGGTTTTGAGGAGTTGTCAGAATTTCCATACCGCGCGTTGAGAGTTTTCCAAATGTCCTGCGCAGTTAAACAATGAGAGATAAAGTCAAGCTGATTATTATCAAGATAAGAATATAAAATATGCATAGCTTGAGCATTTAAAACCTTATTCGCCTTATTTGACATATCTTCCATATTTTCAATAATATTCCAATAATCAAGATTAACAGATTTTAAATATGATTCGAAATTTGATTTCCAAATTGAAAAATCTGTTCCCTTAAAAATAATTGGAATATTACTGGACTGACTCTCATAAGACTGATAACTAGGATCCATGTTTCTAGGGTTAATGAAATAACCTGCTCTGATACCACTTGTTGGATCTAGAATAACCCTAGAGGGGGGGTGAATAGGGTTTTTCACAGTTTTTAACTGAATTAAAAACTTAACGAGATAAATAATAATAAACTGATCACAGAATATAGCAGAAACAGAAATGCAGAAAATAAATCACACAAAGATATACCCAGCTTCGGCAAAACCCTGCCTACTGCTGCATTTCTAAGATTTCTACTAGGTGATAGAACAGTTCCCGCATACAAGACCATGTACACTTGCAAACCCCTGCTCCTATTCTAACCCTACGCTCAAAATCCTAGACTGATTCAAACCCCTGAATCAGATTTTCCCCAGATACAAATCAGTAACCTGTATTCCTAGATTTTACAGATTCTAGTACTGTCAGTTAACTCCTAACTGAAACTCCCCTAGAGTTTTACAGACCTGGAACTGTATGTTTGTTTTTACAGATAAACAACACAAATTGAAAAACAAAAACAAAACAAGAATAAACCAAAAAGAAAACCCTAGGAGTTAATTTTAAAAAGGGTTATCCCCTTTTAATTTAAAAACACATATGCCCTTTAGTTTAAAAACTTAGGCCGGCCCATTTTCTTTTCTTGCTTCATTTTTCTTTCACCCGATCTCTTTGCTTTGTAAAAAAATGGCGGCGGCTTTGGCGATTTCTAGGGTTTCTGAAATCGATTCCCAAATCGAAATCGATGCTTCTGGAAATTTGATCTCTGATGGCTCTTGTCTTTGTAGCTTGCGTGCTGATGTCGATTTGCTGGAGTTCTTACTTGAACGAAACCCTAAAAATTGTGAGTAATTCGGATTTGATTCTTTGCTTGAATTTGTGACGCTTGGTTTCAATTTTTTTTTTGATTGAATTGTTTCTCAGTTTCGATTGTCCCTCATGCCTGTGATGATATGGTGATAAAATAGGATTATAGAGTCCTTTAATTTCTCTGATTTCGTTTAAATGACTTGGTCTGATTGTTCCTTGATTTTTGCGGTTTCTTGTTCTGGTTTGTGGTTGTGATTGATGATATCTGAATAAATTCTTGCCAAATAGAAGTTGTTGTCCCACTAATTTGTTTCCAGAAGAGATAACCCTAGCTGACTTTGTTCAACGCTGATTTATAAACTGATTTTCTTGTATGATATTTCGTGAATGAGAAAACTTGCCAAAAACTATGCTGGTCAAAATATTGAAGCTGATATCCTCGGCTTGATTTCAGGAAATTGTTTATTGCAGAAAAAAAATTTCCTTTTGCTTGAAATTTCTTGCCTTATGTGTTCTTGTGAGATTTCTGAAAAGTAATGTTATTGCCAAAAGTTACATTCCCTTTTTGCTCTATAACTTCTGTTCTGGAAACATATTAAACCCATATAAATTTGACTGCAAATTAATTGCTTGTCAAAAATATGTTGTCCAAAAACTGGAAATGAATCTTGCCAAGTATGTTTCCTGATTGCATTTAATCACCATATTGACATGTTTTCTGCCTTGAACATGCAACAATAAACTGCTGTAACTTGTGACCATTTCTTGCTTGAATCTCTTGTGTTTTGAGTCGATTTCCATAGTTAAAAAAATATGCTTGCTGAGCTTTATTCTGCCAAATCATCATACCATATATAATTCGATTTAATGCTGAAATTGATTGATGATTTCTGGAACATAAATGTGATATCTTGTCATGCTTTGACCACTGTATTTTCACTGACTCATGTACATGTGTTTATGCTGTCTTGACTTTGTTAGTTTGTTGTTGCCATGTTGTTTACATGTATTCATGCTCTTGTCCATTTGATTTGCACTGAGCACCATCTGCACTTCCATTGTACTACCATGTTTGCTAGTTTGTTTTGAAAATGCCTTTACTATACTTGCTGAACTCCATGACCATGCTGCATTGTTTTGGACCTTGTTTCATGCTATGCTTGTGTAAGTCAATTGAGCTCGAACACTACTGAAATGTTGAATGTCTCCATGTTGCTTTACTTTTGCTGTATGGACTGGAATTAGTTTGTCCATCCTGAACAAAACTGTCTTGCATTCAGAACGTGCTCCATAAAGTCTAACTGTTTTGAATGTTGACTATGATACTTGAAAAATCTGGCATGAAATTTCTGTATTCACCTATGATGTTGCTGCCATGTCCATTGAACATAAGTAATCCACTGTTTCATTAACTTGATTTGTGCACACATACCAGATTGTAATCTTGCTGAAACACAATTCTTCCATTTGGACTTGACTTGAATTTCATATTGCACTTACACTTGAATTATGATGAAACAATATTGTTGCTGCTGAAATGAACTTGTTGCACCTTAAATGTGCTGCTTCCATGTTTGTGCATCTCCCTGTTTTTACATGCGCCAGTGTTGGATTAATTACTTGCTTTCTCGGCTCTTTTGAATACTTGCATCACCTTTGGAAATTTTTTTTTTGATCATTTTGACTTTGTTAAAGCCGAGCCTTGTATACTGTTTTGACCATTTGCTTGAGCACCTTTCTTTCTGTATTGGCACCATGTTGAATCACTCCTTGTATTGCCTTGACCAATATTGTTGTTCTCGGCCAATTTGCATTGATGTATTTGCTGTGTGAACTTTGACTTCTGTGTTTATATGTATATCAGTAGACTAGTCACACTATGTTGAGGCTGATCAAAAATCAGCAAACTAGTGTGATTATGTCGAGGCTGATCGAATCAGATCGAGTCAGAAAAAATGATGAGAAACACACCAAAATTCTGAGGCAAATAAAATTTCAAAAATAAAATTTGTATTCGCATATACTTAGTTTAAATTCTATTGTAGTATACTGTGTGTTTTCTGTTTCATGTGACAGGTAAACAGACGGTGACTGGACTGACAGTGAAGATGCTGTGAAGACAGAAGAAGAAGACAAAAAACTGAAGAAAAAAAATAACAGAGTGTCAAAGTTTGTGAATGTATAAGTCTGTACTTGTGTCCATGTAAATATGTATATATAAAAATGTGTAACGAGTGTGAATGTTATAGTGAGGAGCTGTGTAAAGAAAATTTATTGTACTGTTTATTTGTAACAAACAAATTGGTTTGAAATAAAATATTATTTTATTTGTTTGTTAAACGAACCTGTCTATACACTTCTGTTTATTTACAAGTACAAAATTCAGTGAAGCGTAAATAGTGGAGTTATAATACTGTACTGTTTGAAATTCTGAAATAAAATATTATATTTAAACAAAAAAATACTGTGTAGATATTTGAACTTCTGTATTGAGGTATTCTGTTTAAATATAAATATTATATTCCTGTCTGTGATGTATATAACAGTACAATAACAAACACATTCAAAATAATATATACTTGTTTGTTATCATCAAACAAAAATCATATAATTGTGTATACAACACCGTTATATACAACAGCATCCATATTAAATATAGTGTAAATGGATGTATGTGAGCCCATATTCTATTAACTAAAAAATGTATTTCACATACAGGACTTGTAATTCAAGACTGCAAACTTGTTTGTGTCAATTACTATGGTTTTGTTACCAACAACAAATTAAACCAGGTATTAGTCATCAATTTAACACTGACTCACATATACATATATATGTGTGTAGTTGGCAAATCACATTTTCTACTGCATATATAATTTTAAATTCCAAAACAAAATGAATACTGTCCATTAAAACTAAAACAAAACAAAATTGAATTATGTGTTTGGTTCTCAACCATTGGGACAGGCCCAATACTTAATTCAAGCTCTGTTCCTGTCTTATTTTAATGATCAAGTCATTATTATTGAAGTGTATATATATAATAAGACATGTTAACTATTTCCTTTATAAACAACTACCATGTGCAAATCAAATCTGCAGTGGCATTTATATAAAATAAACAGAAATACCAAATGTTCATGAACATATCAAAATATGTATTAAAATTGTATGAACAAATATATATATATATATAACACATTTGTCTACTTGATATTTGTATAACTAAATTATGCAAATGTCATTAGTATATGTTTGTATTATACATCTCATTGTATCTGCAAACTGTTTTGCAGTGATTAAAACTTGCATACAATAGCATGCAATGTAATAACATTCGTATTCAGTGATGTATACATACAAAACTTTTAATTATTGCAAAATTTTAATATAGTTTATATCATGCTACATTCAGTGTAATATGTATCAATTATATATATAGCAAGTATATATACAGTACAGGTAGTCCAGAACTTATTTCAGAAAACCTTTTAAAACATTACATGGATTTGATATTATAATTTATAGAGATTCCAGTAATCTATTTATCCCTATAAATATGGAATCAGTATTCCTATCATCTGAATGCATCTTTCTCATACCATAGCACATCAAATATATATATTCTTGCATATTGGTATGCTTAAACATATTTAAGAGAAAGTAGATGCAATTAAATATCATTTGCAGTATCAAACTGATTCATGTGTAATAATCAAAACATGTTTTAAAATATGAGTCAGAATAGAGATTCCAAACTACAACAATTTTATATATGTGTCAATACACATATATATTTAAGAATCCTGTGCTTTTGAGATCAAGTGACAAACAAACATGATTATGCAAGTATACCGTGTGGTTTTGGTGTTGTACTGGTCACAATTAAAACATATCACATATATGTATTAATTAAGCAGCATATCCATTAAATTTCTGTTTTAAACCCACATTTCCGAAATTTTGTTATAATGCATAACAAGACTTAAAATTTTACTTGAACATAAAGATTCACGGATCTATTTGTATATATACTAGTACAGAATCTGGTATAATCATATTAAACGAATCTGAAATCACGTTAGTATCTTAGTACAACCAAGTATAGTAATAGTTTGATACTAAAGTATAAACAGGAAATCATATTTCCTATATTTTGAAATTAGATTACAACATATATATTTATCATTATAATATAACCAGTACATTAATGCCCAAATTCAGTTTTACAGAACAGGTCAATTACATACATATACATATATGTCAAAACACATATGCTATATGTATACATTCAAACAAAACACATCATATATGTGTTTTACAGAGTTTCCGAATCATAATACTTCTATTATAATTTGAAAACATGGTGTTCATTATCAACATAAGACTATAATAAAACCATGGGTCCTCGTGTAGGAAATTATAATAATCTGAAATCATAATTCATAAAAAAAAATGACCAATTTGACTAATGTCATAACCAGATAACACGATAAAATGGAGCTATCTGATTTTATAGGTACGTCTAGACAATTTTACACATATTTAATATCATTATATCATATATAATAGAAAGCTAAAATTCTGATTAGTCAATTAGACAAACATGATGTTTGATCGATTAAAATTATATAAATAATCGGGTTAGAACATCTACTCATAGGTTAATCAAACATTTTGAGTGTAGATTCATTCGTGTTATATGTATGCAAATCTAAACAAAAATGTTTAGATCTATACAGTAACCGATCTAATCAATGACAAACGCACATATGGTTAATATACCAAATTATATTCATACTGTTTAACATTCCAGAACCAAGTGATACTCAAACAAAATTAATATCTGATATCAATTCACATTTGAGTAAAACAATCTTATTCTAGAGATAAATCAGTATCAGAATCCAATTTCATTACTTCATTCATGAATTTGTAATTGATTCTAACATCAAAATTGTTAAATACTTTCGATTTATCAAGGATTAAGCACTTATACGTCCTGATAATGAATCAAAATTGATCCAGACAAGTTTCAGATCTGATATTTCATCTAAATCGGTACCTTTAATACAACTCGGGTTTCAATTTCAAATTATTAAGAGAAAAAACCCTAATTTTCTCAAGCTACAAATTATATACACACGCTCTGATACCATTAAAGGTATTTTGGGTCAAATTCACATGACAATAATGAAATTCAAACCCAAAATTAACAGGATCTTATGTAATAATTTGTATAAATGAGAAATATACCTGTTGATCCGTTCGCGTTTGAAGAAGTCAATTTCTGTTCGGTTGATTCGAATCGAATTCAGCCCTCCATATGTCAAGCCTCTACAGGTAATCCACGAGAACGCATCCCTCTCAAATCAAATTGAAGAGGAAGAAGGGAAGGTGGTACTAGCCGCCGCCATTAGTTCCTTAGTGTTTTGGAATTAGGAGTTAAGTTGGTCTGTTGAGATCAATAATCATATATATTGATCGGATGACTAAGCCTTATCATATATGGTTAGCCCTTTTATTTCAAAAGGAAATAAAATATAAAATATCTCCTTTTAAAATCAAATGTTATCTATAAATTTTAAACCAACCTTAAATACTAATTCCAACTTCAAATAAAATATCAAAAATTTGAAGTTTTATTTTACCCAATGTAACGACCCAGAAAATCTGAACCAATTTAAAATTTTTAAATTGGCTAAAATAATGGATTTTAAATATTTAAAATAAATATTTTAAATAATAGCAATGAAAACTGAGTTTGAATCGACAATTGAAAACGAATATAATTAATTATAATTATAAACAAGGCTTGAAAAGGCGCTGCAGTTTCAAAAATTGGATTCAAACTTTGTCGGACTGTACCGGGTGCAAAACAAAACGGATTTTAGTGAAACCAAAAATATTTAAATCTGTTAGTGAATACCTTTCTAACGAATCTGAAAAATCGAATTTTCATAGCGAAAAGCAAAAGTTATGGCCGAATGAATTTTCAGAAAGGTCGCTATGGAATTTATATAGCCCGTGAAATTGGCCATTTTGCATACGACCTCGGAATTCGACAAAACCACTTTTGTTGGATCCTGGATGTGAAGTTATTTCTAGGTTTCAAATTTCATATTTTTTGAAGTTAGTTTGTGAGCGTGGCAAAAGAAAACGTGTTTTGGTCAATTATAGTTAAATTGGATCGACCAGAAATGGGCCTTTTTGCAAACAGTCTCAATATTCGACGAAACTAGTTTTGTTGGGACCGTATCGCCAAAACATAGCTAGATTTATTTTTCTGGAATTTTTCGAATCAGTTTGTGGCCCTGGCAAATTGAAATGTACGTTCAAATCAAATATTGAATGTTTTATATTTTAATTTAAAGGAAAACTAACTGAAACATTCGAATGGGCCTTCGAGACATATCCCAGTGTGTTTGGAATGGGGGTAAAACGCTAGGGACGATAGTCGTTGGGTTTGATTTCGAGTCCGTTTAAGAAAACCCCAATTTTTGAATAAATATATATATCGATCAATAGGAAAATTCTTTCATAAAAAATAAAAAAAATCAGAACCCCCACCCCGTTAAACGCGATCGACGGCGAAGGAAGCTCCCTTCTTCCTGGCCAAAATCCGGCCGATCCCTTCATCGGTGACCCCTACCCCAGTTTAACTTTTCGAAGCTCTCTCTCCCCTCTACAAATCCGTACCACCCTCGACCTCCACCTTCCAGCCGTCGACGAGATCTGGCCCTCCCAACCTGACGCCGTCGAAGCCCCGCCACGCCCTCCACCTGCAACCGAGTGGGGCCTACCAGGCGTCGATAGGCGCGCCTCATGACGCCCTACGTCGTGGTATGGTTGGATTTTGACCAAGTGCAGCGGATTGAAAACTATTGATAAACCTAGTTTCGAACATAAAAGGCAAGGTACGGCTGTTATCAATTTTGAACTGTTTTGACGTTTAAAAGTGTTGCAAACTTTGAAAAATCGTATCTTTTTGCTATATGATTGAAATTCAGTGAAACAAGAGACGCCGGGACCGTGAGGACGTCTTCTACATTTTAGAAGAGACCGCATATTTTTCTGAGCCTTCTGCTATTTTTTGGTGGAGTGGAACCCAATGTGAGATTTCTAATTTATAAACGATATGGAAAACGACGATGTATAAATTATATAGTCGATGTATGAGTTATATAAGCGTTGTACACCTCTTGTATAAGCGTTGTATAAGTTGTACGTTCGATGTATAAGTTATATATGCGTTGTAAAAATAATATATGTGTTGAAATAGAAGTAAATTGCTATATATATATATATATATATATATATATATATACGCCCCTCGTCCACAAACCATGGACGATATTTATTGGTTGTGATTGGTGTGAAAATTGATTGATAGCGAATGGTTGTTTGGGATTGTTTGTGGTTGATATTGATTGATTGTGGTTGAAAAATACCCATTTGTGGTTGAGAAATATTTGGTTGAAACCACATAGGATTAGTTTGTGGAAATGAAATAAAATATATACATGCCGCCTGCGTGCGAACTAGATGCATGATCCTCATTGTCAAAAACCGCGAGGTTTTAAGGTAGAGCGAAGAGCCGTACTAGGGACGGTCCCGGTTTTAACTACCCTGCCGTTATGCTGCCGAAATTTTGAATAATATTCATGTGTTTGAATTATTTTCATTTGCTGAAACTATTTTTATTCGTTGAATAGAAAACCTTCATGTGTTGAATCGATATTCATTCGTTGATTAGAAATTCATGTGTTGAATGGTATTCGTGTTTTAAATATAAAAATCACATTTTTATCTATATATATAAACTATAGAAAACCTTCATGTGTTGAATCGATATTCATTCGTTGATTAGAAATTCTTGTGTTGAATGGTATTCATATTTTGAAATAAATTGTTTCATAATAAAAATCACCTTTTATCTACTATATGGACTATGTAAAATAATCCTGTTTTGAAATAAATTGTTTTACAATAAAAATCCTATTTTTATCACCTATATAAACTATATAAAATAATAGTGTTTTGAAATAAATTGTTCTACAATACAAAAATCACATTTTTATTATATACATGAATTGTTGAAATGTGAGGTGTTAAAAATAACAACTCGTTCAAATAAACATGCATGAGTTGAAATATTCATTAATTAGCTAATGATGTGATTTTTACCTATGCATGCAACATTAGAATGAATGGGGTTTTTAAACCAAATGGAATCAAATATGAAGTTGAATGGAAAATGATAAGTGATAAGAACTGTATATACGTACATGCATATTTATTGAACAGGTTATAGCAAAGGGGATAGAGAAGAGGAATAAAATTTTGTGCTCGACAAATAGGTACACATTTACTGTTTTGTTTGGGTGATGATTTTATGAGCCTGTTGGCTTTTTCCTTTTCTTTTTGACATGAGACGCCCGTGTGGCTATTTGGGAATTTTCCCAGCCCCTCCCGTACAAAGGAGGTTATGGCGAAATTTTACAAAATTTAAAGGCATTAGTGAAATATTTGAAGTAAAAACGATATTGAAATTGTTGAATGAACTATATGTATATAAATATATATAAATATAAATAAAATTAAAACGAAACGTGGCCGCGCAGTTCGTGTTTTGAAACCGTGATTTCAAACGATTAGTACGGGAGATCCGACCATCGGATTTTCCTGAAATCGCAACCGTTGGGTTCGCTTTGGAAAAATCTTTCCAACGGCACCAACTTTGTAAAAATCCAACGGTTGGATTGTCTGGAATATTTAATTCAAATATGAAGAAAAACAGCGCCAGAATCGATTATATTTATATTTATATATATATATATATAATTATATTTAATCGAATAACGACGCTGCAGTTCGTATTTTGAAATCGAAACTTCAAACGATTATACCGGGAGATCCGACCGTCGGAATGTCCCGAAACTGGAACCGTTGGATTCGTTTTGAAAAGATCTTTCTAATGATGTAAATTTTGTGAAGGTCCAACGGTTAGATCTTCAGATATGTGTAAATCAAATATGAAGAAAAACAACGCCACTGTCGTGTTATTTCCCGAAGCGTCGTTTTGAATAATTGGCTATTTTAAAATAAATAAAATTAGCGATAAATCGTTATAAATATTATAAACAATATGGATGTGATTTAGAAATTAACTGAAGGTTGGCTAAGTCGAATGGTTTCCTGGGTGTTGATCTGATGTTGGTTTCGTCCTTCGGGGTTAATATTTGGGAAATCGTTCTCTTACTGATGGACGGTTTGTGACTAATGAATTGAAATGATGCGTGTATATGCTAGTGTTGCACTTGTTTATTATATACGCGAGTTGCCCAGAAAGACCGGGTTTTTCCCATTCTGAATAACTGAATCGACGATAAGAAATCAAAGATGAAGACGATGGTCGAAGACCGGAGATCTTCACCTCGTTTGGATGGTAACCGAGGTCCTGATTGGGAGGCATCCCGAAATATGGATAATGAGTGGTGATCGTCCAGACGTACGTGGTGATCGATGGGTTTGCGAGGTATTTAGTGCCTCCGGTTTCGTTCAGACCCAGAACGGACTTGTAAATGGACTGTGTGTCTGACATTGGATTTTATTCTGTGTTGATTGATCTCTAATAAATATACATCTGTTTGGCAACGGAGAATTTATTCTTTTGCTTAGCGCCCTTCTCTGAAACGCACTAGCTCAGAGGTTGTATATCGATGGACATCAGTCGCATGGCATGAATTGCTAGTGTGACATGCCTAAGTGGCAAATGATCAGGGCTTCTGTTGAAAAGCAAAGTCTTGTGGTGATGATCAAAGCACCGCCTGTGTGGCGTAGCTTTGTGTATAATGTGAATTCGCGAGCCTCACACCCCGGTATGAACTAGAAAATGGAGAAGGACCTCAGGGAGGGCATGCGTTTCTTTCTAGCTAGGGTGGTGTCAGTGACCTACCAGCCCTGACATTTATATACTTTTCACCTGTGTGGTTGTTGTTGTTGCGAGGAGCCTCGGTTAGATCGGACGATCCGGGTCTGATGGAGCCATTCGTTGGCTCATTTACGCCCCATAGGGCGGGGAAACGCATCGTTCAGGAATTTTAATCCACATCGGTGGACCGACCCTGACGATCCAAGGGTCACTCGAGCTCTGATCCTGAGACATGGGCTAGATTGTCTCGAATTCGGTAAGGACTATCTTTTGCCTTGGTTCATGACGGAAATCCAATTTCCAAATACGTGACTGTGCGATTTTGATTGTATACCTATATATGGCGACATAGTGGTATGGGGCATTAATGTCGTCTATGATTGATAGTTATGATCCGAAATTGTTTTCAAAACATATAAACACTAGCAATAATATCAAATGCCTTTGTTTTATTCGTATCAAGCATATTTTGGCCGTTATAAGGTAAAAACTCTATCCTCCGGTTTGCGTTGCATTGTGTGATGGGAACTGAGTCTTATAACGGCTTCATTTTTATAAAAAAGCATAGCGTTGTTTCAAAGAATGATTTGTTTTAAAGCACTGGCAATCCAATGGAGTAAACCCGTTCCACGAAAGTGGCGTGGTCCTGTGATTAGCCATATTACAAATGTGTTGAGTAGATTTCTCATACCAGTCCCATGACTAACTCGTAGTTTGTTTCACTTTCAAAATCGGGTGCCCCCTTTTTCTACACGGGCAGTCTTGTATTCAGGTTTAGCTGGTTCTTCCTGGATAGCTGGAGCTGAAGATGGTTTCTATCATTTATCTCTTTTTATGCTGTTCAGCTCCTATTGTACATATTTTGTTTGTTTTCCGCTGTAGACATTTATGTATAGCTGAACTGTATTTGTACTAAGTAAGATCCTGTATACTGTGTAACTCTGATGATTACTTTTATCCAGTATATTCTACTGTTCATTATCTGGTATATTTACTTATTTCTGTTCTGCTATTATCTGTTTATGTGTTATATTCCACGGATTACCCTTGCCGCCGTGAGTACGGGGTTTGGGGTCGTCTCAACGTGGTATTAGAGCTTTGGTTAAGCTTAGTTCTGGAATATAACATTTGAACGAACTCGTCAGAAATAGAACCAGTAGTGTTCTAGGACGGGTAAATCTATACAGATAGGATCAGCAATATCCTTGTATGAGTAAAGCAGAATGAAATTACACCTCGATAGACACATTTACATTTGAAGTATGTGTTTCTATATTTTAAAAATACCTTTTCTGTGACCTGACACTTGATCTGCTAATTGCAGAAGTACTAGAAAAAAATGAGTGTCAGAAACAGGAGAAATGCATAACCCGATCTGGAGGCTCTATTAAAGAGATATCGAAATCTGAACGGAGCACAGTTCTCGGGCAATGAATCTATAATTCAAACTCAAGCTTGGGTGAGTTCTGTAGAAAGAATCTTTGAGCGTATCCAGTTGAGGGATGACCAGAAACAGTTAGTAGCATCTTGGGCGCACAAAGAAGAAGCTTTAATCTGGTGGGAAACAATCATCAAAGATAATCCAGAAGGTGATATCACCTGGGATAGATTCAAAGTGGTTTTCCTGGAAAGATTTACTCCTCCCAAAGCGACGGAGCGATTATGTGATGAATTTTCCTATCTAATACAAGGTGATATGACCATCCCAGAATATCATAAGAAATTCAACGAACTTGCTCACTTTGCTCCTCATCTGATTCAAGATCCAAAGTGGAAAAATATGATATTTATTCACGGCCTACAAAGGAGATATCAGAATAGTGTAATGAGGAATGTAAAACTTCCTTTCTCTGAAATGATTTATATGGCTTATCAGTATGAAGATCTCCATAAGAAAGGAATGTTGCGCGACGAAGAAGAAGTCTGTTGTAGTGACAAAGAAGAGTCGGGAACTGATATTCCTGAAGCCAGTACGAGGTCTAAGGTCAGTAAGAAGCCCAGTGCCAAGAGGAAAAGGGCCAGGGCTGAGAAAGAACCCGTAACGACCGCCGTATGCAATAACTGCCATAAGCCAGGGCATTTTCAGGGGAATTGCAAACCCTCGAAAAAGCGAATAAAGAGTGGATCTAAATCCAAGGAGAGATTTCAAGAAAATAGAAAATGTGGTGGATGTCATCGGACGGGTCATCTTTTAAAGGCCTGCCCGCTGTTCAGAAAACCTGGAACAATACATGTAAATGAAGTGGCAGAGGTGCCTGCACCTTCGTCTGCTCAAGAGAGGCCCGATGTTTTAGAAGGAACGCTTACTGTCAAAAACATTCCAGTCAAAGTACTGTTTGACATAGGCGCGTCACGAAGTTTCATTGCCAAAGATGCAGCTAAGAAACTGGATTTGAATTTGAAAAAGCTCTAAGAACCAATGACTGTCCAGAATCCGGTTGGGAGTTCCATTGATCTCAGTTGGGTTCGTGGAGTGTTGGTTTCTTTCTCTCATTATCGGTTTCGTACCATCGCAGTCGTTATGAATTTTAAAGAGTTTGATCTTATCTTGGGGTTAGACTGGTTGACCAAATATGAAGCTGAAGTTAAATGCACCGACAGAGTCGTAAAGGCGAAGATTAAATCAGGTGATTATATAACCATTCCCTGTGAAGGTCAGAATGCTAATAGAAAAGACTTCTGGGCAGCTCTAAGTGTTTCTCCAGCCCAAATAGAAATATCCCTGAAGTTACAGAGAATATTCCTGGCCTCATCAAAGATATTCCTATCGTCAAGAACTATGCGGATGTGTTTGAAGAAGTTGTTCGCTTACCTCCGCAGAGAGAAATAGATTTCAAAATTGCTTTAATTCCGAATGCAAGGACGGTAGTTCACGCTATTCGAAGAATGTCCTTGAAAGAGAAAGAGGAATTAGACAATCAAACACGACAGCTAGTATGGAAGGGTCTAATTAGGCCTAGTTTCTCCGATTGGGGTGCAACAGTGGTCTTTGTCCCGAAATCTGACGGTACTCTACGTCTATGTGTGGATTATCATGATCTGAACAAACAAACATAAAGAACAAATATCCATTGCCGCGGATTGTTAGATCGATTAAATGGCGCACAAGTATTTTCACGAATGGACCTAGCTACAGGTTTCCATCAACTTCGAATTGCCGAAGAGTGTGTTCCAATGACAGCATTCAGAGGTCTCGACTTATTCTACGAGTGGTTAGTAATACCATTCGGCTTATGTAACGCTCCATCTTACTTCGTCGATCTGATGAATAGAGTGTTCAGAGGGGTTTTGAATAAATTTGTTCTAGTTTTCATTGGCGATATTTTAATCTTCTCTAAATCAAAGGCCGAACACGAAAAGCATTTGGAACATGTTCTGGAAATCCTCAGAAGGAATGTGTTGAAAGCAAAGTTTTCCAAATGTATATTCTGGCAAGATGAAGTGAAATTTCCAGGCCATGTCGTATCGAAAGAAGGAATTGCTGTGGATCCAAGCAAAATCACAGCTATTCAGAATTGGAAACAGCCCAACACCCCCACTGAAGTCCGCATTTTTCTCGGATTGGCTAGTTATTACCGGAAGTTCAATAAAAAATTTTCAAAGATATCTGGTCACTTAACGAAGCTCACAAAGAAGCACGTGAAATTCAAATGGACTCCAGAAAGTGAGGAGGCTTTTGAGGAGCTAAAGTTAAGACTAACGACTGCTCCAGTGTTAATTATCATCGATGGCAACCAAGATTTAAAAGTCTGGACGGATGCTTCTAGAGAAGGTCTTAGCGCAGTGTTAATGCAAAGGGGTCAGGTGATTGCTTATGCTAGCCGTCAGCTGAAGCCGCACGAGAAGAACTACGTAACTCATGATCTTGAGTTGTTGGCTATCGTATTCGCCTTGAAAATCTGGAGACACTATCTTCTGGGTGAGAGATTTGAACTGTTTACAGATCATCAGTCGTTAAAGTATCTATTCACACAGAAGGACTTGAATCTGAGGCAGCAACGTTGGCTAGAGTTCCTTGTAGCGTACGATTTTGAAATTATATATACTCCCGGGAAAGCCAATGTCGTGGCCGATGCGCTGAGCCGAAAGAATGTAATGCTCGCCAGCTTTATTATCACGACTTCCTTGATTGACAAAATATCTATTCTTCAGAAGGAGGATAACTTTATTAAGGATATGATCAAAAGGATTCAGAAAGGAGAACCCTCGTGTTTTCAAATGGATATCGACGAGACCTTGAGGTTGAAAGGAAGGATTTGTGTTCCTGACATCCCAGAGTTAAAAAGGGAAGTGTTAGATGAGTGTCACAAGTCCAAGCTGAGTATCCATCCTGGTATGGCCAAAATGTATAACGATCTCAAACGAACGTTCTGGTGGAAGGCTATGAAAAGAGACGTTTCAATATATGTTAGTCGATGCCCTACTTGCCAGCTAGTTAAAAGCGACCAACAGAAATTGGCTGGATTGTTACAACCGCTAGAAGTTCCTGGTTGGAAGTGGAAACATATTTCTATGGATTTCATTGATGGTCTGCCCAGAACCAGAAAAGGGAATGACAGTATTTGGGTGATCGTAGATCGCTTCACGAAGACCGCCCATTTCATACCTGTTAGATCAAACAGAACTGCTCAGAGTCTGGCGCAGATATACTTCAAGGAAATAGTTAGACTGCATGGAGTGCCGCTCAGTATAGTCAGTGATAGAGATAAAATATTCACTAGCAAATTCTGGGAAGCATTTCAAGTTGAGCTGGGAACGAAGTTGAACTTAAGCACTGTTTATCATCCTCAGACAGACGGTCAGACTGAGAGGGTGAATCGTATTTTAGAAGATCTATTGCGGGCTTGTGCTATAGATTTCGGTGGATCATGGGAAGACCATCTCATTTGGTTGAATTCTCATATAACAACACCTACCAGGCGAGCCTGACAATGTCGCCATTCGAAGCCTTGTATGGTAGATCGTGCCGATACCCTGCTTGTTGGGTCGAACCAGGTAATAGACTTGTGTTGGGTCCTGATATGATTCGAGAAGCTGCCGACAAAGTCGATTTTATTAGGAAGCGATTACTCGCCGCTCAAAGCCGACAAAAAAGCTATGCCGATAGAAGAAGAAGAGATATATCCTTTGCTGTTGGCGACTATGTATATTTGAAAGTCTCGCCGATGAGAGGAGTTATCTGGTTCGGTAAAACTGGAAAGTTAGCGCCCAAATTCATTGGTCCGTTTCCTATTCTGGAACGGATCGGAACTCTCGCTTATAGGGTCAAATTGCCTGATTGGTTGCCTGGAGTTCATGATGTATTTCACATATCTCAACTTCGAAAGCACGTTCATGATCCAGACTTGATCGTCGAAGAAGCAGCTCAGCAGGATATTGAAATTACTCCAGAATTAGCTATGAGAAGAGAGCCGTTAAAGATTATCGGCAAAGAAACCAAAGAGCTGAGGAACAAGAAGGTTCACTTTGTCAAAGTGCAATGGAGTGGAGATCCGCGAGATTGTACTTGGGAAACTGAGGAGAGCATTCAGAAAGCTTATCCTTGATGACGAGTGGATATCTCTGATTGACTCTGGTGCAAGGTACATTTACCCTACTTTGCATTACCATTTAATTCTCTACTCTGTTGTTATTTTCTTTCCATGGATGTGCACTTTTAAATTCTATAGTCTGAATGATTTTAAAAAGAGTATAGAAATTGATTAGTATATTTTTGAAAGGTTGAAAACAATTGGATTGGTTGTTGTGTTTTGTGATTGTAGATTTATCAAACCACTTTCGACTTTGTTCCTTTTCGGGGATGAAAAGTTTTAAGTGGGGGAGACTGTAACGACCCAGAAAATCTGAACCAATTTAAAAATTTTAAATTGGCTAAAATAATGGATTTTAAATATTTAAAATAAATATTTTAAATAATAGCAATGAAAACTGAGTTTGAATCGACAATTGAAAACGAATATAATTAATTATAATTATAAACAAGGCTTGAAAAGGCGCTGCAGTTTCAAAAATTGGATTCAAACTTTGTCGGACTGTACCGGGTGCAAAACAAAACGGATTTTAGTGAAACCAAAAATATTTAAATCTGTTAGTGAATACCTTTCTAACGAATCTGAAAAATCGAATTTTCATAGCGGAAAGCAAAAGTTATGGCTGAATGAATTTTCAGAAAGGTCGCTATGGAATTTATATAGCCCGTGAAATTGGCCAGTTTGCATACGACCTCGGAATTCGACGAAACCACTTTTGTTGGATCCGGGATGTGAAGTTATTGCTAGGTTTCAAATTTCAGAATTTTTGAAGCTAGTATGTGAGCGTGGCAAAAGAAAACGTGTTTTGGTCAATAATAGTTAAATTGGATCGACCAGAAATGGGCCTTTTTGCAAACGGTCTCAGAATTCGACGAAACTAGTTTTGTTGGGACCGTATCGCCAAAACATAGCTAGATTTATTTTTCTGGAATTTTTCGAATCGGTTTGTGGCCCTGGCAAATTGAAATGTACGTTCAAATCAAATATTAAATGTTTTATATTTTAATTTAAAGGAAAACTGACTGAAACATTCGAATGGGCCTTCGAGACATATCCCATTGTGTTCGGAATGGGGGTAAAACGCTAGGGATGACAGTCGTTGGGTTTGATTTCGAGTCCGTTTAAGAAAACCCCAATTTTTGAATAAATATATATATCGACCAATAGGAAAATTCTTTCATAAAAATAAAAAAAATCAGAAACCCCCCCCTGTTAAACGCGATCGATGGCGAAGGAAGCTCCCTTCTTCCTGGCCAAAATCCGGCCGATCCCTTCATCGGTGACCCCTACCCCAGTTCAACTTTTCGAAGCTCTCTCTCCCCTCTACAAATCCGTGCCACCCTCGACCTCCACCTTCCAGCCGTCGACGAGATCTGGCCCTCTCAACCTGACGCCGTCGAAGCCCCGCCACGCCCTCCACCTGCAACCGAGTGGAGCCTACCTGGCGTCGATAGGCGCGCCTCACGACGCCCTACGTCGTGGTATGGTTTGATTTTGACCAAGTGCAGCGGATTGAAAACTATTGCTAAACCTAGTTTCGAACATCAAAGGCAAGGTACGGCTATTATCAATTTTGAACTGTTTTGACGTTTAAAAGTGTTGCAAACTTTGAAAAATCGTATCTTTTTGCTATATGATCGAAATTCAGTGAAACAAGAGACGCCGGGACCGTGAGGACGTCTTCTACATTTTAGAAGAGACCGCATATTTTTCTGAGCCTTCTGCTATTTTTTGGTGGAGTGGAACCCAATGTGAGATTTCTAATTTATAAACGATATGGAAAACGACGATGCATAAATTATATAGTCGATGTATGAGTTATATAAGCATTGTACACCTCTTGTATAAGCATTGTATAAGTTGTACGTTCGATGTATAAGTTATATATGCATTGTAAAAATTATATATGTGTTGAAATAGAAGTAAATTGCTATATATATATATATATATATATATATATATACGCCCCTCGTCCACAAACCATGGACGATATTTATTGCTTGTATTGGTGTGAAAATTGATTGATAGCGAATGGTTGTTTGGGATTGTTTGTGGTTGATATTGATTGATTGTGGTTGAAAAATACCCATTTGTGGTTGAGAAATATTTGGTTGAAACCACATAAGATTAGTTTGTGGAAATGAAATAAAATATATACATGCCGCCTGCGTGCGAACTAGATGCATGATCCCCATTGTCAAAAACCGCGAGGTTTTAAGGTAGAGCGAGGAGCCGTACTAGGGACGGTCCCGGTTTTAACTACCCTGCCGTTATGCTGCCGAAATTTTGAATAATATTCATGTGTTTGAATTATTTTCATTTGCTGAAACTATTTTTATTCGTTGAATAGAAAACCTTCATGTGTTGAATCGATATTCATTCGTTGATTAGAAATTCATGTGTTGAATGGTATTCATGTTTTAAATATAAAAATCACATTTTTATCTATATATATAAACTATAGAAAACCTTCATGTGTTGAATCGATATTCATTCATTGATTAGAAATTCATGTGTTGAATGGTATTCATATTTTGAAATAAATTGTTTCATAATAAAAATTACCTTTTATCAACTATATGGACTATGTAAAATAATCCTGTTTTGAAATAAATTGTTTTACAATAAAAATCCTATTTTTATCACCTATATAAACTATATAAAATAATAGTGTTTTGAAATAAATTGTTCTACAATACAAAAATCGCATTTTTATTATATACATGAATTATTGAAATGTGAAGTGTTAAAAATAGCAACTCGTTCAAATAAATATGCATGAGTTGAAATATTCATTAATTAGCTAATGATGTGATTTTTACCTATGCATGCAACATTAGAATGAATGGGGTTTTTAAACCAAATGGAATCAAATATGAAGTTGAATGGAAAATGATAAGTGATAAGAACTGTATATATGTACATGCATATTTATTGAACAGGTTATAGCAAAGGGGCTAGAGAAGAGGAATAAAATTTTGTGTCCAACAAATAGGTACACATTTACTGTTTTGTTTGGGTGATGATTTTATGAGCCGCTTGGCTAGCCGCTTGGCTTTTTCCTTTTCTTTTTGACATGAGACGCCCGTGTGGCTATTTGGGAATTTTCCCAGCCCCTCTCGTACAAAGGAGGTTATGGAGAAATTTTCCAAAATTTAAAGGCGTTAGTGAAATATTTGTAGTGAAAACGATATTGAAATTGTTGAATGAACTATATGTATATAAATATATATAAATATAAATAAAATTAAAACGAAACGTGGCCGCGCAGTTCGTGTTTTCAAACCGTGATTTCAAACGATTAGTACGGGAGATCCGACCATCGGATTTTCCTGAAATCGCAACCGTTGGGTTCACTTTGGAAAAATCTTTCCAACGACACCAACTTTGTAAAAATCCAACGGTTGGATTGACAGTAATGTTTAATTCAAATCTAAAGAAAAACAGCGCCAGAATCGATTATATGTATATATATATAAATAATTATAATTATATTTAATCGAATAACGACGCTGCAGTTCGTATTTTGAAATCGAAACTTCAAACGATTATACCGGGAGATCCGACCGTCGGAATGTCCCGAAACTGGAACCGTTAGATTCGTTTTGAAAAGATCTTTCTAATGATGTAAATTTTGTGAAGGTCCAACGATTAGATCTTCAGATATGTGTAAATCAAATCTGAAGAAAAACAGCGCCACGCTCGCGTTATGGCCCGAAGCGTCGTTTTGAATAATTGGCTATTTTAAAATAAATAAAAATAGCGATAAATCGTTATAAAATATTATAAACAATATGGATGTGATTTAGAAATTAACTGAAGGTTGGCTAAGTCGAATGGTTTCCTGGGTGTTGATCTGATGTTGGTTTCGGCCTTCGTGGTTAATATTTGGGAAATCGTTCTCTTACTGATGGACGGTTGGTGACTAATGAATTGAAATGATGCGTGTATATCTTAGTGTTGCACTTGTTTATTATATATGCGAGTTGCTCAGAAAGACCGGGTTTTTCCCATTCTGAATAACTGAATCGACGATAGGAAATCGAAGATGAAGACGATGGTCGAAGACCGAAGATCTTCACCTCGTTTGGATGGTAACCGAGGTCCTGATTGGGAGGCATCCCGAAATATGGATAATGAGTGGTGATCGTCCAGACGTACATGGTGATCTATGGGTTTGCGAGGTATTTAGTGCCTCCGGTTTCGTTCAGACCCAGAACGGACTTGTAAATGGACTGTGTGTCTGACATTGGATTTTATTCTATGTTGATTGATCTCTAATAAATATACATCTGTTTGGCGGCGGAGAATTTATTCGTTTGCTTAACGCCCTTCTCTGAAACGCACGAGCTCAGAGGTTGTATATCGATGGACATCAGTCGCATGGCATGAATTACTAGTGTGACATGCCTAAGTGGCAAATGATCAGGGCTTCTGTTGAAAAGCAAAGTCATGTGGTGATGATCAAAGCACCGCCTGTGTGGCGTAGCTTTGTGTATAATGTAAATTCGCGAGCCTCGCACCCCGGTATGAACCCGAAATGGGAGAAGGACCTCAGGGAGGGCATGCGTTTCTTTCTAGCTAGGGTGGTGTCAGTGACCTACCAGCCCTGACATTTATATACTTTTCACTTGTGTGGTTGTTGCTGTTGCGAAGCGCCTCGGTTAGATCGGACGATCCGGGTCCGATGGAGCCATTCGTTGGCTCATTCACGCCCCATAGGGAGGGGAAACGCATCGTTCAGGAATTTTAATCCACATCGGTGGACCGGCCCTGACGATCCAAGGGTCACTCGAGCTCTGATCCTGAGACATGGGCTAGATTGTCTCGAATTCGGTAAGGACTATCTTTTGCCTTGGTTCATGACATAAATCCAATTTCCAAATACGTGACTGTGCGATTTTGATTGTATACCTATATATGGCGACATAGTGGTATGGGGCATTAATGTCGTCTATGATTGATAGTTATGATCCGAAATTGTTTTCAAAACATATAAACACTAGCAATAATATCAAATGCCTTTATTTTATTCGTATCAAGCATATTTTGGCCGTTATAAGGTAAAAACTCTATCCTCCGGTTTGCGTTGCATTGTGTGATGGGAACTGAGTCTTATAACGGCTTCATTTTAATAAAAAAGCATAGCGTTGTTTCAAAGAATGATTTGTTTTAAAGCACTGGCAATCCAATGGAGTAAACCCGTTCCACGAAAGTGGCGTGGTCCTGTGATTAGCCATATTACAAATGTGTTGAGTAGATTTCTCATACCAGTCCCATGACTAACTCGTAGTTTGTTTCACTTTCAAAATCGGGTGCCCCCTTTTTCTATACGGGCAGTCTTGTATTCAAGTTTAGCTGGTTCTTCCTAGATAGCTGGAGCTGAAGATGGTTTCTATCATTTATCTCTTTTTATGCTGTTCAGCTCCTATTGTACATATTTTGTTTGTTTTCCGCTGTAGACATTTATGTGTAGCTGAACTGTATTTGTACTAAGTAAGATCCTGTATACTATGTAACTCTGATAATTACTTTTATCCAGTATATTCTATTGTTCATTATCTGGTATATTTACTTATTTCTGTTTTACTATTATCTGTTTATGTGTTATATTCCACGGATTACCCTTGCCGCCGTGAGTACGGGGTTTGGGGTCGTCTCACCCAAAGAAACTAATTTCTCCTTGTTACGTTCTTTGTTGTGTGACCCTATAGGTAATTACAACGTTGGCAATAATTTAAATCATATTTAACTTATAAACAGTGAGCGACATGTAGTAATACATCGCTGCTATCCAAGTCATAATAAGATCAATTAACAATTCGATACATCCTTTCTGTGACCAGTGTATCAATGTAATATAATCCTTTCAACCAATATATCCAGGATTAAACTCAAGGCATGGATCGTATCATCCTCTTTATAATTTAATCCGTTTTTCTTGATCAATGAGTAGACTGTTTAAAACAAATCAATATTTGAGCACGGCCATGCATTTCATAGTCTCACTCAATCAAGAGGCCCATGGATATCACTACGAATATATCGTAGGGTTAAATTCCATCTACATCATTCATATTCTTCATTCGAATCGAGATGTATCCAATAATCACCGTTATCATTACTCTGTTACGAATAACTTTAGATGATATTAAAACACAAATATCCTCGAATAAAATTATAATGATTTCAGGTCTGAGGACCATTACATTACTGTCACTATGAGAACAACTTATGGTACTATTAATTATATGCCATGTAGTTATCTCACGGTGGGTCAGCCCAATACGATATTCTCTAATACGTATTTATGTTTTGACATTAATATCACGTATATTAATGATAAATGAGATGTGATCATCAGTCAATCAACATACTAGTCTCAACGCTTTATTGTTGTCTTGTATAAACAATAAAACTCGACTAGGGACTTTTAACAATTATAATACTTATCACATTATATAATCTCAAGTTCAGTCTTACTCGAACTATATAATTCCGTATTATTATTATTCTAAGGACTTCTAATATATTAATATTTATATTATGCAGTAAATATAATATAATAGAATATTATTTTATTCCAAATAAAATAATAACAACAACATTGTTATCATTCTCATCAAATGGATTGCCTCTAGGGCATAAACTCTAACACTATATTTATAGTGGCAGGTGTGTGTATAGACCGTTGGATTAGTTAGATTTAATCTGGACAGTCTAATGATGCAAAACTATAAAAAATCCCTATAAAAATTCAACCACATCACCCATCCCTCAAGAGAGGAGTCAACCCCTACTATAAGAGGACGTTCGATCTCCTTCCTATAGGGCGATCGACCCCGTTCTAGGGTCGAGCCAAGAGATTTTGAGTCTCCTATAATGTCCTTTTTTTAATTAATTTCTGAATTTATGGCTTGATTTCTTTCCTTATGTTTATTATTATTGACCCCTTTGCATATAAATATATACACATAAATTTAAATCCTCTTGAAATATTCTTTTATGCCAATCTATAATTAATTATATTCCTAATTTACATCTAACTTGTTTTGTTAATATCTTCTTCACACAGACTCCGCTTCAGTAAACAAAATATGAAAATGGATCAGAATCTCGCCATGAACGCAATAGTAGTACTTTCGTGGCCTAAATCCCAATTATTAAAATTCTTGTTTTCAGCTAATTGAATTTATTAAATATTATTGTTATTATTATTTAATTTATTTATCTGTCTATTTATGGTTAATTTTACGGGGTGTTACATTCACTCTAGAAGAGATTCGTCCCAAAATATTTTCGATGGGGCAAAAAATACAACTCGCTCTAACAACCATGTTTTACACCCATGTTATTTATAAAAATCCATAAAACATCCATAACTCAAGGTGATTATGCATTTGCCAACTTGCTAAAGTGAGCTCAGTCCTAGCGTGTAAGTGTAGTAAGTGATGCTGAATGTATGAAAATCATCTTAATATGCATAAAATTTCTATACGTATGCACAGTGCATTTGTATTGCAAGCAATTCCTACCATCCAGTGTAGCAACCACAATGCAAAAAAAGAAGCCTAAAATTTCCAAGAAATGCTACAAAATCTAAAGTTTTAATTCCTTTCATCGAATTTTCTTCCTGTACTCGAACCAATTTAACTAAATAGGGCGAAGTCTTGATATCCCGTGCTCCACAATATTGGTGGTGGCACAAGACCCCCAATGTTCCGTTTTTGTCTCCATTTCTTGATTAGGACTTACCAAACTTAGAAATAGTGTGAAAGTTTCTTATCAAATATAAAAGTACAAAAACGTCATGGGCTCTTATCAATAAAAACATCCTTCATTTCCCTGATATTGGAAAACCCCAAAATATAATACTGACTTCCTAACCTTCACAAATTGCCTAATCAAATTAGACTTTCTTCCGAAAAAATCTAATCACAAATTAGGTTTGAGTAAAATTTATCATTGGTTATCCCATCAATACTTTGGTAATTTTAGATGGCCTCCCCGAAATATGTCAAGATCGCCTACTAATTACCGAAAAGATAATTACACTACTCCTATAAAGATAAATTCCTATTGCCTAAGAGATCCAAGATGCGGCTTTTCCTCTTGTCCCTAAAGCCCTGATTGTCTTTAGTTTGCCTGTAACGACCCGAATTTTTACAATTAATTTTTAAACATTTAAATTTGGTTTAATTGTTGTAATTGATAATATATATGATTTTTATAAGGAATTTATTTATTTAAAATGAATTTTGAACGTATAGTTTATAATATAATTATAAACGTGCACATAACGACGCGGTAGTTCGTAATTTGGCGATTCGAACTTTAATTGAATATATAGGATCCAATATAAAACGGATTTCTTTGAAACAAGAAACGTTGGGGTCTATTTGATTATATTTATGGTATCGTAGAACATTGGTTGATACGATGGTATTTTTGTTTTTATCGCTAGCAGCTAGTCTATAAACGAGATTATACATAGTGGGGTACACAAAATTAATATTATATATACTGCTACTCATGTTATCCAACTTCACTGCACCTTGTCATGTCTTAATTTAACACCTCTTTTACTCATCTTTTGAACAAATCTTGAAATAAAAGAAAGTATCTCTGTACATTCTTATTAAACATTAACGAACATGTCTAAGTTTTTATGCATCATTTAGCTAATGTACTGTTGAACATATTAGAGTAATTCAAATTCCTAGTGTAGAAGGTTAAACAAGTATTCGAATTAGCTAAACTATATTGGTTAAATATAACAACACAGAATGAGACACAAAATGAAGCGTAGTGTTAAGCTTCGAAGAACACTCACTCTAACCAACTTGAAATAGTAATTTATTTCAGAGGTTTTAAATCACATCCCATTACCCATAAATAAACGCACATGTATCTACTGTAATCTTTGTACGTGCCTAAAAAAATAATAAAGCTGGATCCTAGTAATATACCTATATGCCTTACGCTGGGCAAATTAAAAATCACCCACATGTGCCTACCCTGTGAAATAATAAATGCAGACACATGGACGTCAAAATCATCTGTGCATGAGCAACATCTACACACATGCTGGTCTACTATCTATTTAGTCTATATACATAAAAACTATTATATTTACTTCTTACTTCACTTCTAAGTCTTGAGCATATATATGTGTATATATATATATATATATATATATATATGCGCACACCCTGTCTGTAATTTAGCAGTCATCTCTGCCTTTTCACAACAAAAATGATGCCTCGCGGTTCTTCCTTCTCAAACATGAAAGCGCAGACTTCTGAAAAAGCAAAGAAAACCAAAACAATCAATTACAAATAGAAATAAGATTTGGAAAGAAAATAAGATTGGTAGCAGTTCCATTTACAGATCCAAAATTCCCAAATGTTCCTCACATTTTCAGTTGTTTCCAACAACGCTCCTGGTTTCTTCAAATGAAAAATAAAATCACAGAAAAACACAAAGTAGAATCAACCCATTGTTGATTTGTTGGGATGATTTAAACTGGAGCTTCATGCCATGTGTATTTTATCAGGTTCGACATCAAAAGTCTCGCACCCGTTTGGAGCAGCACAACGCGTTGGGAAGGGGTCTGCCGGAGTTTTCGGTGACGAGGGAGAAAAGTGGACTCAGCGTGGCGTTTACTAGGTCATGGCGCACCTTTTGGTGAGGTATGGAAAGGTTTCAAACCAATTTAATTTGCATGTATTTTTGCGGTGCTCCAAGGAAGGATACAGAGTCGCGATATGAACTGTCGAGTATGGGTAGGTTGATGAACGTGACGAGGGCAGTTGCAGTTGGTGGTTGGAGTTCGAACGGAATATGGGAAGTGCGGTTCCTTTTTAAACGAAGAGGAAGAAGGGGGTATTCAAGAAGAGGATCATGGGTAGTTTGTTTCACGGTGAAGAAATGATTAATAAGGAGGATGGGCTGAGGAAGTTTGTGGGGCATTTCAGTTGAATTCGTGAAGAGGTTGGTGGAGTGAGAAGCTAGCGTGGGTTGAAATCAGATGGAAAAATGAAGCGGGTTTAGAAGTTTGGAAGATGTGTGTGGCAACTGGAAGCTTGCGGTTTGTCATATCCTGGCGTACAAAGGGTTTGGGTGCGGCTATTAGAAGATGAAACGTTAGTGTATTGTCATGGTGGTGGACATTTCCTTGGAACGCAACAAAAAAAGCTACGTGAGTTATTTTATTTGGAGTAGAAGATTTAGTAATGGTTTTTGAAGGAATGTTGGGTTCTTGGAGTATGCCTCGGAAAGGAAGAAGATTAGGTGGTGTTCATCTAATTAAAGGGTAATTAAAGATTAATTAAGAGATAAGGAAGAGAAGTGGTGCGAGTAAAACCAGTTGGGATCGGAAACAATATTACAGAAACAGAAGAGTGACTATTAGAATAATTAGTATATGGTATTTATGTTAATAATATATTACATAAATACCATATATTAATCATCACGTTCATCAACCTACCCATACTTGACAGTTCATATCGCGACTCCGTATCCTTCCCTAAAGCACCGCAAAAATACATGCGAATTAAATTGGTTTGAAACCTTTCCATACCTCACCCAAAGGTGCGCCATGACCAATTAAACACCACACTGACTCCACTTTTCTCCCTCATCACTGAAAACTCCGGCAGACCCCTTTCCAACGCGTTGTGCTGCTCCAAACAGGTGCGAGACTTTTGATGTCGAACCTGATAAAATACACATGGCATGAAGCTCCAGTTTAAATCATCCCAACGAATCAACAATAGGCTGATTCTATTTTGTGTTTTTCTGTGATTTTATTTTTCATTTGAAGAAACCAGGAGCGTTGTTGGAAAGAACTGAAAATGTGAGGAACATTTGGGAATTTTGGATCTGTAAATGGAACTGCTACCAATCTTATTTTTTTCCAAATCTTATTTCTATTTGTAATTGATTGTTTTGGTTTTCTTTTCTTTTTCTGAAGTATGCGCTTTCATGGTTGAGAAGGAAGAACCGCGAGGCATCATTTTTGTTGGGAAAAGGCAGAGATGACTGTTGAATTACAGACAGGGTGTGCGCATATATATATATATATATATATATATATATATATATGTATGTATGTATATATATGCTCAAGACTTAGAAGTGAAGTAAGAAGTAAATATAATAGTATTTATGTATATAGACTAAATAGATTGTAGACCAGCATGTGTGTAGATGCTGCTCATGCACAGATGATTTTGACGTCCATGTGTCCGCATTTATTATTTCACAGGGTAGGCACATGTGGGTGATTTTTAATTTGCCCAGTGTAAGGCATATAAGTATCTTACTAGGATCCAGCTTGATTTTTTTGTAGGCATGTACAAAGATTACAGTGAATACATGTGCGTTCATTTATGGGTAATGGGATGTGATTTGAAACTTCTGAAATAAATTAATATTTCAAGTTGGTTAGATTGAGTATTCTTCGAAGCTTAACACTACACTTCATTATGTGTCTCATTCTGTGTTGTTATATTTAATCAATATAGTATAGCTAATTCGAATGCTTGTTTAATCTTTTACAATAGGAATTTAAATTACTCTAATATGTTCAATAGTACCTTAGCTAAATGCTGCATAAAAACTTAGACATGTTCATTAATGCTTAATAAGAATGTACGGAGATATTTTCTTTTATTTCAAGATTTGTTCAGAAGATGAGTATAAGAGGTGTTAAATTAAGACATGACGAGGTGCAGTGAAGTTGGATAACATGAGTAGCAGTGGGTTGCACGATTTTATATATATATAATATTAATTTTGTGTACCCCACTATGTATAATCTTGTTTACAGACTAGCTGCTAGCGACAAAAACAAAAATACCATCGTATCAACCAATGTTCTACGATCCCATAAATATAATCAAATAGACCCCAACTTTTCTTGTTTCAAAGAAATCCGTTTTATATTGGATCCTGTATATTCAATTAAAGTTCGAATCGCCAAATTACGAACTACCGCATCGTTACGTGTACGTTTATAATTATATTATAAACTATACGTTCAAAATTCATTTTAAATAAATAAATTCCTTATAAAAATCATACATATTATCAATTACAACATTTAAATAGAATTTAAATGTTTAAAATTTAATGGTAAAAATCCAGGTCATTACATTCCTTCCCCCTTAAAAGAATTTCGTCCTCGAAATTGCTAAGCAGTAAAAATGCTATAACTCTAACTCCTCATTACCTACTTAGTTGAAATCTTATCTTCCATATCTTCATAACCCACATCTTACCCGACCTTCGAATTCTCGTACCAATACTCGACCATTCATAATTCTTTCCAAATGATCTGTCTACCATTTTGGACAATACAACATCACATTCATATCTTCAATCCATACGCTCTTCTGCATATCCACACCCATTCCAATTGATTTTAAAGCCATTTATCAGTTTCATTATTCCACTTGAAATTTTATTAACCAATTCTGGTTTTCTTATTTCCATTACAATTAACAACTCGATTTTTAAATTATCAAAAATTTCTTGAAAATTTTCTAACTCTTTAAATTTTTGAAAAATTTCGCCAGCATCTCCTTTGCGCAGCTCAATCAGTATGACCACAGCACGCCTCTCTAGGCTTTTTCCAATCCAAAAGAAAATCAAAGAGCCAAGCGGCTTGCCCAATAGCCTCATAAAACCATCAAACTCAAGTAATATTGCAAACACGTACCTTTTTGTCGGGCATAAATTCTATCTATTGCATTTGCTTCCATTCAATATCTGCTCAGTATACATATATCCATTTCCAGTTGGTTCCAAATCAATATAACTTCCAGTTTTTAACTCTCTGATCAACTTCTGATTAGTTCACTTCCATTCTATCAATTCAAATCTGATTTCTATTTAAGTCAATCCACTTATTATACTTGAATCCAAATTTATCACATTTCAATTTCAGTTAACAACATCCAATATATATTCAACTTGCTTATTCATAAGTAGAATTCATATAATAATTCGAATTTCAACATTTTTCTTTATTTAATTTCATTCGGAATTATTTCTAATCCAATCCAATTTTGTTTAACTTAAGTTAAATTTCAATTCATTTGATACATTTTTAAAATTTCAATATATTCAACTTATACAAGTTAAATTTTAATTTCAGAATTCAAATTTCTGGGTTTTATTTCAAATTATTTTGAAATCACACACACACACACACATATATTTATAATAAACTCAATTCAAAACATTTGAATTCTAAAACATCTTGTCCTTTCAACAAAATTTTCATTTCCAAATTACTATGGTAGCAATTCGTCACTCAGAAACTTGAAAATGAATACCGATAATGTCGCGATCCATTATCAGAATTATTTTCTCGCCACTGAAATGATTTCAGGGCTTAGCCCCTTTAAAAATCCATTAAAACCATTCTTATTCAAAAAAACTTTAAAGTAATGTTATATTACTTATATAATATTTCAGAAAATATTTTCTAAACACCCGGAATTTAAATTTCAATTCTGGTTTGAACTTAATCTTGGTTTATCTCATTTGTATACATTACAAATTATATAACCATTTCATAATTCCATTTGATTGTAATAACAATCAACACAACCATATACTATAATTTTCGAAAAATTATTCCTTGTCTATCCAAAATAATTAGTGGGCAAAATTATTTCATTTACCCAATTTAAAACAATACTGTATCGAATTGCTTTGTTCAAGAGTTTAGAAACACCTATCGATATAGTTGTACATCCTGTATCGACGAGAATTCATAAACAACTCAACAGACCAGTCAACACAATATAAAACAATTTCGTATCAAATCTACAAATACGCGCTTACATATGTACACTCAAATTCAATCTAGCATATTACTAACCCCATCTTTAATGAATCACGCCACAAAGCCAAGGTTACTACTCAACCTTCAGCTCTGATACCAAATGTAATGGCCCGAATTTCCGTACCCTTTGAGTTGACTAATTATACCACACGTCCAACCCAAATTGCACAGAAATACGAATCATTAGTAGAAAGAAGTTAGAGGATGAGAAATAGAAAGACAAAAAGATTAGAATAGAAGAGAACGAAGAACACAAATCTCACAGCGAAACGAATATAATATATTAAATAACATAACCTTTGAAATACAAATCAGTAATCTTATATACATACCATCATCAACGCACAACAGATATTTCTGGAACGGTTATAAACACTTGTTTCCAGATACAAACATAGTACACAATGGAAAATATGAGTCTATAGCTAACTAGTGAAGACTCCTGCTTCAAGCTCCTCCAAGTGAATCTGAAAAATCCCGACTACTTCACTGCCCTTACAAATTTGGGCACCCAAGAGTTTAGGGAAAACAAAACAAAATAAACTCTGGGTCAGTCATGGGACTGGTGTGAGTAAACTCCAACCATTTGTTTAACTTTCAAAATCCTTTCAAAAGAAATGATAATCCTAAGACCGATCCACACATAAACACGGATGGTTTTTATCTTACGATAACCAAAAATATTTTTGATATCAAATCCAGTGATACTATAATAATGTCTACATTAAATAAATAAAATCTAACAGAACGCTTGCATCTCACGCTCTATATATAATATAAAATTGAAAACCGCAGGATGCATATTGGAGATTGGATTTCTAACATGACAAGGTATGGAACCGCCTTCCTATAGTGCATCTCTAGAGGGGAATACACTGGGTTCAACAAGAACATCTTGCAATCTGGCCCATACATAGCTGACTACTCATTTAACATGAGTGTACCGAGCATATTATCACCAACGGTTGTGATCAACAACCGTTACCGAAAAGCATATAGTAGCAAATAGAATAAGAAGCAAATGAATTTTCTATAGATCAGGTGATATACCCCTAATGGGAATGACCCACATGGCCATGCTACCTGCCCGATTTTGGTCATTTCCCGGTTAATGAGGCTTAGGTCACGATTATCTCTTCAGAAATGTCTTGCCACCATTACTTTGAATACCACATCGTCATACATTCGTCCATATACGTTGTCCTGGGACTGGACAAACTGAAGGTACTATTCTGTTAATCCATCTTGGGCAATTTCAACCTAGGGTTAATAAAACAACCCTTGCATTTTACTCCGTCTTCAATTTTCTTCAGCATAAGTTGATTCGTAACGCTTATACCAAGACGGAGCGGTTTTCAGATATTAAATCTGATCCCGGTCTCTCCATATTGACAATGGAGGTATAAAATAAATCAAAACTTTGATAGTCGGTGATTTAACTATCAAAGAAACATCCATACATTCAACGGTCCTATTCCAAATGGAAATTCTAACGATCAACCATCAAACAACACTGCCACTTTTTAAATTAATTCCTTATTATATTATCATTTCCCAACTTCTATTTCATTTCATAGCTTGATCGTCTCTCTCAATTCTTGGAAAACATTCCCAATATCATAATTCCTTTATTCGAGAAAATATCTCTTATTCCAGTTAGAAAACATTTCTAAATATTCATCAATCCTTATTTTCTATATTCAGAAAATATACTTTATTAATATCGGAAAATATTTCCATCTTCCATTTCTTAATTCCTCGCTGACCAATTCGTTTCATTTTCTATGCATAGTAAATATCTATCATTTTATTTATGAAAAACATTTCGAAAATCTTTTAAATTAACGCGGTGTTATAAAACGTAGTTATTATAACTCAAACCATTAACTAACCATATTGCTAACCAATTTTCACTATCGAACCTTAACCATTCCTACATCAATCATGAAGTCAATCAAGTTGGGGTATAATTACCTCTCAGACCTTAATTGAACAACATCCTCAACTTTGAAATAGTCAAAGCTCACAACTTCAAACAAAACATCGCTTACGCGACTCTCGGATTCAATTTTAGAATACACTTCTTTTACGAAAAAACATTGATTATAACGATAGCGTTATAATCGTTTTTTCCAAATATTGATTTATAAAACATTTATTATACCGGTAGCGTTAAAATAGTTGTTTAGATTTGTATAACATTTATTATAACAGTAGCGTTATAATCGCTATTTAGATTTATAAAACATTTATTATAACAACAGCGTTATAATCGCTGTTCCCAAATATTGGTGTTTAAAAATATAACTTGTACTTATTAATTTCAATTAATAAGTAAATAAATAAATAATTAAATTTGATTCAAATTGGAAAGTAAAATAACTACTTCCCTTAATTTGATATAATCGAATTCCAATGAATAACTCTCTCCCGAATAATTTATATTCTATTTATATTCCGAACTTCAGAATTTATCTACCATTTCGGGTAAATTCAAAATCCAAATTCACTTTTGAATTTATCCTTTCCAAATTATTACCAAATTCCTATATAACCATTCCAGTCTACAAAATGTTATCACACTTTATTTTATATTCCAAACTTTGAACTAAAACTCATCGTTTCTTTTAAAACGATTACCCATTTCCCTTTTCACTTGATTTCAAATTTGGATTCATATTTCAAATGTAAATTTCTTTTAGAGATATTTCATTTGCAAAATATTTTCTTTAAACCATTCACTTAAATCATGAATATATTTCTTTTATATACAGTTTGGTTTCATACTTATAAACTGAAACACCCCACGTCCGTTAATGTCACTCACTAAGGGAATGCATTAAGTTTCGTGAAGCGCTATAGGTAAACAGACACAGAATTGTTACAAGACAGAGATAAATAAGGCAGCAGCGGAAAATTTAAACTTTTATTTCAAACATAAGTCATAACTCCGTGGTCCACAATTTCGTAAGTCATAAAAACCATTACAATAAAAATACTTTTGTCTTGCACCATCAGAGTACATAAGTAAATAAGAGGCATCATTTCCCCAATAAAAAAGTTAAGCCATAGTAGAGTCAAGACTTGAGCCAAACTTCAGAAGTAGCTCCTAGCAAGATGATATCTGATTCCTGATTAAGTCTGATTATTTCCTCCCTAAGAACCTAGGGGGGACGGAAGAAAGAAGGAGAAACAACAAGGTCGGACATAAAGTCTGGCGAGTCTAGTTACTTTTAGCCAGTAGATAATTAAAAGCAACATGACTGGCATATAAAGTGGATACGAGAGAAATCACTACATAAATGGCAGGTGTGACAAGGTAAGCAAGTTAAGGTATATGTGCCTTACTAATGATAACTCTGCATTATTACTAGTATAACTGAAATGATCCCTTCCACTATAAGCTGGTAGGCTTAGGTCATACGTCCAAGTATACCCTAACCACTACCCTAATCGATCGGCTCCCTACCTTGTAGATATCCTGTGCTGGCCCCACAGTAGGAGGTATCACTTCCTAAAGTGACAACCCATGGTGTGCATAGCAATATCTACTAGTATCACGGTCGTCTTAGCCCCCTCTGCCCGGCCCATGCACGCACATGTCCCCAGTCGGTTCACGCCGCCCACACCATCCGCCTCGTTTGGATCTCTTACAATCAATCAGTAAGCGTGCCCCTTCTCCGCCTAGTACAAAGGTCTTTACTTGATACCACTTCGGGTTACTAACTGAAATTAGTTGTGACGGCCGGGAATTTCGCTCGATCCGAATCAGTCGTTAAACCGATCAAGATCGTTCGAAACCCCTGATCGTTTGAGAACAGGACAAATCAGAACACAAACAGAAGAACATTTCATTGTTATTACAACAATTACATCAGATACAAGAATATACAGAGTTTAAATGAATAAATTACATTTGATAAATATCAGAGATTACAATAAATTACATAGCAGCGGAAAATAATACAAAGCACAACTGAAGGTGATATACGGATACAGAGCTTTCCGGATATCATTCCAGCTGTAAACCAGGATCATGTGAATATAAATCTGCAAAACCAAAACTACTAGCTGCCCGTGCGGAAAATAGGGGCACCCAGAGTTTAGGTTAAAACAATAAACTCCAGGTCAGTCATGTGACTGGTGTGAGAACTAAAACAGTTATTAATTCAATTTTAAAAGAGAGTAATTCAAGGGACCACGCCGTATAACACGGAACGGGTTTCCTCCCAAGAATACCAGTGCATAGAATAAACAACGCAATGCTTTTTCGAAAAACGAAGCTGTTATAAGACCCAGGTCCCATCACACAATGCAACGCAAGCCAAGGGATAGGGTTTTCCCTTATAATAGCCAAACATGCTTGATACGTTTAAAACACGTTATTTGATACTATAATAAGTGTATAGTGTCAACACAATTTCAATCATAAATATAAATCATAGACGGCATAGCATCCCATGCTACTATGTCGCCATACTAGACTCTACAAATAAAGCCGAAATACACGTATTGGAAATTGGATTTCCGCCATGAGTCGAGGCAAGGGGCAAGCTCCTCTCCGCGTTCGAGACACTCTAGCAAATGTCCCAGGGTTACGCACTCTGGGCAACCCCTGGATCTTCAGGGCCGGTCCTCACTTACGTTAGAGGATTAGTTATGCCTGAACACACGTTTCCCGGTCCTTACAGACCTAAAATCGAGGCGCCTCATTCCAACAACCACAAAGGTGAAAAGTATATAAATGTCAGGGCTGGTAAGTCACTGACACCACCAAAGCTAGAAAGAAACGTCGTGCTCTCCCTGCAGTCCGTATCCCGTTTTTGACTCATACCGAGGTGTGAGGCTCGCGAATCCACGCTATACACAAAGCTGCCACGTAGGTCGTGCTTTGATCATCAACCACAAGACTTTGCTTTTCAACAGAAGCCTTGATCTATGCAACTCAGCATGCCACACAGGCAATTCATGCTATGCGATTGATATCTATCGATATATAACCTCTAAGCTCGTACGTCTCAGAGAAGGGCGTTAAGCAAGAGAATAAATTCTCCACCGCCAAGCAGATATATATTTAACAGAAATCAATCAACACAGAATAAAATCCAATGTCAGACACACAATCCATTTACAAGTTCGTCCTGGGTCTGAACGAAACCGGAGGCACTTTCCTCGCATATCCATCCATCTCCAAGTACGTCTGGACGACCACCAACTATTTCCATCCTCTTGGGTGTACAGCCCAATCAGGATCGTCAGTAATTACCCAAACGATGTGAAGACTTCCGGTCTTCGACCACCGTCTTCATCTTCGACTTATCGTCGAATCGGTTATTCAGAATGGGTATAAACCCGAACTTTCCGAACAACCCGCGTATATTAAAAACAAATGTTACACAAACACAACATACGCCTTATTCCAATGCAGAATATCCTTTTATTCACGAAATCACATTTTAGAGAAAAGTTCCCATTAATTTTATCCAAGATAAATTCTTTAAAATTTATCCTTTAATCTTCCTTTGGATGTCATTTCAAACCAAATTATGGTTTTCTAAACTAGTCGAGATTAGCGAACCACACCGAAGTAATTATTTATTTTATTTCCCAATCCCAACCTATTCATCCCATGAAGCAAAACTGGTAATACTCCATATTTAACACCACAGTGTTATCGGTAAAATTAATTACCATTTCACGTTCAAATCTAATTAAAGATTTAACTATCGCTTTGGAGCAAAAATGGTAATACTCCATTCTCGCTCACTTTCTATATTTGAAAATTTAAATTATCAATTCACATTTCAATCTAATTGCAGATTCAATAAAACTCCTTTTACTGGGTTAAAGAACTAGTGTCATTTAAAACACAGTTCACGACAAACCCAATCACATTCCAATTATTATCGGGTTAAAGAACTAGTGTTATTTAAAACACAGTTCACGATAAACCCATGAATCAATTCTATTTAAAACCCATTTCAAATCTAATTTATTTATTTAAGAATAAATGGGGTTTAGTTTCAGTTCAAAACTAGTTCATTTTGATAAAAATCTATTTTTATCTTTTCAAATATGGGGTTTTTCATCCCAATTTTTCCCAAATCATTTCTTATGATTTTACACAAATTATTACTATTTTTAGTAATTTTATCAAGGCCCGTACAGTCGATTTCCAACAATGGCCATCGAACTGCACTTACAGCGACCTTTTCCAAATTTGATTTGGACGTATCTCCAAATCCAATCGTTAGATTTCAAATTTCTAATATTCGTTAGAAAGCTCTTTTCGATACGAACCCAACGGTTCCGGTTTTAGGAGAATCCGACGGTCGGATCTCCCGTAATGTCCGTTTGAAATAAATGGTCGAAATTCATGAACTACCGCGGCGTGGCACGTTCTATTCAGTCCATTATATTATATATATATATATATATATATAATATATATTTCGTCGATTTCTATTTAAAACGAATTATATAAATAGTTTTAAATTCGTTTCAAAACAATTTCGACTTCCATTTCAATTCAAATCAAAATTGAATTTTTCCTTATAAATTCGTTTTAAAATTCATTTCTATTCAATTCAAATTTCAATTCAATTTGAATTCATTTCAATTCGCTTTCAATTCAATTTCAATTCGTTTTCAATTCAATTCAATTTCAATGTCGTTTTCTATTCGATTCAATTCAAATTGGTTTTCTATTCGACTTAAATCAAATTCGTTTTCTAATCAATTTAAATCAAATTCGTTTTCTATTCCATTTGAATTCAAATTCATTTTCTATTCAGTTCATTTTGAAATCGTTTTATATTCATTTCATTTCGAAATCGTTTTATATTCAATTCATTTCGAAATCGTTTCATATTCAATTCATTTCGAAATCGCTTTATATTCAATTCATTTCGAAATCACTTTATATTCAATTCATTTCGAAATCACTTTATATTCAATTCATTTCAAAATCACTTTATATTCAATTCATTTCGAAATCACTTTATATTCAATTCATTTCGAAATCACTTTATATTCAATTCATTTCGAAATCACTTTATATTCAATTCATTTCGAAATCACTTTATATTCAATTCATTTCGAAATCACTTTATAAAATTCGTTTTAAATAGTAATCGACGAAATATATATTATAATGGCCTGGATAGAACGCGCCGCGCCGCGGCAGTTCGTGAATTTCGACCATTTATTTCAAACGGACACTACGGGAGATCCGACCATCGGATTCTCCTAAAACCGGAACCGTTGGGTTCGTATCGAAAAGAGATTTCTAATGAATATTAGAAATTTGAAATCTAACGGTTGGATTTGGAGATACGTCCAAATCAAATTTGAAAAAGGTCGCTGTAAGTGCAGTTCGATAGCCGTTGGTGGAAATCGACTGTACGGGCCTTGGTAAAATTATTAAAAATATCAATAATTTGTGTAAAATCATAAGAAATGATTTGGGAGAAATTGGGATGAAAAACTCCATATTTGAAAAGATAAAAATAAATTTTTATCGAAATGAACTAGTTTTGAACTAAAATTAAAACCGTTTATTTTCAAATAAATAAATTGGATTTGAAATGGGTTTTAAATGGAATTGATTCATGGGTTTATCGTGAACTGTGTTTTAAATAACACTAGTTCTTTAACCCGATAATAAATAGAATGTGATTTGGGTTTATCGTGGACTGTGTTTTAAATGACACTAGTTCTTTAACCCAGTAAAAAGAGTTTTAATGAATCTGCAATTAGATTGAAATGGGGAACTGATAATTTGAATTATCAAATTTAGAAATTGAGCGAGAATGGAGTATTACCAGTTTTGCTCCAAAGCGATAGTTAAATCTTTAATTAGATTTGAACGTGAAATGGTAATTAATTTTACCGATAACACCGTGGTAGTAGATATGGAGTATCACCAGTTTTGCTTCGTGGGATGAATAGGTTGGGATTGGGAAATAAAATAAATAATTACTTCGGTGTGGTTCGCTAATCTCGACTAGTTTAGAAAACCATAATTTGGTTTGAAACGACATCCAAAGGAAGATTAAAGGATAAATTTTAAAGAATTTATCTTGGATAAAATTAATGGGAACCTTTCCCTGAGAATATGAATTGGAATGAGGCGTATGTTGTGTTTGTCTAACATTTGTTTTTAATATACGCGGGTTGTTCGGAAAGGCCGGGTTTACACCCATTCTGAATAACCGATTCGACGATATGTCGAAGATGAAGACGGTGGTTGAAGACTGGAAGTCTTCACATCGTTTGGATAATTACTGACGATCCTGATTGGGCTGTACACCCAAGAGGATGGAAATAGTTGGTGGTCGTCCAGACGTACTTGGAGACGGATGGATATACGAGGAAAGTGCCTCCGGTTTCGTTCAGACCCAGAACGGACTTGTAAATGGATTGTGTGTCTGACATTGGATTTTATTCTATGTTGATTGATTTCTGTTAAATATATATCTGTTTGGCGGCGGAGAATTTATTCTCTTGCTTAATGCCCTTCTCTGAGACGTACGAGCTTAGAGGTTATATATCGATAGATATCAATCGCATGGCATGAATTGCCTGTGTGGCATGCTGAGTTGCATGGATCAAGGCTTCTGTCGAAAAGCAAAGTCTTGTGGTTGATGATCAAAGCACGGCCTACGTGGCAGGTTTGTGTATAGCGTGGATTCGCGAGCCTCACACCTCGGTATGAGTCAAAAACGGGATGAGGACCCAAGGAGTGCACGACGTTTCTTTCTAGCTATGGGTGGTGTCAGTGACCTACCAGCCCTGACATTTATATACTTTTCACCTTGTGGTTTGGATGCGAGGCGCCTCGATTATAGGTCCTACAGGGACGGGAAACGTGTGTTCAGGAATTGCCAATCCTCTAACGTAAGTGAGGACCGGCCTTGGAGGATCCCAGGGTTGCCCAGAGTGCGTAGCCCCGAGACATTTGCTAGAGTATCTCGAACGCGGAGAGGAGCTTGCCCCTTGCCTCGACTCATGACGGAAATCCAATTTCCAATACGAGATATTTCGGCTTTATTTGTAGAGCTTAGTATGGCGACATAGTAGCATGGGATGCTATGCCGTCTATGATTGATATTTATGATTGAAATTGTTTTGACATGATACACTTATTATAGTATCAAATGATTTGTTTTAAACGTACCAAGCATGTTTGGCTGTTATAAGGTAAAACCCTATCCTCCGGCTTGCGTTGCATTGTGTGATGGGACCTGGGTCTTATAATAGCTTCATTTTTCAAAAAAAAATATTGCGTTGTTTATTCTATGCACTGATATTCTTGGGAGGAAACCCGTTCCGTGTTATACGGCGTGGTCCCTTGAATTACTCTCTTTTAAAGCAAAATTTTAAATAACTGTTTTAGTTCTCATACCAGTCACATGACTGACCTGGAGTTTATTGTTTTCACCTAAACTCTGGGTGCCCCTATTTTCGACACGGGCAGCTAGTAGTTTTGGTTTTGCAGATTTATATTCACAGGATCCTGGTTTACAGTTGGAATGATATCCGGAAAGCTCTGTATCCGTATATCACCTTCAGTTGTGCTTTGTATTATTTTCCGCTGCTATGTAATTTATTGTAATCTCTGATATTTATCGAATGTAATTTATTCATTCATACTCTGTATATTCTTGTATTCTGATGGAATTGTTGTAAAAAGCAATGAAATGTTCTTCCGTCTGCATTCTGATTGGTCCTGTTCTCAAACGATCAGGGGTTTCGAACGGTCTAGATCGGTTTAACGACTGATTCGGATCGAGCGAAATTCCCGGCCGTCACATTTGGTATCAGAGATTTGGTTTACAGAGCTCGAGAACAAGACACATTAGAACCATACGAAAGAATTCATCAGATGTTGGATTAGTAATATCCAATTAGAATGACTCGTTAGAGATAGGATCAGTAGTATCCTAGAATGAGTGTGAAGAGTATATTTTTCAAATGAAAACAAAAATTTTGTTTTGAAATTTAAATCGTTTTATACGTATTTGATTATTTATTTATTTTGAATTTGGACAATCTAGTATATAAAGGTTTTGCATATACGCGTCATGAACGTATATTCGAAGTTTTAATATATTAGATAGATATAGAGTCACACTCTAGTCGCCCGGACATGGTCCTGATGGTGAAGTATACCATCACCAGTATTTATTTTCGAGTGACGAAGGTGTGATTTTCTATATATTTCCATTAGGCTGGTGTGAGAACCAAAACTAATATAGTTAGAACACATTGTTGTGATTTGGCATCAAAACATGATTTTTGACTTTTCAAAAACAATTTTCAACTTCCATTTCAATCCAAAGCAAAATTGAATTCTTCTTTATAAATTCGTTTTAAAATTCATTTCTATTCAATTCAAATTTCAATTCAATTTGAATTCATTTCAATTTGCTTTCAATTCAATTTGAATTCGTTTTCAATTCAATTCAATTTCAAAGTTGTTTTCTATTCGATTCCATTCAAATTGGTTTTCTATTCGATTCAATTCAAATTGGTTTTCTATTCGATTCAATTCAAATTGGTTTTCTATTCGACTTAAATCAAATTCGTTTTCTAATCAATTTAAATCAAATTCGTTTTCTAATCAATTTAAATCAAATTCGTTTTCTAATCAATTTAAATCAAATTCGTTTTCTATTCCATTCATTTCGAAATCATTTTTATATTCAATTCATTTCTTTTTTTTCTATTTGAATCAAATTCATTATATATTCAATTGAAATCAAATTTGTTTTATATTCAATTGAAATCAAATTCGTTTTATATTCAATTCGAATTCAATTCATTATATATTCAATTCGAATTCGTTTTCTATTCAATTTAATTCAAATTTCATTTCAAAATATGCGATTTCGAAATCACTTTTCAATATTCATTTTAAAATGAATAAAATCGATATAAATATTGTTCACGTCTAAATGGCGTCAATCTAACTAACACGGCTTCATATATTTCTATTTTCAAATATTCTTTTCAACAAATGAAAATTTATTTTTGTCAACACACGACTAATCTCAACGAATGAGTACTGTCCACGTGTGACTATTTTTGTTATTAAATATATTTTATAAAAATTAAGGCATCTATCGTTTGATTTTGAATCAGACTCCAACTGTAATTTAGTGAGAGAACGATTTCCTGAATATTAACCCCGAAGGCCGAAACCAACATCAGATCAATATCCAGGAGACCACTCATCTCGTCTATTTTCCAGTTGATTTCTAATTCTATATATGATAAAGATGTAAATTTTATTGTTAAAATATTTCGTTCAACACATGACCAATCTCAACAGATGAGTACAGTCAACACATGAACCTTTATTTTATAATGATAAAGATATAAATTTTATTGTTAAAATATTTCGTTCAACACATGACTAATCTCAACGGATGAGTGTAGTCAACACATGAACCTTTATTTTATAATATTGTTTATTTTCTAAATTGGAATGAGGCCCAATCAATCACCATATAATATTAATTATATGGATTTTCATACATCACACGTATATAATAGCATTGAAAAATAATCAACCATCAACCAAAGTGCACTACACTATATAAGCATCAAATATAGATATCTAACGCTTATAACAGCCTGTCAATCAATCGATCGACATATTTAATCAATCAGGATGAGTGAACTTCAAATTTCATCCCAACACCCGTGTGGGGTTTCAGACAATCAAACACAGATTTTATTTGTGCAGTTGGGCGATGTGTAAAATTTATCATCCCAATAAATGTCCTTCAAATAGGTGTACATAAACAAACCGTCCGGTTTGTAAATGAATATTTATTTATTCACATTCACGTTAAAAATTATATTTTTAGCGATAAAACATTTTATTTCAACATATGAATTTCCATTCAGTTCATTCTTTAAATAAAATGATATTTTTATTTTTCTAACTTATTTTAGAAAATTTTGGCGGCATAACGGCACGATATTAGAAACGGGACGAGGCCTAGCCTTATCCCCGGTCTAGTGAAGGCCCACGCCATTCACACATCAATCAAATCCATTCCATTTCACCAAACAATTCAATTCAAACCAAATAATCTAGCTAACTACACAACCAAACAAACAAGTCCGTGGTCTGTGGACGATTGTGTCGGGTGCTACTAAACACCGTCTGCATCCTATTATATATATATAACTAGAAAAAGAAATTGAAGAGTGAGAAGTTCTCACCGAAAGCTATCCAATACCACGACTCTTCATTGATAGAAATCTTCATCGTTATCGCATCTTTGTCATCTTCGTTGCCCGTAGCCACTACATATGTAAAAATCGAATTTTTATTTCGCTATTCAATATATAAAAATCAAATTTTTATTACCTTGCTATATGGTTAAAAATTCCATTTTCACACCGCTACTATATAGATAAAAATTCTATTTTTACCTCGCTATATAAAGATCTCGCCTTTTTAACTATAAAGATTCTCGCCTTTTCAAATATAAAGATTTCGCCTTTTCAAATATAAAGATTTCGCCTTTTCAAATATAAAGATTTCGCCTTTTCAAATATAAAGATTTCGCCTTTTTCAACTATAAAGATTATATTTTCAAATATAAAGATTTCGCCTTTTCAAATATAAAGATTTCGCCTTTTCAACTATAAAGATTATATTTTTAATACTTTAAAGATATAAAAATCATAATTTTTAAAATATTATTTTTCTCCTCATAAAAATTATAGCTTTCTTAAAATAAAAATCACTCCTTTCTCCATTTAAAAATCTCGTCTTTTCTATTTTAAAAATCTCGTCTTTTCTATTTTAAAAATATCGTCTTTTCTATTTTAAAAATATCGTCTTTTCTATTTTTAAAGATTTTACCTTTTCAATTTCATCACTATAAAAATCACATTTTTATTTTTCTACACATATAAAGATGATATTTCTAATATTCCTATCATGTAAAAATTATATTTCTAATTCTCTACATAAACAAAAATCATATTTTTACATCTTCTATATAGTAAAGTTTATATTTTTAATACTTTAAAAATATAAAAATCATATTTTTAATTCTTTAAAAATATAAAAATCATATTTTTAATCCACTTTCATATTGCTATTTTTATTTTAAAGACCATGCCCTTTCTATTTTAAAAATCCTAACTTAACTAATTTAAAAATCCAATCTTTTCTATTCCAAAAAATCAAATCTTTTCTATACGAAAAATCAAATCTTTTTTATACGAAAAATCAAATCTTTTTTATACGAAAAATCAAATCTTTTTTTATACTCTTCTATAGAAACAAAACTGATTTTCCTTTTCATTTGCAAAGCTATCATATTGGAAATAAGTAAATAAATTAAAAAAAATAAACTTTCTCTCCCTCCTCCCCTTATAAACCGCTGGCCCCCCCGTTACAGATCAAAATTCAGAAAACAAAATTAAAAAAAAAAATAAGAAGAAGGACGGGGCGGAGCAGCCGCCGCTCCTCCTCCTTGAGTGCCGCCGCCCCCTTCATCGAGCATCCTCGCCTGGGGGGGGGGGGTAGCTGCGGTTCGCAACAGGGGGGGCTCACATCCAGGCGGCGATCGGAGCAGGGGGGGAGGATGATCGACGGTGAAAACAAAAGGGGGGGGGGTCGGCGCGATTTCATTTTCGTTTTTTTTTCCTTTAAACTTAAGTGAAGAAAGAAAAAGAAGGGGGGCCAAAATGTATAGGAGAGGAAGAAAGAGAAAAGGATTTTAATTTTTAATTATTTTATTTGGCAAAAAGTTGACTTTTACATACGACCTCTAAACGAGGCCCACCGCCTGTCGTCCATAGCTAATTACCTCCATTCCGAACACAATGGGATATGTATCGCAAGCTGATTTGACCGTTTCGATCAGTTTCCGTTAAAATCAACATATAACTCTATATATTGAATTTGAACGCGCATTACAATTTACCAGGGTCACATACTAACTCTAAAATTTCCCGAAAAATATTTTCTAGCTTCGTATTGACGATACGGTCCTAACAAAACTAGTTTTGTCGAATTCTGAGACCGTTGGAAAAATGGCCATTTTCCAGTCGATTAAAATCAACTGAAACTGGTCAAACGCGTTTTCCTTTGCCACGCTCACATATTGATTCGAAAAATTATGAAATTTGGAATCTAGCAATAATTTAACATCACGGACCCAACGAAAGTGGTTTCGTCGAAATCCGAGGTCGTTTGCAAAATTTCCATTTTTAAGGGCCTGAATTCCATAGCGACTATTCAGAATTTTCAACTGGACATATCTTTTGATTCCCGCTATGAAATCTTGATTTGTCGGATTCGTTGGAAAGATATTCTCAATTAGATCCTAATGTTTTTTGTTTCACTAAAATCCGGATTATTTTGCACCCGGTACATTCAATTGAAGTTTGAAATCGAATTATCGAACTACCGCGCCATTTTCAATTCTATTTATAATTATATATAATTATTTATATTCTAACGACGACGTATATAATATATACGTTCTAAATATATTCAAAATAAATTTCTCGTCGATATTATTTAAAATAATTCATTTTAAATATTCAAAATTCGCTAAAAATTGCCAAAATAAAATTTTTAAACTGGTTCAGATTTTCCGGGTTATTACATTAGTCCCTCTCAATATGATACAAGCTCTCCCCCTTGTCTTGTATCCCCATTAGGTTTTTCTACTGACTTTGTATACCCTTAGGTGTCTTTAATTACATAGCCCTATACTAGTCATGCTTACCCTAAAGGGTGTCTTTAATTACATAACTTTCTTACATCATCTACCGGTTATGTATACCACTTAGGTTTCTTTAATTACATAACCCTCTTACACTATCTACTGATTATGTATACCACTAGGTGTCTTTAATATCATAACCTTATTAGGTTAAGTATGTGGGCCTATATATATTTATATATATTACCCATCCCCTATAACTTACTTAACCCCCACTACCCATCCAATTTCACTTAACCCTAACTTAAGTCCATAGTCATATTAAATTAGGTTAAGTAGTCCATTTCTTTACCATGTCCAATTATGGTTATAATGGGCTAGACCTCCCACATTAGGCCTATAACATGAGGATGCTGGATACGCCGGTCGGGTCCGGGCAGTCTTATTCCATAGTTGGGCCTAACCTCGTGTCTTAGCCCGATTCATATTTGCGTACTTAGACCTTCCACATTAGGTTCAACATTTGTGGCTGCTGGATATGCTGGTCGGGTCCGGGCAGACTTCCACCACTAATGTAACCTAACCTCGTGTCATAAGTACAATTTATGATTCCTAATTGTAAATTACTAAACATTCCAAATTAATCCAAATCTACATATGTCATTATAGGTAACTATTTCTATGTTTTCCACATTTGATTTACATGTCCCATTTCCTATTAAACATTACATAAATCATGCCAATTCTAATTCCCTTTTTCCCCGTTTTCTCTCTAACGTATTCGTACGTATTTTGGCGGCATCTAGGCTATAAAGTAGCCTAGCTATAATAATTAAAAGGGAATATGACGAGGGTAATAGTTTCAACGTGTCATGACATAAACATGATCATAAACTGGCATAGTAACAAAATGAATGGACATGTGATTAACATCATAACTAAGTGGGCATATTTAATAACTTGTGGCAATTACTATGATGTTTAAGCAAGCATAATGAGATCTAGATCTAACATTAGGTGTCCAATTACCTAGATCTAGCATAGTCATGGCAACATGTTTAGATCAAAAGGTAGATTTACATGTCAAGTTTACAATATATATCAATGTATCACAATATGACAAGTGAAAGGTGATTAGCATAAAAGTATAGATCCAAGTAATGTCACAATTATCTAAATTAATAGATGTACTTCCATCATAGCATGGTTACAAGTCAAGATCCATATAAACATCATAATCGAATCACCACAATTATATTAGATCTAGGAAATTAGATCTTGTCATGACATAGGATAAAGTTTCATATCAACACAGAATCATACTTTACAACATATCCAATTCATTGTCTATCAAAGCATACTTTTATTTATCTAAACCTAAAAGTAATCTAGAAACTCACAACATTAGATTTAGAGAATTGAGAGAGAATAGATCTGAATTCTGAATTCTGAATTTGATTTGATAAACCGTTGTTGTAGAATTTGATCTTCTAATTTGACTTGATGGAGAAGAAAGGCTTGTTTTAATTTAGATTAGAGCAGCATGGAGGCGCCATGGATGAAGACTATGAGCTTAGGGTTAGGTTTAGGTGTTTATTTATAGGAGTATTAGGTGAATAAGGGCCTTTAGATTTGATTAGGAACCATCCGAACCACTCAAATTAGAAAAAACACGTCATCAGGAAGTTGCCTCGAATCAACCAGTCGACTGGCCAATTTCAACCAGTCGTCAACTTTCACTTCTGTATAAAACCGGTCGACTGGTGATAAATGGGCGGTCGACTTGTACCAGTCGAATGGTGAAAAATGGGCGGTCGACTTGTTTTACAGCTTTAAACTTTAAATCTTCCGAGCTTCATAACTTCTTTATACGATGTCCGTTTTACGCAAACTCAGACTCTATCTCAAGCAGAAATCCGAGACGAACGCAATGGCGTAACCCATTTCACTTAATTCTTCTTCTAAAAATTAAGTATTCTTTAATTTGTCATTTTAATATTTTAAAATTACAGGGTGTTACATTCTCCCCTCCTTAAAGGATTTCGTCCCCGAAATTTTCAAGTTAAGAGGAATGTATCCTACCATCCATCATCCATATACTCACACATTGTCCTTAAAGTTTTCTAATGTTGTATGAGAATATGCAAAAGTGTGTGTATATGTCCCAATGCTAATGTAAAAGATCAGGCGGTCTATTGATTCAGTTGACCTCCTTAATGCGATGTATGTTAGTGTTATGAATCCAATATGTATGCAAATAAACCTATTGTGTCATGTAAGTATTATATGTGTGTGCACCCATTCGTCCAAATGCGACATCCATATGCCAGTTCATCCATTTTCATCCATAAAAGAAAATGCACACACATTTATATGCAATATGAACGTGATTGAGCCGATCTTGGTGCCTAATGTGTGTGTATATGCGTCCACAGGAAACCACTAGCAAACACTTGCATCCATCAAACATAACATGTTTCAAACACATGTTTACGTCCATAGGATTCCTATCTAAAGGTCGAAAATACCAAGGATAAAATATACTCTATTGACAGAAACAAGTACTGATAAGATTTAGGAAAAAGGAGTTAAGAACATACCTTCGAAAAGAAAAGGGTACGAAGCACGAATCTTATCTTCAGGTTCCCAAGTCGCATCTTCTGGGTTGTCTCCCCATTGAACCTTTAGCAACTTGATTTCCTTATTGCGCAACTTCTTAATCTATGACCCAAGAATACGGGTGGGGACCCATCTGACTGTCGCCTCCCTTTCCACTTCGACTTCTTCCAACATGCTCGGCTCAACAACTTCCGCGGTGTCATGTAGGCACTTCCGTAGATGAGAGACATGGAAAACGTCACGAACACCGGATAAATTTTCAGGGAGCTTTACTCTGTAGGCCATTTGGCCAATCCTCTCGTTTATGGGAAATGGTCCCACAAACCTAGGTGCCAACTTCCCTACTAATACGAAGCGAACCACATTCCTTAAAGGTGGTACTTTTATAAAAACTAGGTCTCCTACTTCGAATTCTATGTCAGTCCTTCTCTTGTCTGCATAGGACTTCTTCCTATCTTGTGCTATCTTCATCCATCGTCGAATAAGGTCATTCTTTTTGGACGTTTCCCTAACCATATCTGGTCCAAGCAATAATCTTTCTGTAGATTCCCACAACAAGTTGGCGATCTACAGGGTCGTCCGTACATTGCTTCGAAGGGTGCCATACCGATACTAGCATGATAGCTATTATTATAGTCAAACTCTACTAAAGGAAGATGCTCTTCCCAAGTTCCTCCAAAGTCGAGGATACACAGCCTTAAAAGATCTTCTACAATTATTTTCACCCTCTCCGTCTGCCCATCGTTTTGAGGATGATAAGCGGTGCTCAAACATAACTGTGTACCCAATGCTTCTTGCAAGCTCCTCCAAAATTCGCTGGTAAAGATGGGGTCACGATCGCTCACGATGATGGAAGGAACTCCGTGGAGACGAGCTATCTCACGAACATAAATTGCTGCCAACCATGGTGCCATCCTTTTACTTTTAACTGGAATAAAGTGAGCACTCTTGGTGAGTCTGTCCACTATCACCTAAATACTGGTATTATCTTTCTTCGATATAGGCAAACCATCTATGAAATCCATAGAGATGCTCTCCCATTTCCACTGCGGAACCTCCAACGAATGAAGTAATCCACCGGGCTTCTTTTGCTCAGCTTTGATTTGCTGGCAAACCAAACATTGAGAAACAAATTCAGCCACGTCCTTCTTCATCCCAGCCCAAAAGAAAACCCTCTTCATGTATCTGTACATCTTGTCACCACCTAGATGTATGGTCATCTTAGAATGGTGGGCTTCTTCTAGGACTGCCTTTATCAAGCTTCCAGTTTGAGGAACACAAAGCCTTCCATCTCGTCGTAACCACCCCCTTTTCATCTATGGCATACCTACTGAGGTGACTAGAAGTCTCCCCTCTTCTGAGCTTATCCATGATGTCTAGAATCTGTGGGTCACCTTGTTGCGAAGCTCCTATCTGCTCCATAAGAGTCGGTCGTATCTCCAAGGATACAAATAAATCAGGAAAAACTTCGATGGAGGGTCTAAAATCAAAAGCTGATATGAACTCCAAGTTCTTTCTTTCCACAAACAGAGGACTCAGGGCTACCCTCTGCATACTTAGTGCGTCTGCCACCACATTACCCTTGCCCGGGGTATAAGCAATCTCGAAATCATATGAGGCTAAGAACTCCATCCATCGTTGTTGCCTTAGGTTTAGATCCTTCTGGGAGAATAGATACTTGGGAGATTTATGATCGGTGTATAACTCGAACTTCTCTCCAAGTAAGTAATGACACCATGCCTTCAACGCGAATACTATGACCGCTAGCTCTAGATCATGCGTGGGGTAGTTCTTCTCATGAACTCTCAACTGTCTACCCCCATAACGTATTACTTTTCCTTCCTGCATCAGAACCGCACCATGCCCTGTACCGCACACATCAGTGTAAACAATAAACACTTTACTCCCATCGGGCAAGATCAAGAATGGGGCTGTTGTCAGAGCCCTTTTTAGTCATTGGAAAGCAACGTCACAGTCTATGTCCCATGAAAATGTCAAATTCTTCTTTGTCAGCCTGGTGAGAGGGGCTGATTTCTTTGCGAAGTCCTTAATGAACTTCCTGTAATAACCTGACAACCCAAGAAAGCTTCTCACCTCAGTTGCATTTTTAGGAATCTTCCAATCTTGTACTGCAACCAACTTCGCGGGATCTACAACTATCCCTTATTTGGAGATTACATGCCCCAAGAATCTCACCTCTTTTCTCCAGAAATGGCATTTGGAGAACTTTGCTTTTAGCTGATGGTCACGGGGAGTTTTCAGAACTTCTCCCAAATGTTGGGCATGCTCTTCTTCACTCTTGGAGAAGACCAAAATATCATCAGCAAAGACTACGATGAATTTGTTTAGGAACTCCCGATACACCCTACTCATCAAGTCAACAAAATAGGTGGGTGCATTTGTCAACCCAAAAGGCATAACTAGCCATTCAAAGAAACCGTCTGGAGTTCTGAAAGCAGCCTTATCTATGTTGTCCTCAGCCACCCTCAGTTGATGGAACCCCATAGCCAAGTCCAACTGAGAAAATACCAAAGCACTAACAAGCTAGTCAAACAAATCATTAATCCTCGGAAGCGGGTGCCTATTCTTCTTGGTGAGCTTATTTAACTCTCTATAGTCAACACACAAACAAAGCGAACCATCCGCTTTAGTTGCAAATACTACTAGAGCACCCCACTCAGATATGCTACGTCTGATAAACCCTTTTTCAAGTAGCTCCCCTACTTGCTTACTCAGCTCCCTCCTTTCTCTTGGAGCCATGTGGTGCACTGGTAATGCAACTGGCTTTGCATTGTCCACCAGATATATGCAGAAGTCGATCTCACGTCTTGGAGGTAAACCCCGTACATCATCAAAAACATTGGGATAATATCGAACCATTGGAACAGTTTGCAAATCATCTATGGATGCATCTAGAGACTCTAGGAAGCTAAGCATAACAGACTCTTGAGGATCATAAGAAACTTCGAGGGTCTTTCCATAACGAGTCAGGAGTCTAACAACCCTCTTCTCACAATCCAGAATGGCCCTATACGTGGTAAGCCAATCCATTCCTAGAATCAACCCTTAGCCCATAAACCAGAGCACATACGCATCGCATTCAAATTCGACGCCCAACACAGATATTTTCAAACCCCGACAAATCATCGACAAATGAGCCGAACTACCAATGGGGTTTGAAACAACTACGGGATCTACTACCATACTAGTAATTAAATGCAGAGATTCAACCACATAACTAGATATAAACGAGTGTGAAACACCAGAATCAAAAAGTGTTCTAACAAGAAAGTTTGAAAGAGAAACTAAACTTTCTACGGAAATTTTTCTACCTCTTTCAAGAGCACCGATCGCGAGAGCATGCACCTGCCCTCCAGAAGTCCCTGCTCTTTGCCCTTGTCCCTGCGATCCCTGTTTCTTCGGGCACTCCCTAGAGAAGTGTCCGACCTCTCCGCAATTAAAGCAATTGGCCTTCCTTCTCTTGCAATCTTTGATCAGGTGGCCCTCCTTTCCACAATTGTGACATTTTCTCTTATCCTTGCCTTTAACATCTTTTCCCCCTTTTTTCTATTGTTGCTGTTGTTGCTGCCCCTTCTTGGGCCATACCTTCTTATTCTGCGATGTCCCCTCAGCTTTCACTTCCTTCTTTTCTCCCTTGTCCTCCACATGCATTAGGGCCATATCGACAAGCTTTTCAAACGTGTCCCCCATTGGAATATGGTACATTGCTAGCCCATATAGAGGCTCATTCATCCCTTTAGCAAACCGTAAAGCCCTTTCGTGCAGTGTATCCACCAAATCTAAACCGAACCTTGCCAGCTGGTTGAACTTGTTCACATATTCCTTCACCGTCAAATTCCCTTGTTTGAGAGCTAAGAACCTCTCCATTTGTATGCTTTGCTCCGCTTGGGAAATAAATTTTATTTCGAACCTCTGTCTAAAGTCTTCCCAAGTCTCTACCGGACGTCCAGCTTGGGTGACTTCCCACCAAAATGAGGCTTTGTCCTTTAACAGCCAAGCAACTAATTGGATTTTTCTTCGGTCCTCCACTTCAAAGATTATGAATAAGTCCTTGGTCTCATTGAGCCAGTTCCGAGTTTCTATGAATGTCTCGTTCCCATGGAATGGCTTCCCTCCCATAGCACGGAAGTCCTTGCAGATCTTGGCGAAGTTATCTGCTCTTGGAGGGGGAGGAGGAGGAATGACTGGTGCAACTAAGGGAGGAACATCTCTTTGGCCTTCGGCTGGCGCCGTGGTTTCCAAATAACTACCGAACCATCCGGGTATAGTGATGCCCTTTGGGATATTAGGGATGTTTTGTTCCCCAGACATGCTGAAAAAAGGAAAAGGAAGAAATTTAGATAGAGGACCGAAGGATACTACATATGGCTCTTTTAGGGAATGTTTTTCAAAATAGACTTTTCTTTTTGAAAATGCTTTCTTTAAAACCTTTTTGAAAAGAAATTTTCAAAAACTTTTATCTAATCTGGTAACCTTCAGCTCTGATACCAAGAGAAACACCCCACGTCCGTTAATGTCACTCACTAAGGGAATGCATTAAGTTTCGTGAAGCACTATAGGTAAGCAGACACAGAATAATTACAAGACAGAGATAAATAAGGAAGCAGTAGAAAATTTAAACTTTTATTTCAAACATAAGTCATAACTCCATGGCCCCCAATTTCATAAGTCATAAAACCATTACAATAAAAACTTTTGTCTTGCACCATCAGAGTACATAAGTAAATAAGAAGTATAATTTCCCCAATAAAAAGAGTTAAGCCACAATAGAGTCAAGAATTTGAGTCATACTTCAAAAGTAGCTCCTAGCAAGATGATATTTGATTCTTGATTAAGTCTGATTATTTCCTCCTTGAGAACCTGGGGAGGGTGAGGGGAACAGAAGAAAGAAGGATAAACAACAGAGTCAGACATAAAGTCTGGTGAGTCTAGTTACTTTTAGCCAGTAGATAATTAAAATCAACATGATAGGCATATAAAGTGGATACGAGAGAAATCACTACATAAATGGCAGGTGTGACAATGTAAATAAGTTAAGGTATATGTGCCTTACTAATGATAACTCTGCATTATTACTAGTATAACTGAAATGAAATGATCCCTTCCACTATAAGCTGGTAGGCTTAGGTCATACGTCCAAGTATACCCTAACCACTACCCTGATTGGTCGGCTCCCTACCTTGTAGATATCCTGTGCTAGCCCTACAGTAGGAGGTATTACTTCCTAAAGTGACAACCCATGGTGTGCACAACTATATCTACTGGTGTTACGGTCGTCTTAGCCACCTCTGCCCGGCCCATGCACGCACATGTCCCCGGTCGGTTTGTTCCGCCCACACCATCCGCTTCGTTTGGATCTCTTACAATCAATCAGTAAGAGTGCCCCTTCTCCGCCTAGTACGGAGATCTTTACTTGATACCACTTCAGGTTACTAACTGAAATGGGTCCCTCTCAATATGATACAAGCTCTCTCCCTTGTCTTGTACCCCCACTAGGTTTTTCTACTGACTAGGTATACCCTTAGGTGTCTTTAATCACATATCCCTTTACTAGTTATACTTACCCTAAAGGGTATCTTTAATTACATAACTTTCTTACATCATCTACCGGTTATGTATACCACTTAGGTGTCTTTAATTATATAACCATGTTACACTATCTACTGATTATGTATACCAATAGGTGTCTTTAATTACATAACCTTATTGGGTTAAGTATGTGAGACTATACATATTTATATATATTACCCATCCCCTCTAACTTACTTAACACCAACCACCCATCCAATTTTACTTAACCTTAACTTAAGTCCATAGTTATAATAAATTAGGTTAAGTAGTCCATTTCTTTACCATGTCCAATTATGGTTATAATGGGCTAGACCTCCCACATTAGGCCTACAACATGTGGATGCTGGATACGCCGGTTGGGTCCGGGCACTCTTATTCCACTGTTGGGCCTAACCTCATGTCTTAGCCGGATTCGTATTTGCGTACTTAGACCTCCCACATTAGGTTCAACATTAGTGGCTGCTGGATATGTCGGTCGGGTCCGGGCAGACTTCTGCCACTAATGTAACCTAACCTCGGGTCATAAGTACAATTTATGATTCCTAATTGTAAATTACTAAACATTCCAAATTAATCCAAATCTACCTATGTCATTATAGGTAACTATTTCTATGTTTTCCACATTTGATTTACATGTCCCATTTCCTATTAAACATTACATAAATCATGCCAATTTTAATTCCCTATTTTCCCGTTTTCTCTCTAACGTATTCGTACATATTTTGGCGGCATCTAGGCTATAAAGTAGCCTAGCTATAATAATTAAAAGGGAATATGATGAGGGTGATAGTTTCAACATGTCGTGAAATAAACATGATCATAAGCTGGCATAGTAACAAAGTGAATGGACATGTGATTAACATCATAACTAAGTAGGCATAATTAATAACTTGTGGCAATTAATATGATGTTTAAGCAAGCATAATGAGATCTAGATCTAACATTAGGTGTCCAATCACCTAGATCTAGCATAGTCACGACATCATGTTTAGATCAAACAGTAGATTCACATGTCAAGTTTACAACATATATCAATGCATCACAATATGACAAGTGAAAGGTGATTAGCATAAAAGTATAGATCCAAATAATGTCGCAATTATCTAAATTAATAGATGTACTTCCATCATAACATGGTTACAAGTCAAGATCCATATAAACATCATAATTGAATCACCACAATTATATTAGATCTAGGAAATTAGATCTTGTCATGACATAGGATAAAGTTTCATATCAACACAGAATCATACTTTACAACATAACCAATTCATTGTCTATCAAAGCATACTTTTATTTATCTAAACCTAAAAGTAATCTAGAAACTCACAGCGTTAGGTTTAGAGAATTGAGAGAGAATAGATCTGAATTCTGAATTTGATTAGCTAAATCGTTGTTGTAGAATTTGATCTTCTAATTTGACTTGATGGAGAAGAAAGGCTTGTTTTAATTTAGATTAGAGCAGCATGGAGGCGCCATAGATGAAGACAATGAGATTAGGATTAGGTTTATATGTTTATTTATAGGAGTATTAGGTGAATAAGGGCCTTTAGATTTGATTAGGAACCATCCGAACCACTCAAATTAGAAAAACACGTCATCCGGAAACTTCCCAGAATCAACTAGTCGACTGACCAATTTCAACCAATTGACAGTTTTCACTTCTGTCTAAAAACGGTCGATTGGTGATAAATGGGCCGTCGACTTGTACCAGTCGAATGGTGAAAAATGGGCGGTCGACTTGTTTTACAGCTTTTAACTTTAAATCTTCTGAGCTTCATAACTTCTTCATAAGATGTCCGTTTTACGCAAACTCGGACTCTATCTCAAGCAGAATTCCGAGACGAACACAATGGCGTAATCCGTTTCACTTAATTCTTCTTCTAAAAATTAAGTATTCTTTAATTTGTCATTTTAATATTTTAAAATTACGGTGTGTTACTTAAACATATTTTTAAACCCAAAATTTATTTATAACTTCTATTCAGAATTTTTCATACAAGCCTCATCTCTTTATATTTCAGTTTTTTAAAATCTCATTTAAATTTCCTTAATAATAGATAAGTTTAAATCTCATTTCAAATATTGGCTTCAAAACCCATTTCCACCTTTTTTCATATAAATTCAAATTTATATTTCCATTTATCCAATGATAAATAATTCACTTAATTTATAATCTCATTTATAAGCAACTTCTTGTTTTCTCCATTAACATGTTTTTAATTTCAACTCTATTCGAAATTAAATTTCTATTTTTAGGAATAAAATTCCTTTTTAAGACTCATATTTCATTTTCTATATTCGAAAATATTTTACGGTATTTAAATACCAAAATTCTAGGGCCAATGATATTTAAACTTAACAAGATCAATCAAAGTTAATATATCACAGCATATGTCACAATCAATGCAAACACACAAATATAAATGTTGAAGAATCCAGTTGGATCCCTCCAACCTGTTTCCCTGCATGCACAGATGTTAATCAACATCAATAATATTAATTTCACATCAATATGAAATATTATATCCAATAGAATCAATAATCAATCAATGATATAACTATATCAACCATTTCAACCAAACAACCATCACACAGTATAAAATTACTATAAATAAATTTAATACTCGTTTATATAAAAATATAAACGAGCCAGAATTAGTGAGTTTACTCACCTTGGTTCGCAGTTGACGATTCTGCTGTTTGTTTCATTTCAAAATCAAACATGCATTTGATTTTTCCACGAAATTCCAGTTAGCTCCGTTCTCAGCCCCAATAGTTCCACAACGTATATCTTGTTCCTACGATTCTGACGTTACCAGCTTTGTCTGATTCTGTTCAGGAACCAACTAGTTATATGCGTTACAAGATTTAACTAATATTATATATTCTGACTATCATTAATTAATTATATTTTTATTGATCTACCTTAACTGGTTAAGCCGCTATATTAGTGGTTAATCGCGGATGCCCCAGTTTCGCTAATTACCATGTCATATTGTGATTACCCCTTCAAACCCATGATTAAGAAATCACGTAATTCCTCCCCTTTGTACTTCGTTTCCCAAGGTCACTGTAAGATTTCAAATTTCTTCCTCGCATTTCATTATTTGTCAGCCCCTTTTTGTAGGCATTTAGGGCTCCAATGTTTACATAAATATATTAATAAATAACATGCATTTATTCTTCTGTCATTAATGTTATTATATATTACCATGTGTAATATATAATAACATATATAAAATATGACAAATCTTCTACCATTAATATATGGTATTTATGTAATATATTATTAACATAAATACCATATATTAATTATTGTAATACAAATCTTCTACCATTAATATATGGTATTTATGTAATATATTATTAACATAAATACCATATATTAATTATTCTAGCGCTCCCCTGCAGTCGAAACAGGCCGTTGTCGGACGTTGAGGCTGTCTCGAAATTCGTCAAATAGCACACGAGGAAGACCTTTTGTAAAAATATTAGCAATTTGATAACGGGATGGGACATGGAAGACTCGAACTTCGCCTTTAGCTACTTTTTCACAGACAGAGTGAATATCCATTTCAATATGTTTTGCGCATTGATGCTGAACTGGATTACCAGATAAGTAGATCACACTTACATTGCCACAATAAACCAAGGTGGCTTTCTGAATGGGAACATGCATCTCTAATAACAAATTTCTGATCCAACATGAGTCGGAGACAACAAAGAAGAAGAAGGGGGTATTTAAGAAGAGGAGCACAGGTAGTTTTTTCACGATGAAGAAAGGATTAATAAGGAGGATGGGCTAAGGAATTTTGTGGGGCATTTCAGTTGAATTCATGAAGAGGTTGGTGGAGTGAGAAGCTGCAGGCGCGGGTTGAAATCAGATGGAAAAATGGAGCGGGTTTAGAAGTTTGGAAGATGTGTGTGGCAACTGGAAGCTTCCGGTTTGTCATATCCTGGAGTACAAAGGGTTTGGGTGCGGCTATTAGAAGATGAAACGTTAGTGTATTGTCATGGTGGTGGACATTTCCTTGGAACACAATAAAAAAAGCTGCGTGAGTTATTTTATTTGGAGTGGAAGATTTAGCAATGATGTTAAAGGAAATGTTGGGTTCGTGGAGTATGCCTCGGAAAGGAAGGAGATTAGGTGGTGTTCATTTAATTAAAGGGTGATTAAAGATTAATGATTAATTAAGAGATAGGGAAGAGAAGTGGTGCGAGCAAAACCAGTTGGGCTCGGAAACAATATTACAAATTAGAAACAGAAGAGTGACCTTGGGAAACGAAATACGAAGGGGAGGAATTACGTGGTTTCTTAATCACGGGTTTGAAGGGGTAATCACAATTTGACACAGTAATTAGCGAAACTGGGGATTCTGTGATTAACCGCTAATATAGCAGCTTAACCAGTTAAGGTAAATCAATAATAATATAATTAATTAATGATAGTCAGAATATATAATATTAGTTAAATCTTGTAACGCATATAACTATTTGGTTCCAGAACAGAATCAGACAAAGCTGGTATAGTCAGAATCGTAGGAATAAGATATACGTTGTGGAACTATCGGGGCTGAGAACGGAGCTAACTGGAATTTCATGGAAAAATGAAATGCATGTTTGATTTTGAAATGAAAAAACAGCAGAATCGTCAACTACGAACCAAGGTGAGTAAACTCACTAATTCTGGCTCGTTTATATTTTTATATAAACGAGTATTAAATTTATTTATAGTAATTTTATACTGTGTGATGGTTGTTTGGTTAAAATGGTTGATATAGTTATATCGTTGATTGATTATTGATTCTGTTGGATATAATATTTCATATTGATGTGAAATTAATATTATTGATGTTGATTAACATCTGTGCATGCAGGGAAACAGGTTGGAGGGATCCAACTGGATTCTTCAACATTTATATTTGTGTGTTTGCATTGATTGTGACATATGCTGTGATATATTAACTGTGATTGATCTTTTTAAGTTTAAATATCACTGGCCCTAGAATTTTGGTATTTAAATACCATAAAATATTTTCGAATATAGAAAATGAAATATGAGTCTTAAAAAGGAATTTTATTCCTAAAAATAGAAATTTAATTTCGAATAGAGTTGAAATTAAAAACATGTTAATGGAGAAAACAAGAAGTTGCTTATAAGCAAGATTATAAATTAAGTGAATTATTTATCATTGGATAAACAGAAATATAAATTCAAATTTGAATTTATATGAAAAAGGTGGAAATGGGTTTTGAATCCAATACTTGAAATGAGATTTAAACTTATCTATTATTAAGGAAATTTAAACGAGATTTTAAAAAACTGAAATAAAATGAGTTGAGGCTTGTATGAATTTTTTTGAATAGAAGTTATAAATAAATTTTGGGTTTAAAGATATGTTTATAAGTATGAAACCAAACTGTATATAAAAGAAATATATTCACGATTTAAGCGAATGGTTTAAAGAAATTTTTTTGCAAATGAAATATCTCTAAAAGAAATTTAGATTTGAAATTTGAATCCAAATTTGAAATCGAGTGAAAAGGGAAATGGTTAATCATTTTAAAAGAAACGAGGAGTTTTAGTTCAAAGTTTGGAATATAAAAAAAGTGTAATAACGTTTTGTAGACTGGAATGGTTATAAAGGAGTTTGGTAATAATTTGGAAAGGATAAATTCAAAAGTGAATTTGGATTTTGAATTTACCCGAAATGGTAGAATAAATTCCGAAGTTCGGAATATAAATCGAATATAGATTATTCGGGAGAGAGTTATTTATTGGAATTTGATTATATCGAATTAAGGGAAGTAGTTATTTTACTTTCCAATTTGAATCAAATTTATTTATTTATTTATTTACTTATTAATTGAGATTAATAAGTACAAGTTATATTTTTAAATACCAAATATTTGGGAACAACGATTATAACGCTGTTGTTATAATAAATGTTTTATAAATCTAAACAGCGATTATAACGCTACTATTATAATAAATATACAAATCTAAACAACGATTTTAACGCTACCGGTGTAATAAATGTTTTATAAATCAATATTTGGAAACAGCGATTATAACGCTACCGTTATAATCAATGTTTTATCGTAAAAGAAGTGTATTCTTAGATTGAATCCGAGAGTCGCATAAGCGATGTTTTGTTTGAAGTTGTGAGCATTGACTATTTCAAAGTTGAGGATGTTGTTCAATTAAGGTCTGAGAGGTAATTATACCCCGACTTGATTGACTTCATGATTGACTTCATGATTGATGTAGGAATGGTTAAGGTTCGATAGTGAAAATTGGTTAGCAATATGGTTAGTTAATGGTTTGAGTTATAATAACGATGTTTTATAACATCGCGTTAATTTAAAGGATTTTTGAAATGTTTTCCCCAAATAAAATGATAGATATTTTCTATGCATAGAAAATGAAACGAATTGGTCAACGAGGAATTAAGAAATGGAAGATGGAAATATTTTCCGATATTAATAAGGTATATTTTCTGAATATAGAAAATAAGGATTCGTGAATATTTAGAAATGTTTCCTAACTGGAATAAGAGATATTTTCTCGAATAAAGGAATTATGATATTAGGAATGTTTTCCAAGAATTGAGAGAGACGATCAAGCTATGAAATGAAATAGAAGATGGGAAATGAGAAATGGGAAATGACAATATAATAAGGAATTAATTTAAAAAGGGGCCAGTGTTGTTTGATGGTTGATCGTTAGAATTTCCATTTGGAATAGGACCGTTGAATGTATGGATGTTTCTTTGATAGTTAAACCACCGACTACCAAAGTTTTGATTTATTTTATACCTCCTTTGTCAATATAGAGAGACCGGGATCAGATTTAATATCTGAAAACCACTCCATATTGGTGTAAGCGTTACGAATCGACTTATGCTGAAGATAATTGAAGACGAAGTAAAATGCAAGGGCAGTTCTATTAACCCTAGGTTGAAATTGCCTAAGATGGATTAATAGAATAACACCTTCAGTTTGCCCAGTCCTAGGACAACGTATATGGACGAATGTCTAACGATGTGGTATTCAAAGTAATGGTGGCAAGATGTTTTTGAAAGATAATCGTGACCTCAAGCCCTTTACAAATTTTGCTATGCTAGTTTATATACCAGCTTATGATCATGTTTATGTCATGACATGTTGAAACCATACCAAAATTCTAGTCTATATTAATAACTATAATGTTTTCCTATGCTCTAATTTGCTTTAAATTCCTATAAAAAGTCTTTTGTTATAATTTCCACAAATTTTCCCAAACAACAATATTGATGTATTTAAAATTACAAGGAAAGAGTGTTGTTTTAATTTCACATCACACCCTTTACATTTAATATATATTCCTTATAATTTCAAGTATTTTCCTTTTATGAAAAGTGACAAAAGGGATAATTTATGAAAATCAAACAAATGTCCTTAAGCAAACCAAAACACGGTCGTATTCAAACTATAAAGGCCAATTTACGCAAATCTAATGTTTAAGTGTATTCCCTAATCTCATGCTTTAAATTCTTATTATCAAGGGGTGACATTCTTAAAAGCTAGACTTCTTCTATACTCAATATTCCAAAATTTCGAGACCAATACACTTCATTCATGTAGGTTACAAATCTAGTTCTATCGCTAAATTCAAAATTCCATATATGGTATATCACTTAGTTGGGTGTCCCTCGAAATTTTCTCTTACTCAATTAAATTAAAATTTAATAAGGGTTTTAAATCCTAAACAACACAGGCATAAATGGGAATTCTTTACTTATATCGTTTTACATCCTTATTTAATCAATATAAGTGGTCATAGTGGTAACAATATAAAAACCTATTTTGAAGTTTTGTCCTACAATTAAGTGGTTCAAATAGCGCTGAGGTCTTAATATTTGTATTCCAATCAATTCCTTTAAATTTTTCGTCTTTATTTTCCCCATAAACGAGATCCATTCATCATCAAAACCGGACCATTCCATTAATACTTACTTAATTCCTTCAAGCTCCTTTAAGCTTGAAAATATATCCCTTTTTTCCAAATAAAATTTTCTTTTAAATCAGCCCCCCCCCCCCCTAAAAAAAACTAATTGTCTTTTAGTCTCGTTAATTAAAAATTTATTGCCCACTAAATTTGCAATTGAAATCCATAGGTCCTAATTTTGAAAATCGTGAATTATGTAAGTTACACAATATATATATATATATATATATATATATATTGCTAATCTTTAGATACAATTATAAACGTGCTAATTCCTAAACTATCTTGGGGAACTATTCGCTAAACGGATATCCTATTAAATTAGAAAACCGTTAACACGAAATATCGTGATAATACCGCAAGCGCACGGCGTACAATCGTAGTACGTGGAGAATGAGGGTCGATCCATAGGGAAAGAATTAATTCTAAAATTACTCGATCAATTAAACCGAAAGCTAGTGAGAATGTTAACTAACTAGCTAAAAATTAGCAAAATCTAACAAACTATTAACTACAAACGTTGGTTGAAAAATAAGAGATTAAATGACAACTTAGGAGCAAATTCATTCTCAAGATCACATGAATCAATATAAAATGAAACCATGATCTCTCTTTTTGGTCAATAGTTAATTTAATTGATGTGACTATTCTAAGCATGACCTATTTGTGCTATTGATTAGCCCAACATAAGCATCAAATTTTGTGTAATAACCCAGAAATTCTGTGCCAATTTAAAAATTTTATTTTCGCAATTTTAATGAATTTTGAATATTTAAAATGAATTATTTTAAATAATAACAACGAGAAATTTATTTTGAATAGAATTCGAACGTATATCTTATATAGATCGTCGTTAGAATATAAATAATTATTTTAAATTATAAAAGGAACTGAAAATGGCGCGGTAGTTCGATAATTCGATTTCAAACTTCAAATGAATGTACAGGATTCAAAATAAACCGGAATTTAGCGAAACCAAAAATAATAGAATCCATATGAGAATATCTTTCCAACGAATCCGAAAAATCAAAATTTCGTAGCGGGAATCAAAAGATATGTCCAAATGAATTTTTAGAATAGCCGCTATGGAATTCTGGCCCTTAAAAATAGCCAGTTTGCAAACGACCTCGGATTTCGACGAAACCACTTTTGTTGGATCCGTGATGCCAAGTTATTGCTAGATTCCAATTTTCATATTTTTTCGAATCAATATGTGAGTGTGGCGAAGTTAAACGTGTTTTGACAGTTTCAGTTAATTTGGGTCGATCAGAAAATGGCCATTTTTCAAACGGCCTCGGAATTTGAAGAAATTAGTTTTGTTAGGACCGTATCGTCAATGCGAATCTAGAAAATATTTTTCTGGAATTTTTAGAGGCTATATGTGGCCCTGGTAATTTGAAATGTGTGTTTAAATTGAATATATACTGATTTATATTTTAATTTGAATAGAAACTGATCGTAACGATCAAATTGGCCTACGAAACACATCCCATTGTGTTCGGAATGGGGGTATTATGCTAGGGACGACAGTCGTTGGGTTCGATTCGGGGTTCGAATAAAAAAGTAACTTTTAGATTGAAAATAAAATATAATAATAATATAAAATAATTATATAAACCTCCCTCATTCCCTCTATAAACAGTCAACGCCTCTTTTCCCTCTTCCCCCTTCATTCGTTCCATACCAGACGAAATTAAAAAGAAAAGAAAAAAAACCGCAACAGACCCATCGCGTCCCCCGCTTCCACCGACGCTCCGTCGACCTCGCCCCCCTCCGCCTCCAACAGCCTCCATCGCCTTTCCCTCTCCTTCTCAGCCCAAATCCGAACCCAAAAACCCCCACCCCACAGACCCGTTCAAACCCGATTTCAGAAGGGGGGGGATCATGACAGGTGATGTCGCCAGCGGTGAGGGGTGTCGTTGCTCCGCCTCACGTGGGCCCCTCTGATGGAGCTCTAGCGCTCTGCAAACGGCGATGGATGAAATTGGCGCAGGTTGGGTTCCGCGAGGCTTTGCTGTGTAGTAGAAAGAAGGAATGGCTTGGATTTCTGAACGTGAAGAAAGGTCTTAAGTTATTTTTTTATTTTATTTGTTTATTTGTTTTAAAACTGAAAAGTTTTGATTTTTAAATCGATAAAAGTTTGATTTTTACAGATGTTAATTTTCGTTTTTTTTCTTCATGGTAAGAGTTGTGATTTTTAGCTAGATTTTTCTAGAGTGTAAAGGTTAAATTTTTATAGTTAAGAAAGGTTTTGTTTTTATTAAGTTGAAGCCATGAGGTTTTAAAAATATAAAAGACCCTTGTTTTAAAATAAAAATAAAAGAAGAGATTTTTAATATGAAGTTGAAGCTATAAAAATTTGATTTTTATATATATGAAGTAGCAATAAAAATTCAATCTTTATATAGTGAGGTAAAAAATATAATTTTTATAGAGTAGAGATAATAAAAATATAATTTTTATTATAGTAGAGTATTAAAAATATAATTTTTATATAATAGAAAGGTTAAAAATATAATTTTTATATAATAGAAAGGTTAAAAATATAATTTTTTTAAGATAGAGAATATAAAAATACAATTTTTATATATGTAGGATAATAAAAATATAATTTCTACTATATGAGAAGTGAAATAAAAATACAATCTTTGCAGTATAGGAAGATAAAAATACGACCTTTTTATTAATGTAGGTTATAAAAATATAATTTTTATATATATAGTGAAGTAAAAATATAATTTTTATGATATGCATAACGATATAAAAGTAGGATTTTTACAATGTAAACATTGTGTTAAGAATGCGATTTTGACACATATGGAAATAAAAATATAATTTTTATTATGAACAGTGGGGTAAGGACTGCATTGGAATTCCAAACAGATCCAGACGGTTCAGTAGTTCAAAAGCAAAGCACGGCGGAGTGGAACCCTCTGTGAGAACTTCTCACCTTTAATTTAATTTTTCTAGTTGAAAATATATACTAGGATGCAGACGGTGTTTAGTAGCACCCGACACCCGTCGTCCACAGACCATGGACGGCTTATATGCTTGTTTGTTTGATTTTGATGTGTAGTTGATTGTGTGATGTGTTGTGAAATGAAATAAAATATTTATATAATTAAAAATATTTTATAGTTAAAAATAGAATTTTTAACGTGTATTTAAAACAAATATTTATAAACAAATCGGAGATTTGTTTATATACATTGATTTGATTGATATTGATTGGGACGATAAATTTTACACATCGCCCAACTACACAAATAAAAACTGTGTTTGATTGATTGAAACCCCACACGGGTTTTGGGATGATATATGGCATACACTAGTCCCAATGATTAGTTGTATGTCAATCGATTGATTGACAGGCTGTATAAGCGTCGAATATTTATATTTAATGCTTATACAGTGTAGAATGCACTCTGGATGATGGTTGATTATTTATCGTTGCTATTATATACATGTGTTGTAGAAAATCTATATAATTCACATTATATGGTAATTGATTGGGCCTCATTCCAGTTTTGAAATAGAATATCTAAATAGAAATATTTGAAAAGAGTTTTGAAATAGAATATCCGAATAGAAATATTTGAAAAGAGATATTTGAAATGGAATATTGGAAAATAGAAATATATGAAGCCGTGTAGATTAGATTGACGCCATTTTGACGTGAACGATATATATATCGATTTTATTCATTTTTAAATGAATATTGAAAAGTGATTTCAATAATCAAATATTTTAAAATTGAATTAAATAGGAATTCAAATCGAATTAAAAGTGAATTGAATAGAATTCAAATCGAATTGAAATTGAATTAAATAGAAAATGAATTCAAATTGAATTGAATAGATTTGAAATTCGAATTATATTGAAATGAATTGAGATTCGAATTAAATTGAAATTAAATTGAAATTAAATTGAAATCGATTTGAAATGAAATTAAAACGGATTTAAATTGGAATATTCAATTTTGATTTGAAATTGAATATGAAGTTGAAATCGTTTTGAAAACGAATTTAAAATGATTTATAAAATACGTTTTAAAAGGAAATCGACGAAATATATATATTATATATATATAATATAATGGCCTGAATAGAACGTGCCGCGCTGCGGCAGTTCGTGAATTTCGACCATTGACTTCGAACGGACATTACGGGAGATCCAACCGTCGGATTCTCCTAAAACTAGAACCGTTGGGTTCGTATCGAAAAGAGCTTTCTAACGAATATTAGAAATTAGAAATCTAACGGTTGGATTTGGAATTATGTCCAAATAGAATTTGGAAAAGGTCGCTGTAAGTGCAGTTCGATGGCCATTGATGGAAATCGACTGTACGGGCCTTGATAAAATTACTAAAAATAGTAATAATTTGTGTAGAATCATAAGAAATGATTTGTGAAGTATTCGGATGAAAACTCCATATTTGAAAAGATAAAAATAGATTTTTATCGAAATGAACTAGTTTTGAACTAGAATAATAATTTATTTATTTTTAAATAAATAAATGGGATTTGAAATGGTTTTAAAAGTAACTAGGATTTCCAATAATTGAATTAGAATGGATTTGAATCGAAATTATTCTTGGAATATTTCGGTGTTGGATTTCGTGATTATACAGATATTGTTATGGAAATTTGAAAGATATATTAATATCGTTATTTCCAATACAATATTTGTTGGTCGTAGAATTTGATATTGAATATATGCCGATATATTTTCTATTCAGAGCCTTGTATTTAATATCAAATGTGATTTGGGTTTGTCGTGAATGGTGTCTTAACTAACACTGTTCTTGAACCCAGTTGAGAAAAGATTAAATCTTTAATTTAGATTTAATGAAGTATACCATTAAATAGTATTTAGTTGGAATTGAATTTGAGTTTGAATTGATTTTTGGGTTTATCGTGAACGGTGTTTTAAATAACATTTGTTCTTTAACCCGACAATTAATGGAATGTGATTTTGGGTTGTCGTGAACGGTATCTTTAATAATACTGTTCTTAGATCCAATGGAGTTAAGAAAATCAGAAATTAACTAAAGATTAGTTAAGTTGAATGGTTTCTTGGGTATTGATCTGATGTTGGTTTCGGCCTTCGGGGTTATTACTTAGGAAATTGTTCACTTGCTAATTTACGGTTAAAGTCTGGTGGAAATGAAGTGTGACTTTGGGTTTATCGTGAACCGTGTTTTAAGTGACATTGGTTCTTTAACCCAGTTAAAGATTAAAACTAAGTGGAGTTTTAATGAATCTTTAATTAGATTGAAATGATCGAGAATGGAGTATCACCAGTTTTGCTCCAGGCGACAGTTAAATCTTTAATTATATTGAAATGATTGAGAATGGAGTATCACCAGTTTTTCTCAAGGCGATAGTTAAATCTTTAATTAGATTTGAACGTGAAATGGTAATTTAATTTACCGATAACACTGTGGTGTTAGATATGAAGTATGACCAGTTTTACTTCATGGGATGAATAGGTTAGGATTGGGAAATAAAATAAATGATTACTTCGGTGTGGTTCGCTAATCCCGACTAGTTTGAATTGATATTCAAAAGAAGATTAAAGAATAAATTTAAAGAATTTATCTTTGATAAAATTAATGGGAACCTTTCCCAAAGAATAAGAATATTTGAATAAAAGAATATTCTGAATTGGAATGAAGCGTATGTTGTGTTTGTGTAACACATGTTTATTATACGCGAGTTTATTCAGAAAGACCGGGTTTATCCCATTCTGAATAACTGAATCGACGATAAGTCGAAGATGAAGACGGTGGTCGAAGACCGGAAGTCTTCACATCGTTTGGGTGATTACTGACTATCTTGATTGGGTTGTAAACCCAAGATGAGGGAATCAGCTGGTGATCGTCCAGACGTACTTGGAGATCGATGGATATGCGAGGAAAGTGCCTCCGGTTTCGTTCAAACCCAGAACGGACTTGTAAATGGACTGTGTGTCTTACATTGGATTTCATTCTGTGTGACTGATATCGGTTGCATAGAGTGGTTTGCTTGTGTGGCATGTTAAGATGCAAATGATCAAGGCATCTGTTGAAAAGCAGAGTTTTGTGGTTGATGACCAAAGCACGGCCTTTGTGGCTTAGCTTTGTGTAACGTGAATTCGCGAGCCTCACACCCCGGTTGTGAACCAGAAACGGGAGAGGACTTCAGGGAGGGCGTGCGTTTCCTTCTAGCTAGGGTGGTGTCAGTGACCTACCAGCCCTGACATTTATATACTTCTCACCTGTGTGGTTGTTGCTGTTGCGAGGCGGCTCGGATATATCGGTGACTATGTGAAGCCGATGGAGTCATTCGTTGGCTCATTTTCGCCCCAAAGGGCGGGGGAACGCAGTGTTCAGGCATTTTAATCCACATCGGTGGACCAGCCCTGACGATCCAAGGGTCACTCGAGCTCTGATCTTGGGACATGGTAGGCTAGATTGTCTCGAATCGGTAGAGGACGATCCCTTGCCTCGGTTCACAGATGGAATTCCAACTTCCAAATACGTGACTTTGCGATTTTGATTGCATAACCTATATATGGCGACATAGTGGTATGGAGCATTCATGCCGCCTATGATTGATACTTATGATTTGAAATGATTTCTTCACTTATAGCAATAATAAAAGATTTGTTTTAACGTATCAAGCATTCTTTGGCTATTATAAGGTAAAACCCTATCCTCTGGTTTGTGTTGCATTGTGTGATAGGACCTGGGTCTTATAATAGCTTCATTTTTCTTTATTTAGCATTGCACTGTTGTTTCATGCACTGGTATTCTTGGGAGGAAACCCGTTCCGTGTTATACGGCGTGGTCCCTTGATTTACCTAACTTTAAAATAAAGATTAATAACTGTTTTAGTTCTCACACCATTCACATGACTAACCTGGAGTTTATTGTTTTAACCTAAACTCTGGGTGCCCTTATTTTCGACACGGGCAACTAGTAGTTTTGGTTTTGCAGATTTATATTCACAGGATCCTGGTTTACAGCTGGAAGGATATCCGAAAAGCTTTGTATCTGCATATCTCATTCAGTTGTGTTTTGTATTAATTTCCGCTGCTATGTAATGTACTGTAATCTATGATATTTTATAATGTGTAATATTTATTTGTTTATACTCTATATATTCATGTAATCTGATGAAATTGTTGTAAATAACAATGAAATGTTCTTCTGTTTGTGTTATGGTGTGGTTTGTTCTCTATTCAATCCGGCCTTTCCTTACCGAGGAAGTTCAGGTCGTTTCATTTTGGTATCAGAGCTTTAGTATACAAAGCTCGGAGAACAAGACACATTAGAACCATACGAAAGAATTCATCATATATTGGATTAGTAATGTCCAATAAGAAAGACTCGTTAGAGATGGGATCAGTAGTATCCTAGAACGAGTATGAAGAGTATTTTTTTTAAATTGAAAACAAATTTTGTTTTGAAAATTTGAATCAATTATTCAACGTATTTGAATATTTATTTATATTGAATTTGGACAATCCAGTATATATAGACTTTGCATATACGTCTGATCCACGGGTATTCGAAGTTTTAATATACTGGATAGATATAGTGTCACACTATAGTCGCCCGGAGATGATTCTGATGATTACTCGAGCATCATCAGAATTTATATTCGTGTGTCGAAAGTGGGATTTCTATATATTTCCAATTGACTGGTGTGAGAACCAAAATTAGATAGGGCCTATTGTTGTGATTTGGCACCAAAAATGTGATTTTTGACTATGTATCAAAGTTATTAATTTAAAATGCTAATCAACTAATTGATTGATGGTTGTGTTGTTTGATTATTGTTTGAATAATTAAATGTTGAACCTTTAACCAAATTGGTCAAATATTGAACTGTATTGGAAATTGATTGCAAATGCATGCATATACATGTGTATACATTGAACAGGTCATAGCAAGGAGGCTAGAGAAGAGGAATAAAATTGTTTGCCCGACAAATAGGTACATGTTTATTGTATTTCTTGAGTTTTGGGTGATTTTGTGAGCCGCTTGGCTTTTGCTTTTTCTTTTGGATTGAAGAAGGCCATGAGAGGCTATATGAAATATCCCGAAGTCCCCGGTGCAGGGGAGGTTATGGCGAAATTTTTCGAAAATTTAGGGTGTTAGCCAAATTTTTGAAAAATTTGAAAAGTTCTTAGAAACTAAAAAGTTGAAGAACTTAAGCCGTAGTCAAAATAATGAAAGTAGAGTTGGTTAATCAAACCACTTTTGACTTTGTTCCTTTTCGGGGACGAAAAGTTTTAAGTGGGGGAGATTGTAATAACCCAGAAATTCTGTGCCAATTTAAAATTTTTATTTTGGCAATTTTGATGAATTTTGAATATTTAAAATGAATTATTTTAAATAATAATGACGAGAAATTTATTTTGAATAGAATTCGAACGTATATCTTATATAGATCGTCGTTAGAATATAAATAATTATTTTAAATTATAAAAGGAATTGAAAATGGCGCGGTAGTTCGATAATTCGATTTCAAACGAATGTACAGGATTCAAAATAAACCGGAATTTAGCGAAACCAAAAATAATTGAATCCATATGAGAATATCATTCCAACGAATCCGAAAAAACAAAATTTCATAGCGGGAATCAAAAGATATGTCCAATGAATTTTCAGAATAGCCGCTATGGAATTCTGGCCTTTAAAAATAGCCAGTTTGCAAACGACCACGGATTTCGACGAAACCACTTTTGTTGGATCCGTGATGTCAAGTTATTGCTAGATTCCAATTTTCATAATTTTTCAAATCAATATGTGAGCGTGGCGAAGTTAAACGTGGTTTGACAGTTTAAGTTAATTTGGGTCGATCAGAAAATGGCCATTTTTCAAACGGCCTCGGAATTTGACGAAATTAGTTTTGTTAGGACCGTATCGTCAATACAAATCTAGAAAATATATTTTTTCTGGAATTTTTAGAGGCTATATGTGGCCCTGGTAATTTGAAATGTGTGTTTAAATTGAATATATACTGATTTATATTTTAATTTGACTGGAAACTAATCGTAACGATCAAATTGACCTACGAAACATATCCCATTGTGTTCGGAATGGGGGTATTATGCTAGGGACGACAATCGTTGGGTTCGATTCGGGGTTCGAATAAAAAAGTAACTATTAGATTGAAAATAAAATAAAATAATAATATAAAATAATTATATAAACCTCCCTCATTCCCTCTATAAACAGTCAACGCCTCTTTTCCCTCTTCCCCCTTCATTCGTTCCATACCAGACGAAATTAAGAAGAAAAAAACCGCAACAGACCCGTCGCGTCCCCCGCTTCCACCGACGCTCCATCGACCTCGCCCCCCTCCGCCTCCAATAGCCTCCATCGCCTTTCCCTCTCCTTCTCAGCCCAAATCCGAACCAAAAATCCCCACCCCACAGACCCGTTCAAACCCGATTTCAGAAGGGGGATCACGATAGGTGCTGTCGCCAGCGGTGCGGGGTGTAACACCCCACGTCCGTTAGTGTCACTCACAAAGGGAATGCACTAAGTTCTGTGGAGCATTTGGGGTAAAATATGCAGATAAATCACAAGACAGACAGAAATTAAACAGCGGAAAATAAAACTTTGCTTTATTGATAAAATAGTTTGTACAAAGATTTCTTTACAATATCAGAGTATCATTTGTCTTACAAAATAAAGAAGCATAAAACAATATTTATATTCCCCAGTTTCAGCAAGAGCCAGCCATAGCATCTGAAAAGAGAGTCCAAGCAAAACTTCAACAAATCTTCAAGCTGGGAAAGAGTGACAGTCCAACTTAACTTGAGCTATACTATTCCCTCCTTTACTACCTGGGGGGGGGGGGACGGAAGAAAATAAGACGAAAGAAAAACAGAGTCAGTCATAAAGCCTGAGTAAGTTCAGTAACTTCTAGCATGTGAACATGGAAAACAGAACGACATGAATTAACAGAATACAAGATAACACCATGATGATAGGGTTGGCAAGATTTGACAAGATTAACACAAGATATGCTAAGCTAATATAAACTGGATATGCTCTAATACTTTCGCCACTTCGCTATTTCCTTGTTATACAGATTTCTATTATCTCTGCACCACCTAACTAATGTCCTAACTAGTAATGATAACGTGATCCCAATCCCTGTATTTTCCATCGCCTTCAGGCATAAATTTATTGTTTATTACCTAGATTTAATCTAGGGTTTTCTATCAAGTGCTTTCTAGATTCAACTAGAGTTTTTCGCTATCTGCTGAACGCTTTTCGGATTCAAGGTTTATGCCACCTAGTTCAACTAGGGATTATGCTACTTGTCGAACGATGCCCCCAAGTCTTAGGACACACTACCTAAAGTGGTATATGTTCCTATACTTCCCCACGCATGTATCGCGAATCGTTATCGCTTGTCTAGATGCACATGTCCTGTAATGTGCGACCCGAGTCCTGTGTCAGGGCAAATCAAGGAATACAGAACTCGGTCGGGAGCTTTCAGATATCTGCCGATGCAGATGCTAAGGTCTGTTTTTATTCCAGTGGCTATGGTCCCACTTGACCCCTCCCTCAACTAATGAAAGGCACACCTTGTAAAATGAGAACTATACGCCGGCCCCCGGTGCCCCACTATCCTATGGCCATCCTCAACCATAACTAGATAACAAGTATATGGTCTTTTGGAGTTCTCCGCCTTTCCGCTTCACGTATCTCGATTGACTCAAGATGGATGGTAGACGACGAGTCGCTATCACAGGGCTACCGATTGCTCGCCGAATCACGCCGGTCCATCCTAGTCTTTAGGTTGCCATGTATTGCAACCAAGGCATACCCCTGGTTCTTCTACGCAGACCTTAACCTCTGTGGGCCCAGGCGGATCATCTGCAGCCTCACAGAGGGATACCAAGAGTCTTCTCACGTCCCCTCAAAGTCTCGGGCTTCGTAACCCAATTCGTTGGAGCCTCCTTTTTACTTAGACGGACATTCGCTGCTTCCCGTGTTATACTAAGAATTACTACTTAGTTTTACTAACTAAGATTTACCACTTAGTTTCCAGAATCGTTGTTTTCTTAACTAAGGTTTACTACTTAGTTCTCTTTCCCGTCAATTTGGATTGGTTAAGTGTCATTAGTCAATTCGAGCCAACTTAACCCTCTTCATTTATCCTGTTAAGCTGGTTAAGTGTCATCAGCAATTCATGTTGACTTAACCCTACCACAAACCAAGTTATATTGGTTAAATATTTCTTATTACTTAACCCTACCCCTTCATCCTGTATTGGTTAAGTGTTCCTTTTTAACTTAACCTTGCCCGTCTGTTTTAACTAACATGTTATTAATGGTTAAGTATTATCCCTTCATGTTTTAGACTTAACCTCATTCCTTTATCACAACCTGATGGTTAAGTGTTCAGGTTTACTTAACCCTACGGTCTAGCCCAGCTAACATATCAAAATTGGCTAAGTGTATTAGATTTTACTTAACCCCAACCTCTAGTCTAGTTAACATATTAATTTGGCTAAGTGTATTAACTTTACTTAACCCCTACAAGTCTCGTTTTGCTACCTTGAGTTTGGTTAAGTGTCTCTATGGGCTTAGCCCTCCCATTCTAGCTTAACTGTGTTAAGTTGGTTAAGTGTTCCTATGGACTTAACCCTCCCATTCTAGCTTAACTGTGTTAAGTGTCAGTCTGAACCTAACCCCACCCATCAGTCTAGTTATCATGTTGAACTGGTTAAGTGTCTTAGTTAACTCAACCCTACCATTCTTGTTCTAGCTTTAACTAAATAAATTAAAGCCGCTACCACTCACATTAGACAGGTATTGTTGCGACTACTGGATGTGCCGGTTGGTTCCGAGCAGGTTTACATCGCAACTCAGTCTAACCTCGGGCTAGGCATATTCGTGTTTTCTAAGTTCAAAGGGTTTCAATTTATTTTCAAATCAAGTTTTGAAAGTAACCATCCCGTTCGTCGGATCAGTTAGGGATAGCCAGGGAGAGCAGGAAACTTGTATTTTCCAAACCCAAGCCTAGACACTATCCTCTCTGTCACCCTAGAACTTTCTGGTGTGTCATTAAAAGAGATGTCGTTAATAAACCTTTAATTTGTCTAAATTTATATTTCCTCATTCAGGCCAAATTCTAAAAGTAAATTATTTCTAATTTACTTATTTCCTAATTACTTTTTTAATGTAAATTGTCTACATTCATTCTTATGGCTCATTTCCCCTTCTAAATCATATTTATGCTTTTTTTTATGTGGACTATACCAAGTTAAGTGTCACTAACCATGATTTTGCTAAACCTGCCAATTACTCCCAATTATGTCCAATTTCACATTTATACCAATATACTTACCGTGCCAAATTAGCTAATCCAATTCCGATTCCACATTCTAATTCAAGACTTATTACTCTAGTTCACTATTTATGTAAATGCTAGATTTACACGTCAATACTAGATTCAAATTACACATCTTATAATTCAAGTCAAATTTATCCAATTTGCATTTCTATGAACATGCCATAATACATGTTCCCAATTTATGCCAATTTCCAAGTTAAACTACGTTTTTAGTAAATTTCATATTTTGCCCAAACCGCATTCCCACCGTTCGTATAATCGTGATTCAGTCTAGATTATAAATAAAGCTAGGTTCGTAGAAAATAGGGAATGAACCAAAGATGCTATGCAAAAGATAGACATACTAACTGGCATAAAAAGGGTTGAATAACGACGTTGGTTCAAGAACATGGGTAGACCTTACTTAATAGGTAAATTCCCAAGGTCTAAAATCAAAGAAAACCAAGAATAGACAGAATAGAGACGTAGGTTCAAGAACATGGGTAGACCTAACTTAATAGGTAAATTCCCAAGGTCTAAAACCAAAGAAAACCAAGAATAGACAGAATAGATGATCGGGTTTAGACCCAATTTCATAGTCACAAAACTTAAGCAACACTTTCCTAGTCATGAATCACAGGTGTTTAATCACAGATGTCCTTGTTATGTCATAGGCAATAGTTTATATTTCCTAATCAAAGGCATAGGCTTAGTCAAGGAAATAATCCTCATAGTCACAGTCATAGGCAATGTTCATAGTCATAGGCAATGTCCATAGTCATAGGCAATGTTCATAGTCATAGGCAAATGTTCATAGTCATAGGCATATGGTTTTAAGGTCCATAGTTTCATAGTCACGGTCTTATTTGTCCTCGAATCATAACAGTTCTTAATTAGGTTCAAGAGTATTGGCACTGATTCGAATAGAGAGAGAGAGAGATTTGGCATATTCTTTTATTCCTTTAATTTCATGTCACGAACAGAGAAAAACGTTCAAATCTAGAAATAACTGACTTACAGAGATTAGATTAGAATAGAAAGGAGGCGTTGCTATGATTCGTGCGACGTTTAGCCTTTAATCCTTATCTTGAAGCTTTGAATCACTTCTAGACAACTTGAGCAGCATAACCTTGCCTTGGATTTTCGTATTATCTTCTTATTTTTATTTATATATTTTCTCAGAGGCAGCATAAAGATAGAAAAGAATTGTGAATAGAGAAGAAGACCAGGGCTGTTTATATAGTGTAGAATTCAATGAATCTGGTCAGAAGGGCGTCCAAATACAGAGAAACGAATCTGGTTCAGGAAGCTGGAAAAAGCGGAGGGTGGGGGGGTCGACCCCCAGGTCGACTACCCAGTCGACCTGGGTGCCTTGGGTGGGAAAATTCCCGCCCAGCCCAATCTGGGTCTGTTTTGAATTTCGAACTCGTTTTTCTGAACTGTTTTGAAATTTGAACTTCGCTGAATCTTCCGGAGGCCATATCTTCCTCATACGGACTCCGATTTACGCAAACTTGGACTCGTTTTCATGCAGAATTCCGAGGCGAACGCAATGGCATAGCCCGTTTCCCTTGATTTTGATTTTAACTTATAATTCTGCCTTGATTTGTGAATCTTAGCGTTACAGAATTACGGGGTGTTACATTCTCCCCCACTTAAAAGGATTTCGTCCCCGAAATCTTCAAGTTAGGAAGAATGTGTCCTACCATCCAATCACCCATCTAATCAACCATTCAATCACAAGCATTCATTGTCCTTAAAAGATTTCTAATGCTTTCATGTTCATATGCATAGTGTGTGTATATGTCTTTATCTAATGCAAAATCAGGCGGTCTACTGATTCAGTTGACCTTCTTAATGCAAATCATGTCAGTGCCATGCGTCCAATCATGTATGCAAGCATCCCTAGTTATGTAAATACTACATGTGTGCATAGCCATTCATCCATATGCAACATCCATATAATAACATATCAGGCTCAACTTACAAACAAATACATTCCTTTAAATGCAATATGAAAGCGTCCGAACTGATCTAGTGCCTAATACGTATGCACATGCATTCACGAGCAACCATTAGCAGCCACTTGCAACCACCAACCATAACATGTTTCAAACACATGTTTACATCCATTGGCTTCTACCTAAGGATCGAGGATACGACCTAGAGGATATACTTTGGAAAGAGAGAAACAATTATGCGTAAAGCTCCTACCAAAGAAATCAAGGATGCACCCTTAAGAAAAAGGGTATGATGCTAGTATCTAGCCTTCTTGAGCTTTACTCTATTGTATCCTAACTAACTTAACTTCACGATTGTGAAGTTCCTGACCTCCATTTCCAAAATAAACAGATGTCAATCACGGTGCCAAGTATATGTACTAAGATGATTAGAGGTCTCCCTCTCATCCACCATGCCATAACTATAAGGGTCGAAAGGTTACTACGTGCTCTTTAGAGTGCCTGTCACAACTACTCATCTCTCACGCAACCCATCCTAGTCGAACTCGACATTCCTCAAGTACAAGCCCCAAAGGCCTAAACCAATATCAGACAAGCACCCAAGGAATATCTCCTCCGAATTTAGACGATCTATGTGAGATGACATAAGCAAACTCGATAGCTATTCTCAAATCCCTACTAACCAAAAATAAACTGGTCGGACCACCAATTGGATTTGAGACTCTAGTGGGATCCTTTTACTATACAAGTGCTATGGTGCAGAGACTCAGCTATGGAAGTGGGTATGAACAAATGCGAAGCGCTAAAACCGAAAGAGTTCGGACAGAAATCTAAACTCTTCCAACAGAACTTTACTACCTTCCTCCTAGGTGTGCTTAGTGGTGAAAGTATATACTTGCCCTTCTGAAAATCTTGTTCCTCGTTCTTGCCCTTGTCCTTAATTATATGCCCTATCATACCCTAGTAAAGATACTTCCTCTTATCTTAGGTTTTATAATTTCTTCCTCCTTTGTGAGCTAAATCTACATCCATGAATTTCTCATCCTAAGGTTGTGCTCCTTTGCCAAACTCCTCATCCCCTTCCGTGTGTAGTCATGTTGACAAATCTCTCGAAAGCTGCTTCCATCGTACAGAAAACCCTATAAGCTTGAAGGAAAACTGGCCGTAGGTGAAACAACTACGGCTATGGATGGAAGTCGGGGCATTACTTCGCCCATCGATGAGGTTAACTCCCAGAAAGCCAGGAGCCCCAGAGACTCAAGAAAGAAGGAGACAAGTATTCAAACAGAGGAAGAGAAGATAATGTGTAGGGCTTTGGGGAATATGCCTTTAAAACAAATCTTTTCTTTTGAAAATGCTTCTTTTAAAACTGTTTTGAAAATAATTTTTCAAATCCTTTATCTGATCTGGTAACCTTCAACTCTGATACCACGTGTAACACCCCATGTCCGTTAGTGTCACTCACAAAGGGAATGCACTAAGTTCTGTGGAGCATTTAGGGTAAAAGATGCAGATAAATTACAAGACAGACAGAAATTAAACAGCGGAAAATAAAACTTTGCTTTATTGATAAAATAGTTTGTACAAAGATTTCTTTACAATATCAGAGCATCATCTGCCTTACAAAATAAAGAAGCATAAAACAATATTTATATTCCCCAGTTTTAGCAAGAGCCAGCCATAGCATCTGAAAAGAGAGTCCAAGCAAAACTTCGACAAGTCTTCAAGCTGGGAAAGAGTGACGGTCCAACTTAACCTGAGCTATACTATTCCCTCCTTTACTACCTGGGGGGGGGGGGGACGGAAGAAAAGAAGACGAAAGAAAAACAGAGTCAGACATAAAGCCTAAGTAAGTTCAGTAACTTCTAGCATGTGAACATGGAAAACAGAATGACATGAATTAACAGAATACAAGATAACACCATGATGATAGGGTTGGCAAGATTTGACAAGATTAACACAAGATATGCTAAGCTAAGATAAACTGGATATGCTCTAATACTTTCCCCGCTTCGCTATTTCCTTGTTATAAAGATTTCTATTATCTCTGCACCACCTAACTAATGTCCCAACTAGTAACGATAACGTTATCCCAGTCCCTGTATTTTCCATCGCCTTCAGGCATACATTTATTGTTTATTACCTAGATTTAATCTAAGGTTTTCTATCAAGCGCTTTCTAGATTCAACTAGAGTTTTTCGCTATCTGCTGAACGCTTTTCGGATTCAAGGTTTATGCCACCTAGTTTAACTAGGGATTATGCTACTTGTCGAACGATGCCCCCAAGTCTTAGGACGCACTACCTAAAGTGGTATATGTTCCTATACTTTCCCACGCATGTATCGCGAATCGTTATCGCTTGTCTAGATGCACATGTCCTGTAATGTGCGACACGAGTCCTGTGTCAGGGCAAATCAAGGAATACAGAACTCGGTCGGGAGCTTTCAGATATCTGCCGATGCAGATGCTAAGGTCTGTTTTTATTCCAGTGGCTATGGTCCCACTTGACCCCTCCCTCAACTAATGAAAGGCACACCTTGTAAAATGAGAACTATACGCCGGCCCCCGGTGCCCCACTATCCTATGGCCATCCTCACCCATAACTAGATAGCAAGTATATGGTCTTTTGGAGTTCTACGCCTTTCCGCTTCACGTATCTCAATTGACTCAAGATGGATGGTAGACGACGAGTCGCTATCACAGGGCTACCGTTTGCTTGCCGAATCACGCTGGTCCATCCTAGTCTTTAGGTTGCCATGTATTGCAACCAAGGCATACCCCTGGTTCTTCTACGCAGACCTTAACCTCTGTGGGCCCAGGCGTATCATCTACAGCCTCACAGAGGGATACCAAGAGTACCCTCACGTCCCCTCGAAGCCTCGAGCTTTGTAACCCAATTCGTTGGAGCCTCCTTTTTACTCAGACGGACATTCGTTGCTTCCCGTGTTATACTAAGAATTACTACTTAGTTTTACTAACTAAGATTTACCACTTAGTTTCCAGAATCGCTGTTTTCTTAACTAAGGTTTACTACTTAGTTCTCTTTCCCGTCAATTTGGATTGGTTAAGTGTCATTAGTCAATTCGAGCCAACTTAACCCTCTTCATTTATCCTGTTAAGCTGGTTAAGTTTCATCTGCAATTCACGTTGACTTAACCCTACCACAAACCAAGTTATATTGGTTAAATATTTCTTATTACTTAACCCTACCCCTTCATCCTGTATTGGTTAAGTGTTCCTTTTTAACTTAACCTTGCCCGTCTATTTTAACTAACATGTTATTAATGGTTAAGTATTATCCCTTCATGTTTTAGACTTAACCTCATTCCTTTATCACAACCTGATGGTTAAGTGTTCAGGTTTACTTAACCCTACGGTCTAGCCCAGCTAAAATATCAAAATTGGCTAAGTGTATTAGATTTTACTTAACACCAACCTCTAGTCTAGTTAACATATTAATTTGGCTAAGTGTATTAACTTTACTTAACCCCTACAAGTCTTGTTTTGCAACTTTGAGTTTGGTTAAGTGTCTCTATGGACTTAGCCCTCCCATTCTAGCTTAACTGTGTTAAGTTGGTTAAGTGTTCCTATGGACTTAATCCTCCCATTCTAGCTTAACTGTGTTACGTGTCAGTCTGAACCTAACCCCACCCATCAGTCTAGTTATCATGTTGAACTGGGTAAGTGTCTTAGTTAGCTTAACCCTACCATTCTTGTTCTAGCTTTAACTAAATAAATTAAAGCCGCTACCACTCACATTAGACAGGTATTGTTGCGACTACTGGATGTGCCGGTTGGTTCCGGGCAGGTTTACATCGCAACTCAGTCTAACCTCGGGCTAGGCATATTCGTGTTTTCTAAGTTCAAAGGGTTTCAATTTATTTTCAAATCAAGTTTTGAAAGTAACCATCCCGTTCGTCGGATCAGTTAGGGATAGCCAGGGAGAGCAGGAAACTTGTATTTTCCAAACCCAAGCCTAGACACTATCCTCTCTGTCACCCTAGAACTTTCTGGTGTGTCATTAAAAGAGATGTCGTTAATAAACCTTTAATTTATCTAAATTTATATTTCCTCATTCAGGCCAAATTCTATAAGTAAATTATTTCTAATTTACTTATTTCCTAATTACTTTTTTAATGTAAATTGTCTACATTCATTCTTATGGCCCATTTCCCCTTCTAAATCATATTTATGCTTTTTGGTATGTGGACTATACCAAGTTAAGTGTCACTAACCATGATTTTGCTAAACCTGCCGATTACTCCCAAATATGTCCAATTTTACATTTATGCCAATATACTTACCGTGCCAAATTTGCTAATCCAATTCCGATTCAACATTCTAATTCTAGACTTATTACTCTAGTTCACTATTCATGTAAATGCTAGATTTACACGTCAATACTAGATTCAAATTACACATCTTATAAATCATGTCAAATTTATCCAATTTGCATTTCTATGAACATGACATAATACATGTTCCCAATTTATGCCAATTTCCAAGTTAAACTACGTTTTTAGTAAATTTCATATTTTGCCCAAACCGCATTCCCACCATTCGTATAATCGTGATTCAGTCTAGATTATAAATAAAGCTAGGTTCGTAGAAAATAGGGAATGAACCAAAGATGCTATGCAAAAGATAGACATACTAACTGGCATAAAAAGGGTTGAATAACGACGTCGGTTCAAGAACATGGGTAGACCTAACTTAACAGGTAAATTCCCAAGGTCTAAAACCAAAGAAAACCAAGAATAGACATAATAGAGACGTAGGTTCAAGAACATGGGTAGACCTAACTTAATAGGTAAATTCCCAAGGTCTAAAACCAAAGAAAACCAAGAATAGACAGAATAGATGATCGGGTTTAGACCCAATTTCATAGTCACAAAACTTAAGCAACACTTTCCTAGTCATGAATCACAGGTGTTTAATCACAGATGTCCTTGTTATGTCATAGGCAATAGTTTATATTTCCTAATCAAAGGCATAGGCTTAGTCAAGGAAATAATCCTCATAGTCACAGTCACATTCACAGGCAATGTTCATAGTCATAGGCAATGTCCATAGTCATAGGCAATGTTCATAGTCATAGGAAAATGTTCATAGTCATAGGCATATGGTTTTAAGGTCCATAGTTTCATAGTCACGGTCTTATTTGTCCTCGAACCATAACAGTTCTTAATTAGGTTCAAGAGGATAGGCACTGATTCGAATAGAGAGAGAGAGAGATTTGGCATATTCTTTTATTCCTTTAATTTCATGTCACGAACAGAGAAAAACGTTCAAATCTAGAAATTACTGACTTACAGAGATTAGATTAGAATAGAAAGGAGGCGTTGCTATGATTCGTGCGACGTTTAGCCTTTAATCCTTATCTTGAAGCTTTGAATCTCTTCTAGACAACTTGAGCAGCATAACCTTGCCTTGGATTTTCGTATTACCTTCTTATTTTTATTTATTTATATATTTTCTTAGAGGCAGCATAAGGATAGAAAAGAATTGTGTATAGAGAAGAAGACCAGGGCTGTTTATATAGTGTAGAAGTCAACGAATCTGGTCAGAAGGGCGTCCAAATACAGAGAAACGAATCTGGTTCAGGAAGCTGGAAAAAGCTGGGGGGGGGGGGGGGGGTTGACCCCTAGGTCGACTACCTAGTCGACCTGGGTGCACCGGGTCGACTACCCAGTCGACCTGGGTGCCTTGGGCGGGAAATTCCCGCCCAGCCCAATCTGGGTCTGTTTTGAATTTCGAACTCGTTTTTCTGAACTGTTTTGAAATTTGAACTTCGCTGAATCTTCCGAAGGCCATATCTTCCTCATACGGACTCCGATTTACGCAAACTCGGACTCGTTTTCATGTAGAATTCCAAGACGAACGCAATGGCGTAGCCCGTTTCCCTTGATTTTGATTTTAACTTTTAATTCTACCTTGATTTGTGAATCTTAGCATTACAGAATTACGGGGTGTTACAAGGGGTGTCGCTGCTCCGCCTCACGTGGGCCCCTCTAATGGAGCTCCGGTGCTCCGCAAACGGCGATGGATGAAATCGGCGCAGGTTGGGTTCCGCGAGGCTTTGCTATGGAGTAGAAAGAAGGAATGGCCTGGATTTCTGAACGTGAAGAAAGGTCTTGAGTGATTTTTTTATTTTATTTGTTTATTTGTTTTAAAACTGAAAAGTTTTGATTTTTAAATTGATAAAAGTTTGATTTTTATAGATGTTAATTTTAATTTTTTTTCTTCATGGTAAGAGTTGTGATTTTTAGCTAGATTTTTCTAGAGTGTAAAGGTTAAATTTTTATAGTTAAGAAAGGTTTGGTTTTTATTAAGTTAAAGCCATGAGGTTTTAAAAATATAAAAGACCCTTGTTTTAAAATAAAAATAAAAGAAGAGATTTTTAATATGAAGTAGAGTATTAAAAATATAATTTTTATATAATAGAAAGGTTAAAAATATAATTTTTATATAATAGAAAGGTTAAAAATATAATTTTATATAATAGAAAGGTTAAAAATATAATTTTTATAAGATAGAGAATATTAAAATACAATTTTTATATATGTAGGATAATAAAAATATAAATTTTACTATATGAGAAGTGAAATAAAAATATAATCTTTGCAGTATAGGAAGATAAAAATACGACCTTTTTATGGATGTAGGTTATAAAAATATAATTTTTATATATATAGTGATGTAAAAATATAATTTTTATGATATGCATAACCATATAAAACTAGGATTTTTATAATGTAAACATTGTGTTAAGAATGCGATTTTGACACATATGGAAATAAAAATATAATTTTTATTATGAACAGTGGGGAAGGACTGCATTGGAAGTCCAAACAGATCCAGACGGTTCAGCAGTTCAAAAGCAAAGCACGGCGGAGTGGAACCCTCTATGAGAACTTCTCACCTTTAATTTAATTTTTCTAGTTGAAAATATATACTAGGATGCAGACGGTGTTTAGTAGCACCCGACATCCGTCGTCCACAGACCTTCGACGGCTTGTATGCTTGTTTGTTTGATTTTGATGTGTAGTTGATTGTGTGATGTGATGTGAAATGAAATAAAATATTTATATAGTTAAAAATATTTTATAGTTAAAAATAGAATTTTTAACGTGTATTTAAAACAAATATTTATAAACAAATCGGAGATTTGTTTATATACACTGATTTGATTGATATTGATTGGGACGATAAATTTTACACATCGCCCAACTGCACAAATAAAAACTGTGTTTGATTGATTGAAACCCCACACGGGTATTGGGATGATATATGGCATACACTAGTCCCAATGATTAGTTGTATGTCAATCGATTGATTGACAGGCTGTATAAGCGTCGAATATTTATATTTAATGCTTATACAGTGTAGAATGCACTCTGGATGATGGTTGATCATTTATCGTTGCTATTATATACATGTGTTGTAGAAAATCCATATAATTCACATTGATTGGGCCTCATTCCAGTTTTGAAATAGAATATGCGAATAGAAATATTTGAAAAGAGTTTTGAAATAGAATATCTGAATAGAAATATTTGAAAAGAGATATTTGAAATGGAATATTGGAAAATAGAAATATATGAAGCCGTGTAGATTAGATTGACGCCATTTTGACGTGAACGATATATATATCGATTTTATTCATTTTTAAATGAATATTGAAAAGTGGTTTCAATAATCGAATATTTTAAAATTGAATTGAATAGGAATTCAAATCGAATTAAAATTGAATTGAATAGAATTCAAATCGAATTGAAATTGAATTGAATAGAAAATGAATTCGAATTGAATTGAATAGATTTGAAATTCGAATTATATTGAAATGAATTGATATTCGAATTAAATTGAAATTGAATTGAAATCGATTTGAAATGAAATTAAAACGGATTTATATTGGAATATTCAATTTTGATTTGAAATTGAATATGAAGTTGAAATCGTTTTGAAAACGAATTTAAAATGATTTATAAAATATGTTTTAAAAGGAAATCGACGAAATATATATTATATATATAATATAATGGTCTGAATAGAACGTGCCGCGCTGCGGCAGTTCGTGAATTTCGACCATTGACTTCGAACGGACATTACGGGAGATCCGACCGTCGGATTCTCCTAAAACCGGAACCGTTGGGTTCGTATCGAAAAGAGATTTCTAACGAATATTAGAAATTAGAAATCTAACGGTTGGATTTGGAATTATGTCCAAATCAAATGTGGAAAAGGTCGTTGTAAGTGCATCGATGGCCATTGATGGAAATCGACTGTACGGGCCTTGATAAAATTATTAAAAATAGTAATAATTTGTGTAAAATCATAAGAAATGATTTGTGAAAAATTGGGATGAAAAACTCCATATTTGAAAAGATAAAAATAGTTTTTTATCGAAATGAACTAGTTTCGAACTAGAATAATAATTTATTTATTCTTAAATAAATAAATGGGATTTGAAATGGTTTTAAAAGTAACCAGGATTTCCAATAATTGAATTGGAATGGATTTGAATCGAAATTATTCTTGGAATATTTCGGTGTTGGATTTCGTGATTATACAGATATTGTTATGGAAATTTGAAAGATATATTAATATCGTTATTTACATTACGATATTTGTTGGTCGTTGAATTTGATATTAAATATATGCCGATATATTTTCTATTCAGAGCCTTGTATTTAATATCAAATGTGATTTGGGTTTGTCGTGAATGGTGTCTTCACTAACACTGTTCTTGAACCCAGTTGAGAAAAGATTAAATCTTTTATTTAGATTTAATGAAGTATACCAATTAAATAGTATTTAATTGGAATTGAATTTGAATTTAATTGATTTTTGGGTTTATCGTGAACGGTGTTTTAAATAACATTTGTTCTTTAACCCGACAATTAATGGAATGTGATTTTGGGTTGTCGTGAACGGTATCTTTAATAATACTGTTCTTAGACCCAATGGAGTTAAGAAAATCAGAAATTGACTAAAGATTAGTTAAGTTGAATGGTTTCTTGGGTATTGATCTGATGTTTGTTTCGGCCTTTTGGGTTATTACTTAGGAAATTGTTCACTTGCTAATTTACGGTTAAAGTCTGGTGGAAATGAAGTTCGACTTTGGGTTTATCGTGAACCGTGTTTTAAGTGACATTGGTTCTTTAACCCAGTTAAAGATTAAAACTAAGTGGAGTTTTAATGAATCTTTAATTAGATTGAAATGATCGAGAATGGAGTATCACCAGTTTTGCTCCAGGCGATAGTTAAATCTTTAATTAGATTGAAATGATCGAGAATGGGGTATCACCAGTTTTGCTCCAGGCGATAGTTAAATCTTTAATTAGATTTGAACGTGAAATGGTAATTGAATTTACCGATAACACCGTGGTGTTAGATATGAAGTATGACCAGTTTTACTTCATGGGATGAATAGGTTGGGATTGGGAAATAAAATAAATGATTACTTCGGTGTGGTTCGCTAATCCCGACTAGTTTGAATTGATATTCAAAAGAAGATTAAAGAATAAATTTAAAGAATTTATCTTTGATAAAATTAATGGGAACCTTTCCCAAAGAATAAGAATATTTGAATAAAAGAGTATTCTGAATTGGAATGAAGCGTATGTTGTGTTTGTGTAACACATGTTTATTATACGTGAGTTTATTCAGAAAGACCGGGTTTATCCCATTCTGAATAATTGAATCGTCGATAAGTCGAAGATGAAGACGGTGGTCGAAGACCGGAAGTCTTCACATCGTTTGGGTGATTACTGACTATCTTGATTGGGATGTACACCCAAGATGAGGGAATCAGTTGGTGATCGTCCAGACGTACTTGGAGATCGATGGATATGCAAGGAAAATGCCTCTGGTTTCGTTCAAACCCAGAACGGACTTGTAAATGGACTGTGTGTCTGACATTGGATTTCATTCTGTGTGACTGATATCGGTTGCATAGAGTGGTTTGCCTGTGTGGCATGCTAAGATGCAAATGATCAAGGCTTCTGTTGAAAAGCAGAGTCTTGTGGTTGATGATCAAAGCACGGCCTTTGTGGCGTAGCTTTGTGTAACGTGAATTCGCGAGCCTCACACCCCGGTTGTGAACCAGAAACGGGAGAGGACTTCAGGGAGGGCATGCATTTCCTTCTAGCTAGGGTGGTGTCAGTGACCTACCAGCCCTGACATTTATATACTTCTCACCTGTGTGGTTGTGGCTGTTGCGAGGCGCCTTGGATATATCGGTGACTATGTGAAGCCGATGGAGTCATTCGTTGGCTCATTTTCGCCCCAAAGGGCGGGGGAACACAGTGTTCAGGCATTTTAATCCACATCGGTGGACCGGCCCTGACGATCCAAGGGTCACTCGAGCTCTGATCCTGAGATATGGTAGGCTAGATTGTCTCGAATCAGTAGAGGACGATCCCTTGCCTCGGTTCGCAGATGGAATTCCAACTTCCAAATACGTGACTTTGCTATTTTGATTGCATAACCTATATATGGCGACATAGTGGTATGGGGCATTCATGCCGCCTATGATTGATACTTATGATTTGAAATGATTTCTTCACTTATAGCAATAATAAAAGATTTGTTTTAACGTATCAAGCATTCTTTGGCTATTATAAGGTAAAACCCTATCCTCTGGTTTGTGTTGCATTGTGTGATGGGACCTGGGTCTTATAATAGCTTCATTTTTCTTTATTTAGCATTGCGCTGTTGTTTCATGCACTGGTATTCTTGGGGGGAAACCCGTTCCGTGTTATACGGCGTGGTCCCTTGATTTACCTAACTTTAAAATAAAGATTAATAACTGTTTCAGTTCTCACACCAGTCACATGACTGACCTGGAGTTTATTGTTTTAACCTAAACTCTGGGTGCCCTTATTTTCGACACGGGTAGCTAGTAGTTTTGGTTTTGCAGATTTATATTCACAGGATCCTGGTTTACAGCTAGAAGGATATCCGGAAAGCTTTGTATCCTCATATCTCATTCAGTTGTGTTTTGTATTAATTTCCGCTGCTATGTAATGTACTGTAATCTATGATATTTTATAATGTGTAATATTTATTTGTTTATACTCTGTATATTCATGTAATCTGATGAAATTGTTGTAAAGAACAATGAAATGTTCTTCTGTTTGTGTTATGGTGTGGTTTGTTCTCAATTCAATCCGGCCTTTCCTTACCGGGGAAGTTCGGGTCATTTCATTTTGTCACTCCTTTTGAACAACTTTACTAATTTTGTGAAAAATGATAACAAGTTGAAATTGAATCGTACTTTAAGCATGGCATATCCCCTATTAGTTAGGAGTATAAACCATCAAATTTAGATTTCAATCTCCACTTAATTACCATAATCATATGTAGATGAAGAGGTAATTAGTGAGCATATAAACAAGCATAGCCTATGTGGTGTCAACACTATAGGCTATCAAACTCAATAATGAACACAAAAACGATAACCATCAACATGAATTAAAGCACACAAACAGATCATGAATAAATAAGTATATTGAAACTACGTGAATAAAGAGAGCTTCATTATCCCTAAGTTGTAGGGATTTAGCCTCTCATGTTTGTTATTTTAACAACAAATGTATTTTGCAACATGAAATAAATAAAAGAAAATGCAAACTAAATAACTAAAACTACGACTAATCTACTTGCATAAAAGAAAATAAAATGTAAATAAAAACGACAAATGAAGATTGCATTAAAACCAGAGATTACAAAAACAATGGCTAAGAAGCCATGGAAGAAAAATAGAGGTTTTTATTTCAGCCTCCATTCTAAACTAGAAATCCAAGATGCCTTTTACATTCACATACATGGGTTATTTATACATGACTAAACCCTAATTCACTTTTTGCGTGCTACCAAGAATGCCCCCTCCTTAAGCTTCATTTTGTCTTTAGCAATAATGATTCATGAAGCCATAATTTTTGTCCCCACTAAAGAAGGAGTGAGAGTGAGTGGGGTCCTCCATTAATCCTCTATTTGAATTGATTCCCTTTTCATTAATTGATTTCCCTTTTCATTTTTTTGGGCAAGGCATTGATTTCCTCCTTTTTCCTTTGTATGCATATATATCTTTATGAAGTCCTCTTCTACATGCATCTAATTTCTGCAAAAATATAAAAAATGTCCAATTAAACATTCTCAAAATAATACAAGCACAAAAATGACCATTTTCCCCCTATATGATGATAAATGCGTGATGTTTTGAAATCAATTCGATTATTGTTCAAACATAATAAAATACCCATATATGACATTTATTAGCACTAAACAAGAATAAATATGTGAATATAAAGGTGCATATTTACATGCACATCAGCAACCAAGTTTACAACCCTCAATTCTAGAAATACTTATACTTCTCCATCTTTTCAAATATAAACTTCTGGGATTGACACTAAAATTTCTATATTAAGTTGTGCAACTTATACTTACTTAGTACTAGAACTTAATTCTAACTTAACTAATTAGCTACCTCTATTACTCCAGGGTTATTACTTTTAATAAGGTGAAATTTTAATAGTTATACAAAATATATTCTTTTGAATATTGTTACATACTTATTATTTCCCAAATTCAAAAATAGGTATTTTAATACCTTATTAAAACCTGAATTGTAAGATTTTTGCGAAAAATTTAACGCTTACTAAGCTAAATGTCAATATAAGTTTTGTTTTAAATAAACACCCTTTATTAAGAATTTATTTCAAAATGTTACAATAAGTATTTAAAAGTTTTTTTTAAAATGTTTTCTAAAAGTGGGATAACTTTTCTTTTCGAACGTTTATCTTTATTAACTATTTGATTGTCAGTCATTAACACTTTTCAAATTGGTTAATAAAACATTTAATGGCTAATAAAAAAAATGTTCATTCTATTTTAGAAATATAATATTAATTAATATCCAAGATTGAATTAGGCGGTAATTAAGTCTCCTAAAATGTCCAACAACATTTAATACTAAATTTTAAAATACATTATAACTTCACATAATAACACATTTGAAGCATTACTCATAGTTCGTGTACCTTTTAACAATAAAGCTTAATAACTTATTTATTTCTTACAAAACATTCCAAATAAATGCCCCATTTTAAAAATGATTACATTTATTAAATTCTCAAAAATTCTTAAATTAAGAGTAAAATAACCTCTCTAATTCACGCTTATCTGTTATTTGTATTATGAATGCCAGTCTTTAATGCCCTTCAAAATTAAAAATGTTTTGAGATAAATGCTTGTTTTTATTTGAAAACAAGACTTTAATAATTCAGCATTAAATTAAGTAGCTATTAACCCTTTTAACACATTCGTCTTTGTATTCTCAATTTATGGTGTTATTGCCATATCTATGTTTTAAAATATTAGTCTGAAACTATATTCATTTTGGCAATAAAGTTTAAAACTCTTACCACCACGCACGTGTACTCTTATCAAATTTCATATTAATGTATGCTTGAAGTTTTGAATATCCTTAATTATTCATTTATTTGCACAATGAGGGTGCTTTACAAAATTTAATTTTATATCCATAAATAAATTATAAATTTCTGAACTAATTTATTAGAGTAGTCACTTACCATTATTTCTACTTCTAGTACTATAACTTACTCAGATACTCCTTATTATACAAGAATTTTACTATTTTAAATTCTACCTAAATTATCGTAAATAATTTCTCTATCCATTATCTTTCAAATGATTATATTTATTTCGTTTATGTTACCAACTTTTATATGTCTTCTTTTCTTTCTCCTTTTTATTGTTAATTAAACGTCAAATTTATTCTCACAGTTTGTATAGGATTTTGAAGAAAAGAATATTTTCAATTTCACCTGAATTTTAAAAGCTTGTTACCTCAAGGCCATTACAATTGTAATTTACCATAATCGTTCATTGTTCGTCACTTTAAAAACTTATATTCTTTTCCATTAAAACTCATAATTGCAAACATTTACTATTAACCTTTTATTATCCTAAAGAATTTATTTTCTGTTTTCTCGAAAGTTGGTATAATAGAGAAAATAGTAAACCTTTCAAAATTTCTTTTAAAACGTTTATGTTTCTATTGATCGTATTTCCAATTTCTTTCCGAATGCAATTATTGTGTAAGTCGAGCCTATAAATGAAATGTTAAACAGTCACCTCAAAATTTCCTTTTTCAAAATAATTTAGTGGTGTGTCAAAAATCATCTTTATAGGTTTCAAAACATTTTGATCTTTTCATCTAAACTTCCTGACACACTATTCAACAGAAGTCTATCTCTTTTATTAAATTCTTTCTTACGTGTTCTTAATATTTTCATTTCTTGACATTCCTTTTTGTTGCCTCTATAAATGTCCTTTATGCCCATTTTATCCATTGAATAACACTCATTCTTATGGACATTTAATTCAAAATCAAATATTCATACTTTCGCATAAATGGCACTAATTACTTCCTTAATATTTTTCGATTTCAATGTCCTTCCACTTACTGACCCTTTTAGTGCTCTTTCAAATTTTAGAATTCCATATTTACTGATATGGAAATTTATTCCGTTTAACAAAAGATATTCTTCTGCTTTTCCTGAAATCTTAACATATCCTTATGTTATGGACATTAATTTATTCTTATTAACAGTTATCCTAACCAAAACCTATTTCAAATCCTTCCTATTTATTTTTTCCTTGTTTTTCCATAAATGGTAAATAAGCCACTAAATTAATCTCCATTTATTACCTATTAAATAGGGAGTTTCAATCCTTTCCACATTTCAAACTTTATGGTTTCTATGGTCCTTATATGCTTATAGGCTTCTAAATTGATAAGGAAGCTACTAAATCACTGCATGGTTTCTAGGGTATTTCTAGAAATTAAGGTCAATTCTTTCCAAGAAGAACCTACATATACTATTCTAGACGTAGACAAACCTTATATACATATACTTATAGAGTAAAATTTTTGAAAATCCTTTTTCAAAACAAGTACGCCTCTTATACGTATAATTTCCCCATAATCGGGTAACCTATGCTCTGATACCACACATGTAATAACCCGCCCGAAATGGGCCTAAATTTCGATCCAAAAAAGACCCATCGGAATTTAAAGTCATTCTAAACGGATAGTTGGTTCCTACGAGGAAATACTAAAATGGATATATCACAGAAATCTAAATGAAAATAGAGTCTCACACAGCGAAAGGGATAAAATACAATGTCTCAAAATAGATGTACCATAAATAAAATTATCATAAATGTCGAATACAACGAGTCTCAAGAAATAAAAGGTACATCAACAACTATTCCAATAACACACTGATAATAATAATAATACTACTACTTCCAAAAGTAACTAAAAGCCTCCATTGTTCGGCTTCATTTCCAAAGCATCACGGATCATCATTGGTCCCAAGCGCCATCACATACTAACCTGTTTATGTTAAAAAGAGGGAGGTCAGAACATAAAGTTTCTGGTGAACGAAATCTCATAAGTTTATAAAGTAACTATTTCCTATATTTGGCAGCGTAAATTCTTCATGTTATGTCTACGAAATTCAACATACAATCAGTGGCATAAATTTATGAGGCGGACTACCCTACAGTCACTTAAGGCCTACTACTGCTTATTTATTTTAGGGTGGATTCTCTATCATCACTTAATACCCTATGAGGTGGACTAACATTTTTTCACCTAAGGCCATTACCTTATATTTATTCTAGGGCGGATTCCCATTATCACTTAATACCCTATGGCGGACCCTAATCACTTAATACCTCATCTTATAATCGTCGACGCCATTATATATATTCTTTTCTTTGTAATACGAGAAATAGTAATCTACCACTTAATATCGAGCTAAGGCAGACCCTCGTTGTCATTTAAGACCCCTCCGACAGACCCATATGTTACTATTTAACTGGTATTACGGGTGAAATCCTAGTTACTTAATACTTCCCTTAGGCAGGCGGTTCCCCTTACATGGTCGGTGAAACTCTTAGTAGCTCATCCCTAGGTCAGCCCTCACTAATCCCATAGATAAGAAGCGGAAGATTCCGGGGAACTACCCCACTCATACGTCATCGTCTATTTGGACCATTTAATACCTTATATAAGAGAAAAGCAGACCCAGTGACCATTTAAGACCTATTGTAACAACCCGAAAATCTGGGCCAGTTTAAATTTTTTAAATTGGCAATTTTAATGAATTTTGAATATTTAAAATGAATTATTTTAAATAATATCGACGAGAAATTTATTTTGAATAGAATTTGAATGAATATATTTATATAGCTCGTCGTTAGAATATAAATATTTATTTTAAATTATAAAAGGAATTGAAAATGGCGTGGTAGTTCGATAATTCGATTTCAAACTTCAAATGAATGTACATGATTCAAAATAAACCGGATTTTAGTGAAACCAAAAATAATAGAATCTAATTGAGAATATCTTTCCAATGAATCCAAAAAATCAAAATTTCATAACGGGAATCAAAAGATATGTCCAAATGAAAATTCATAATAGTCGCTATGAAATTCTGGCCCTTAAAAATAGCCATTTTGCAAATGGTCTCGGAATTCGACGAAACTAGTTTTGTTATGACCGTATCGTCAATACGAAGCTAGAAAATATTTTTCTGGAATTTTTCGAGTTAGTATGTGACCGCGGTAAATTGAAATGCGTGTTCAAATTCAATATACAGAGTTATATGTTGATTTTGACGAAAACTGATCGGAACGATCGAATCAGTCTACGATACATATCCCATTGGGTTCGGAATGGGGTAATTACCTACGGATGACAGTTGGTGGGTTTGATTTCGAGGTTGAAATTTAAAGTTACTTTTTGGATTATAAAATAAATAAAAATATTTAAATAAACCCCCCCCCCCTCTATCTTATTTCATTTAGTCAACCCCCCCCCCCCCCCCGTTCTAATTTCCCAAATCGAGAAACCCCCCCCCCTCCCCGACGATCGACCACCGTGCTCCCCCCTTCCATAACCACCCCCGCACCCTCTCCCTAGCATGCCTCCCCTCCTTCTTCCCCCCTCCTCCTCTCTCTTCCCTCCTTCTTCTCCTGAAATCGCGCCACCGCCAGATTCCAGGCCCGCCATCACTCGCCGCCGCCCTCGTGGGTCCACCGCTCTCCCCCCTACACGGCGCCTCCACCCTAGATCTGCTTCATCGACGTCAGCCCTCCCTCTTTCCCCAAACCGAACACAACCACCGCCCCTGGGTCCCACTGCTCCGCCAAGCCGCGGCCACCTGAAGCCCCTCTCTAGCGACGACCATCAACTCCATCCCCTCCTACCTTGTAGGCTATAAGTCTTAATTCGATTCTTTTTTTTATGTTCATGTGAATGAAAAGAATTTGATTTCTTTAATAAAGAAAAGGATTACATTTTTTTTTAGAAAGCTAAAAGTTTTTAATTTATGAAAGAATAGATTTCTATGTAAAAGGATATGATTTTTATTTCATATCATGATGTATAAAAATATGATTTTTTTATAGTATAGATAATAAAAATATGATTTTTATATAGTATAGATAATAAAAATATAATCTTTTATATAGTAGAAATATAAAAATATAATTTTTATATAAAAATGAGCGTTGAGAAAATATATGAAGTAGAAATGAAAATATGATTTTTATTGATTGAAATGAAGAAATAAAAATATAATTTTTATATGAACAGCGTGGGAAGAACTGCAGTGGAATTTCAAACAGATTCAGTCGATTCAGCAGTTCAAAAGTAAAGAACGGCGGAGTGGAACCCTCTGTGAGAACTCCTCACCTTTAATTTTGTTTTCTAGTTATGTGATATATACTAGGATACAGACGGTGTTTAGTAGCACCCGACACCCATCGTCCACAGACCATGGACGGCTTGTTTGATTGATTGCATGTTGTTGTGAAAATTGATTGTGTGATGTGAAATGAAATAAAATATTTATATAGTTGAGAATATTTTATAGTTAAAAATAGAATTTTTAATGTGTATATAAAATGAAAAGGGTATTTATAAACAAATTAGATGATTTGTTTATATCCACACATTTGACTGATATTGATTGGGGTGATAAATTTTACACATCGCCCAACTGCACAAATAAAAACAGTGGTTGGTTGATTGAAACCCCACACGGGTATTGGGATGAGATTTGACGTACACTAATCCCGATTGTTTAGTTGTATGTCAATCGATTGATCGGCAGGCTGTATAAGCGTCGAATATTTATATTTAATGCTTATACAGTGTAGAATGCACTTTGGATGATGGTTGATTATTTATCGTGGCTATTATATACATGTGTTGTAGAAAATCCATATAATTCACACTATATAGTAATTGATTGGACCTCATTCTAATTTGGAAAATAAAGAATAGAAATATATATTCATGTGTTGAATAAAAGCCGTGTTGATTAGATTGACGCCATTTTGACGTAAATGATATTTATATCGATTATATTCGTTTTTAAAATGAATATAGAAAAGGAAGTGATTTCAAAATCTGATATTTTGAAGTAAATTGAAATTCGAATTAGATTGAAGTAAATTGAAATTCGAATTAGATTGAAGTAAATGGAATTTCGAATTAGATTGAAGTAAATTGAAATTCGAATTAGATTGAAGTAAATTGAAATTCAAATTAGATTGAAGTGAATTGAAATTCAAATTAGATTGAATTGAATTGAAATTCGAATTAGATTGAAGTGAATTGAAATTCGAATTAGATTGAAGTGAATTGAAATTCGAATTAGATTGAAGTGAATTGAAATTCGAATTAAATTAAAATAGAATTGAAATCGATTTGAAATGAATTTAAAACGAATTTATATTAGAGAATTCAATTTTGATTTGAATTTGAGATGGAAGTTAAAATCGTTTTGAATTGAAATCGATGAAATATATATTATATATATTATATATATAATATAATGGTCTGAATAGAACGTGCCCCGCTGCGGCAGTTCGTGAATTTCGACCATTGACTTCGTATTGACGTTGCGGGAGATCCGACCGTCGGATTCTCCTAAAACCGGAACCGTTGGGTTCGTTTCGAAAAGAGCTTTCTAATGAATATTAGAAATTAGAAATCTAACGGTTGGATTTGGAATTATGTCCAAATCAAATTTGAAAAAGGTCGATGTAAGTGCAGTTCGATGGCCGGTGATGGAAATCGACTGTACGGGCCTTGATAAAATTATTAAAAAAAAGTAATAATTTGTGTAAAATCATAAGAAATGATTTGTGAAGAATTGGGATGAAAAACTCCATATTTGACAAGATAAAAATAGATTTTTATCGAAATGAACTAGTTTTGAACTAGAATAATAATTTATTTATTTTCAAATAAATAAATGGGATTTGAAATGGGTTTAAAAGTAACCATAATTTCCAATAATTGAGTTGGAATGGATTTGAATCGAAATTGTCTTCGGAATATTTCGGTGTTGGATTTCGTGATACTATAGATATTGTTATGGGAATTCGAAAGATATTTATATCGTTATTTCCAATACGATATTTGTTGGTCGTGGAATTTGATATTGAATATAAGCCAATATATTTTCTATTCAGAGCCTTGTATTTAATATCAAATGTGATTTGGTTTGTCATGAATGGTGTCTTCATTAACACTGTTCTTAAACCCAGTTGAGAAAAAGATTAAATCTTTGTATTTAGATTTAATGAAGTGTACCAATTAAATAATATTGAATTGGAATTGAATTGGAATTGATTATTGGGTTTATCGTGAAACGTGTTTTAAATGACATTGGTTCTTTAACCCAGTTAAAGATTAAAACTAAGTGAAGTTTTAATGAATCTTTAGATAGATTGAAAAGTGAATTTGATAATTAAAATTATCAAATTCAAGGAATGATCGAGAATGGAGTACCACCAGTTTTACTCCAGACGATAGTTAAATCTTTAATTAGATTTGAACGTGAAATGGTAATTGAATTTACCGATGACACAGTGGTGTTAGATATGAAGTATTACCAGTTTTACTTCATGGGGTAAATAGGTTGGGATTGGGAAATAAAATAAATGATTACTTCGGTGTGGTTTGCTAATCCCGACTAGTTTGAATTGATATTCAAAAGAAGATTAAAGAATAAATTTAAAGAATTTATCTTTGATAAAATTAATGTGAATATTTGAATAAAAGAATATTTTGAATTGAAATGAGGTGTATGTTGTGTTTGTGTAACACTTTTATAATATGTACGCGAGTTATTCAGAAAGGCCAGGTTTATACCATTCTGAATAACTGGTTAGACGTGGTGTCGAAGATAAAGACGGTGGTTGAAGACCGAAAGTCTTCACATCGTTTGGGTGATTACTGATGATCTTGATTGGGTTGTACATCCAGAATGAGGGAATCAGTTGGTGATCGTCCAGACGTACTTGGAGATCGAAGGATATGCGAGGAAAGTGCCTCCGGTTTCGTTCAGACCCAGAATGGACTTGTAAATGGACTGTGTGTCTGACATTGGATTTCATTCTGTGTGACTGATATCGGTTGCATAGAGTGGTTTGCCTGTGTGGCATGCTAAGATGCAAATGATCAAGGCTTCTATTGAAAAGCATAGTCTTGTGGTTGATGATCAAAGCACGGCCTTTGTAGCGTAGCTTTGTGTAACGTGAATTCATGAGCCTCACACCCCGGTTGTGAACCAGAAACGGGAGAGGACATCAGGGAGGGCATGCGTTTCCTTCTAGTCAGGGTGGTGTCAGTGACCTACCAGCCCTGACATTTATATACTTTTCACCTGTGTGGTTGTTGCTGTTGCGAGGCGCCTCGGTTAGATCGGACGATCCAAGACCGATAGAGTCAGTGGACTCATTTACGCCCCAAAGGGCGGGAAAACGTAGTGTTCAGGCATAATAATCCACATCGGTGGACCGACCCTGACGATCCAAAGGGTTGATGCGTTCTGATCCTGGGACATGGGCAAGATTGTCTCGAATCGGTAGAGGACGATCCCTTGCCTCGGTTCATAGATGGAAATCCAGTTTCCAAATACGTGACTTTGCGGTTTTGATTGTAAACCTATATTTGGCGACATAGTGGCATGGGACGCTCATGTCGTCTATGATTGATACTTATGATTTGAAATTGTTTTGACAATATACACTTATAGTAATAATAAAACATGAAATTTCACGTATCAAGCATTCTTGGCTATTATAAGGTAAAAACCCTATCCTCTAGCTTGCGTTGCATTGTGTAATGGGACCTGGGTCTTATAATAGCTTCATTGTTCTTTATTTAGCATTGCGCTGTTGTTTTATGCACTGGTATTCTTGGGAGGAAACTCGTTCCATGTTATACGGCGTGGTCCCTTGATTTACCTAACTTTAAAATAAAGATTAATAACTGTTTTAGTTCTCACACCAGTCACATGACTGACCTGGAGTTTATTGTTTTAACCAAAACTCTGGATGCCCTTATTTTCGACACGGGCAGCTAGTAGTTTTGGTTCTGCTGATTTATCTTCCCAGGATCCTGGTTTACATCTGGAACGATATCCGGAAAGATTTGTATCCGTGTATCTCCTTCAGTTTTGTTTTGTATTATTTTCTGCTGCTATGTAATTTATTGTAATCTCTGATAGTTATCGAATGTATTTTATTTGTTAATACTCTGTATATTCTTGTATTCTGATGGAATTGTTGTAATATACAATGAAATGTTCTTCCGTCTGTGTTCTGGTTTGTCGTGTTCGCATTATGATCAGGGGTTTCGAACGGTCTTGATCGGTTTAGCGACTGATTCAGATCGAGCGAAATTCTTGTTTGTTACACCTAATAAGGGTAGGTCTCATGACTTTGGTCCAGAACCAAGGAGTGAACCTTAGAAATGGACCTAGTCCTAACCAATTAATACTCCAACAAGATAGGTCAACCACTTAATATATTCTTAAGGTAGGTCAACTTAATGCACAAATATATTTATTTATACACTAGACATCTCACATTAAACCGACCACTTGTAGATGCTAGATTTGCCGGGTGGTTCCAAGCAGGCTTCTACGACAAGTTGGGCTTAACCTTGCGTCTTAGTGTAATAATTATAATGGCCCATGGAACCTAGACCTCTCATATTAACCATTCTTACTTGTAGATACTAGATATGCCGATTGGTTTCGGGAAGGCTTCTACCACTACACCATATCAGCCAATTTGGCACACAACGTTGTGGAGATAAAATACGGTTTATAGCCGTATCGTATTTGATAGGTCTTAGAGCCGTAGCAAACTATATTTTGCGATCCGCACCACCCTAAACACCTTAAATATGACCGTCCATCGAGGAAGCTCCGGATCGGTTCATTTGACACGACCTTTGGCTAAATCTAATTCACATCATATTGTGCACCCATTTAGGCATTCCAAACACAAATTTTGGCCACTCCCTTTTCCTTTTGTTTTAGTTTAATGGTGACCGAAAACCCAAATTAGGGCTTTCGATCGGTGACCAAATCGTGCCTCCACCTTTCTCTGGAATCTCCTCCTCCGGCAGAGATGATTCGATTTGTGTGTCTCCAGCTTTGCACTGGTTAGATCACTGGCATCTCCAGCCGTGCTTTACCTAATTCAGCTATAAAGTGGAAATTGATTAGCTACTATAAACGTAAATGATGCCAATGATCGACCAACGCAAAGCTAGAGACCCCAAATTTGGGTAATATGAAGATTGTGGACTTTGGGTAATTCCGATGTGCTAATCAACTTATTCTTAATTTGTATCGTTACATTCAGGTAATTCTTTTTACTTGTTCATATTATCTTAATGTCACTCTCAAGGACGGAGCCAGGATTTTAATTTCTACCAGGCTAAGTAAAAGATAAATTAAAAAAGGAGCGATCTTGATTATAATAACGTCATCCATAGAGTAGATTTGGGGATAAGAATAAACATTTGTACTTGTAGGCAAATGAAGTTTAGATAACCACATTTACTTGGTTCTTCACAGAGTAGATTTGGGGATGTAGTTGGGTTGGCAGTTTTATGTGCTTTGTTAAAAACATAGAAGATTGAAACAGGATCTCCTATCTTGAAATGTAAGAAAACCATGCAGGCAGCCAAGTTGCATTGTTTCTATTATATGTGTAATAATAGATAGATGGATTTCAAGGTTAATATCTATGGTAGCGATCAATATGGTCATTTTGTTGGCGATGTCTAGTTCAATAACATTTTTATTAAGGTAATTATGTCATGGTGTACAACCCTTCATGTAATACGAGAAGTTGTTAGTGTTTTGAACCGTATAATAGGTTATAACTATGCAGTAAAACCTTAATTGTGCAGGGTCTGCTGGATTGGGATTTCTATCATGGTACTTAGCTGGAAAAATCAGAGCATTTTTGATACAAACTTCAGGTAATATCTCGTTTTTTTTCATCCCCTCATCTCGGATACACTACATTAGCTAGATAAGGGTGATAGAATAGAAAGGGCAAGGCTATAGCAATGTTATATCTACAATATTGCAGCCAAGTGACAAGGAGAATTATAATGAGTTTGTAGTTTAATACTTTTAGAGCGTATTAGTGAGTCATTACGTGAAAATCATGTTTGTGAAGATTTTGGAGAATTAAAAATAAACTGGTTCAAAGCAAAGGAATTGTTTTGGAGAATGAAATCATGTCATGTAGCATTACATAAACATGTTATACATATAATTGACAAATATGCACAAACAAATACAAAGACACGATATGCCCTTCACTGTTATCAATACGAACACAAAGACATGATATTTTGTGTGCAATCAAGCATAAAATTATTTCTTTTTTCCTGTAGATTTTGGGCGCTTTTGTGTTGCTGGAACTCAGGCGCTGGCTATCACGATTCACTTTTACTGCCAATCATCAGGTTGGCCTTTTAAGTTTTTGTTTTAAACTGTGTACATAGTAACATATATAAATATTTATGCTGTTATATATAAAACTTTATGATTAGCATCATGAACTAGCTTATTCTCATAGTAGTACTGCTTTGATTTACAACAAACACATGGATTTCATCGGCATGATCAGCACGTACGCTCAATCTTCCCGGCCTCGACTGGAGTTATATATATCAGGCTGATCATATGTTTTTACCTTTTTTTGTTAGTTCGTACTGTTATGAAAATCTTTTACAGTTTCCTTTGTATATGTTAGTATGTTATACATTGTGTTCGTGTTATGAAAAATCTTGTAATGCTTTGAGTATATATATAAAATATAAATTGTGTTATTCTTGTGTATAAATTATGGTATATATGCTTTGTTATATGAAAAATATGTACTACAGTTTCTGTATATATATATATATGCATATATATATATATATATATATATATATATGTGCACACACAGATATAATTCGATACGGTCAAAGGCCGTGTCTGAATACTACTTAGATATGGCTATAAGCCGTATGTTATTACTAATGAGATACGGTTTTTAGCCATATCTAAAAATTTAACACGCTGTTTTTTGATACGGCTATTGGCCGTGTTTAAGAGCCTTAGATACGGCTAAAAACACAGCTTAATCAGCATATATGGTGTAGTGTACTACAAGTAATAGTTAACCTCGTGTCAGTGTCGTTAAAAATAATTATAAGTAACTACCTAATTTAAACACATTTAGTACGCAACTAATACGTATTTCTATTAAGTTTATTACGCTACAATTATATAAATAAGTAGGTGTGAATTTAAAGCATTAGAATGACGACTTAATACATTTGAAATGTCAATCCTAATACTCACAATTAAGACATACAAGTAAATTTCCTTATCAACTAACATGGTCCAAACATGTAAATTTTCATTCAATGAAAAAGGGAAATAACAACATATACATATAAAACTTGCAACCTAGGTTTGAATAATTATTTAAATAATAAAAGTACAGGCAAGGTGCAATATATCTAATTACATATGCAAAAACCTTGCTTTTGGCGTTGCTCCACTTTGTATTTTATGTTGCATACTAAAAGTTAAGATCCTAAAATATTGTATATAATATGTTCAAACAAATCTATTTAAGATAGATATTTAAACCTATTAATTTACAGTACATAAATCTTATGTTTTGGTACACAAACATATGTGAATATAATTAAAGTGAAAATCAAGAGAATCAGACCCAAAAATTAAGAATTTCACAACACCAAAAGCCTAATGTTTATTATTCTAATAGCGCAAACCCAACATATCACTTTTGATTGACCATTTCTGCAATAACCAAAATATAGGATTTGGAGCGTTTATAGTGCTTTATTTTCATTTTGATCGAACTCCCATACTAGCATAAAAATCCAAATCCAAACTACAAAGGATAGAAAATATCAACTTATAGGGTTTCCACTCACGGTGTTTTGAAAAGGAAGAACAATATAATTTGTGTTGAATCAGTTCTGGATTCAGCCTTCGAATTCGTACTCCAACCATTCTAATAATATATATATATATATATATATATATATATATATATAAGAATCAAAATCTTAGAATTTCATATATATATATAACACTAAATTGCAGAATCTAAATCTTTATAAATCTAGAAAAGATAGAATGGAGGTTAGAGAAATAAAAGAGAATGCTAACCTTTTTTCTCCTGGAATTAGCAATGGTAGAAGGAAAGCATGGAGTTGCATTATGAAATGAGAGTAAAGTTTAGAGTGAGGCTAGCGAGCTATATTTATAGTTGCAAGTGTGTATATAGACCGTTGGATTAGTTAGATATAATCTGGATGGTTTATTGATGTAAAACTATAAAAATCTCCCTATTAAAAAAAACCTCACCACCCATCCCTCAGTAGGGAGGCTGACCCCTTCTATAAAAGGGCGGTCAACCCCCTATAGGGGGTCGACCTCCCTTTTGGGGTCAAGCCAGGATATTTTGAATCTCCTACAATGTCGTTTTCTATTAAGTTTTGAATTTGTGGCTTTGATTTCTTTCCTTATGTGTATTATTATTGTCCCCATTTGCATATAAATATATACACACAAATTTAAGTCCTCTTGGAATATTCTTTTATTCTAATCTATAATTTATTATATTTCAGATTCATATTTGTTCAATTTAAATTTTAAACATTCCATGTACACAATTTACGTCTAACTTATTTTAATAATATCTTCTTCATACGGATTCCGTTTTAAGTCAATAAAATATAATAACGGATCTGAATCTGACCACGAACTCAATAGTAATACTTTCATAGCCTAAATCCCAATTATCAAAAATTTATTTCAGTCCACTGAATTTATAATGATTATTTAATTTAATTACCTATTTCTATTTATTGTTAATTTTATGGGCTATTACAATCCGCTACTGCGTCCATGCGTTAAATTGTGTCTTTCGCTGTGGATCGATGGATGGTGATTCGCGTTGATACTATTTCACAACAGATAGGTTCATAGTGGCATATTATCATGCTAAGAGGTGGTAGGTAGGGAAAACCAATCGATGGGTAAAATCGGTAAAAACTTATCATAATCATATTTTCACAGCAGTAGAACATTGCAAACAATCAAACGGTCATTCAGCTTGAACTAGACAAATAACATAATTTTCTCAAAACCATTCTAAGTTGTACACATACACAATACCTTATGGCACTAGAAATTTTACTAATTCTATTATCTCTATCTTGCTTAAGCATGCTACTAATTACTTCATTCATTGGGCTTTGTGTTTGACCTACTCCTATTTCTTTCTTTTTCTCCGTATTAGGTTCGTTGGGCTGAGATTTGTTGATTCAGACATCTTAAAAAAGAATCTTTGAAATCTGTTCTTAAAGAAAATCTTAGAAATGAAAATTTCTCCATGTTTCTTATAGTATTCAGTTGGGTTGTAATTGTGAAATACCCACTTATTTGTCATTAGGTTTCTTTTATTTAGTTTATATGTTTATGGTTTCCTTGTCATATTATAGTTGCCGCTGTCATATCTTATTCCCTGAAATCTATTTGCTTCGTATTACCAGTTTTATTAATTTTCTCCTAAAAGTACACTTCATGTGTTTTTTCAACTAAATTAGCATCAAAATGAAATAAATTACTCAATTTGTCTTTTAGTAATGTATATGTCATTTTCGTAGATTTTGTATATAAAAAAAATATTCACATATTTTTGTTTTAAAATCGAGAAAAAAAGGATGAAGAAGATTGACGTGTGATTTAAAAAGAGAAAGAAGTTCAATCAATATATAATTATCCAATTTATTTTGCTTGAACTTAAAGAGGAAAAATGATGTCGAGTTAATAAAGAAATAAAAAAGAGGGGTGTGGATGAGTGCATCAAAAAATTGAGTTGTGTTAATAAAGAAATGAAAGAAGAGGTGTATAGACAAGTGTATAAAAAAATGGAGTTGAGTTAATAAAGAAATGAAAGAGAAGAGGAGTATATGACGTGTGAATCAAGACCAAAGCAGTAGTAATAAAAAGTTGGTCGAAAGTAGCGGTAAAAATTAAAAGTTTGAATTTCCTCCCTTTCTACAAAGAGGAGGATGGTAGCATCGACAACGATAACAAGATCAAAGAAATAAGGAAAGAGAATGGTGCTAGTTAGAGAGAATCACTGCCAATCTCAGGGTCTGATTGACAAATATATGAAGAGGAATTTGAGAATCTCTAGGAAGAGGAAGCCCAAGGTATTAAAGAAAATTTTCTTGGAGTATCAGTTGCATTGGGATACCATTAGAATCCGAGTCGGAGGACTGAAGGGATGGTAGGGTGTTATGTTAGGTATAAGCTATATAACCTAGTCTCTATATGGTGATGCAGACCTAATTTTGACTGTAACATGGTTTTCTTTAGTAGTGTGCCTTGTAAAACTTAAGGACCAAGCTTGTAATATGTATTATGACGCATGATATATCATCTAGTGATTGTATCTTTATAACGACAATAATTAAAAACCAAATTATATGAAGGATTTTTAGGGGAAGTTCCATATACAAGTTAACCCACCGCACAACTTGGCCTCTGGTTTAGATATAGTGATATTTGGATTTTTTATCACTCAATACTTAATGATGAACCTCGATAAGGGTTTGTAATCAGATACTTATGTTTTCAATCATAATTTAAAATTAGACAAGGAAAATGGCAGTCGCTGAACTTAATGAAGATCCACATTTAAGAACTGAATGAGCAATACCAATTCAGAAGAAAATTAATGTACTTGAATAGAAGATCGAATTAGATATTATGTATGAGTAATCTCTTATATATCATATGGAGTTATCTAGAGACAAAGTTTTTGGTAAGTATTAAACGGGTGAAGTTTGGTGAAATTCCTAGGACAAAATTCATTTAAGGGAGGAAGTGATGTAGACCTACTTTTGATTCTTTTCTTTGTTTGTTCCCGCTACTTTCACCTCCCCCCTTTTTAGGTCTTATGTTGTGTTCTAGTCGTGCAGGTCCTAAATTTTTAGGTTTCTTATAGGCTTGGCTTGGTAGCGGGAGCTGGAGCATATGCTTGGAACATGCTAGCTTTGACAAAAGTCTTTTTAGGCAGGGTCGAAGACATATGTGCTTTAGGATCCCATAGGATGACACATTTACCGTCTCTCGTTGGTCTGGCCTTATAGTGTTTGGAGGCCTTTGTTTCCTCTATGACCTATGTTTGGCTCATTCAATTAGCGCTTCTAGTTGTAGAGGCTTTTGTCATATGGCTTTTTCTTTTGTCCTTGTATGTTATTTATTTCTATTGTTATATTACAGATTTTATAGTCGTCTATAAACTGCAAATCTGTTTTCGTACGCCATTGGAGAAAGGCTTTTTTTCCCCTTTTGGTATATAGTAGTTTGTTCTAGTTTTAAAAAAGAATTATTAGATAAAAAAAATCATGATTTACGAGATATATAATAATATAAATTTTATTTTTGAAGTTTAGTTTCAAAAATAAGAAACTTCGATTTTTCATCAAAAAAGTAATGAAAATCAATTTCCAAAAAATTGAAAATTTCAATATTGGATGCTATGAAGCTGATACATAAATGTATATAAATCCACTAAAGATAGAATATGAAATAAAATGTTTTATTATATTTTTGGGAATAAAATGTCCTGATGGCATCACTTACGATATCATCAATATTGATAATAAATAATGTTCATATAAATAAATTTAAACGATTTAATAACAATATTAAATATGAAATAAGACCATGTTTTTATTTATGTAAAATAATATGAAATTTATATATAAACTTGTTTACAAATATATGAAGATTAACTAGTAGTGAAAATAAGACCGAAAATAGATTCCAATTTATCAACGATTTAACGAAAAGAAGTTCTATAACTTTGTGAGATATACGTAACACACATATACATTTACACATAGACATGCATACTGTTGACCTATATTTTTACAAGGTCGTTACATTACAAACTTTCGACATCCGCTTGTAACTTGAGTGCGGACTCACATTGACTTGGAAACGCATGGATTAAGCAGTGAAATTGACATACACTTACCTGATCTCCATGGAGCCCGGATCGGTAAGCAAAAGATCATTCTGGATCTGTACGACTCAACAAAGCCTTTATTAGTATGCTTCCTACTACCTTGGATCGATGGGGCACCCTAACTTCGGATCGTTTATGAGGAAGGGCCCAGATTGACATACTCGTATTGCCTCAGATCAGCATACAAGTTCCCCTTATCGGATCGGCTTAGAGGCCCAGCATTTTGGATTGGATTGCCTACTCACATGGATTGGACAACTTATTCAACTGCTAGGAATGTAGATGGAGCAAAGCACAGAGTGGGGTGGGGGAACGGAATGCCAAGGCATGGCACTTGCCATTATTCGAATCAATTCCCCCTGATCAGTACTGATCCAGACTATGTTGGTGTGGGCCAATCCAGCTGCCCTCTCCTGCTGGACTTGGTCTTCCCGACTCCATCCATTACTCTTATTTTTGTGCCACTGCGCCTCTCCAAAGTGAATACCTAAACACCTATAAATACATGTAATGACCCGAAAATCCGGACCAATTTGAGCTGACCAAATAACACAAGTCTAACCCCAAATTGCACTGGAAATTCAAGAAATTAATAGAAAGAAGATAGAGGGTGAGGATAGATAAGATAGAAACTTAGAATAGAAGAAGAAGAAGAACACAACATCAGAGTAACACGAATCTCACAGCGGAATGAATAACATATAATATATATATATATAACATAACTTGAAATATACATTTGTACTTGAATATACATCATTATCAAAGTATAGCACTTACAACACATCAGAAATAAACTATAGCCATATGATCCTGAAGCCTCCTGCTCCAGCTCTTCAAGTATCTGTAAATCCCGACTACTTGACTGCCCGTACAAAATTAGGCACCCAAGAGTTTAGGGAAACAAAACAAATAAACTCCGGGTCAGTCATGGGACTTGTATGAGTAAAACAGTTTTAAAATAGGTTGAACAAGTAATCGATATCTCATAAGACCAGGCCGTATAACGGAACGTGTTTTTCCCTTATGAGAATCCAAAATATCTTTATATCAAAAACCTTTTGATATTATAATATTGTCTATCAACCACAATATAATAATTATCTAGCAGAAACGCTTCCATCTCACGTTCTACATATATAGTATACAATCAAAACCGCAAGCACGTATTGGGTAATGGATTTCCAACTATGACAAGGAATGGAACCACCTTTCGCTAATGTACCTCTAGAGAGGAATACACTGGGTTCAACAAAAACATCTTGCAACCCGACCACACATGACCGACCACTCATTTCGCTTGAGTGTATCGAATGTATATCACTAATGGTTGGGATCAGCAACCGTTTCCTGAATGGGACAGTATCGACAATAGATTTTTAGAAATAAATGAAACTCTAGATCAGGTGATTATACACCCTACTTCGGAGCGACCGACTTAGCCATGTTGCCTGCCCGATTTCTGTCATTTACCGATTGATGAGGCTAGAAGCTACGCTTTATCATCACACCAGATTCACTTCGAATGTCACATCGTCAAATCCATCAAATCACCGATTGACGTCCTCAACTATACTTTATGTGTTAGCTAAAAGAAGTTTCCTTCTCCGCTTCCACTCTTGGTACGGTTGGAGAAATCAATATACATGATCGTCTGGAAATACTCTGTCAGATATTCGTCCATACAAGTCATCTAGGAACAGGATGAACTGAAGGTACTATTCAGTATATCCATCTTAGGCACTGTTATCTAAGACTTATACAATAGCCCTTGCACTTTACTCTGTCTTCAATTATCTTTGGCATATATGATTCGCAACGCTTATGCCAATACAGAGTGGTTCTTTGGATAATAATCCAATCGGTCTCTCCATATTAACAACGTTAAAATGGTCAAAACTTCGATAGTCTATGAGTTAACTATCAAAGAAAAACAAGTGTGCAAACAACGATATCATTTCCAAATGGAAATTCTATCAAATCAATCATCAATCATATATATATATATATATATCTATATATATATATATATTTCCTTATTTTCTACGTTTAGAAAATATACGTTATTAACACTGGAAAACATTTCCATTGTTTATTTACATATCACTATCATTTCACAGTTATCAGTCCCTGACTGTAAATTAGTAGGAGAACAATTCTCTAAGTATAAACCCCGAAGGCCGAAACCAACATCAGATAGATACTTAGAAAACCATTCAATTTACTAATCTCTAGTAAGTTTCTAATTTTTCTTAACTCTATTGGATTTACTCTGTTCAATTAACTCCTTTCGATTAACTCCTTTATTTAATTTCCTAATAAATAATCCCTCATTCTATTTATTTTCTAATTAGATAATCCTTTATTCTATTTATTTTCTAAATATTTCCTTTCAATCCTATTTGCAAATGGTTTACCAATATCCCTCTTTCTATCTTAATTGTAATTATTTTACAAATATCCCTCTTCCTATTTGGTTTACAAATATCTTCCCTTATCCTTGTTTTACAAATAAATTTCCTTTATATTTGTTTAAAAATCAATTTCCTTTTAATTCCTTTCCACAAATATTTATTTAACAAATAAGTATTTCTTTTATAAAATCTTTTGATTTTATAAATATTTCTTTTCAATATAACATTTGAAAATCTCCTTTACAACATTCCATTATTTTGGTATTTACCATATCAAATCACGATGACCAATATCGTCCATACACACACAATCAACAACAGGTTATAATTCATATCATATATCAAAATAAATGAAGAAACAATAAAATAACTGTTGAGGAATCCGGTCGGATTCCTCCAACCTGTTTCCCTGCATCACAGATGTTAAACAACATAGAAACATCACTTTCAGTTCCATATGATATATTCTGTTAAACAGAATCAATATAGAAATTCAACTAATTGACTAGCAGTTCAATCAAACAGTCAACACACAGTCAATCAACCAATATTTAACAGTTCTAAAAATACAACATGAAATTATAAATTGTTCAGAGTTAGTGAGATTTACTCACTTTGGCAGTTCAACGTTAAAGAACGATAAACTGTTATTTGATCTGAATCAAACAGTTTATTTTGCCATAAATTGTAACGAGCTAGGATTCACTCCCGGCCAGTCTCATTGTGTTGCTCCCGTCCATACGGTCCCAACGCAACTTACGGTTCTCAATCTGATATCGTATGAGTACGATATACCATTTATAAGTTAGTGCTAATTTTTAATTAAATAAAAACTAAAGTCCTACTTTCTAAATTGGGCCTTACCCAATTCAACATCGTCGGCCCATTTCCCTTGAATTACCAGACCCGAACCTTTTTGGCTTTCTTCCCCAAATGAAAAACTGCCGTGACCTCCTGATGGCCATCACCGAATTCTTTTGCTTCCAACACCTCCCACTCCACTTCGTTAGCCTTTAAACCAGAAATTCCATTCAACTCCTCTTCGATTCCTCCACACAACCATACCAACTCGCAACCCAAGATCCATTTCCGTCGTTCCCTCCTGTACAACATCGGTCGACGAATACCACCACCGAAGACCCCAAAATCACCCAAAATCAAAGCTCCTGATCACCACAAACACACAGACGAACTCAAATTGATCTCAATCCCCTCACATCTACCCCAAACCCGAACCCTAAGTCGCTGCTCTTATTTGAGGTTTCCAAAACTTGCGTCGAGCTCAGTAAAGTCAGTATGGGAATGAAGATCCAAACAGCAGGAGTCTGAATACATACGAATTTGGATTTATACAATTTTGTATGATTTTATAAGAATTTTTGAAAGAATTAGTTCTTCACGTTTTTACATTTTCTGAAGTAATAGATTGGCGGCTCAATTCTTCCTTGTGTTTATAAAGGCAAGGGTAAGGCTGAGGGAGGAGAACGTGGTCTAGTTTTGTCCACTTACAATTTAGGATATTTTTCTTTTATTCGTTTAATTTATTTTATTGAATTTATATTCGTTTCTGGTCCTTAAAAATTCCTGCGACCACATGCGATATTCTAAAATCACGAAACTAGACATGTAGCTAGAGTTCGACATTACGAACCCAACAAAACTGGTTTCGTCGAATTCCGACTTCGTTTGCTCACACAGCGTATTTTTAACTGTCAAAATACTGACTGTTTTTCACTCTAAAAATCCGTACGACCACACACTGACTTCAAAAATAACGAAAATTGAAATCTAGCAATAATTTGACATTACAAATCCAACAAAACTGGTTTCGTCGAATTCTGAGGTCGTATGAAAAACTGGCTATTTTTAAAGCTCTGGATGACCAATTTAAATATATAAATATAATTAAATTAAATACAAATAAATTTATATTATCGTATATACTCACAGTGGAATACCATACAGCTCTAGAATATTCCTCTATGAATTTCTAACTTGATATTCACATCTGGGTCAACCCGATATTTGATTTATATTGAAATTCCTTTTTAAAATATAAATAATTCCTTTATAAATTATAAAGGAATTCCACAACGATTTTTCTAAAATTTGATTTGGACATATCTCAAAATCTACACGATGAAATCCTGATTTTTCTCTTCCACTAGAAAGATATACTCCACCAGCTCCACACGTTTCTTGTTTCACAGAAATCCGATTAAAAACGAACCCAGTACATTCAGTTGAAGTTCGAATCTCCAATTTACGAACTGCAACGCCATTTCAAGCTCTATTTTTTTTATATATTATAATTCTATGTTCAAACTGTCGTTTATATAATATATTCATTTTTTAAATCAAATTCCAAGCTGATTTAAATATCACAGATGATCCGGTTCACACCATATCGTCATTTCAGCCAATTCTGATTATTTCAGAATTAATATATTATTTAATTATTATCTTAATTAAATATTTACCATTATTTTATTCAACGACCAATAAATCCTTTTAAATCACCATTTATATAATTAAATAAATTAATTATAATACCTCTGCCAATGCGGGTCATTACAATCTTTCCCACTTAAAATAATTTCGTCCTTGAAATTGCTAAAGGGTAGAGGACGACCCTATCTATTGGAATTCCTAAGATTTGTTTACCCTTTATTTCTGATTTCAACTGAACCATTTACTATCGACTAAAATATTATTCATTCCGACTAACTAAAATTTTCAAAAATTCTGAAAATTTTCTAACACTATAAATTTTCGGAAAATTTCGCCATAACCTCCTTTGTACAGCCCTATCGATAAAACCACAACTCGCCTCTCTAGGCCTTCTCCAACCAAAAAGAAAATCAAAAAGCCAAGCGGCTTGCCAATTCGGCTCATAAATCTCATGCTTATATCAAATATAAACTTGTACCTTTTTGTCTGGTATATCAACTTTATCACTTCACCTGTCATCAATTCAATATATACCAATGCAGTTCCAACTTCATCCCAAATCAGTTTATCTTTAACCCACCCATTCGCTTATACCTAAGTCGAATTTCATTTCAAATTCAAGCACTATTCTTGATATCAAATCCATAACTCACCAGTCCAATATAATTCCAGAATATCTCTAATCAAGTCTAATTCTACTTGACACATTTCTATTTCAAATGATTTTCACTTACTGGCTTTTAATTCAATCCCAATTCTATTGGATTTTACAAATTTTATTTTAATTTGTTTAAATTCAAACAACCTTTTCTTCCTGGAAGTTTTTAAACAGTTTACCTCTTTCAAAAATCAAATTTTCCTTTTTGAAATTCAACACAACTTGTTTTCCCAAAACAAATTCAAAACAAAAACCTTGGTAGTAATCCGTCACTTACATACTCGAAAATGAACACCGATGATGTCATGATCAACATCGGAATCTATTTTCCAGCTACCGAAGTGAGTTCAATACTATAGCACTTTCAAAACTCATTTTTAAACATTTCCACCTTGAAATCAATTCCAAATATCCTTTTACAATGTTGTAAACAAATTTAAAATCTCCCAGGATCTTAAAATTAACATATATTAAATCCAGATTCATTTACAACACCTTTCCCATTTCTGGGATTTTAAATTTCAATTCTGATCTAAATTCAAATTTAATTCATTTCAATTTCATATAATTCACTTGTATAAATTCTGATTGGTTATATATAACTATTTCACATTTTTTTTAATCTTATCTGATTATAATCACAACCAACACATCCTATATATAATAATGTATCACATATCCATACTGTGTCGGTCCATCGTATTCAAGTGTTTATTTACTCCTACCGATACAGTGGATCAAACTGATCGACCAGAACTCATAAACAACTAAACCAATGAATCCCCACAATATAAAACCATTTTTATATCAAATACAAATACGCACTCGTATATATACACTCAAACTCAATCTAGGGTATTACTAACCCTATCTCTACCGAGTCACGCCACAGAGCCAAGTAATTCTTAACTTATGCTCTGATACCAACTGTAATGACCCGCAAATCCGGACCAATTTGAGCTGACCAAATAACACAAGTCCAACCCCAAATTGCACTGGAAATTCAAGAAATTAATAGAAAGAAGATAGAGGGTGAGGATAGATAAGATAGAAATTTAGAATAGAAGAAGAAGAAGAACACAACATCAGAGTAACACGAATCTCACAGTGGAACGAATAACATATAACATAAATAACATAACTTGAAATATACATTTGTACTTGAATATACATCATTATCAAAGTACAACACTTACAACATAGCGGAAATAAACTATAGCCATATGATCCTAAAGCCTCCTGCTCCAGCTCTTCAAGTATCTGTAAATCCCGACTACTTGACTGCCCGTACAAAATTGGGCACCCAAGAGTTTAGGGAAACAAAACAAATAAACTCCGGGTCAGTCATGGGACTGGTATGAGTAAAACAGTTTTAAAACAGGTTGAACAAGTAATCGATATCTCATAAGACCACGCCGTATAATGGAACGGGTTTTTCCCTTATGAGAATCCAAAATATCTTTATTTCAAAAACCTTTTGACATTATAATATTGTCTATCAACCACAATATAATAATCATCTTGCAGAAACGCTTCCATCTCACGTTCTACATATATAGTATACAATCAAAACCGTAAGCGCGTATTGGGTAATGGATTTCCAACTATGACAAGGTATGGAACCACCTTTCGCTAATGTACCTCTAGAGAGGAATAGACTGGGTTCAACAAGAACATCTTGCAACCCGGCCACACATGACCGACCACTCATTTCGCTTGAGTGTATCGAATGTATATCACCAACGGTTGGGATCAACAACCGTTTCCCGAATGGGACAGTATCGACATAGATTTTTAGAAATAAATGAAACTCTAGATTAGGTGATTATACACCCTACTTCGGAGTGACCGACTTAGCCATACTGCCTGCCCGATTTTTGTCATTTACCGGTTGATGAGGCTAGAAGCTACGCTTTATCATCACACCAGATTCACTTCGAATGTCACATCGTCAAATCCATCAAATCACCGATTGACGTCCTCAACCATACATTATGTGTTAGCTAAAAGAAGTTTCCTTCTCCGCTTCCACTCTTGGTACGGTTGGAGAAATCAATATACGTGATCATCTGGAAATACTCTGTCAGACATCCGTCCATACAAGTCATCCAGGAACAGGATAAACCGAAGGTACTATTCAGTATATCCATCTTAGGCACTGTTATCTAAGACTTATACAATAGCCCTTGCACTTTACTCCACCTTCAATTATCTTTGGCATATATGATTCGCAACGCTTATGCCAATACAGAGTGGTTCTTTGGTTAATAATCCAACCGGTCTCTCCATATTAACAACGTTAAAATGGTCAAAACTTCGATAGTCTGTGAGTTAACTATCAAAGAAAAACAAGTGTGCAAACAACGATATCATTTCCAAATGGAAGTTCTATCAAATCAATCATCAATCATATATATATATATATATAGATTTCCTTATTTTCTACGTTTAGAAAATATACGTTATTAACACTGGAAAACATTTCCATTGTTTATTTACATATCACTATCATTTCACAATTATCAGTCCCTGACTGTAAATTAGTAGGAGAACAATTCTCTAAGTATAAACCCCGAAGGCCGAAACCAACATCAGATAGGCACTTACAAAACCATTCAATTTACTAATCTCTAGTCAGTTTCTAATTTTGCTTAACTCTATTGGATTTACTCTATTCAATTAACTCCTTTCGATTAACTCCACTATTTAATTTCCTAATAAATAATCGCTCATTCTATTTATTTTCTAATTAGATAATCCTTTATTCTATTTATTTTCTAAATATTTCCTTTCAATCCTATTTGCAAATGGTTTACCAATATCCCTCTTTCTATCTTAATTGTAATTATTTTACAAATATCCCTCTTTCTATCTTAATTGTAATTATTTTACAAATATCCCTCTTCCTATTTGGTTTACAAATATCTTCCCTTATCCTTGTTTTACAAATAAATTTCCTTTATATTTGTTTAAAAATCAATTTCCTTTTAATTCCTTTCCACAAATATTTATTTAACAAATAAGTATTTCTTTTATAAAATCTTCTGATTTTATAAATATTTCTTTTCAATATAACATTTGAAAATCTCCTTTACAACATTCCAGTATTTTGGTATTTACCATATCAAATCACGATGACCAATATCGTCCATACACACACAATCAACAACAGGTTATAATTCACATCATATATCGAAATATATGAAGAAACAATAAAATAACTGTTGAGGAATCCAGTCGGATTCCTCCAACCTGTTTCCCTGCATCACAGATGTTAAACAACATAGATAACATCACTTTCAGTTCTATATGATATATTCTGTTAAACAGACTCAATATAGAAATTCAACTAACTGACTAGCAGTTCAATCAAACAGTCAACACACAGTCAATCAACCAATATTTAACAGTTCTAAAAATACAACATGAAATTATAAATTGTTCAAAGTTAGTGAGATTTACTCACTTTGGCAGTTCATCGTTAAATAACGATAAAGTATTATTTGATCTGAATCAAACAGTTTATTTCGCCATAAATTGTAACGAGCTCAGATTCACTCCCGGTCAGTCTCATTGTGTTGCTCCCGTCCATACGGTCCCAACGCAACTTACGGTTCGTTAATCTGATATCGTATGAGTACGATATACCATTTATAAGTTAGTGCTAATTTTAAATTAAATAAAAACTAAAGTCCTACTTTCTAAATTGGGCCTTACCCAATTCAACACCGTCGGCCCATTTCCCTTGAATTACCAGACCCGAACCTTTTTGGCTTTCTTCCCCAAATGAAAAACTGCCGTGACCTCCTGATGGCCATCACCGAATTCTTATGCTTCCAACACCTCCCACTCCACTTCGTTAGCCTTCAAACCAGAAATTCCATTCAACTCCTCTTCGATTCCTCCACACAACCATATGTGTTTCAACCAACTCGCAACCCAAGATCCATTTCCGTCGTTCCCTCCTGTACAACGTCGGTCGACGAATACCACCACCAAAGACCCCAAAATCACCCAAAATCAAAGCTCCTCATCACCACAAACACACAGACGAACTCAAATTGATCTCAAACCCCTCACATCTCCCCCAAACCCGAACCCTAGGTCGCTGCTCTTATTTGAGGTTTCCAGAACTTGCGTCGAGCTCAACAAAGTCAGCATGGGAATGAAGATCCAAACAGCAGGAGTCTGAATACATACGAATTTGGATTTATACAATTTTGTATGATTTTATAAGAATTTTTGAAAGAATTAGTTCTTCACGTTTTTACATTTTTTGAAGTAATAGAGTGGCGGCTCAATTCTTCCTTGCATTTATAAAGGCAAGGGTGAGGCTGAGGGAGGAGAACGTGGTCTAATTTTGTCCACTTACAATTTAGGATATTTTTCTTTTATTCGTTTAATTTATTTTATTGAATTTTTATTCGTTTCTGGTCCTTAAAAATTCCTGCGACCACATGCGATATTCTAAAATCACGAAACTGGACATGTAGCTGGAGTTCGACATTACGAACCCAACAAAACTGGTTTCGTCGAATTCCGACTTCGTTTGCTCACACAGCGTATTTTTAACTGTCAAAATACTGACTGTTTTTAACTCTAAAAATCCGTACGACCACACACTGACTTAAAAAATAACGGAAATTGAAATCTAGCAATAATTTGACATTACGAATCCAACAAAACTGGTTTCGTCGAATTCTGAGGTCGTATGAAAAACTGGCTATTTTTAAAGCTCTGGATGACCAATTTAAATATATAAATATAATTAAATTAAATACAAATAAATTTATATTATCGTATATACTCACAGTGGAATACCATACAGCTCTAGAATATTCCTCTATGAATTTCTAACTTGATATTCACTTCTGGGTCAACCCGATATTTGATTTATATTGAAATTCCTTTTTAAAATATAAATAATTCCTTTATAAATTATAAAGGAATTCCACAACGATTTTTCTAAAATTTGATTTGGACATATCTCAAAATCTACACGATGAAATCCTGATTTTTCTCTTCCACTAGAAAGATATACTCCACCAGCTCCACACGTTTCTTGTTTCATAGAAATCCGATTAAAAACGAACCCAGTACATTCAGTTGAAGTTCGAATCTCCAATTTACGAACTGCAACGCCATTTCAAGCTCTATTTTTTTTATATATTATAATTCTATGTTCAAACTCTCGTTTATATAATATATTCATTTTTTAAATCAAATTCCAAGCTGATTTAAATATCACAGATGATCCGGTTCACACCATATCGTCATTTCAGCCAATTCTGATTATTTCAGAATTAATATATTATTTAATTATTATTTTAATTAAATATTTACCATTATTTTATTCAACGACCATTAAATCCTTTTAAATCACCATTTATATAATTAAATAAATTAATTATAATACCTCTGCCAATGCGGGTCATTACAATACACCAGGAGATGGTCATTTCAGGGATCTTTTTTCACTCCCCAACACCGGGACTATACTAGATTCAAGGGATAGTTTTTCACTCTCCTACACTGGGGCTCTGCTAGATTAGGGGCTGATTCTCTTTAAATTTCATAGATAAAACCCAACTGTAACTGTAATTGTATAATATAAAAAAGTGATTGCAACAAGTGGTGGTAGGCCTGATTATTGATCCACTATAAAACTTGCTTGTCTCATTACTTTAATGCATTACATGTCTTATTTGTCTGCACGTTCTGTGATATCTATTCTAATTTGGGGGCTCGCGGACCAAATAACACATCCACATTTTTGGTGTGCCAGGTGGGGGAATATAACACTTAATTCTGATGACTCAGAGTGCTAAAGATTACAAACATTGTTAAGAGAAGTAAGATCGATACTTCTACCTAGGCTAGAGATGATGGATACGAAGGAGAACAAGAGGCCTCCTCCAATGGAGATCCTTCCACCTACCTGACGAGAGAAGAGATGGAAGAAATTATTCATGAGTTATAGGCCAGATTAGAAAATCAAGAGAAATTGATGCAAGAGAAACACTTGAGATTTGGAGAGTCAGGATTTCAAAACCAAAACACCGAAACGGGAACAAATGGAGAAGGATCGTGCTTGACCAAACTAGAAACTATTCTAGATTGGCATGCCTCGGTCGGTACCGATCTATAGCTATAGATCGATATCAATCGGGAGCCTTGGATCAGTACTAATCCGGATGGAATAGGGAACGTGCCTTTGGTTCTCTCAATGCAGATGTGAGTACGGCCGCAGATCATCTTGGAACTCAAAATGGAGATATGCCTATATCAGGATCAGTTCGAATTTCAATGGAAAGAAATGATGAACTACAAAACGAGCAGTGTATACCAGAACACCCTCAGGCTCAGAGGGTAAACATTTCAATTTATTAATGAAGGCAATAGATTGGCGCAGATGATGCAACGCATAACATGAGGTACTCTACCATCCAAGGATATAATGATGTTACTAGGATCCCATTTACTCCAAACATCCAGAATGTGAGGGGCCTACAAGATTTCAAGCTGCTAGTACTAACGGCATATGATGGGAGATCGGATCCATTAATACATCTAACATGCTACATTAGGAATATGGATGTGATGGGGGCATCTCTTGAATTGATGGAGAAGTGTTTTTCATTATTTCTAACAGATTTGGGTGCGCTTTGGTTTAGGCGGCCCAACAACGAGTCGATTGTCTCTTGGAATGAACTAGTGGACATGTTTATAGGGAAGTTTAGAGTTCACGTTACTAGACCAAAGATTATGGCGACATTGAACATGATAAGGAAAAGTCAAGAAGAAACGATGATGAGTTTCCAGTAATGATTTAATGCGGCAGTAGCTTCTATTGACAAGCCGGAACCTCAATGGTATTGATGGCGGTCGTATCAGGAATGGTCGATAATTATGAATTCAAAGCAAGCTTGTAGAGGGATCCCTTGAGGGACCTCTATGATTTCTATTTTAAATCTGATAGGTACATGCGCCAAGAGGTTGCCTAAGCATGGAGGAAAGTTGAAGTCAATGTCCTGAAGGACGAAAAAACGCTTGAGGCTGCATTCAAGCATGACAAAGGAAAAAAGAAAATGGAAAGTGAGCGTGATTGCTCGAGGAAGAGTAGGAAGGGATATAAATACCAATCATACAAAAAACTGAATGAATCCATAGAAAGGATATATCTAGATTCATAGGGCTAGATCAGGTATTGTAAACCACCTCCAAGAGAACCGATTGAAAAGGAGAGGAGGACGGGAAAGCATTGCCTATTCCATATGGGCATACTACATCGAAGTGTAGACACCTCCGAGATGATATTAAGGAGCGTGTTAGGAGTGAGTGACTGCAAGATTACGTATAAACCAGAGGGATAATGTCTGTAATAACCCATACTTTTGTGAGTCCAAATTTGCCAAAAATCGAAACTCAAACTCATTCAATTATAGATCGTGTAAATCTGATACCTACATATAATTTAGCATGTGCATAATCGTAGTACAAAAAAATTAACTCACAGCAGAAGCAAGATTGAATAATTAGTATCGATCATGATAACTACCTTAATAATGAATGGCGAGCATGAGAGAACAAGAGCGGAAAACCAAACTTGAACATTTCCAAAGATCTGTCATCTCCAAGATAAACCCGAGATTTGTTATAAGGAGAGGGTTCAGAACAATATGCCCTGATGAGTAGAAAATTTATAACATTGTCCACAATATACAAATGCATCCTGTTTAGTTTCACCCAAATTATATATCTAACAACATTAATTATTTTGACTTAACCTCACAAAGGTTACGCACAATGATTAATTACCATACCCAAGATAACACCTCCCAAGAATAGGTTATTATGATAGAATCTTTACGAATAAATGAAATGTTTAAAACACCATACAAACAAATAACTAATAATTAATAACCAGGAGGCAGGCACTCTAACCACTTAATACCTTACTAACAAATGAGGCGGGTTCTATAGCCACTTATGACCTAACTCATAATATAATATGAAATGTGGATCCTCGAAAATTACTTAATAATTATGTGACTTATAAACACACTAATTCAAATAGAGGACACTAACTATTAAGTCCCCTAACTCATAAATATGGATTTTTTTATTCGCATATCCCTACCCCTCATAACCAAAGAGATAGTAAGTAGTCCCTTTTACCTATACGATAGGCAGATGACTACTCCTCATTTAAGACCTTCCCCCATGAAGACCCATATGTTACTATCTAGGTAACCTTATTGGATAATCCTCAAGTCACTTAATACTTCCCGCATGATAGGTTGACATTTCGTACCTCCGTAGCCTTTATTTAATACCATATCCCAAGGAGGACTTTACCTTCGTAACTTACTACCTAAACGAAGCGCACCCTCATAGAGATTACCGAGTTCTTACCTAATTAGTCATTTAATACTTCTTATTTGGAAAAAGATGAGTTATCCGATCACTTAGCACCTGATAAGGGCATACCTATGATTCTACCCTTACCTTGAAAAGAATGGGTTAATCTAATTACTTAATACCCCCAACAGGTGGATCTCACTACCTAAGACCTTAATGCTAAAGTATGCTACACTATTAAATTATCCCTTTAGGTTTCTTCTTTTGAAAGGGAAGCGGGCCCTGCAGTCACTTAAGTCCTCAACACTTGAAATAGGAACAATTCACATTACGCATAAAAATAATTTTCATAGGTCCCTATAATCAATGATATCTCACATTAGTTGTACATATATCAACCTGCTGGAAAGTGCAGACTTTTGTCGGATAACACAACTGACCTCGGATCGTACCTACTAAGGTCAATTCTTATATTAATTAGAGAAATTATTCCTAGAATTAAATTAATCATAAGATAGAATTATTATTCTAATAAGATTTAAGCTTTAGGATGATTTATTAGATTTATCATTTATTACGGTAATTTCTACTCATATTCCCATTTAATTATTCGCTAATTGATGTTTATTACATTAGTTCTTATATATATATATGTTAGATCCAAAAATGGTTCTAACACCCAATTCAACGATAATTAATAGAGAAAAACAAAGAGAACACACGAGTTATAGTGGTTCGGCGTTAAAGAGCCTACGTCCACTTTATACTTCGTTGATTGATGATTAGAGTACAAATACAATGCTTGTCTTCGCTCAATCTCACACTTACAATGAATAATTTCACTCAATCTTTACTGAAATATCCTTCCAAAGTTGGTAATGATCTGAATAAGGTGATGAAATTCGGTGGTAGTCAGAGTTAGAGCCAACAATTTGCCAAAAGATCCCCTCAAATGATGCTTGGTAGTGTATTTATAGGTAGAAAATCCTTCTGGAGGGTCTCCAGTTCGGGTACACGTGGAGACCATCCCTTTAGAGTCGGGTTCGGAAGCTCTAAGATGGTGCTAGCACACTCTGTTCGTGGGTGAACATGGGAGAGTGGATATGTAACCGCTCCGCTTCTAATGGAATCATGGGTTGTAACCGCTGCAGCTTCTGGTTCTCGGATCGGATCGGTATTCAAATAGGGGGTTCGGGTCGGTGAGCTCCGAACCGATCCGGTTGCGCCTCCTATATGCCATTTTCTGGTTTGTTCGCTGTATAGCCAAGGGGTTCGGGTCAAGGTCCTCCGAACCGATCCGGGTCTCTACTATGAATTCATTCTTCAAACCTATTCATTGAGCAATCTCTTAGCTTTGTGTAGCCCGATCACAAAGTGGGCTAACATTTTGCCCCCTTTAAGCATGCGTTTATCGAAAATAAAGTGTGCTTCGAAATAGTCCATCTATTGGTTTCTGAATTAAGGTCATTGAATAGCTGTTTCTATTGTCTGTAAAGTGATGATGTTTCATAGAGTCGCATCTTTTGGTGTTTATAAATATAACAGGGGATGTCCAAATAATTTCTGTTATTTCCAAAAACTCCAATAATCCAATCAATGTCTACGTAGTTCTTCCAGGTAATATCTCCAACATGCAAAAAATGCACAAGCGTTTTGACCATTCTTTTCATTTTTGTCTCTTATTTATAAATCGAGTTACGCCACTGAATTAAGCATACTGGCTTGGATCGAGCGAGCCTATCCATTTAACATCTGATCCCTTCATTGTCTGAATCGAGTTGGGCTGTCAAGTCTAGGGGAGACAAATGACCTTGCATCCTACATATAAATTCCCATCTCCCCTCCTCCTTCCCTTCATTTTTCACCGCCACTTCAAAAGAAAAAAACCCTAATTCCTGAACCGCGAAGAAAACCTTCCAATCCTAGAAACAATCTTATAGGTAGGGTTATGATTCTTGTATTCTTTAGTTTATATCCAAATTTAGGAGCAATTTAAGTGATTTCACCCAAAGTTATACCAAATCCAACGCCGTGTCCTCTGCCCCATCGCCTTCGTCGCTGATGGTTTTGCCGCCACTTCGAGATGGTTGTGTGGGGGAGTCTACACCAGCATCGAAATGACTAAGTCAGGAACAGGCTGTCACGAGTGAGATCTAAGAAAAAAGAGATGGGTTGGCATTGCTGGGTAAAAGGAGAAGAAGGATAAGAAGAAGAAGAGAGGAGTGGGATCGGTTCGAGGCAGAGCGGAATATCTAGGGGTACTTAGGTTCAGGCATGTGGTATTGGTTAGGGTCGGAAGGGGTGATAATGGTTGAAGTATCAAGTTTGGTTGAGTGGATAGGTTTTGAGTTTTAGGGTGATAAACCTGTTCAGTTCGGTATTAACCGATCCGAAAAGATTTGCTATATTGAAGTCCCATTTTATTTGGCTCGATTTGCTTTAAAGCTCCAAACCGATCCGACGCTTTTATCTTCAGAGTCTCAAATAGATCCACTTGAAACATGCAGGCTCGAACCATCTCTCTTCCAAAGTGTATACCTGAACCAATCCGATAATAACATAATGACCTTAACCAATCCATTGTTGGATGAAGCCCAAACCGATCCGATGCTGACTAATGCCTGGATTAGTTTACTTCCAATATACACATCTGAATCAAACCGTGATTTCCCAATATGAAATATAAGCATTCTTTAATCAACCTAAATACAACTAAGCACGGCTTGTGACTTCATGAACAGTTAGGATAGGTCCTTCTTGAATGAACTTTTGGACTGCTTACGGATACATAACTATTTTTCTTATCTCTGTATTGCATATTCACATCGTATTTCTTTAATTCTGTCACTGCACGCACATTTGTACACTTTATCTTACACTCATGCACAGGGGGACACGGGAAACTTCACTCTAATTTCTGCCATTATTTCTTCAATAGTACAACAGACATGACTGAGAGACATTCGTTTAGATTAGCAGAGAGAAGAGAAAACATTGGGACTTCTGAAAATATTACTATTGAAGATGTATCCTCCACCTCAGATCCAGAATGGGACAGTGGGGGTCCAAATTACGAAGTCGGATTTCCAGATAGTGAAGTAACATCCGGGGGTGATGTTTCTATGGATGAAGAGGAAGAAGGAGGAGTTGGAGATTACCGTGCTCCCGACGAATTTGAGAAAGTTACTATTTTGGAGAAACCCAATGATTCGATTGCCTCAACAGTTGACAATGACAAACTCGCATGTATATGTTTGAAACATGGAATACTTCGGAGAGATACCAAGCTGCCTTCCAAAATGGATCGTCCTCAAAATCCCCCTGAAGGGTACATGGCTATCAACAGACTAATGTGTCTTGTTGGGGCGTTACCTCCATTTCCGCCATTCGTCGTCGATTTTCTGAGACAAATGCGGATTTCCCCAATGCAACTTCAGCCTAATTCCTATGCTTATCTGTATACTTTGTACATAGCATATATAGAAATTCTAGGTGTAGAGCTTACTTTCGAGGACGTTCATTTCTTCTATAATTTCAAGCATAGAACTCAGGATACCCCTTCCTTTGTATACTTCGAATCTGTGCCCAAAAGGAAAATCATAACCATCCTATTTAGTAGCAAGGTTGGCGAACCAAGGCTTGAATGGTTCTACATTATGCAGCAACCGGGTTGTTCTAGGAGATGGATTAAATCAAGTAAAGACATCAGCCTTTGAGTTCTATTTCCAATCTCCATCATAAATATATTAACCATTGCTTATTTTCACTTGCAGTTCCTAACCTGCCGCAAGAGAAGCACCAAGTGTACTTCGATCGTCTAAACCGACTGCTTAATGGTGATAAGAAAATTCTAACCATCAGAGACTGCCTTGTGAATGAAAACTTCCATCGACATCGCTTGGTTGCTATAACTCGTAGCATAGGTCATAGAGAGGGCCCTTATGTGTATATACCTCCGGTCGAGGGGCCAACTGAAGTTTTGCCCGAGCATGGAGAGAGTTCGAAAGGACCGACGATACCTCGAAAGAGTCCTTCTCCCGCTTCGACTCAAGATGACGTATTAGCAAATATACCAGAAAACGATAGAGATAAGTACATCACTCCTGAGGATGCGACCACTCCTAAAAGACCAATTTCCCCAAAAGAGTTGCCGTTAGTCATTCCTCAAGGGGATAAACCAACTATAGATGATTCTATATATCGGGGTTTGGGAAACCTTCCCTTGCCTGAGACCCTTTACAGTTCAGAAGATTTCGCAACGAATCCTCTCACCTTCACTTTCGAAGAAGAAGTTACTCCTGTGAAGGCCGGGGGGACTGCACATACCGGCCTCACCCCAGGCTCTGGTCTGTTAGGGGGGCTATCTCTTTGGATTTGCACCACACTCTAGCACTGCACGTCACAGCACTTGTGCCTTATATTCATGTTGATTCTAACACTTTCTTATCTTGTTTTACAGGACAAATGAGACGTCCCCGTTACTATACAAGAGTTGTTCGTTCGAGTATGCCCACAATGGACTCTAGGATAGGGCATGATCAACACGAAAGTCGAGGTAGGGATGATAGGAGGAATCAACCTTCTCAACCTCATCCGTCCTCCCGCTCTCGATCTCTGCATTGTAAAGATTCAAACAAGCATAAGAGCCAATCTTCACGTCATGGGGAGGATAAGTATGGCACCAAGCCTCCCGCTTCATCTAAAGATAAAACTCCTCAAGATAGCTCTTTGAAGAAAGGGCCAAATGCAAAAGAGAAACAAAAGGAGCCGGGAAAAGAAGCGGAAAAGAGCAGGCCCATTGTGAAACTAAAGCGTCACACTATTGACATTACTACTACTAGGCCAGTTATACTTGACGATGAAAAGCAGGATAGATTGAAAATCTTAAGGGAATAATTTCCTGAGCACCACTACGGGAACATGCACTTTGTCCCACAGCTCAAACCAGTGAACCCTGACTGGGCCACTGAAGTTAAAGCTTCTATGAACTTCGTGGATGGCCAATATAAGGAGATAAAGAGGTATGCAAAGAATCTTTCCAAGATCATTAGCGATCTGATAGAAGATGTGAAAATCATTACCGACGCTGCTGAGTTTGATGCAAGGGCTGTTAAAAACTTGAAGAAAGACCTTGAGGATGCTCAAGCCCGACTTGCCCTTTCTTAACACGATGCAGATAAATATAAGAAGTAATTTGAGGAACTACAAAAGCGCTATCATTCTGAGTTCGAGTCCCATAGTCAGGAGCGCATAGATTTAAAGAAACAAGCTGAGGATGCTAAGTCTGACAGCGCTGCCGCGAAGCGGGTTTGCACTCGTCTCGAGCAGGAGAAAACAAAATTAGCTAAAAATAATGTAGAGCTTGAGGCCAAATTGCTGGAGGTTGAAATAAGGGCAACTCTTGCCGAGGGGAATGCGAGTGTAGCTTTATAAATGGTCGAGAAAGTCAATGATCAGCTTGTAGATGCTCAAAAAGAGATGGATGAAAGTGCTGAAACTATGATTGGATTCTTTGCCCATGTGATCCGTCATCGAAACATTGCATGGCTTAAGGATTATCAAATCCCTATGGTGTATGCATGGGATCAGTTGGTCGAATGGGAAAAGAAAGAACTCAAAGTGGATTCGATCGACGAGGACAAGCTAATAGAGAAATATATGAAGGGTGAGGAAACAACACGCTTGGCCGAAGGACGTAAACTTATTGCTGCTGCTGTGGAGAATGAGAGACGCCAAGCCAAAGGGAAAGAAACAATCGACAACGGTTCCTCTTCTTCTTCCCCTGGGGTTACCGAAACGGAAGGATACGATCCAGAGAATCCGGGGATTCGCAGAGCATCTTTATTATCCCCTATTGCTGAAACAGACTTGGAAACTCCTATTGCTCAAGTTGAGAAATAATCCGAAGGTATCTCCACTTTTTCACCTCAGTTTGTTGGAGCTATTTCAACCTTTCGTCAAATTATTGGACAGACAATCAAAGGGCCTATTTTTTCTCCTAAGCTATTACCAGTTACTTCTCATTCTATCGGTGCACAACCAGTTGAAAAGGCCGATGAGCGGCGAGAAGAGATCACTGATACAAAGTCTATTGAGGATACCCAAGAGAAACATGATAATGTCACTGGCTCAAAACCCGTGGAGAGGGTTGAGAATAAGAGAGAGGTTGCTGAGAAAGCTCCCATGCCTTCTAGCATTGAAAACCCCCAGGACGAGGATGTGATAGACGCCTTAAAAGACGATGGCGGCAATAATGGGCATAAGGAAGATGATGATGTTGTCATGACTGGAGAATCGGGGAATGCCGATGATATGACTTCAGTTGATATGAAGGCTCAGCAGGATATTGTCTTAAAAGCCAAAGTTGAAACAGAAGATCCCGAAACTCTCAAACCTCTCGCAACAATTCCTCTTCGATTAAGGTTAGTTGTCAAAATTTCAACTAGGTCGATTATTGAGGAGCTTGCTAAAAAGTCTTCCATTGATCCCAGCACTCCAGTTCCAAGGAAGAAGAAACCAATGCGTGTCATGACCGAGGCTGAGAAAGAGGAGAAGGAAAAACTTAAAGCTTCCAAGAAAGCGAAGCCCACTCCGAAGTCAAAATGAAAGGAAGCTCTATCCTTTGTTTTGCCTATTTTTTGACCCTCTATTGTTGTAGCGAGCATGGCCCTTGCCTTTATTTTCTTAATCTTTTTGTATGAACCTGCAGTCATGTAAATAAAGTAGTTTGTTTCCCACTATGTCAAGTACTGGCAAGTTTGTTACCTATTTTTTTCAGTATCAAAAGATGAACAAGCATAAGTGATAAACAACAATTTTAAGTCACAGTTATGTTTCCCTACAAGTGTGTATACATGAGAAAATATTATTCGCAGAAATTGCCACTTGAATAGACAATCGATAACAGGGGTTGTGATGTGTGTGTCCCTAATCAATCTTGAATAAAATGCATGGCCAGGACTTATTCGGGATTGATTAGGTTCAACATTGAACTACCCCCCAGTTTTTAGCGAGGCTAAGATTCTTTTCATTGGTACTTATTCCTAGCACCTTTATACTCTCCTATCGTACAGTCATGTTAGAGTGGATTCAAAGCGGTCTTTTGTCATGGTGCACCTTCATGTCTCAAGGACGTCATCTTCCTGTCCTTTATACTCTCTCTCGACTTGTGAGAGTTAGAGTTTGGGACGTCGGCTTTCCATCCTTTATACTCTCTCTCGACTCATGAGAGTTAGAGTTTGGGACGTCGGCTTTCCATCCTTTTTATGTCGTTACGCAAATGGTTATCCCATTTGCTCTAGTATCAATTCCAATTTCTAATGTTTTCGGCTTACATTATGACAATCACAGGATGCACATGAAATAAAATTCGAATGGGAAAATTAAATCACACACAATATTTTATAGTGGTTCGGCCAAGTCGTGACCAATGTCCACTTTATGGTCTTTTGTTTATACTAACCAGACTTTTTGTAACGACCTGTATTTTTATGGGTAATAATTAATTTATTTAATTATTTAAAATAGTGATTTAGGGAATTAAATCGTTGTTTAATTAAATAAAGTGAATATTTAATTAAATTAAAATAATAGAATAATATATTAAATTCAGAAATAATCAAAAATAGTGGAATTCACAATATTGTGTGAATTGGTTTATTTAAAATATATAATTCAGTTTAGAGTTGAATTATATTCACAAATATATTATTTAAACGAAGTTTGAACATATAATTATATTATAATTAAAATCGAGCTCGAAATGGCGCGGCAGTTCGCGATTTGGCGATTTGAACTTCAACTGAATATACAGAAGCCATTTTAAATCGGATTTCTGTGAAACAAGAAACGTTAGGAGCTGGTGAAGTATATTTTTCTAGTGGAAGAGAAAAATTGGGATTTCATTGTGTAGATTTTGATTTATGTCCAAATCAAATTTTAGAAAAGTCGCTATGGAATTCCTTTATAATTTATAACGATATATATAAGGAATTTCAATGTAAATTTGAATATCGATTCAACCGGGATTTGAATATCGAGTTGTAAAATCCCAGTGGAGCTGTAGGATATTCTGTTGTGAATATATATGATAATATTAATTTATAAATATTAAATTTAATTGTTTTTAAATATATTTATATATTTAAATAGGTTATTTAGAGCATTAAAAATAGCAAGTTTTGCAAACGACCTCCGTTTTCGATGAAACTAATTTTGTTGGATCTGTAATATTAAATTATTGTTAGATTCCAAGTTTCGTGATTTTTAGACTCCGTATGTGGCCGTACGGGATTTTTAAGTGAAAACAGTCGATAATTGGACCTTTAAAAATACGCTATGTGAGCAAACGGAGTCGGAATTCGACGAAACCAGTTTCGTTGGGTCTGTAATGTCGAACTGTAGCTGCATGTCAATTTTCGTGATTTTTGGGCATCGGGTGTGGTCATTCCAATTTTTAGAAGAAAACAAGAGCAATGGTTGATTAAAATAAAATATAAAAAAATCAATAAAAAAATATCTAAGTATATGTGAACCTAAACCAGGCCACATCTCCCTCTTTCAGCCGCTTCCTCAAGATTTATAAATGCAGAAAACAACTCCCTTCCTCAAACCAATTTTCGCAACAAGAAAAAAATCAAAAGAAAATCAATTAGAATCCCATAAATTCCACGAAGTATATACTTGAAATCATTGAAGGAAGAGCTTTAAGCTCGTATGGATTTCTTCAGGCTCGATTGTTCACCGTGAAGCTCAGGTTTTTCCCCGTTGACCTAGTGTTCGACCCATTTGGAAGTAGAAGCCTCGGTTTTGGATTTCGAGCTTGGATTTGGGTTCACGGTGGGAAACTGCGTTTGTATGATGACTTTTGGGGTTTTATCACGATAAAAGTGTTCGTGAGTTTGGTACTGGGTGAGTGGAGGGGTGTTCGACGCGATGTGAGTGAAGGGGCGATGGTGCTGAGGTAGATGGAGATCCGAAGGAGAGTTGAATGGAGGTGGTGGCTTGGGTTTTCGTTGAGCGTGGAAAGAGGATGGCGGCTTGAAGGGATCAACAGAAGTGGGTTAGGATGGAAGCAGCGTGGAGGAAGAAGAGCTCGGTGTGGGTTTTGAATGAGGCGGGTTGGGTTAGAAATGAGGCAGGCCAAGTAAATGGGTAAAGCCCAAATTTTTATTAATTAAGTTTAAATTTAATTCAAATGTATATTAACTTTGTAATATCGTAACTACCTCATACGAGATCGGAATTCAGCGAAACAAGATCCGTTAGGATCGTATGGACGAGCACTACGCAGTGGAACTGATTGGGGGTGAATCGAAGCTCGTTACAATTTATAGCAAAATAAATTGTCCGTCTGAATCAAGCGACAATTATCGTTCTCTAACGATGATAGTCCAATGTGAGTAAAACTTACCAACTCTAAACAGTTCTATTTTTATAATGTATATTTAGAACTGATGAATGATGACTGATTGCTGTGTGCTGATTGTCTTGTTGAATTGCTTATGTATTGGTTGAAATTATAGATAACGATGTATATATAAATTGTTAATCAAATATTGATTCTGTTTAACAGAATATTTCATATTGAAATGAAATCGATGTTAATGATATTGTTTAACATATGTGATGCAGGGAAACAGGTTGGAGGAATCCAACTGGACTCCTCAACGTTTATTTTACTGTTATTCATATATTGTGATATATGAGGTGATATATAATCTGTTGATGATTATGTGTGTTTAAATGATATCGATCATTGTGATTTGGTATTTTAGATACCGTAAGAAACCCAGGGATGTAAAAAGAAATATTTCAATGTATATTGAAATAAAGGAATTTTATAAAATCAACCGATTTTATAAAAGGAAATATTTTGAAAATAAAGTATTTATAAAATCATAGGATTTTATAAAGGGGAACATTTATTTAGAAAATAAATAGAATACCATAAAGGAATATTTATTGGGAAAATAAACAGGATAATATAAAAAAAGGAAATATTTATAAAACGAAAAGGATATTTACTTAGAAAGTAAATAGAAGGATAAAAAGGATATTTACTTAGCAAGTAAATAGAAGTGAACAAAAATATTTATTTGTTAAATAAATAGAAAAGATAAAAGAAATATTTATTTGTTAAATAAATAGAATTGAAAAGGGAATATTTATTTGTTAAGTAAACAAATAGAAAAGGAATAATTCAAAGGAGATCATCCGAAGGAGATAATCCAAAGGAGATAATTCAAAGGAGATAATTCAAAAGGAAATGATTCAAAGGAGTTAATTCAAACGAGTAAATCGAAATGAGTTAATCGAAATGGGTTAATCGAATATAAGTTATTCGATTAGAGTTAGAATTAACCAGTTAGAGTTGATTAGTTAAAGTTAACCAGTTAGAATTAATCGATTAGAGTTAGAGTTAACCAGTTAGAGTTGATCAGTTAGAGTTAACCAGTTAGAGTTAACCAGTTAGAGTTGATCAGTTAAAGTTAACCAGTTAGAGTTAACCAATAGAGTAATTAAATAGAGTTAATCGAATTAGAATAAATCGATTAGAGTTAGTCGAGTTAAAAGGAGTTATCGATATTAGTTATTCGAATCGAGTTAAAAGGAGTTATCGAATATTAGTTATTCGAATCGAGTTAAAAGGAGTTATCGAATATTAGTTATTCGAATCAAGTTAAAAGGGTTATCGAATCTAGTTATTCGAAAGGAGTTATCGAATATTAGTTATTCGAAAGGAGTTAATTGATGTTAGTCTAATCAAAGGGAGTTAATAGATTATGGTTTAATCGAAAGGAGTTAATCGATGTTAGTCTAATCGAAAGGAGTTAATCGATGTTAGTTTAATCGAAAGGAGTTAATCGATGTTAGTCTAATCAAAGGGATTAATCGATTATGGTTTAATCGATGTTAATTTAATCGAAAGGAGTTAATCGATGTTAGTTTAATCGAAAGGAGTTAATCGAATTTAGTTATTCGAAAGTGAGATTATCGAATATAGTTATTCGAACGGAGATTATCGAATATAGCGTATTCGAAAAAAAGAGATCGAATGTAGTTTATTCGAAAGAGTGAGTTAATCGAATATAAGTTATTCGAAGTGAGTTAATCAAATATAAGTTATTCGAGGAGAGATAATCGAATATAAGTATTCGAAGAGAGATAATCGAATATAGGTTATTCGAAGAAGAGTTAATCAAATAGAGATTTCTCGAAGAGAGTTAATCAGCGAATTCGATTATACCGAATTCGGGAAAGTACTTATACTTTCCCGTGTTTAAATCAAGATTTATTTATTTATAAATTAGGTGGTTATTTATTTATTCACATTAAAGAATAAAAGTTATAATTGAAGTTAGATATTTCGAAAGTAGGGATTATAACGTTATCATTATAACCAATGTTTTCAATAAAGAAGTGGATTCGTAAATTGAATTCGAGAGACGTAAAGAGGTTGTTAAAGGTTTAAAAGATAAACTTTGACTATTTCGAAGTTAAAACGTTGTTCAGTTAAGGTCTGAGAGGTAATTATACCCTAACTTGATTGACTTCCTTCTTAACTAAGGAATGGTAAGGTTTGATAGTGAATGATGGTTAAGTGAATTTAGTAAATGGTTTGAGTTGGCATAGCGATTTTTTATATAAATATATGTTTAAACCAAATGAAGGAGCTTTGGAAATGTTTTCCAAACAAGAATCAGAAATGTTTTCTGATAATAGAAACTAAGAAATGTTGAATATACGGAAACAGGAGATAAGTAAATTAATGAACTAAAGAGATAAATGTTAAATGATGATTGATCGATATAATTTCCATCTGGAAATGATATCGTTGTTTGCACACGTGTTTTTTTATTTGATAGTTAACTCACCGAATATCGAAGTTTTCGACCATTTTAACGTTGTTAATATGGAGAGACCGGTTGGATTATTATCCGAAGAACCACTCCGTATTGGCATAAGCGTTGCGAATCATATATGCCAAAGATATTGAAGACAGAGTAAAATGCAAGGGCTGTTGTATAAATCTTAGGTAAAGATTGCCTAAGATGGATGTACTGAATAGTGCCTTCGGTTTGTCCAGTCCCAGGACAACTTGTATGGAAGAAGGTCTGACAGAGTATATCTAATAGATAGCGTAAGTTGATCTCTTCAAACATATTCAAGTTTGGTGGCAGAGGAATTCGTTTCTCTTAGCTGTATACCCGTGTTATTTTTGGAAAAATCAATTTGTGATTTGACGGGTATGACGATGTGACATTCTAAGTGAATGAAGATGTGGCATGTAAAAGATAATCGTAGCTTCTAGCCTCACATACGGTAAATGACAAAAATCGGGCAGGAAGCATGGCTATGTAGGTCGCACCTATTAGGGTGTATAATCACCTGATCTAGAGTTTCATTTACTTCTAAAAATCTATTGTCGATGTTGTCCCATTCGGGAAACGGTTGCTGATCCCAACCGTTGGTGATATACATTCGATACACTCAAGCGAAATGAGTGGTCGGTCATGTGTGGACGGGTTGCAAGATGTTCTTGTTGAACCCAGTATATTCCTCTCTAGAGGTACACTAGCGAAAGGTGGTTCCATACCTTGTCATAGTTGGAAATCCATTACCCAATACGTGCTTGCGGTTTTGATTGTATACCATATATGTAGAACGTGAGATGAAAGCGTTTCTGCTAGATGATTATTATATTGTGGTTGATAGACATTATTATAATATCAAAAGGGTTTTTGATATAAAGATATTTTGGATTCTCATAAGGGAAAAACCTGTTCCGTTATACGGCGTGGTCTTATGAGATATCGTTAATGGCTCAAACTGTTTAAACTGTTTTACTCATACCAGTCCCATGACTGACTCGGAGTTTATTTTGTTTTGTTTTCCATAAACTCTTGGGTGCCCAATTTTACGGGCAGTCAAGTAGTCAGGATTTTACAGGTATACTTGGAGAGCTTGGAGCAGGAGGCTTCAGGATTATATAGCTATAGTTATTTCCGCTGTGTTGTAAGTGTTGTACCCTGATAATGCTACTATAAACAAATACTGATTTTATTTCAAGGATATGTTATCTATTATATGTTGTTCGTTCCGCTGTGAGATTCGTGTTACTCTGATGTTGTATGTTCTTCTTCTTCTTCTATTCTAAGTTTCTATCTTATCTATTCTCACCCTCTAATTTCTTTCATTAACTACCGGTATTTTTCGATGTTTGGTTAGTCGTCATTGAGTTTATGTCGATAACCAAAGTCGCTAAAAAACCGGGTCGTTACACTTTTCTAGGCAAGTCGTGCCTTTTTACATGGATTATAAAACAAAAGAAAATAGTACAAATTCAAGTCAAGTATTACCGCAAATGTTGGGCGTTCCAAGCTCTGGGAATTTCTTCACCATCAACGGTCGTTAACTTGAAAGATCCTTTGTCAAGTTTCCGTTGGATGGAATATGGTCCTTTCCACTTTGGACCTAGATGAACTAGAGATGGGAAGACTCGCTTCAGTACCAAGTCTCTAGGTTCGAAGGTCCGGGGGTGAACCTTTCTGTCATAATAGCGTGCCACTTGGCATCGGTGCCTTGAAGCACGCAAGTCCGCTTCGTCCCTCTTCTCTTCAATCATGTCCAGGGACTCTAGGAGGAGCGCTTTATTTGTCATTGGGTCATAATACATCACTTTATGAGAGGGGACTTTAATCTCCACCGAAATTACCGCTTCTGATCCGAAGGAGAGTGAAAAAGACCAGTAGCCGTCTTGAAGGTTGTCCAATAGGGCCACAAAGCCAGTGGTAATTCGTCAACCCACATGGATTTTGATCGTTCCAACCGCTTTTTAAGAATGGACTTAATAACTTTATTTATCGCTTCAACTTGCCCGTTTGACTGTGGGTGAGCTACGGTAGTATATCTCTTGTCAATTTTATACTTCTAGCAGAAATTTCTGAATTATGTGTTGTCGAATTGGGTTCCATTATCGGTTATAATGGTTTTTGGTGTCCCAAATCGACAAATGATATTCCTAACTACAAAGCTTATTACTCGTCTTGTCGTGATCGTGGTTAAGGGTTCGGCCTCCACCCTTTTTGTGAAATAATCCACAACCACGATTGCATATTTAGCTCCTCCTTTGGCAATTGGCAGGGTCCCGATGATATCTAATCCCCACTTGGTGAATGGCCATGGACTGACCATTGATTTAAGTTGTCTTGAAGGTGCCTTTGGAAATTCAGCAAATCTCTGGCACTTATCGCAGCGTCGTGAGTGATCAGCTACATCTTTATTTACGGTAGGCCAAAAATAGCCATATTGTAATACTTTTTTCTCCAAAGTTTGGCCTCCGGTGTGGTCTCCACACTCACCCTCATGTAGAACTCAGTACATGTTTGATGTCATCATGTGTTATACACCGTAGTAGAGGCGTAGAAAATCCCTAGCAGTAAAGGACGTCGTCCTGTAAAACGTTCCTTGCAGCTTTACGTATTAGAACTCGTCTTTTGCTCTTTTTCGATGGGAGAGTTCCACTCCTAAGGAAGTTCTTAATCGGTGTCATCCATGAATCCCTTTCTGGTTCAGCATCCAGGGCTAATTCGACCTCCATTTGGTCAAAACTTGGCGATTCCAATATCTCTATTGGAACCATCTCGGTTTCCTCTGGGTTGTCAGAACTTGCTAACTTAGCCAGTCGGTCTGCCTTTTGTTTTCTGTTCTCGGGATATGATTTATGCTATAATGTTCCAGGTTACCTAATAACTCCTCTACTTTTTCAAGGCAAGTAACAAGTCGGGGTCCCCTGGTTTCGAATTCCCTTCGAACTTGGCAGACAACTATCTTGGAGTCACAGAATATGTCCAATGTCTTTATCCCTAGTTCCTTAATAAGTTTTAACCCGGCAACCAATGCCTCATATTAAGAGTCATTGTTAGTGGCGGAGAATTCCATCCGTAGGGCGTAGTATATGGATCATCCTTCAGGAGCAGTTAAAACAACTCCGGCGCCTGACCTTCATCGTTCTTAGCCCCGTCTATGTATAATTTCCAGGGGCTAAGTTTTAAATTATGTTCTGAAGGGTCAACCTTATCATCCAAGGCTTCTTCTTCGGCAATCGTGAATTCTGCTGTGAAGTCAGCTAGGGCTTGTCCCCTTATCGATCTTCTTGGTTGAAAATTTAAATTGAATTGGCTCAATTCGATATTCCACTTAAGCTGTCGTCCCGATGCTTCGGGCCATTGCAACAATTGTCTTAGCGACTGATCATTGTATATGACTACTGGGAGAGCCTGGAAGTAATGACAGAGCTTCCTGGATGCAATCAAGAGACTATGAGCGAGTTTTTCTATTTTAGAATAATTGCGTTCTGCCGCTGCTAACTTCTTGCTTACGTAGTACACTGGCCTCTCGATCTTGTCTTCTTCACACACCAAAGTAGTGATGACAACATGGGATGATACCGCTAAGTATACAAACAGATCTTCATGATCCATCGGCTTCGATAATATTGCGGGCTTCTCTAACAAGTTCAACAGATTTTGAAAAGCCTCTACATAGTCCGGGGTCCATTCGAAATAACGTTTCCCTCATTTAATTAGATTAAAGAATGGAACGCATTTGTCCGTGGCTTTGGAAATGAATCTGCTTAATGCCGCAACTTTCCCAGCTAAGCTTTGAATATCCCTAATCTTCCATGGTTCTTCTATGTTCCTGATCGCTGCTATTTGGTCAGGATTAATTTCAATCCCTTTAGAACTCACAATGAAACCCAGAAATTTTCCTGATGTGACCCCAAACGAGCATTTTAAGGGGTTCAATTTCATCACATACCTCCGTAGAATACCAAACATTTCTGCCAAATCTTTCATATGATCGAGAGACTGTCTGGATTTCACGAGCATGTCGTCTACATAAACTTCCATAGTTTTTCTGATCTGATTATAGAACATTCGATTCACCAGACGGTGATACGTGGCTCCGACATTCTTTATTCCGAACGACATCACCACATAACAGTATAATCCCAAGTTTGTAATAAAACTTGTGTGCTCTTGATCCGGTACATGCATGGGGTTCTGGTTGTATCCCGAATACACATCCATGAAGGAGAGAAGTTTGTGTCCGGCTTTCGAGTCCACCAGCTGATCAATCCTGGGGAGTGGAAAGCTATCTTTTGGACAAGCCTTGTTCAAATCGGAAAAGTCAATGCACGTTCGCCATTTCCCATTTGGTTTCTTGACTAAAACGAGATTCGATATCCAGTCGGGATATGTCGAATCTCTGATGAACCCGTTACTCTTTAACTTCTCCACTTCTTCTTTTAAGATTGCTGACCTCTCCGGGCCCAACATACATCTTTTCTTCTTAACGGGTGGATGCTTTGGGTTAATACTCAATGAGATGCTCATAATGGAGGGGGATATCCCATACATATCAGCGTGGGTCCAGGAAAACACATCCAAATTTGCCTTTAGAAAGTCAGTCAATTCTGCCCGAAGCGGATCTAGCTGTGATCCAATCTTTAAAACCCTCGTCGAATAAACATCGTTAATGGAGATATCCACAGTTGTTTCATTGGGGGTCGCCATCCTGCCTCCAGGCTCCTCGTCCTCTCTGGGATCTATATCCTCGGGCAGTTCTCTGGGCGACTCTATCGGGGTCGGCTCCCTTAATTGCTATGCTGAGTCTTCTTTCATAGGGGAAGAAACACCTTTAGTTTCTATGTTCAACCCCTTTAGCAACATCTTCAATTCTGCCATATAGAAAGCTCGTCCGGTGGCTTGATCGCCTCTCATTACTCCCACTTCCACTTTGGTTGGGAATTTCAACAATAGGCACTAGGGCGTGATGCAGGCCCTGAATTCTGCGAGGGATGGTCGGCCCAAAAAGGCGTTATAAGGTGAGTCGATGTCCAAAACTACAAACGGGAGGATTCTCACTCTCCGGCGGTCTCTCTGTCCCAACGTCATTGATAATTCTACATATCTCATTAGAGCCATCGAGGCCCCATTGAAGCCTCGTATCCATCCCTTGCAAGGCTTCAAATATTTTGCTTCGAGTTTCATCTGATCGAATGCTTTCTTAAAGAGAATATTAACTGAACTCCCATTATCCACTAGTACCTTGTGAACTAGAGTAGGACCGATAGTGGTAGTGATCACCAATGGGTCCTCGGTAGGCGATTGAACTCCAATATCATCTCTATCACAAAATATAACATCATCTGACATCGTTTTCTGTTGCTTCACTGGGGCGGTATCTTCGGTTGCTTCACTGGGGTGGTATCTTCGAAGTTGCTGCACTCCCCCACTTCGAGGTGCTTGGCTGCATTCACATATTGGTCCATTGCCCTATAGCTATGGCTAGCTGGATGGGGCCCCCTACTATAGTGTTGATGAAGATTCCTTTACTTTTTTGCTGAGTTATGGGTTTAGGAGCAGACTGATTTTGACTCGGGGCTTGCCCTCCTTTCCCCTATCTCTTGGGGCAACCTTATTGTTAGCCCACTTCATGATCGGGCTACACAAAACTAAGAGATGGCTCAATGAAGAAGTTCAAAGAAGGAATTTATGATAGAATCTCGGATCGTTTCGGAAGGGCCTACCCTTTGGCTATGCTGTGAACAAACCAGAAAGTGACATATTGGAAGCACGACCAGATCGGTTCGGAGGTCACCGATCTGAACTGTAACAACCCGAATTTTAATAACACGTTAAAACAAGAAATCAAGGAAGAATTAAATTTTAAAATAATAATCAGGGAAAACGGGTTGCGCCATTGCGTTCGTCTCGGAATTCTACATGAAATAGAGTCCAAGTTTTCGGAAATCAGAGTCCGTATGACCAAGATATGGCCTAAACAAGATTCAGCAGACTGACCCCAGGTCGATTGTAGTGTCGACTGCATAGTCGACCTGCCCCCCCCCCCCCCCCCCACCCCCCCCACCCCCCCAGGTCGACTGTAGTATCGACCTCCCCCCTGTACAGGTTAACCTGGTCGGCCTGGTGTGGCTCAGAACCCATTTTTGAGGCCCAGGAAGAGTTTTGATGGTCCGGAATGATTCTAGGGTTAATCCTATGGCCTAAACTAGTTGCTACAACTATAAAAGCACCCTAAGACCTAGCCTAACTCACACAAATCATTCTTACACCGTTATGCTGCTAAAATCCCTCTTGAGCCATGGCCGCCGCCTCCAAATTAAAGCTTAAGCGTCCAAACTTGATTCAAATCAAAGATCAATTCTTCTACAACAAATTCAAGATAATAGATCAATGACACTGCAACTTTCTACGACAAATTCACTTCTTAATTCGCTAGCCATGCTCTGTAAGTTCTAGTTATTTTCTGATTTAAATATTTGATTACAATAAGGCATTGAATTAAAGTTAAATTGGATCTAAGTATGTTTATCGATCCAGATCTATTTCTGTTGTTTCTTGAATCTTGAGTTTTTGACTTGTCTATCTTTATTTTCATGACTAGTTCATAATCTATTCAGCCTGTTGTAAATTAGTTTTCTCGATTAATGTTAATATTATTATCAAATTGTAATCTTCATGCATGTGATGATGTTTTCCCTCTGATCTTGCTTTTACTACGAATTCTACCTTTCCCCTATTTATTTTCTTTTGATGAACCTTGGTCAATTTCGGACCTTGGCCAAAAATCGCGATTTGCGTACGAGATGTATACGGGGGAATTATGGGATTATTGCCTATATGAATATGTTGGAATTATTGGCAACATGAAATTGGAAATTATCACTGTATCTGCAAGTTTGGGGCTTGATCTGTAAATTTTGGTATAATCTTGTTATGGGGAAATTTGCATAAATAATATATACATGGAATTTGGCATTAATAGGATCTATGTAAAAAGGCATGAAACTTGGTATATATCTAAATTGGCTAGGATTGGACACATATAAATTGATATATGTAATTTTGACATGGATCGTGACATATGTAAAAAGCTAGAACTTGTTATAGGTAAATTGGTGTAAACATGGAATACATGTAGTTTGATGTGGACTTGAACATATGTAAATTGGCTAGAATTGGGCATATGTATATCGACATGAAAAGTTAGAACTTGGGCACATATATTAATATGTAAAGTTGGGTTTTGGGTAGTTGGCTTGTATTGTAAATAAAAAGGCTATAACTTCGCATAACTTTATAGCAAATTTTGGTAATACTTTGGGAACACGTTTTGGGGCAAAAACGTGAGTTATGAACTTGATAATAGGCATAAGTTGAAAACTAGAAACTTGACATGAAACTTGCTTAGAAATTTGAACATTGTTATAACTTGAACATGGACATGACACTTAGATAACTTGAAAGTGGCCAACTCGAGGTTGGGTTGAGTTTGCAGTATAAACCTGCCCGGAACCGCCCGGCGAATCCAGTAACTGCAAACAATAGGACCCAATGTGAGTAGTTGGTCATACCGCGCTTAAAACCTGAGGTTAGACTAGGTTGTGGTATAAACCTGCCCGGACCCGCCCGGCGTAACCAGTAACCACAACCAAGTCTAATGCGAGAGGTTGGGGTGCATTAAGTAAATTAATGCCACATGATAAGGTTAAGTGATATGATTAGACTAATAACACTTAACCGATATGACATGAATGGGTGGGTTAAGTAATATGACTGGACTTGTAACACTTAACCAATTTAATATGACTAGTGGATGGGGTTAAGTTAACATGCACTTAACTAATCTAACGTGATGCGGGGTAAGGTTCAGTAACAACAGAGGATAACACTTAACCGACACAACATGATAAGTAGGTGGGTTAAGTTACGAACTTGAACGACCATACTTAACCAAACTTGACATGCTAGACTGATAGGGTTAAGTCATGAATCGCTTGAATATACTTAACCAATTTAACACGATGACTTGATAGGGTTAAGTCATGAATCGCTTGAATATACTTAACCAATTTGACACAATGATTTGATAGGGTTAAGTCATGAATCGCTTGAATATACTTAACCAATTTAACACGATGATTTAATAGGGTTAAGTCATGAATCGCTTGAATATACTTAACCAATTTGACACGATGATTTGATAGGGTTAAGTCATGAACCGCTTTAATATACTTAACCAATTTGACACGATGATTTGGTAAGGTTAAGTCATGAACCGCTTAAACATACTTAACCAACTTGACACATGATTCGTAGGGCTAAGTCATGAACTTGAACGACAACACTTAGCCAATTTGACATGACACGTAGACGGGTTAAGTCACGAACTTGAATGACCACACTTAACCAACTTGACATGCTAGACTGATGGGGTTAAGTCTCGAATTTAAATGACAACACTTAACATGCTGGACGGAAACCCTAGTTACGCGGTCCTTTTCAGCAGTAACCCACTAGATGTATCATGGTACCCTGGAACTAGGCAGGGTGGGGCACGATTACTAGGCTGATTGTAAGCGACCAGAACGACGGCTGAGTTGGTGCGCCATTGTAGGTTCAGGCGGACTATGGTCGTGCGCGTAGTCCAAAGTTGAAAAAGCAGGCATTGGGCACCAATAGGTTTACATTGTGCGTGGTTGATTCGTGTCGGTGGTTGGCACCCTAGGGCTTGATACACCCTATGGTGGACCTAGCACAGGTGACTACATTCGTGATAGGGTCGTATGACACAGACACATGAACGAGATAGGACTTGTAGGGAGCTGATCGACTAATAGATCGTTTCGTGGGACCAAGTAATGGGTCATTTCATGACGTTGGGCAAGGGATCATTTTATAGTCAACACATGACACGAGTTGGGATACTAGTACGAGTGGTGCAGAAAAAATATATATCATAGAAATATTGTAATGATGGAGTAGAGAAATATGGCGATGCTTGATAAAAACCTTGCGAACTTATACTTAGTTCATCTTGAATGGAAATCTTGCAAATGTTATCCTTGACAAAAATCATAAGATGTTATTCTTAGTTATCTTACCTGTTGTTTACCTTGTCATCATGCTTATGTTTACTTTCAGTTTATTCATGCCATGTTATCTTTACCTGTTTATCTACTGAAAGTCACTAGGACTTACTCAGTCTTCATGACTGACCCGTTTTGTTTCGCCTCTTTTTCTTCCGTTTCCCTCCCCCCCACCCCATGTTCGCAGGGTGGGAATACAGCTTAGTTCGGATGTTACCAAGCTCCAAGGCGCTTTCGTGTACGGCTTGGATTTCTCTTGGCTATGGCTTGCTTTACTGTTTTATTAGGGAATGATTTATAACTATGGTTTTATGCTTCTTTACTATTGCAAGACAGATTTCGATGCAATTGATTCAATAGCATTTTGATGTAAAAGGCTTTAGACCTTACTAGATTTTAAAGCAATGAAATGTGGGTTTTCCTTCCGCTGTTTTATTTATATTCTGTCTTGTATTATTTTTGTGTATGTTTACCTAGATAATACTCCACCAAAGCTAGTGCATTCCCTTTGTGAGTGACCCTAGCGGAGGTGGGGTATTACATTTGGTATCAAAGCAGAAGGTTACCAGACTGGGCAAAAGCGTTTAAAAACCTTCTGAAATTATTTTCAAAACGTTTACAAAGAAGCAAAATTTCAAGAAAATTTTGTTTTGATTAAAAGGCATATTCCCCAAAGCCATATGCACTATCTTTTGATTCTCTCTTGAAATCTCTTCTCTCTCTTTTCACCATGTTTTCTAGGCATCCAACATATGTCGGAGGGCAAAGAAGTGCCCAACCCCCATCTGTAGCCGCAGTAGTTCCATCTGCGTCTAATCTTATTTCAAGATTTGTAGGGTTGCCGTGCGATGGAGGAAGCTTTCGAGAGACTTGTCAACAAGCTATACTAGGATAGTAGGAACATAAAGAACACAAGCCTAAGATTGAGAAACTTGTTGAAATGACTTAATCCACGAAGGAGGAAAAAGGTGAAAGGAAAGAGGCCAAAGTGAAAGAATAATAAAACCCATGACAAGAAAGAGTATCGTTAGTATAGTAAAAAGGAACATGTAGTTAAGTGTTATAGGACAAGCACAAGGGCAAAGGACAAGATCATCGAGAGGGCAATTGTATGCTCTCGCTACTAGCGTACCTAAGAGGGGTGGTCACGTTGCTGTTAAAGGTTTAGTTTTTCTTTTCTATCATCCTGTTAGGACTCTGTTTATGTACATTGCATCCTTTTAATTCTGCTTCGATAGTTGAGTCTCTGCACCTTAGTACTAGTAAAGGCTCCCATTTTTCTTTTGTCTCAAATCCTGTTGGGGAATCGGCTCGTTTATTCATGACTTGTTTGGATTTGAGAATGTCTATGCTAAGTGTCGAGCTTAGAAGTAATGCTTATGTTTTCAGGCTAAGGGTTGATTCTAGGGACGGAGTGGTTATCCAGAAAGGGTGCCATTCTCGATTTTGAAAGGAGGGTAGTTAGACTCTTAACTTGCCTCGGTAATACCCTCGAAGGCTCGTGTAACTTTTAGGGCTCTGTCAGGATTAGTTACCTAGAATCTCTCGACACATTTATTGGAAATTTGTAATCCGCTCGAGTAGTGTTCGCCACTAAGGCGGATGATTCATTTCGCTTACGCATGAGTTATAGAAATCACCCTAGTAATACACTTGGTAACATGGTTGGCATCTGTTTATTTTCAAGAGACAATTCTTATATGTGGAATACCTTCTAGTAAGTGAACGAGATCCAAGATTCACTAGTGAATTTTGGAGAGCTTGCATGAAACCATGAGTACGCAGTTATGTTTAAGCCGAGTATACTAGAAGGAGAATAAGTGAAAGTGGAACGAGAGGCAACAGTGAAATGAGTTCCAACTCATATTTTGGAAACAAGAATTAATAATCTGTGAAGTTAAAGACGGTCAAAGCACAATGGAGTTAAGCTCAAGGAAACGCGACTTAGAAGATTGAAGACTAGATACGTGCATCATATCTCTTTTCAAGAGTATATCCTTGGTCCCTCTTTTCCTGTAGAGCTTACTTGCATGCAATCTTTTAAGTATGTCCTCTCGGTCCTATTCTTGATCCTATTTCTGTTGCAAACCCCATAGGGAGTTCTTCTCCTAATCTGTATATATGTAACATAGATTTCCAGTTGTGACATTGCCTAATCGGTACAAAGTTTTTACTTGCTTCTATCATTCGACTATACCTTTAAGTAGGAACAATTGGGTGTAAACATGTGTTTGAGACATGTTATGATTGATGGTTGCAAGTGGCTGCAAGTGGTTGCTAGTGGTTGCTCGTGGATGCATTTACACATATTAGGCACTAGATCGGCTCAGTCACCTTTCATACTGCATATGCATGAGTGTTTATACTTGTTTATGGATGAATTTTAATGTGTTATCATGTGGATGTTGAATAAGGATGGATGTTTGTGCACACATGTAGTGTTATTGTGACTAGGACTATTTGCATACATGTGGATTCATGGCACTTAACATATTTTGCATTAGAAAGATCAATCAGGCCTGGTCATTTGCATTAAATAAAGTACATATACACACACTTTCTACATATGATCATACAACATTAGAAATCTCTTAAGGACAATGGTTGTTGTGGATGATGTTTTGAGTAGATGGATGATGGATGGTAGGATACGTTCTTCCTAACTTGAAGATTTCGGGGACGAAATCCTTTAAGGAGGGGAGAATGTAACAACCCGAATTTTAATAACACGTTAAAACAAGAAATCAAGGCAGAATTAAATTTTAAAATAAGAATTAGGGAAAAGGGGTTGCGCCATTGCGTTCGTCTCGGAATTCTACATGAAATAGAGTCCAAGTTTTCGGAAATCGGAGTCCGTATGACCAAGATATGGCCTAAACAAGATTCAGCAGACTTTCAGGCAGACTGACCCCAGGTCGACTGTAGTGTCGACGGCACAGTAGACCTGCCCCCCCCCCCAGGTCGACTGTAGTGTTGACCTCCCCCCTGTACAGGTCGACCTGGTCGGCCTGGTGTGGCTCAGAACCCATTTTTGAGGCCGGGGATGAGTTTTGATGGTCCGGATTGATTCTAGGGTTAATCCTATGGCCTAAACTAGTTGCTACAACTATAAAAGCACCCTATGACCTAGCCTAACTCACACAAATCATTCTTACACTGTTATGCTGCTAAAATCCCTCTTGAGCCATGGCCGCCGCCTCCAAATTAAAGCTTAAGCGTCCAAACTTGATTCAAATCAAAGATCAATGCTTCTACAACAAATTCAAGAGAATAGATCAATGACACTCCAACTTTCTACGACAAATTCACTTCTTAATTCGCTAGCCATGCTCTGTAAGTTCTAGTTATTTTCCAATTTAAATATTTGATTATAATATGGCATTGAATTAAAGTGAAATTGGATCTAAGTATGCTTATCGATCCAGATCTATTTCTGTTGTTTCTTAAATCTTGAGTTTTTGACTTGTCTATCTTTATTCTCATGACAAGTTCATAATCTATTCAGCCTGTTGTAAATTAGTTTTCTCAATTCATGTTAATATTATTATCAAATTGTAATCTTCATGCCTGTGATGATGTTTTTCCCTCTGATCTTGCTTTTACTATGAATTCTACCTTTCCCCTATTTATTTTCTTTTGATGAATCTTGGTCAATTTCGGACCTTGGCCAAAAATCGCGATTTGCGTATGAGATGTATATGGGGGAATTATGGGATTATTGCCTATATGAATATGTTGGAATTATTGGCAACATGAAATTGGAAATTATCACTGTATCTGCAAGTTTGGGGCTTGATCTGTAAATTTTGGTATAATCTTGTTATGGGGAAATTTGCATAAATAATATATACATGGAATTTGGCATTAATAGGATCTATGTAAAAAGGCATGAAACTTGGTTTATATCTAAATTGGCTAGGATTGGACACATATAAATTGATATATGTAATTTTGACATGGATCGTGACATATGTAAAAAGCTAGAACTTGTTATAGGTAAATTGGTGTAAACATGGAATACATGCAGTTTGATGTGGAACTTGAACATATGTAAATTGGCTAGAATTGGGCATATGTATATCGACATGAAAAGTTAGAACTTGGGCATATATATTAATATGTAAAGTTGGGTTTTGGGTAGTTGGCTTGTATTGTAAATAAAAAGGCTTTAACTTGGCATAACTTTATAGCAAATTTTGGTAATACTTTGGGAACACGTTTTGGGGCAAAAACGTGAGTTATGAACTTGATAATAGGCATAAGTTGAAAACTAGAAACTTGACATGAAACTTGCTTAGAAATTTGAACATTGTTATAATTTGAACATGGACATGACACTTAGATAACTTGAAAGTGGCCAACACGAGGTTGGGTTGAGTTTGCAGTATAAACCTGCCCGGAACCCCCCGGCGAATCCAGTAACTGCAAACAATAGAACCCAATGGGAGTAGTTGGTCATACCGCGCTTAAAACCCGAGGTTAGACTAGGTTGTGGTATAAACCTACCCGGACCCGCCCGGCGTAACCAGTAACCACAACCAAGTCTAATGCGAGAGGTTGGGGTGCATTAAGTAAATTAATGCCACATGGTAAGGTTATGTGATATGATTAGACTAGTAATACTTAACCGATATGACATGAATGGGTGGGTTAAGTAATATGACTGGACTAGTAACACTTAACCATTTTAATATGACTAGTGGATGGGGTTAAGTTAACATGCACTTAACTAATCTAACGTGATGCGGGGTAAGGTTAAGTAACAACAGAGGATAACACTTAACCGACACAACATGATTAGTAGGTGGGTTAAGTCATGAACTTGAACGACCATACTTAACCAAACTTGATATGCTAGACTGATAGGGTTAAGTCATGAATCGCTTGAATATACTTAACCAATTTAACATGATGACTTGATAGGGTTAAGTCATGAATCGCTTGAATATACTTAACCAATTTGACACGATGATTTGATAGGGTTAAGTCATGAATCGCTTGAATATACTTAACTAATTTAACACGATGACTTGATAGGGTTAAGTCATGAATCGCTTGAATATACTTAACCAATTTGACATGATGATTTGATAGGGTTAAGTCATGAACTGCTTGAATATACTTAACCAATTTGACACGATGATTTGGTTGGGTTAAGTCATGAACCGCTTGAACATACTTAACCAACTTGACACATGATTCGTAGGGCTAAGTCATGAACTTGAACGACAACACTTAGCCAATTTGACATGACACGTAGACGGGTTAAGTCACGAACTTGAATGACCAAACTTAACCAACTTGACATGCTAGACTGATGGGGTTAAGTCTCAAATTTAAATGACAACACTTAACCTGCTGGACGGAAACCCTAGTTACGCGGTCCTTTTCAGCAGTAACCCACTAGATGTATCATGGTACCCTGGAACTAGGCAGGGTGGGGCATGATTACTGGGCTGATTGTAAGCGACCAGAACGACGGCTGAGTTGGTGCGCCATTATAGGTTCAGGCGGACTATGGTCGTGCGCGTAGTCCGAAGTTGAAAAAGCAGGCATTGGGCACCAGTAGGTTTACACTGTGCGTGCTTGATTCGTGTCGGTGGTTGGCACCCTAGGGCTTGATACACCCTATGGTGGACCTAGCACATGTGACTACATTCGTGATAGGGCCGTATGACACAGACACATGAACGAGATAGGACTTGTAGGGAGCCGATCGACTAATAGATCATTTTGTGGGACCAAGTAATGGGTCATTTCATGACGTTGGGCAAGGGATCATTTTATAGTCAACACATAACACGGGTTGGGATACTAGTACGGGTGGTGCAGAACAAATAGATATCATAGAAATATTGTAATGATGAAGCAAAGAAGTCTGGCGATGCTTGATAAAAACCTTGTGAACTTATACTTAGTTCATCTTGAATGGAAATCTTGCAAATGTTATCCTGGACAAAAATCATACTATGTTATTCTTAGTTATCTTACCTGTTGTTTACCTTGTCATCATGCTTATGTTTACTTTCAGTTTATTCATGCCATGTTATCTTTACTTGTTTATCTGCTGAAAGTCACTAGGACGTACTCAATCTTCATGACTGACCCGTTTTGTTTCGCCTCTTTTTCTTCCGTTTCCCCCCCTAGGTTCGCAGGGTGGGAATACAGCTTAGTTCAGATGTTACCAAGCTCCAAGGCGCTTTCATGTACGGCTTGGATTTCTCTTGACTATGGCTTGCTTTACTGTTTTATTGGGGAATGATTTATATTTACGGTTTTATGCTTCTTTACTATTACAAGACAGATTTTGATGTAATTGATTCAATAGCATTTTGATGTAAAAGGCTTTAGACCTTACTAGATTTTAAAGCAATGAAATGTGGGTTTTCCTTCCGCTGTTTTATTTATGTTCTGTCTTGTAATATTTCTGTGTATGTTTACCTAGATAATACTCCACCAAAGCTAGTGCATTCCCTTTGTGAGTGACCCTAGCGGAGGTGGGGTGTTACACGAACCCCCTATATGAGCCCCGATCTGATCTGAGAGTAAGAAGCTGCAGCAGTTGCAACCCACGATTCCATCAGGTGCGAAGTGGTTACATATCCACTTTCCCATGCTCACCCACTAACTTAATGAGCCGTCGTCACCATAGCGCCTTCGATCCCGACTTTCATGGAATGGTTGCCACGTACATCCGAACCGGAGGTCCTCCAGAAGACTTTCCTGCCTATATATACACCTCCAAACTTCATTTGAAGGGATTTTTTTGGGCAAATCATCAGCAAAAACTTCCTACATAACCGATTTTTATCAATTTACTCAGATCATAATCTTCTTTTGAAGCATATTTCAAAGAAGATTGAGTGAAATTATTCATTGTATGAGTGCAATTGAGTGAAAACAATCATTGTATTTGCATTCCTATCATCAATTAGAGAAATTCAAAGTGGACGTAGGCTCTTTAACGCCGAACCATTGTAAATTATGTGTGTTTTCTTTATTTACTTCTTATTTCATTCAAAATCATCCTTAGTTTGGGTGTTAGAGCCATTTTTGGATCTAACATTTTGGTGCTTTTCACTGAGAAGTTCTCAAATTCTCTACATTCAGGGCTACCATTGTGACGATCCCAAAACCCCGTGACACGGTGTTAAGGATAATCATTGGAATATAACACATTAATCATCATTAGCAGATCACAGATAATAGCATAAACAGAAAATAGAATAATTTACACACATATGACAGCAGAATCATATAGATATCATCACATCAGAGAAGCACAGTACAGGATACAACTTAGTGCATAATGATACATAATCAGTCACCATCGCCAGAGGCGGAATCATACATAAAGAGTACTCAAAATAAATATCAGTCTACATCGCCAATGGAGGAATCATAATATAGATACAATAATGGCGGAGAAAATCCAAGTCAGCACTGTGTAGTCAAACCTCGCCATGAGCCAAAAGGTGCGTCAGAAACCTGTAACTAGGCTGCCCGTGTGAAAAGGAGGGCACCCGAGTTTGCAAGGTGAAACAAACTACGAGTCAGTCATGGGACTGGTATGAGAAATCTACTCAACTTATTAACAACAATAATAAGGCAAATCAAAGGACCACGCCACTTTCGTGGAACGGGTTTACTCCAATGAGTGCTAGTGCATGAAATAAAATAAATGATTAAATCAACGCAATGCTTTTTATAAAATGAAGCCATTATAAGACTCAGGTCCCATCACACAATGCAACGCAAGCCGGAGGATAGAGTTTTTACCTTATAATGGCCAAAGATGCTTCATACGAATAAAACAAAGGTGTTCGATATTATTACTAGTGCATATATGTTTTAAAAGCAATTCAATCATAAATATCAATCCTAGGCGGCATAGCTACCATCTACTATGTCGCCATACTAGTAATACAATCACATTCACATATTTCGTATTGGAAATTGGATTTCTTCATGAGTCGAGGCAAGGGGCAAGCTCCTCTCCGTTCGAGACACTCTAGCAAATGCCTCGGGACCGCACACAGCAATCCCCTGGATCCTCCAAGGCCGGTCCTCTCTTACTTTTGAGGATTGGCAATTCCTGAACACACGTTTCCCGGTCCTTACAAACATATAATCGAGGCGCCTTGTATTCCAACAACCACACAGGTGAAAAGTAGATATAAATGTCAGGGCTGGGAGGTCACTGACACCACCATAGCTAGAAAGAAACGTCATGCACTCCTTGGGTCCTTCTCCCGTTTTTGACTCATACCGGGGTGTGAGGCTCGCGAATTCATGTTATACACAAAGCTACGTCACACAGACCATGCTTTGATCATCAACCACAAGACTTTTCTTTGCAACAAAAGCTTTGATCATATGCCACTTAGGCGTGCCACACAGGCAATCCACTCCATGCGACTGATTTCTGTCAATACATAACCTCTGAGCTCGTACGTCTCAGAGAAGGGCGTTAAGCAAGAGAATAAATTCTCCGCCGCCAAACAGATATATATTTAACAGAGATCAATCAACGCAGAACAAATCCAATGTCAGACACACAGTCCATTTACAAGTCCGTTCTGGGTCTGAACGAAACCGGAGGCACCAATTCCTCGCATATCCGTACAATCAACAGTATGTTTGGATGGCTACTACTTCAATTCCTTCATGGTAGCTACTCCAGTCACGAGTATCAGTAGCGCCCATCCATCCAATGTGGAGATTGTCGGTCTTCAGTCGTCTTCGACTCTTCGACTTCTCAACGTCGATCGATTATTTGAAATGAGATAAACTCGGCCTTTTCAAATAACCCATGTATATTTAGATTTCCAGATCAATTAATCACGTGGTTGGACTATTCAACATTCACATTTTAGTTATTTAGTTATAATTTTCATGTCAAATACATTCAACCAACACATATCAAGCAAACACAACAATATTGGTTTATTTTCACTCTATATAGTCTATAGTACATTATCACGATATATCACCATTTTTATTTAATTTAAAACGACCATATTTAATTAAACGACGTTTCAGGTCGTGTCGATGCACTGGCGCTGCTTTTCATTAATTTTGTTTTACACATATATGAAAATCTAACCGTTGGATCTTCAAAATTTTACATCATTAGGAAGGTCTTTTCAAAACGAATCCAACGGTGTCAGTTTTGGGACAATCCGACGGTCGGATCTTCCACACTAACCATTTGAAGTTACAATTTCAATTTACGAACTGCAGCGTCGTTATTCGATTTAATATAATTATATATATATATAATCGTTTCTGGCGCTGTTTTTCTTCAGTTTTGAATTAAACATTCTGGACAATCCAACCCTCGGATCTTCACAAAGTTGGTGCCGTTGGAAAGATATTTCCAAGGCGAGCCCAACGGTTGAGGTTTCGGGAAAATCCAATGGTCGGATTTCCCGCACTAGTCGTTTGAAATCACGGTTTCAAAACATGAACTGCACGGCCACGTTTCGTTTTAATTCTATTTATATTTATATATTTATATAAATATAGTTCATTCAAAAATTCCTATATCGTTTCCACTTCAATTTTTTCACTAACGCCTTTAAATTTTGGAAAATTTCGCCATACCCTCCTTTGTACGGGAGGGTCTGGGAAAATTCCCAAATAGCCAAACTGGCGTCTCATATCAAAAAGAAAAAGAAAAAGCCAACAGGCTCATAAAATCATCACCCAAACAAAGCGGTAAATGTGTACCTATTTGTCGGGCACAAAATTCTATTTCTCTTCTCTAGCCCCTTTTTGCTTTAACCTGTTCAATAGATATGCATGTACATATATACAATTTCTAACATTCATCGATTTCCCTTCAATTTCATATTTGATTTGCTTTGGTTTAAAAACACAATTCATTCTAATGTTGCATGCATAGGCTAAAATCATATCATTAGCTAGTTAATGTATATTTCAACTCATGCACGTTTATTTGAACAAGTGGCTGTTTTTAACACTCCACATTTCAAAGATGATAATTTTGGCGAACTAAAATAGATTTCAACACATGACTATTTTATTTAGTTCCTATGCATGTTAAAAATAATATTTCTATCACAAATATTTATTTCAACGTCCGCATATCTTTAGCATATCACACATATGATAAAAATGATATTTTTATCATTCAAAATATTTATTCAACCAATGGATGGTTTCAACACTTCATAGTTTCAATAAAAATGTATTTTTTATTGTTCGATCTTTTTATTCAACACATGAACTTTTCCACTACACACACTTCTCAACAAATGAGTATTTCCACACACGGACATTTTATTTATGTTGTTCATATTAGAAAGATGGAATTTTTATGGTTGAAATTATTTATATAAGGCAAATATTTTTCATATTTCATATACATATAAAAATGTGATTTTTATTGTTTAAACACTTCACTCATTCACAAATGAATTTAATTTTCACACAACACTTTCCAACACATGAATATTTCCACACATGGATATAGTTTCAACATATGGCTATTTTATTTCTACGCATGAAAATTATTTCGACATATGAAAATAATTCTAACACACAAAGATTATTCAAAATTTCGGCAGCATAACGGTAGGGTAGTTAAAACCGGCACCGTCCCTAGTACGGCTCCTCGCTTTACCTTAAAACCTCGCGGTTTTTGACAATGGGGATTCATGCATCTAATTCGCACGTAGACGGCATGTTTATTTTTATTTCCACAACTATTTCCAATTCATTTCAATCACCAATGGGTATTTTTCAACCACAACCAAACAATATCAACCACAAACAATTATTCAACCATTCGTATTTTTCATCCAATATTCCACACCAATTCACCACAATAAATATCGTCCATGGTTTGTGGACGAGGGGAGTATATATATATAATATAATATATATTTGCTATATTTCACTAGCATTTCAACACATATATCAATTTTTCTATGCATGTAAAAATTCATACTTCGCTTATATAGCTTACACTACGCATGTACATGAGGTATACAACACGTATGTAATTTATATTTCGCTTATATAAATTATACACGACATTTTCCATTCAATTTCACGTTAAATCAGATTTCTCACCTTGGTTTTCTGAGCGCTAAAAATCGATACGATGTCAGAAAAATCCGCAGCTTCTTCTATTGGGTAGAGAGCTTCCTTGCGGTCTCGATGTTTCCTGTTTCATCGAATTTCGTCAACACACCAAAAAGATATGATTTTTCAAAGTGTAAAGATCAAAGAAAAACTCACTTTCACGAAGCTTCAAAACTAGGTTTACAGTTTTCGCAAAATCATGGCACGTGGGGACGATCAGGGAGTTGGACGTGGAAGAGGGAAGAGAGGGCTTTAAATCGGTGGTGGTTTGGTGGCGTTCAGTGGTCGGTGGCGTTCAGGGCGGCGGCGGGAAGTGTTCGACTTTCTGGCGTCGGTACAGGCGGAGGAGGCGACGAGGGTGGCAGTGGTGGGGTCGGATTTGAAGAGGAGGCTGAGGCGCGTCGAATGGTGGCGGCGGCGAAGGCTGAAATCGCCTGAGGCGGCGGCGATGGAGGAGAGAAGGTGGTGAACGGGTTTCGCCGTTGATCGGGGGGTTTTTTTTTTTAAATTATGAATGGAGAAATATGATTGGCCGAGGACTATATTAAATTTTTAAATAGTGTTTTCTCAAACGAACTCCTTTTTAAACCCAGCGACTATCGCCCCTAGCTAAATACCCCCATTCCGGACACAATGGGATATGTTTCGTAGGCCAATTCGACTGTTACAGTCAGTTATTTTTCAAATTAAAGTATAAAACATTTAATTTTTAACTCTGAACGCACATTTCAATTTGCCAGGGCCACAAACTGATTCGAAAAATTCCAGAAAAATAAATCTAGCTATGTTTTGACGCTACGGTCACAACAAAACTAGTTTCATCGAATTCTGAGGTCGTTTGAAAAATGGCCATTTTCTGGTCGATCCAATTTAACAGAAATCGACCAAACACATTTTCTTTTGCTACGCTCACATACTAGCTTCAAAAATTATGAAATTTGAAACCTAGCAATAGTTTGACATCCCGGACTCAACAAAAGTGGTTTCGTCGAATTCCGAGGTCGTATGCAAAATATCAATTTTCCAGGCCTATATATTCTATATACCGACTGTTCTGAAAATTCATTCGGCCATAACTTTTGATTCCCGTTATGAAACTTCAATTTTTCAGATTCGTTAGAAAGGTATTGACTAACAGATTTAAATATTTTTGGTTTCGCTAAAATCCGTTATATTTTCCACCCTGCATAGTTGGTCAAAGTTTGAATTCAAATTTTCAAACTGACTCACTATTTCTAATTCACTATTTTATTGAAATATTCTATTTCAGTGGTTCAAATTCCTTTGAAATCACCATTCTAAAAATTTTAAATTGGCTCGTATTTTCTGGGTTATTACAATCTCCCCCACTTAAAACTTTTCGTCCTCGAAAAGGAAACAACAGTAAAGTAGGAAATAAAATGTAAATGCAAAGTATGGTAAAGGTACCTTGCACCGGAGTTAGTCAGAGATATCCACTCTGCATTTGGGGTAAGCTTGCTTAATGCTTTCCTCAGTCTCCCAAGTACAGTCTCTAGGATCACTGCTCCACTGCACTTTAACTAAATGAACCTTTTTGCTTCTGAGTTCTCTAGTTTCTTTGCCAACAATCTTTAATGGCTCTCTTTTGAGTGCTAATTCTGGAGTTATTTCCACATCCCGTTGCGCTGCTTCTTCTACAACAAGATCCGGATCATGCACATGTCTCCTAAGTTGAGATACGTGAAAAACATTGTGCACTCCAGGCAACCAATCTGGTAATTGAACCCTATAAGCAAGAGTTCCAATTCGCTCAAGTATAGGAAAGGGACCAATAAATCTCGGTGCCAACTTCCCAGTCTTGCCTAATCTGATTACTCCTCTCATCGGAGAAACCTTTAAATAAACATGATCACCAACAGTAAATGTCAAATCTCTCCTTCTAGAGTCTGCATAACTTTTTTGTCGGCTTTGGGCGGTTTTCAATCACTTCCTGATGAAGTCCACTTTATCAGATGCTTCTCTAATCATATCGGGTCCTAGTACAAGTCTGTTGCCAGGTTCTACCCAACATGCTGGAGATCTGCAGGGTCTGCCATATAATGCTTCAAATGGTGACATTCTCAAACTTGCTTGATAGCTATTGTTATATGAGAATTCTGCCAAATGCAAATGATCTTCCCATGACCCACCAAAATCGATTATACAAGCCCGCAATAAATCTTCCAGAATTCTATTCACCGGCTCAGTTTGGCCATCTGTTTGTGGGTGATAAGCGGTGCTCATATTCAGTTTTGTTCCCAATTCTGTCTGGAAAGCCTCCCAGAACTTGCTAGTAAATAGGGAATCTCTATCACTGACTATGCTGATGGGAATTCCATGCAGCTTAACAATTTCTCTGAAATATATCTGTGCTAGACTTTGGGCAGTTCTATTGGATCTGACAGGTATAAAATGGGCAGTCTTCATGAAGCAATCTATGATTACCCAAATGTTGTCATTACCTTTCTTGGTTCGCGGCAAACCATCTATGAAATCCATGGAAATCTGTTCTCATTTCCAACCTGGGACTTCCAACGGTTGCAATAGTCCAGCTAGCTTCTGTTGGTCACTCTTGACCAATTGACAAGTAGGGCATCTGCTAACATACAAAGAAATATCCCTTTTCATTGCCTTCCACCAGAAAGTGCGTTTGATATCGTTGTACATTTTACTCACCCCAGGATGGATGCAAAATTTGGATTTATGGCATTCGTCCAGCACTTCTCTTCGAAGGCCTGAAATATTTGAGATGCAAATCCTATTATTTAACTTGAGAACCCCCCTATTGTCAATACGGAAACTCGTGGTTTCACCTTCCTTGACTCTCTGACTGATTCTCTGAATGAATTCATCGTCTTTTTGAAGGGCTGAAATCCTATCAATCAACCCAGGTGTAATTATAAGATGGGCAACGATTGCGGTCTTTCTACTAAGCGCGTCCGCCACTACGTTAGCTTTCCCCGGCGTATACAGGATATCAAGTTCATACGCTGCAAGAAATTCTAGCCAACGCTGCTGTCTCAGATTCAGATCTTTCTGGGTATATAAATACTTCAATGATTGATGATCTGTGTACAGTATAAATTTCTCACCCAATAAATAATGCCTCCAGATTTTCAACGCAAAAACGATGGCTAGCAACTCAAGATCATGAGTTACATAATTCTTCTCATGCGGTTTCAATTGGCGGCTTGCATAAGCGACTACTTGGCCTTTCTGCATTAACACTGCACCCAGACCTCTAATAGAAGCATCTGTCCAAACCGTTAAATCCTGATTGCCATCAATAATTGTTAACACTGGAGCGGTGGTCAGCTTCGATTTCAATTCCTGGAAAGCTTCTTCACAGTCGGAAGTTCACTTAAACTTCTCATGTTTCTTTGTGAGCTTCGTTAACGGACCAGATATCTTCGAAAAATCCTTAACGAACTTTCGATAATAACTAGCCAACCCCATAAAACTTCTAACTTCTGTGGGAGTAGTGTGTTGTTTCCAGTCTTGAATCGCTGTTATTTTGCTTGGGTCAACAGAAATTCCTTTCTCTGACACGACATGGCCAAGAAATTTAACTTCTTCTTGCAAGAAGACACATTTAGAGAATTTGGCTTTGAAGACGTTCTTCCTTAGAATCTCCAATACTTTTTCTAAGTGTTTTTCATGCTGGGGTTTTGATTTGGAGTAGATTAAAATATCATCGATAAATACGAGGACAAATTTATTCAGAACTCCCCTGAACACTCTATTCATTAGATCGACAAAGTATGCTGGAGCGTTACATAGGCCAAACGGCATTACTAACCATTCATAAAATATGTTTGGACCTCTGAAAGCTGTCAAAGGAACACACTCTTCTGCTATTCTCAATTGATGAAAACCTGTAGCTAGGTCCATTCGGGAAAATACTTTCGCCCCATTCAATTGGTCTAGCAAATCATCAATGCGAGGTAATGGATATTTGTTTTTAAGCATCTGTTTGTTAAGGTCTCGGTAATCAACACATAATCTAAGAGTACCGTCTGACTTCGGGACAAACACAACAGCTGCACCCCAATTAGAAAAACTAGGTCTGATTAGGCCCTTCCACAACAGTTGACGAGTTTGATCGCCTAATTCTTCTTTTTCTTTCGGAGTCATTCTACGAATTGGATGCACCACTGGTCTGGCATTGGGAATTAGATCGATTCGGAATTCTATTTCTCTTTGCGGAGATAAGTTCTCAACTTCTTCAAACACATCCGCAAAGTTTCTAACAATCGGAATCTTTTCTATGGAAGTGGGGACAAGTTCTAATGCTGACCAAAATTCTTCTCTATTCGGATTCGAACCATGACAGGGTATATATATGTCCAAGGTCCGTTCGAATTTTAACGATTCTTTCCGCACATTTCACTTCAGCTTCATACTTCGTTAACCAATCCAGCCCGAGAATGATATCGAATTCGGGAAAATCCATAACGATTAAATCAAAAGTAAATTTGTAGAAAGAATAAGAGATTGGCACTCTACAATATAAACCGAGAGTAACAGGACCCCCTATCGGGTTATGTACTTCCACCGATTCTTTGAGCTTTTGCTGTTTTAACTTTAATTTGCGCACTGTGTTTCTAGCAATAAAACTACGCGATGCACCTGTGTCAAATAATACAGAAACAGGAATATTTTTAATGGTAAGGGTACCTCCCAAAACATCGGGTTTACCTGCTCCATCGGAAGCAGCTGGCGGGCTAGACCCGTCATAGACATGAGCCACTGTAGCTTTCTTCAGCAAAGGACAGTCTTTGACCAGATGATCGGTCTTGCGATAGTTGAAGCTCGAGCGAGGGTTCTGAGAGCCTTGGCTCGAGCCTTGAGAATTCGTCTTCTGCCTCTTCGGAGCTGTGCAGACATTTGAGTAGTGCCCCGACTTACCACAGTTAAAGCAATTTCCTCTTGGCGGCTTGCCAGTCTGAGGCTTTGAAGATGCTTCTTGGCTTGACTCACCTTGATTTACAGCAGGCTTGCGCTTGTTTCCGGCTTGGCTTCTAGCGCGATTCTGATCCAGATGTCTTTGATCAAGGTCTTCATAGTTGCATGTCATTTCCACTAGTTCGTTGAATTCCAGCTTGACATGGGCCAAGGCTCTATCATGATATTGTCGTCTTAGTCCAAGGATAAACCTCTTATTTTTGGATTTTGTGGTAGCAACGAGCTCTGGAGCATAGGGCGACAACATTGTAAATTTGTTCAGATAATCTTGCACGGAAAGATCCCCTTGCTGGAGATTGGCGAAGTCATCGTGCATTCTTTCTAAAGCTTGTTCTGGGACATATTTCTCCTTGAAGAGTTCTTTAAATCCATCCCATGTTCTTCCAGCTTCTCTATTCCCGGCGGTAAGAGATTCCCACCATAATTCAGCTTGTTCCTGCATAAGCCAGGCGCCCATAATAGCTTTGTCTTCGTCTCCAAGCCTTAGGCCTTCAAGAATTTTCTCGCATGTTTTGAGCCATGCAAGGGCCTCTATTACGGTGCCAGTTCCCGAGAAGGTCTTGCCTCCTAAGTTCTTATATCTCTTAGCTACACGGTCAAGCTCAAAGTATTGAGCTGCCGGAGGTTGTATCAAAGGTCCTTCTTGAGCTGGGATTTCTCCCCTTCCTCGGCCTCGGCCGGCACGGCCTCCTCTAGCTACGGCTACTCTGGTAGCCATTTGTCAAATTCTGTAAACACAACGAAAAAAAGTCAGCTAACAGAAATGATAGTGTATTGCATAGTTAAGCAGAAATTTCTACGGAAAGATAACGATGGACTGATCAATTGTTTTTGCTATTCTGCTCAGCTCATTCTAGGACCTTACTAGTCCTATCTCTAATGAGCGACTCGCCTTAGAATACTACTGATTCTATTTTGAAGAAGTGTTTAATGTGTTACACTCCAGAACTAAGGTTAACCAAAGCTCTAATACCAGCTGTGACGATCCCAAAACCTCGTGACACGGTGTTAAGGATAATCATTGGAATATAACACATTAATCATCATTAGCAGATCACAGATAATAGCATAAACAGAAAATAGAATAATTTACACACATATGACAGCGGAATCATATAGATATCATCACATCAGAGAAGCACAGTACAGGATACAACTTAGTGCATAATGATACATAATCAGTCACCATCACCAGAGGCGGAATCATACATAAAGAGTACTCAAAATAAATATCAGTCTACATCGCCAATGGCGGAATCATAATATAGATACAATAATGGCGGAGAAAATCCAAGTCAGCACGGTGTAGTCAAGCCTCGCCATGAGCCAAAAGGTGCGTCAGAAACCTGTAACTGGGCTGCCCGTGTGAAAAGGAGGGCACCCGAGTTTGCAAGGTGAAACAAACTACGAGTCAGTCATGGGACTGGTATGAGAAATCTACTCAACTTATTAACAACAATAATAAGGCAAATCAAAGGACCACGCCACTTTCGCGGAACGGGTTTACTCCAATGAGTGCTAGTGCATGAAATAAAATAAATGATTAAATCAACGCAATGCTTTTTATAAAATGAAGCCATTATAAGACTCAGGTCCCATCACACAATGCAACGCAAGCCGGAGGATAGAGTTTTTAACTTATAATGGCCAAAGATGCTTCATACGAATAAAACAAAGGTGTTCGATATTATTACTAGTGCATATATGTTTCAAAAGCAATTCAATCATAAATATCAATCCTAGGCGGCATAGCTACCATCTACTATGTCGCCATACTAGTAATACAATCACATTCGCATATTTCGTATTGGAAATTGGATTCCTTCATGAGTCGAGGCAAGGGGCAAGCTCCTCTCCGTTCGAGACACTCTAGCAAATGCCTCGGGACCGCACACAGCAATCTCCTGGATCCTCCAAGGCCGGTCCTCTCTTACTTTTGAGGATTGGCAATTCCTGAACACACGTTTCCCGGTCCTTACAGACCTATAATCGAGGCGCCTCGTATTCCAACAACCGCACATGTGAAAAGTAGATATAAATGTCAGGGCTGGGAGGTCACTGACACCACCATAGCTAGAAAGAAACGTCATGCACTCCTTGGGTCCTTCTCCCGTTTTTGACTCATACCGGGGTGTGAGGCTCGCGAATTCACGTTATACACAAAGCTACGTCACACAGACCATGCTTTGATCATCAACCACAAGACTTTTCTTTGCAACAAAAGCTTTGATCATATGCCACTTAGGCGTGCCACACAGGCAATCCACTCCATGCGACTGATTTCTGTCAATACATAACCTCTGAGCTCGTACGTCTCAGAGAAGGGCGTTAAGCAAGAGAATAAATTCTCCGCCGCCAAACAGATATATATTTAACAGAGATCAATCAACGCAGAACAAATCCAATGTCAGACACACAGTCCATTTACAAGTCCGTTCTGGGTCTGAACGAAACCGGAGGCACCAATTCCTCGCATATCCGTACAATCAACAGTATGTTTGGACAGCTACTACTTCAATTCCTTCATGGTAGCTACTCCAGTCACGAGTATCAGTAGCGCCCATCCATCCAATGTGGAGATCGTCGGTCTTCAGTCGTCTTCGACTCTTCGACTTCTCAACGTCGATCGATTATTTGAAATGAGATAAACTCGGCCTTTTCAAATAACCCACGTATATTTAGATTTCGAAATCAATTAATCACGTGGTTGGACTATTCAACATTCACATTTCAGTTATTTAGTTATAATTTTCATGTCACATACATTCAACCAACACATATCAAGCAAACACAACAATATTGGTTTATTTTCACTCTATATCGTCTATAGTACTTTATCACGATATATCGCCATTTTTATTTAATTTAAAACGACCATATTTAATTAAACGACGTTTCAAGTCGTGTCGATGCACTGGCGCTGCTTTTCATTAATTTTGTTTTACACATATATGAAAATCTAACCGTTGGATCTTCACAAATTTTACATCATTAGGAAGGTCTTTTCAAAACGAATCCAACGGTGTCAGTTTTGGGACAATCCGACGGTCGGATCTTCCACACTAACCATTTGAAGTTACGATTTCAATTTACGAACTGCAGCGTCGTTATTCGATTTAATATAATTAGATTTATATATATAAATATAATCGTTTCTGGCGCTGTTTTTCTTCAGTTTTGAATTAAACATTCTGGACAATCCAACCCTCGGATCTTCACAAAGTTGGTGCCGTTGGAAAGATATTTCCAAGGCGAACCCAACGGTTGAGGTTTCAGGAAAATCCAATGGTCGGATTTCCCGCACTAGTCGTTTGAAATCACAGTTTCAAAACATGAACTGCACGGCCACGTTTCGTTTTAATTCTATTTATATTTATATATTTATATAAATATAGTTCATTCAAAATTTCCTATATCGTTTCCACTTCAATTATTTCACTAACGCCTTTAAATTTTGGAAAATTTCGCCATAACCTCCTTTGTACGAGAGGGTATGGGAAAATTCCCAAATAGCCACACGGGCGTCTCATATCAAAAAGAAAAAGAAAAAGCCAAGCGGCTAGCCAACAGGCTCATAAAATCATCACCCAAACAAAGCAGTAAATGTGTACCTATTTGTCGGGCACAAAATTCAATTTCTCTTCTCTAGCCCCTTTTTGCTTTAACCTGTTCAATAGATATGCATGTACATATATACAATTTCTAACATTCATCAATTTCCCTGCAATTTCATATTTGATTTGCTTTGGTTTAAAAACACCATTCATTCTAATGTTGCATGCATAGGCTAAAATCATATCATTAGCTAGTTAATGTATATTTCAACTCATGCACGTTTATTTGAACAAGTGGCTATTTTTAACACTCCACATTTCAAAGATGATAATTTTGGCGAACTAAAATAGATTTCAACACATGACTATTTTATTTAGTTCCTATGCATGTTAAAAATAATATTTCTATCACAAATATTTATTTCAATGTCCGCATATCTTTAGCATATCACACATATGATAAAAATGATATTTTTATCATTCAAAATATTTATTCAACCAATGGATGGTTTCAACACTTCATAGTTTCAATAAAAATGTAATTTTTATTGTTCGATCTTTTTATTCAACACATGAACTTTTCCACTACACACACTTCTAAACAAATGAGTATTTCCACACATGGACATTTTATTTATGTTGTTCATATTAGAAAGATGGAATTTTTATGGTTGAAATTATTTATATAAGGCAAATATTTTTCATATTTCATATACATATAAAAATGTGATTTTTATTGTTTAAACACTTCACTCATTCACAAATGAATTTAATTTTCACACAACACTTTCCAACACATGAATATTTCCACACACGGATATAGTTTCAACATATGGCTATTTTATTTCTACGCATGAAAATTATTTCGACATATGAAAATAATTCTAACACACAAAGATTATTCAAAATTTCGGCAGCATAACGGCAGGGTAGTTAAAATCGGCACCGTCCCTAGTACGGCTCCTCGCTCTACCTTAAAACCTCGCGGTTTTTGACAATGGGGATTCATGCATCTAATTCGCACGCAGACGGCATGTTTATTTTTATTTCCACAACTATTTCCAATTCATTTCAATCACCAATGGGTATTTTTCAACCACAACCAAACAATATCAACCACAAACAATTATTCAACCATTCGTATTTTTCATCCAATATTCCACACCAATTCACCACAATAAATATCGTCCATGGTTTGTGGACGAGGGGAGTATATATATATAATATAATATATATTTGCTATATTTCACTAGCATTTCAACACATATATCAATTTTTCTATGCATGTAAAAATTCATACTTCGCTTATATAGCTTACACTACGCATGTACATGAGGTATACAACACGTATGTAATTTATATTTCGCTTATATAAATTATACACGACATTTTCCTTTCAATTTCACGTTAAATCAGATTTCTCACCTTGGTTTTCTGAGCGCTAAAAATCGATACGATGTCAGAAAAATCCGCAGCTTCTTCTATTGGGTAGAGAGCTTCCTTGCGGTCTCGATGTTTCCTGTTTCATCGAATTTCGTCAACACACCAAAAAGATATGATTTTTCAAAGTGTAAAGATCAAAGAAAAACTCACTTTCACGAAGCTTCAAAACTAGGTTTACAGTTTTCGCAAAATCATGGCACGTGGGGACGATCAGGGAGTTGGACGTGGAAGAGGGAAGAGAGGGCTTTAAATCGGTGGTGGTTTGGTGGCGTTCAGTGGTCGGTGGCGTTCAGGGCGGCGGCGGGAAGTGTTCGACTTTCTGGCGTCGATACAGGCGGAGGAGGCGATGAGGGTGGCAGCGGTGGGGTCGGATTTGAAGAGGAGGCTGAGGCGCGTCGAATGGTGGCGGCGGCGAAGGCTGAAATCGCCTGAGGCGGCGGCGATGGAGGAGAGAAGGTGGTGAACGGGTTTCGCCGTTGATCGGGGGTTTTTTTTTTTTTTTAAATTATGAATGGAGAAATATGATTGGCCGAGGACTATATTAAATTTTTAAATAGTGTTTTCTCAAACGAACTCCTTTTTAAACCCAGCGACTGTCGCCCCTAGCTAAATACCCCCATTCCGGACACAATGGGATATGTTTCGTAGGCCAATTCGACTGTTACAGTCAGTTATTTTTCAAATTAAAGTATAAAACATTTAATTTTTAACTCTGAACGCACATTTCAATTTGCCAGGGCCACAAACTGATTCGAAAAATTCCAAAAAAATAAATCTAGCTATGTTTTGACGCTACGGTCACAACAAAACTAGTTTCGTCGAATTCTGAGGTCGTTTGAAAAATGGCCATTTTCTGGTCGATCCAATTTAACAAAAATCGACCAAACACATTTTCTTTTGCTATGCTCACATACTAGCTTCAAAAATTATGAAATTTGAAACCTAGCAATAGTTTGACATCCCGGACTCAACAAAAGTGGTTTCGTCGAATTCCGAGGTCGTATGCAAAATATCAATTTTCCAGGCCTATATATTCTATATACCGACTGTTCTGAAAATTCATTCGGCCATAACTTTTGATTCCCGTTATGAAACTTCAATTTTTCAGATTCGTTAGAAAGGTATTGACTAACAGATTTAAATATTTTTGGTTTCGCTAAAATCCGTTATATTTTCCACCCTGCATAGTCGGTCAAAGTTTGAATTCAAATTTTCAAACTGACTCACTATTTCTAATTCACTATTTTATTGAAATATTCTATTTCAATGGTTCAAATTCCTTTGAAATCACCATTCTAAAAATTTTAAATTGGCTCGTATTTTCCGGGTTATTACAACCATTCAACTATTTGGGTCTGTATATCCGAAGAAGATAGTCTGTGCAATCAATATTTCTAAAATTCTCTTCAAAAAAGATCTCAACAAACTGAACATTATGACTAAGGGAAAAGGAAAAGAAGTGCAGAATGCGCGGGAAAGTGAGATGGGCAAGGATCAGCAAGCTATGGTGGTCACCAGATAAAGAGGACAAAGTTCTGGAGCTAACCGATCCAACAGGGCTTCTCCGATCCGACCCAACCAAGACGCTCCGAACTGATCCAGTGACGAAAACCCTATTCGATCCAGTCCCTAGAACGCTGCTGGAGCCCCTCCTCCGGACCGAACCACAGGAACAACTTCGGGCCGATCCGAACCGAATGAAATTGAGGTGGGAAACTCTACTCGAGCTCCTACAAATGCTTCGTTACCGCCCGTTCCAACTGAGGATCGGCCCACTCCTAATGCACTTGTCACCCACCGAGATTTCTCGCATTTTCTTGATATGCTGGAGAGTACCAGAGACGCTCTTGAAGCTTATAAACAGGATAGCGTTCTTATGTGCGAAAACATGAGGGGTATGAGCAGGGAGATAAGCGAACTTCGTAGACAATGGGTGTCCTCTCCGGTTCGTCATCCTACTATGAACCATTCATCATCTTCTGATGAAGAACGCCCGCGTGAAAGAAGGCCATATGAAAGGCCCAAAAATATTGACCAGCTGACATTCAGATCTTTGGCATCCCGTGAGGATGCAGCCCGTGTGCTGGGGCCCGATGATCCAAGGGAACCGATGCTGTTACCAGTGCGAGGATCACACGTTCTTTCGAAGGACCCAAATATTACTAATCCTACTCAGGGGCAACTCCTTCAACCTGTTCGTCCTATGAATGACCAGGACCGTAGGAGGCGAGGAGGTTCGGTTACCAATCGAAACCCAAGAGAGTCACCAGAAGTAGGTAATAGGCACTTGAGAAGAGAAAGGAGTAGGGAACCTGAACCAGCTCTAACTAATGCCGAAGTAGAAGCAATGATACGTCAAATCATGGCCGATAGCCGCCAATATACCAATGAAGATGGGGGTATTGAGCGTGGTCATACTCCGTTTACTAATGACATCCTGGACTTCCAATTTCCTCGCCGATTCAATTTGCCACAGATGGATCGATATTCTGGAAGAACAGATCCGAAACCACATCTGATGAGATATGCGTGGTATATGAACTCTGCAGCTACACCTGACGCTGTAAAATGTAAAGCCTTCCCAATATATCTAGAGGATGTAGCATTAATGTGGTTTACTCGACTTCCCCCGCGATCGGTGTCGAGTTTTCAATAATTAAGTGAGCTTTTTATGAAACAATTCCGACTCCATTCCCATAGAACTAAAAGTGTTATCGAACTATCCAAAATTAAAAAGGCCCTTGGAGAATCTCTAAAATCATATTTGGACCGCTTCAACCTAGCAGTTACTGAAATAAGGGATCCCCACAAACCGACTATTTTGATGGCCTTGATCGAAGGAGTTGATCCAGATACTGAGTTCGGAGGTTACCCAGCTGGGAAGCCACCACTGACTAGGGAGGCTTTCTATGAAAAGGCAAATATCCGTCTACGACGAGAAGAGATATACGCCAAGCGAAAGAGAAAATCTGATGAAACTTCAAGAGAAGATATTCAAAGTAATGTTGCTGTGAAGCAATCTGGTGAAAGTACGGGGAAAGTCAAGGTAAATGTTGGCAACAAAAATGAAGGAAGTAACAACAGGAATGGAAACGACAATAGGAGGAACAAGAACTGAGGAAATAACTAATACAAAAGGCCTCGATTCCATTCCTTCGAAAACTACACACCACTAAGTGACACATTGGAAAACATCTACCTGGATACTTACAAAGTCTTACAATATAAAAAGCCTCCGCCCCGAGGCTCTACGGAGAAGGAGGTGGCTACTGGAAAGTTTTGTTTGTTTCATGGAACCCACAGACATTCTACTAATGAATGTTGGCATTTGAGAGACTTTATCGAAAAGCTACTGCGAGAAGGAAAGTTAGACGAATACAAGGTTGCTCCAAGAGATAGGGGGCAAGCCCCGAATCAAAATCAACCTGCTCCTAATCCCACCTCTCAACAAAAAGGTAAAGGAATCGTTAACAATACTATAGTAGGAGGACCTCACCTCCCTGCCCATAGCTATAAGGCTATGGACCAATATGTTAATGCGGTTAAGCACCTTGGAGTGGGAGAATGTAGTAACCTCGAAGACATCTCCCCATTGAAGCAACAGAAAACGATGTCATATTTCGTAATAGAGATGATTCTGGAATTAAATCACCCACAGAGGACCCATTGGTAATCACTACCACTAATGGTCCAGGTTTGGTTCACAAAGTATTGGTAGATAATGGGAGCTCGGTTAATATTCTCTTTAAAAAGCATTTGATCAGATGAAACTTGAATCGAAAGACTTGAAGCCTTGCGAGGGTTGGATACGTGGCTTCAATGGAGCATCGACTACCCCAATGGGATATGTGGAATGGTCAGTGACGTTGGGACAAGGAGATCGTCGGAGAGTGAGAATTCTCCCATTTGTAGTTCTGGACATAGAATCACCCTATAACGCCTTTTTGGGCCGACCAGCCCTAGCGGAATTCAAGGCTTGCATTGTGCCTTGGTGCTTATTGCTGAAATCCCCAACCGAAGCAGGAGTTGGAGTAATGAGAGGTGATCAAGCCACTGGACGAGCCTGTTACATGGCTGAACTAAAGACATTGATGAAGGGATTGAGCATTGAAGCTAGAGGTACCACCTCCCCTATTAGGGAGGGTTTAGCATAGCAACTAAAGGGACCATCCCCGAGGGAGTCGCCCAGAGAACTGCCCGAGGACATAGATTCCAGAGAGGATTAAGAGCCTGGGGACAGAAAGGCGACCCCAAATGAAATGACTGTGAATATCTCCATTGACGATGTTGATCCGACGAAGGTATTGAAGACCAGATCCCAGTTGGATCCGCTCCGAGCAAAGGAATTAACTGACTTCTTAAAGGCAAATTTGGATGTGTTTGCCTGGACTCATGCTGACATGTGTGGGATATCTCCCTCCGTTATGAGTCACTCATTGAGCATTAATCCAAAGCATCCACCCGTTAAACTGAAGAGGCGTATGTTAGGTCTGGAGAGGTCGGCAACCCTAAAAGAAGAAGTGGAGAAGTTGAAAGATAATGGGTTCATTAGGGATTCGACGTATCCCGACTGGATATCAAACCCTGTTTTGGTCAAGAAATCAAATGGGAAATGGCGAACGTGCATCGATTTTTCGGATTTGAATAAGGCCTGTCCAAAAGATAGTTTCCCACTTCCTAGGATCGATCAACTAGTGGACTCAACAGCCGGACACGAACTTCTTTCCTTCATGGACGCATACTCAGGATATAACCAGATCCATATGATGTGCCGGATCAAGAACACACAAGTTTTATAACAAACATAGGATTGTACTGCTATGTTGTGATGTCGTTCGGACTAAAGAATGTCGAAGCCACATATCAGTGCTTGGTAAATCGAATGTTCTATAACCAAATCGGAAAAACCATGGAAGTTTATATAGATGACATGCTCATGAAATCCAGGCAATCCTTTAGTAATACACAAGATCTAGTGGAGATGTTTGATATTCTACGGAGGTACGGGATGAAGTTGAACCCCTTAAAGTGCTCATTTGGGGTAGCATCTGGAAAATTTCTCGGTTTCATCGTGAGTTCTCGAGGGATTAAAATTAATCCTAGCTAGATAGAGGCAATAATGAACATAGAAGAGCCACGAAAATTAGCGACGTTCAAAGCCTGGCAGGGAAGGTCGCCACATTAAGCAGGTTCATTTCCAAAGCCACGGACAAGTGTGTCCCATTCTTCTACTTAATCAAACTGGGAAAACATAATTTCGAATGGACTCTAGACTGTGTAGAGGCCTTCCAAAACTTATTGGACTTATTGGAGAAACCCCCGATATTGTCGAAGCCGGTGGATCATGAAGATCTGTTCGTCTGTCTGGCTGTATCATCTCATGTCGTCAGCACAGCTTTGGTGCGTGAAGAAGACAAGGTCCAGAGGCCAATATATTACGTAAGTAAGAAGTTAACAGTTGCTTAACGTAATTACCCGAGAATAGAAAAGCTTGCTTATAGTCTCTTGATTGCCTCTCGAATGCTCCGTCATTATTTCCAAGCCCACCCGATAGTCATATATACTGATCGACCTCTAAGACTAGTATTACAGAGACCCGAAGCATCCGGACGATTACTTAAGTGGAATATCAAGTTGAGCCAATTTGATTTGAATTTTCAACCAAGGAGGTCAATAAGGGGCAGGCTTTAGCCGACTTCATAGCAGAATTTACGATTCCCGAAGAGGAAACAGTGAACGACAAAGTTGTTACTTCAGAGCATATTTTAGAGCTTAGTCCGTGGAAATTATATACGAATGGGGCCAAGAACGATCGAAGGTCCAGCGCTGGAGTTGTTTTAACCATTTTTGAAGGACGATCCATTTACTACGCTCTGCGATTGGAATTTTCCGCCACCAACAACGATTCCGAGTACGAGGCCCTGATAGTCGGGCTGAAACTCGCCAAGAAGTTAGGGGTAAAAACATTGGACATATTTTGTGACTCCAAAATAGTTGTCTGCCAAGTTTGGAAGGAATTTGTAACTAGGGGACCTCGGCTTGTTACTTATCTTGAAAAAGTAGAAGAGTTACTGGGCAACCTGGAGCGTTATAGAATAACACACATTCCGAGAGCAGAAAACTAGAAGGTAGACTGACTGGCTAAATTAGCAAGTTCTGACAACCCTGACGAAACCGAAATGGTTCCAATAGAGATAATGGAATCACCAAGCTTTGACCAAATGGAAGTCGAAATATCCTTGGAAGCTGAGCCAGAAAGGGAGTCGTGGATGACACCAATTAAAAACTTCCTTAAAAGCGGAATACTTCCGTCGAAGAAGAGCGAGAGATGAGCTGTAACATGTAAAGCTGCAAGATACGTTTTACAGGACGATGTCCTCTATCATCAAGGATTTTATATGCCTCTGTTACGGTGCATAGCACACGACGACATCAAACGTGTACTGAAAGAGGTACATGAAGGTGAGTGTGGGGATCATACTGGGGGTCAAACTCTGGAAAAGAAAGTATTACGGTATGGTTATTTTTGGCCTACCATGGATAAAGATGCAGCTGATCATTCACGACGCTGTGACAAATGCCAGAGATTCGCGAAAGTTCCGAGAGCACCCCAGGGCATCTCAAATCGATGGTCAGTCCTTGGCCGTTCGCAATATGGGGATTAGACATCATCGGGACCCTACCAATTGCAAAAGGAGGAGCTAAATACGCGATCATGGCTGTGGATTACTTCACGAAATGGGTGGAAGCCGAACCCTTAACCACGATCATAGCAAGAAAAGTGATAAGCTTTGTGGTCAGAAATGCTATTTGTCGATTTGGGATACCGAAGACCATCATAACTGATAATGGAACCCAATTCGACAGCGTGGAGTTTAGAATCTTTTGTCAGAAGTATAAAATTGATAAAAGATACAACGCTGTGGCCCATCCGTAGTCAAATGGACAGGTCGAAGCAATAAACAAAGTTATCAAGTCTATTCTTAAAAAGCAGTTGGAGTGAGCGAAAGCTATATGGGTTGATGAATTACCGCTAGCCTTGTGGGCCTATCGAACCACCTTTAAGACGGCTACTGGTCATACCTCTTTTTCACTCTCCTTCAGGCCAGAAGCGGTAATTCCAATGGAGCTTGAAGTCCCCTCTCACAGGGTAATGTATTATGACCCAATGACAAACAAAGCACTCCTCTTAGAGTCCCTAAACATGGTTGAAGAGAAGAGGGATGAAGCGCATTTGCGTGCATCGAGGCATCAACGTCAAGTGGCACGCTACTATGACAGAAAGGTTCGATTTAGAACTTTCGAACCTGGAGACCTGGTGCTGAAGCAAGTCTTTCCACCTCCCGCTCATCTAGGCCCAAAGTGGGAAGGACCATTCACCATCCAATGGAAACTTGAAACGGGAGCTTTCAAGTTAACGACCGTGGATGGAAAAGAAATTCCTAGAGCTTGGAACGCTCAGCATTTGCAGCGATATTTGACTTGAAAATTGTACTATTTTCTTTTGTTTCATAGGCCATGTAAAAAGGCACGACTTGCCTAGAAAAGTCTGTTTATATGAACAAAGGATTATAAAGTGGATGTAGGCTACGACTTAGCTGAACCAGTATAAAAATAGCGTATGTTATTTATTTTCCTGCATTATTTTCATTATTTCTTGCGAATTTTCTGCCCTAATTATGGAATATTAAACATTAAATTGAACTTAAAAAGTTAAGGGCAATTCACGTGCAGGGGCAAACGAAACGACCGTTTGCATAACGAAATGAAAGGAATGGAAAGACAACGTTCCTAACTCTAACTCTCATGGATTGTGAGAGAGTATAAAGGACGGGAAGACGACGTCCTCCGAGGCGTGATGGTGCACCCGAAAAAAGACCGCCTTGATGACACTCTAACCTGTTTATGCGACAGGAGAGTATAAATATGCTAAAAGAATAAGCATCCACGACAAAGGAAACTTGACCCCGCTAGAGAGTCGGGAGCATTTTAGTGTCAAAACTAATCAATCTCGAACAAAGCCTCAGCCAGGCCACTTATTCAAGATTGATAGGGAGCATACACATACATATCCCCAGGATTTATTGTCTATCGTCTAGTAGTAATGACTTTAAATATGACATGTTTTATTTGCATTTTACTTAAATGACGAATTTACAAACATTTGATATTGCAGGAAATAAACTATTTTATTCACAAGTACGTGAATTTATACAGGAGAGCAAAATAAAAGATGCGAGGGCCGTACTCGCTACAACAACAACGGGCCAGGAGATAAATAAAATAAAGGACAATGCCACCCTTTATTTGGACTTTGGAGTAGACTCCGCCTTCTTGGCAGCTTTAAGTTTTTCCTTCTCCTCTTTTTCAGCATCGGTCTAAATCCGCTTTGGTTTCTTCTTACTTACAACTGGTGCACTGGGATCAATAGAGGATTTCTTAGCAAGTTCTTCAGTAATTGATCTAGTCGAAAGTCTTACAACTAACCTTGACTCAGGAGGTATTGTCGCAAGAGGTTTAAAACTTTTGGGATCCACTTCCTCCGTTTTCAGCTGCATACGCTTATCCTGTTTGGCCTTCATCTCGGCCAAAGTTAGATCATCGTCATGCTCTGAATCCCCAGTTATAACAACATCAATGTCTTCTTCATGTTCATCATCGCCTTCATCATCTTTCAAAGCATCTATCATCTCCTCAGTGTGAGGAGTCTCGGCATTAGGTGGCATGAGAGCTTTATCGTCACTCCTTCTCGCCTTCAGTTCCTCCCCCAGATTTTACAACAGCAACCTCGTCCTGTTTCTCCTGAGTCTCTTTGACGGACTTCTCATCAGTAGCTGACTCCTGTTGTCCAACAGTCTTTTTGCTCGGCTCAGTACCTACAGAACGAGAGGCGACAGTTGTTAACTCAGGGGAAAACGAGGGATCTTCAATTGATTGACCAATAATATGGCGAAAGGTCGAAATGGCCTTGAAAAACTGAGGAGAAAAGGTAGAAATAACTTCGGATGACTTCTCAATCGGGGTGGCTAGAGTCTCTGATGCTGATTCTGGTATATGAGACAAAAGGGACGCCTCAGGAATTCTTGGATTTTCGAGATCGTATCCCTCTATTCCGGTAGCCCCGGGGGTAGCAGAAGAAGAATCGGCTTCAATAATATATTTTCCTTTGGCCTGACGCCTTCTTCCTCCATAGCTGCAACAATAAGTCGACGCCCTTCGGCCAGATGCGTCGGCTCCTCACCCTTAAGAAATTTCTCCATGTGCTTGTTTTCATCGATGGAGTCCACCTTGAGCTCTTTCTTTTCTCACTCGATGATTTGGTCCCATACATAAACCAGAGTCGTGGGGTAGTCCTCAATCCAAGAAATATCTCGAAGACGGATCACTTGAGCAAAGAATTCTATCATCAGCTCACCATAACCGTCTAACTCCTTTTGCGCCTCGGAAAGTTTTTCTTGATCATTTTCGGCATATTTGAGGGCAATGCTTGTATTCCCCTCGGCCAACACTGCTGTAGATTCAGCCTCTACTAATTTGGCATCCAGTTCGGCATTTTGCTTCGCTAAATCAGTGTTTTTCTTCTCTAACTCAACCTTCTCTTATTTGAGGGCAGTGCAAGCTAATTATACTCTAGCACTTTCGGATTTAGCATCCTCAGCTTGCTTCTTTAGATCCAAACGCTCTTAACTATGGGAGTCCAAGAGCACGTGATAACACTTTTGTAGTTCTTTATGTTGCTTTTTGTAGTTGTTTGCATCCCGTTGGGCAAGAGCAAGCTGAGCTTGCGCATCTTCCAAATCTTTCTCCGAATTCTTCAAAATGCTTGCATCATAATCGGCCATTTCCATCATATGGTCAATATCATTGATGAGATCCTTGATAATATTAGAAAGCTTGCGCGAATACTAATACATTTCTGTATATTGCTTATCCACTAGGTCGATTTTTGCTTTAACATCGCCAGCACAATTTGGAGGAATAGGTTCAAGTGCGGGAACAAACACCATACGATCCAAATAATGATCCGGAAATTGAATTTTCAGATTTGCTAATCTTGCCTTGTTCTCGTTGTCGAACGACACAAGCTTGGATACAGATAATTCAATATTCTTCTGCTTGGCAGGTACCATGGACCTATCTCTTGTGCCTGACCTCTTCTCAGGAACTTTATATTTATCCTGTGAGTCAGCGTGCTTATATAATTGCTTCTCTTGAGGACCCTTCTTTTTGGGAAGAGTCGAATCTTTAGAAGGTTATTTGTCCCCTTCATGAAGACTTTTTGGCTCTTGTACTTATCTGGATCGGACCGACGAGGAGAACGAGAGCACGAAGAATGAGGACGGTTGGAATCATAATGTCTCCTATCGTCCTTGTCACGGCCTTCACGACGATCAAGCTCAGTGTCGGAATCGTGTCTGGGCATACTGGAGCGGATCTTCCTAATATTGTAACGAGGACGTACCATGGTTCATGCAAAACAAAGTATGAAGAGTTTAGAACTAATGTTTACGCAAAGCATAAGTGCTGTGACGTGCAGTGCCAATGTGTCATGTGTATCCCAAGTGATATTCCCCCCAACCAACCAGAGCCTGAAGTTAGGGCAGTATGTGTGGTCACTTTAGCCTTCACAGGAGTGGTTTCTTCTGAGGAAGTAAAGGTCAAGGGATTCATTCTGAAATCCTCTGAGGTGTAAAGAGTCTCGGGCAAAGGAATATTTCCTAAACCCTAAAAGGTAGAATCATCCCCAGTAGCAGCATTTTCTTGAGGAGTATTTAACGAAAACTCTTTTGGAGATATCGGTCTTTCAGGAGTAGCAGCATCCTCGGGAGTAATATACTTGTCCCTATCTTTTTCTGCTATGTTTGCTAAAATATCATCCTGAGTTGTGGAAGGAGAAGGAGGATCCCTGAGGGGTGCTGTTGGATCTTTGGAGCTTTCTCCCCTCTCAAGTGGAGTATCAATTGACCCTTCAGCTGGAGGTATGTACACGTAAGGACCTTCTCCGTTGCCTATGCTACGAGTTATAGCGATTAGACGATGCCAACGGAGATATTCATCTACTAAACAGTCCTTGATTGTCAAGAATTTTTTAACACCATTAGGTAACTGATTTTCAAATTGCATCAGATGCTTCTCATGTGGTAGGTTAGGAATTGCAAGTGAAAGACAAGTAATGATTAATAAATTTATGATAAAGGCTGGGACTAAAACTTAAAGGATCAAGGTCATTACTTGACTTAAGCCATCTTCTAGCACATCCGGGTTGCTGCTTAATATAAAACCATTCAGGTTTTGGGTCCCCAGCTTTGCTGCTAAACGGAACGGTGATAATTTTCTTTGTTGGCACCGATTCAAAGTATACAAAAGATGGGGTGTCGTTGGTCCGATGCTTGAAATTGTAAAAGAAATGAACATCCTCGAAAGTAAGCTCTACACCTAAAATTTCTTGGTATGCTATGTATAGAGTATACAAATAAGCATAGGAGTTGGGATGAAGCTGCATAGGAGCAATCCGCAGTTGTCTCAGAAAATCGACGACGAATGGCGGAAACGGAGGTATTTCCCCAACTAGGCACATCAACCTGGTGTTAGCCATGTACCCTTCCGACGGGTTATGGGGACGATATGTTTTCGAGGGCAACTCTGTATGTTTTCGAAGAATCCTGTATTTTAGACATATCCACGCGAGTATGTCATTGTCGATCGTTGATTCGACCGAATCCTTTGGAAGTTCCAAAATAGTAACATTTCCGAACTCATCCGAGGCTCGATTATCTCCAACTCCTCCTTCTTCTTTCTCACCCAACGAGACATTGCCCCTGGACGATACATCACACTCATGAGTCCCCATTTCGTAGTCTGGACCAGAACTATTCCAACCCGATTCTGAGGTGGAAGATATGTCTTCAATGGGTGGATTCTCAGATGATCTGGCAGCATCTTTTCTTTGAGCTAATCCAGATGAGCGTCTCTCAGCCATTTGTGCTAAACTATTAAAGAAATAATAGCCAGGATTAGGGTAAAGTTGCCCTTGTCCCTCCTGTGCATGTGTGTAAGCTAAAGTGTGCAAATATTCGTGCAATGACAGAATTAAAGAAATACGATGCAAATATGCAATGCAGTTATGCATTTATGACTAGTCCAAAGAATTCAGTCAAGAAGGCTCTATCCTAACTGTTCATCAAGTCACATGTTATACTTAACACTAGCCAAGTTATTTATAGCATGGTTATATTGCATGATGTATAAGTGCGGATTGGTTCGGATTTTTCCTTTGCATTCAGGTTGGTTCAGACGTCCACCACTCATGCGATCGGTTCGAGGATGGAAATAAAACAGATCCGGATCGGATAAGATTGGATTTACTAAGCTCAAAGCGCCTAGAGTTAATTGACACCTGTCTGGATCGGAGAACATTCTCAGAAGGTAATTTCCTCTTTTAGAAATTCCCCCGACCCGAACCAACCCTGCCTCTCCCTTTTTCTTCCTTTTTTCTCCTTTGGCACCACCAACTCTCCCTTCTGTTGTGCCCTTAGGCAAACTCTAGCTTCTTCCACTCACAACCGATCCGACCCGATTCCACTCTCCACGACTAACTGCACTTCTTCGCCCTTTACAAACATTCAGCTCGAACCCAGAATCCCCTTTGTGCCTTGCTTAAAAATTTGATTCTCAAATCGAGGCTACTCGCAGTTAATCCGCCATCACCACTGCCTTGAGAGCACAGTGAACTCACTAACGACGGTGGTGGCAAGCCAAAACCCGCGACGAAGATAATTGACCCAAATTCGAGAAACAATGCGAAATCAGATGAAATTAGCAAGCAAAACACAGATAAAATCAAATTATATGAGATTGTTAACCGACCTATTAATTTAATCTGAAGATCAAAAGGAGTTCGGGAAATTAGGGGATTAGGGTTCGTGCTGGATTGGGAAAATGAGGGCGAAGTGAAATGAAAAGGGGGAGAGAGATTAGTGCAAATTTATATAAAGACAACGGGCTGTTTGTATCCCAGTGGGCCCCCAATGCTCAGACCGCCCCGTTTAGATAAAGAGTCCATGGTCTTCAAGCCTTTGACGCGATGGAGATCAAACCTGGACCGGATCGGAAAAACTACAACCAAACTGTAACCAGTGGGGTTACCTCAGCACACGAAACCAACCCAAAGGAAGAAGTGACATGCTAACAAGTATACATTATAAAAGTTTACCTGGAGGAGCTACTCGGACATTAAACAGAGTTCCTGAAGCTATTTCAAACAACAAAAGAAGTTCGTGAGTTTCGTGATGTATTTATAGACAATGAAAAATGCAACTCAATGAAGCAACACATCTCTACAAATGAATGGATGCAACTATTCAATGATGTTAATTCAGAAGTCAACGGACAGATTATTTCGAAGCACGCTTCATCTCGGATAAAAACGTACTTCGAGGGGGTAAAATGTTAGCTCACTTCGTGATCGGGCTACACAAAGCTAAGAATGGCTCAAAGAAGGAATTTATAACAGAAACTCGGATCGGTTCGGAAGGGCCTAACCCGAACCCTTTGGCTATGTCGTGAACGAACCAGAAAGTGACATATTGGAAGCACGACCGGATCGGTTCGGAGGTCACCGATCCGAACACCCTATAAGAGCCCCGATCAGATCCGAGAGTAAGAAGCTGCAGCAGTTGCAACCCATGATTTCATCAGGTGCGGAGTGGTTACATATCCACTTTCCCACGATCACCAACTAACTTAATGAGCTGACGTCACCATAGCGCCTCCAATCCCGACTTTCATGGAATGGTTGCCACGTACATACGAACCGAAGGCCCTCCAGAAGACTTTCCTGCCTATAAATACACCTCCAAGCTTCATTTGAAGGGATTTTTTTGGGCAAATCATCAGCAAAAACTTCCTCTATAACCGATTTTTATCACTTTATTCAGATCATAATCATCTTTTGAAGCATATTTCAAAGAAGACTGAGTGAAATTATTCATTGTATGAGTGCAATTGAGTGAAAACAATCATTGTATTTGCATTCCTATCATCAATTAGAGAAATTCAAAGTGGACGTAGGCTCTTTAACGCCGAACCACTACAAAATTATGTGTGTTTTCTTCATTTTCTTCTTATTTCATTCAAAATCATCCTTAGTTTGGGTGTTAGAGAAATTTTTGGATCTAACACTTATATTCATCTAACTTTCCTTCCCGCAACAGTTTTTCAACGACGTCTCTTAAATGTCGACACTCATTAGTAGAGTGACCGTGGGTTCCATGAAACATACAAAATTTCCGGTCGCTAGTTCCTTCTCAGTGGATTCTCTGGGACGAGGCTTCTTATATTGCAAGACATTGTAAGTATCCAGGTAGATGTTTTCCAACGTATCGTTCAACGATGTGTAGTTTTCAAAAGTTTGGAATCGAGGTCTTTTTCCAGAGCTATTTCCTCGATTCCTATTTCTTTTATTTCCGTTTTCTGTTGCTGTTTCCTCCGTTTTTGTTGCCAACGTTCACCTCGACCTTCCCCGATTTGTCGCCAGACTATTTCACAGCAACATTACTTTGGATATCTTCTTTTGAGGCTCCCTCGGATTTTCTTTTTCGACTGGCGCATATTTCTTCCCACCGTAGGCGAATATTTGCCTTTTCATTGAATGCCTCCCTAGTCATCATTCGTTTTCCAGCTAGATATCCCCCAAATTCAGTGTCCGAATCGACCCCTTGAATTAATGCAATTAAAATGGTTGTCTCATGAGAGTCGCTTATTTTAGTAACTGCTAAGTTGAAATGGTCTAAATATGACTTCAGGGGTCGCCAAGGGCCTGCTTGATGTTGGACAGCTCAATTACGTTTTTATCTCTCCGGGCATGGATCTGGAACTGGTTCATAAAACGTTCACTTAGTTCTTTAAAGCTCAACACCGATCGTGGGGGAGGTCGAGTTAACCACATTAATGCAACATCTTCTAGATATATCGGAAAGGCTTTACATTTCACAGCATCAGGCGCGGCTTCGGCGTTCATGTACCATGCATACCTCATCAGGTGTTGTCCCAGATCTGTTCTCCCAGCATACCGATCCATCTGTGGCAGGTTGAATCATCGTGGGAATTGGAAATCCAAAATGTTGTTGGTGAATGGGGTGTGACTACACTCAATACCCCTATCCTCGTTAGTATAGTGGCGGCTATCAGCCATTATTTAGCACACCATCGCTTCCACTTCTGCGTTGGTTAGGGTAGGTTCAAGATCTACACTTCTATCTCTTCTAACACCTCTAACGCCTACCTCAGGCGACACCCTTTGGTTTCGATAGGTGGCTGAAGTTCCTTGCCCCTTGCGGTCCCGTTCATTCACGAAACGAACGGGCTGAAGAAGCTGCTCTGGAGTGGGATTAGTGATGCTCAGATTTATGGGAAAGACGTGTGATCGTTGCATCGGTAACAACATTTGTTCTCTCAAACTCGGATCGTCGGGTCCTAGAACACGGGCCGCATCCTCACGCGATCCCAATGATCCAAATGTTAACTGGTCCATATTCTCGGGCCTTTCATATGGCCTCCTTTCATGCGGGCGTTCTTCGTCTGAAGATGATGAATGATCCATGGTAGGATGACGAGTAGGGGAAGAAACTTTTTGTCCACGAAGCTTACTTATCTCCTTGCTCATAATTTTCATTTTCTCCCTCATAAGAACACTATCACGTTTATGATTCTCCAAAGCATCCCTAGTGCTCTCAAGCATATCAAGCAAGCGCGAAGAATCTCCATGTGTGACGAGCGCAGAGGGAGTAGGCTGATCACTAGTTGCCACAGCTGGTATCAGAGCATTTATAGGGGCTAGAGTAGAGCTTCCAGCCTCAACTACACTCGGTTCGGATCTGTCCAGGGCTATTTGTACGGTTTGGATCGGAGGGGAGCTACCAGCAGCATTCAAAGAACTGGATCGGTTCGGGTTGGTATCACCGGTTCAGATCGGGGCTTCGTGGTCGGATCGTATCGGAGAAGCCCTATCAGATCGGTTAGCTCCTAGACTTTGTCCTCTCGATCTGGTAATGATCATAGCTCGTTGATCCTCATCCAATTCACTTTCCCGCGCATTTTGCACTTCTTTCCCTTTTCCTTTGGTCATAATATCCAATTTTTCAAGACGTTTTTGGAGAAACCTTCAGAGATATTGAATGTATGGACTATCTTCTTAGGATATATAAACCCAAATAGTAGAATGGTAGCCCAAAATGTGGAGAATTCGAGGAATTCTCAGTGAAAGCACCAAAATGTAAGATCCAAAAATGGTTCTAACACCCAATTCAATGATAATTAAAAGAGAAAAACAAAGAGAACACACAATTTATAGTGGTTCAACGTTAAAGAGCCTATGCCCACTTTATACTTTGTTGATTGATGATTAGAGTACAAATACATTGCTTGTCTTCACTCAATCTCACTCTTACAATGAATAATTTCACTCAATCTTTACTGAAATATCCTTCCAAAGTTGGTAATTATCTGAATAAGGTGATGAAATTCGGTGGTAGTCATAGCTAGAGCCAACAATTTGCCAAAAGATCCCTCAAATGATGCTTGGTGGTGTATTTATAGGCAGAAAATCCTTCTAGAGGGTCTCCAGTTCGGGTACACGTAGAGACCATCCCTTCAGAGTCGGGTTCGGAAGCTCTAAGATGGTGCCAGCACACTCCGTTCGTGGGTGAACGTGGGGGAGTGGATATGTAACCGCTCCGCTTCGGATGGAATCATGGGTTGTAACCGCTGCAGCTTATGGTTCTCGGATCGGATCGGTATTCAAATAGGGGGTTCGGGTCGGTGAGCTTTGTACTGATCCGGTTGCACCCCCTATATGCCATTTTCTGGTTTGTTCGATGCATAGCCAAGGGGTTCGGGTCAAGGTCCTCCGAACCGATCCGGGTCTCTGCTATGAATTCTTTCTTCAAACCTATTCATTGAGCAATCTCTTAGCTTTGTGTAGCCCGATCACAAAGCGGGCCAACATTTTGCCCCCTCGAAGCATGCGTTTATTGAAAATAAAGTGTGCTTCTAAATAGTCCGTATATTGGTTTATGAATTAAGGTCATTGAATAGCTGTTTCAAATCCAAACATATTTTAGCATTTAATTAGTTTATTGTAATACTGGATGGATAAATTATGAATATATGTATATATATATATATATGTTAGCACAAAATTTACATAGTTACTAATTCTTTTAAATTTTAGTTATTTTACATTCTAGTCCAAATTAATGACTCCTATGTTCTGAGTTGCTGAGATTCAAAATTTTATTAAAAGGTTATTTGCTATAATTCTTGTAAATTTTACCCAAACAAATAAAAAGAGAAAGCATTGACATTGTGACACCCCACGTCCGTTAATGTCACTCATTAAGGGAATGCATTAAGTTTCGTGAGGCGTTATAGGTAAACAGACATAGAATATTACAAGAAAGACATAATAAAATAGCAGCGGAAATACAATTTTTTTTTCAAACATAAACCATAACATTGTGGTCCAAAATACCCTAAGTCACAAAAAACCAATACAATAATATAACTTCTATCTTGTACCATCAGAGTACATAAGTATATAAAAAAAACATAATTTCCCAAACAAAAGATATAAGCCATAGTAGAGAGAAGAACTTGAGCTATACTTCAAAAGCAGCTCCTAAAAGATGATAACCGAGTCTTGACTAAGCATGAGAATTGCCTCCCTACGAACCTGGGGGGAGGAACGGAAGAAAGAAGAGGAAACAAAAAGGGCCAGACATAAAGTCTGGCGAGTCCAGTTTCTTTTTGCAAGTAAATAAATAAAAATAGCATGACAGGCATATAAAGTGGATAAGAGAGAGATAACTACATAAAGGTAGGTATGACAAGGAAAACAAGATAGGGTGTGTACGCTTCTAATGATTACTCTGCACCATTACTAGTATGACTAGAATGAAATGATCCCTTCCACTATAAGCTGGTAGACTTAGGCATACGTCTGAGTGTACCCTAACTACTACCTTAATCGATCGGCTCCCTAATCCGCGTAGATTCCCTGTGCTGGCCCCATGGTAGGAGGTATCACTTCCTAAAGTGGCAACCCTTCGTCTTTATAATGTGCACAACCATATCTACAGGTGTCACGGTCGTCTTATCCCCTTCTGCCCAGCTCATGCACGCACATGGCCCGATCGGTTTGCGCCGCCCACACCGTCCTCCACGTTTGGATCTCTTACAATCAGTCCAGTTAGCGTGCCCCTTCTCCGACCTAGTTCGGAGTATATGTTTGATACCAACTCCAGGTTACTGGCTGAAACGGGTCCCACACAATATGATACAAGCTATGCCCTTTTGTCTTGTATCCCCCACTAGGTTTTCATTGGCTATGTATACCACTAGGTGTCTTTAATTACATAACCCTATTATTTCTATAAGTTATGCTTACCCTAAAAGGTGTCTTTAATTACATAACTTTATCATTTCCTCCGGTTATGTATACCACTTGGTGTCTTTAATAACATAACCGTATCAGGTTAAGTTTGTGGGCCTATATGTAAATATTACCCACCCCTTAGGATTTACTTAACCCACCCACTGTTCAACCAAATTTACTTAAACCCAATTTTAGTTCATATTCATACAATCCCTATGGATTTACTAGGTTAAGTATTCCAATTCGTTACCATGCCTATTTATGGTTATAATGGGCTAGACCTCCCACATTAGGCCTACAAATTGAGGATGCTGGATATGCCGGTCGGGTCCGGGCAGACTTCTTCCACAAGTTTGGCTTAACCTCATGTCTTAGCCCGTTTCGTATTCGTGCACTTAGACCTCTCACATTAGACTCAACATTTGCGATTGCTGGATATGCCGGTTGGGTCCGGGCAGACTTCCACCACAAATGCAATCTAACTTCGTGTCATAAGTGTTGTTACAGTTTTCTAATTACTGTAATCCTAGGCATTTTAATTATTATCCAATTAATTATACCTATGTCTTTATAGGTGTTCATGCCTATTTACCCAATTATATTCATAATGGATAATATGTCCAAATTCATGTTGGCCATTCAAGTTATGCCAATTATTCTAATATTTTTCCACGTTCTCGAACTAACGCATTCGCTTATACTTCGCGGAATACCTAGGCTAGATAATAGCCTAGTCATAAAAAATAAAAGGGAAAGGTGATGGAAATATGCAAAAGGTGATTGTTCTAACATAAATGGCATAATCATATACTAACATGGTGATAAGGTGAACATATAAGCATAGATCCAATGAAATGGTGACAGTTAACTAGTTTTAACATATCAAGATTGTTAAGATAAGCATGACAAGATCTAAATATTAATTTAGATGTATAGCAGGTTCATATCTAATATGATCAGGACAAGGAGATCTAAATAATAAGCTAGATCTGATTAATAATTTAGATGTCCACATAATTCAGATCCAATAGTTAAGAGTAGATCTGACACAAATAAGGTTTAAGATCCACATCATAGAATGTCACAGAAGTTACAACAGAACCGACTAGATAGAGATTTAGATCCAAGTTATAACTGTAACAACCCGCATTTTAATAACATGTTATAACCATAAATCAAGGCAGAATTTATTTTTAAGATAAGAATCAAGGACAACGGGTTATGCCATTACGTTCGTCTCGAAATTCTTCTTAGAAACGAGTCCGAGTTTTCGAAGATCGGAGTTCGTATGACCAAGTTATGGCCCTCCAAAGTTTCAGAAATTTTCAGAGTTCAAGACAGTTCGAATTCGAATTCAAAATTCGAATTTAAACCCAGAACATACTGGGCGGGAAAATACCCGCCCAGGACCAGGTCGACTGGGGGGTCGACCCTAGAGTCGACCTGCCCAGGACCAGGTCGACCATAGAGTCGACCTGGGTGTCGACCTGGTTGGCCGAGCCAATTTCTGAAGCTTGGTTCACTCTGATGTTTCCGGTCCATTTTTTGTGTAGTTTCGTTGGCCAGACCCTATATAAACAACCCCTAGCCCCCTTCTCTCTACACATTTCTCTCTGGCCTTATGCTGCTCGAATTCTGGTTGAAAAGTTAGAGAAAGGGACTTCTTCTTCTACGTCGAGACTACGTTTAGAGAATTTGCTGAATTAGGGGATTTCTAGAGCTTCTACATCGTTTCTTTAATCTCTAATTCTCTAAACCACGATCTGTAAGCCCCGGTTACTTTTAGATTTAAACTATAAATGTAGTATGAATATGTTGTAAATTGAATTTGGACCTGTGTATGATGATTGTTTCACATCCGCTCTTGTTCATCTTGAATCTTGACTTTTGGGAATACTACTATGACACTGATTTGGGGCCTATTCATGTTGTAAATCAAAAAGAACCCCTCACATTATCATGCCTGTAATGTTGAATCTGCTATTAGTCACAAATTTATGACTATCACCTTATGTCAACCGTTATCATGACTATCACCTTATGTCAACTGTTATCATGACTAGTACCTTATTTTGCTAAGTTTGGAATCTTAATGTTTGAGGCCGATGTTCCATATGCCAATAATGTTGTAATCATTTATTTCAAGTTATACCATGCTATGTTAGAAATCACTTTTGCCACCTTGCACCTGTCCCTTTTATGTTATTCCCTAATTAGATCAAATTGTATCGTTTCGAATTTACGTGCGATGGGAATACGTTTTGGGTAGTTTAGGCAAACTTGAATTAGCTATGAATTTGACATGATTTGACATGAAACATGACATGAAAACTTGACATGAGATTATACTTGAAATCTTGAACATGGACATGACACTTAGATAAACTTGAAAGTGGCCAACTCGAGGTTGGGTTGAGTTTGCAGTGTAAATCTGCCCGGAACCGCCCGGCGAATCCAGTAACTGCAAAAAAATAGGATCCAATGTGGGTAGTTGGTCATATTGCACGTAAAACCCGAGGTTAGACTATGTTGTGGTGTAAACCTGCCCGGAACCGCCCGGCAAATCCAGTGACCACAACAATTAGTCTAATGTGAGAGGTTGGGATGCATTGATGAATTAATGCCACAAGATAGGGTTAAGTCATGAACCACTTGAATACACTTAACCAACTTGATACATGATTGGATAGTGTTAAGTCATGAACCACTTGAATACTCTTAACCAACTTGATACATGATTTGGATAGGGTTAAGTCATGAATTTAAATGACAACACTTAACCCATTAGAAACCCTAGTTACGCGGTCCTTTTCAGCAGTAACCCACTTAGACGTATCACGATACCCTGGGACTATGCAGGGTGGGGCACGATTACTGGGCTGATTGTAAGCGACCAGAACGACGGTTGAGTAGGTGCGCCATTGTAGGTTCAGACGGACTATGGTCGTGCACATAGTCCGGAGTTGAAAAAGCAGGCATTGGGCACCCGTAGGTTTATACTGTGCGTGCTTGATTTGTGTCAGTGGTTGGCACCCTAGGGCTTGATACACCCTATGGTGGACCTAGCACAGACGACTACATTTCACGATAGGGCCGTATGACACAGACACTTGATGAGGTAGAACTTGTAGGGAGCCGATCGATTAGTAGATCGTTCTGTAGGACCCTGTAATGGGTCATTTCATGATATTGGACCAAGGGATCATTTCATGGTTAATAACTTGACATGGGTAAAAATACTAGTACAGTTGGTGCAGCGAATCTAGAATATGCGATGCTAGACTTGACTTATCTTGTTATCTCAGTTATCATACCTATCCTGTTATTATCCTTATGTTTAATTCCAGTTTCCACATGTCATGTTACCTTTACTATTTTATATATTGAAAGTCACTAGGGCTTACCAGTCTTTTCGACTGACCCTTTCTCTTTCGCCCCTTTTTCTTTCGTTACCCCCGCTCCCCCAGGTTCTCAGGGAGGAAACTCTAGCTCTTAGCTTGGATCTAGCTTGCTTTCTGACAGCTCATGTACAGTTTGGTCTTGAGCTATGCTATGGCTGCACTACTGCTATTTTGGGGAATAATTTACTATTGCTATTTTGAGTTTATGCTTCTTTATTTAGAACTTGATGTAATGGAATAATTTGTACTCTGGATATATGAGGTTTTGACTCTTTCCACGAAAGTAATGAAATTTGGTTTTTATTTCTACCGCTGCTTTATTTATGTTCTGTCTTGTGATATCTCTTTGTATGTTTACCTAGATAATGCTCCACTGGAACTAGTGCATTCCCTTTTGTGAGTGACCCTAGCAGAGGTGGGGTGTTACATTTGGTATCAGAGCAGAAGGTTACCAGACTGGGCAAAAGTTTTAGAAACCTTCTGAAATTATTTTCAAAACCATTTATGAAGAAGCATTTTTCAAGAAAAGTTTTAATTTTTTTTAAGAAAAGGCTATTCCCCAAAAGCCATTAGCACTTTCCTTTGTTTCCTCGTTTGAATCTTTTTCTCTTCGCTTTTCAACATGGCCGATCTTAACCTTCCTGAGGGAGTAGCCATACCTGGATGGTTCCGAAGATACTTGGAAGCTAGGGCCAACGGCGCGGGCCCGGCAGACATCCCTCCTCCTCCTCCCCCAGTGGTTGAGGTTCCTCCTCCTCCTCCTGGTACCGCCTTTGCCAAAATATGCAAAGACTTTAAAGCAATGGGTAGCAAGAACTTCGTTGGGACTGAAACCTTCGTTGAGGCACGAAACTAGCTAAAGGAGACTGAAGACTTGTTTGTTATTTTCGATGTGGAGGATCATAGGAAAGTTCAGTTGGCAGCATGGTTGTTGAAAGAAGAAGCTGCATTTTGGTGGGAAGTCACCAACGCTACCAGGCCAGTTGAGACTTGGGCAGACTTTAGAGAGAGGTTTGGACTTAAATTCTTATCATCAGCAGAAGCGAACCTTCAGATGGAGAGGTTCCTGGCACTCAAGCAAGGGGACATATCTGTTAGGGAGTACGTGAATAGGTTTAATCAACTTGCTCGGTTTGGGTTAGACTTGGTCAACACGGTTGAGAAGAAGGATCTACGCTTTGCTCGAGGATTGAGCGAGCCACTCCACGGTATGGCCATGACTCATGTACCCATGGGGGCGACCTTTGAAAGCTTGGTGAATATGGCCCTACTTCACGAGGAAGACAAGGGTGACAAGAAGGAGGTTAAGCCTAATGAGACTCAGAATAAGAAAGCTGAATTCAAGAAGGGAGGCAACAAGAATAACAAGAATAACAAGGGTAACAACAACAATGCTAACAAACCACGTGAGACAAGGAAGTGCAACTTTTGTGGTATCACGGGACATCTGGCTAAAGACTGTAGAAGGAAGAAGAGGAAGTTGGGTGAATGCTTTCATTGTGGGGATACTGGACACATCAGCAAGGATTGCCCTAAGAAGCAAGGGGAGGGGCAAGGGCAGACCCAGCGAGCAGGACCTTCTGGAGGCAGTTGCATGCTCTCAACACCACTCCAGCACTTGATCGAGGTAGTAATATTTCCGTAGAAAGCCTTGTTTACATTTCTGAATTTCCTGTTCGAACCTTATTTGAATCTGGCGCATCGCATACTTTTATCTCTTCTGATATTGTTGAAAATCTGCACCTAAGTACTAGTCTAGTTGAGGATCCCGCTATGGCTTCAAATCCAATTGAGGGCTCCGCTCATTTATCTATGATGTGTGTGGATTTGAGGATTTCTATCTTAAGCGTAGAATTCACGTGTAATGCTTATGTTCTCGGATTTATGGGATATGGTTTAATTCTAGGCATGGATTGGCTGTCCAATTATGGAGCCATCCTTGATTGTGAACGAAGGGTAGTGAGGCTCATGACACGCCTTGGTAATACCCTTGAACTTTCTTGTAACCCGAAAGGTCCGGTCATGTTATATTATCTTGAATCTCTTGACTCGTCCATCGACAATCTGCACTCCGTGAGAGTGGTCCGAGAATATCCAGATATCTTTGAGGAGGTGAAGGGGTTACCCCCTAAACGTGAGATAGACTTCCGAATTTATCTTGTTGATAATGCCAAGCCAGTTTCATTGCCCGTTAGGCACATGGCCCCACGAGAAAGGAGAGAGCTCAGTAAACAAGTCAAGGAGTTGTTAGAGAAAAATTTCATAAGACGAAGCATTTCTGAATGGGGTGCTCCGGTGGTATTCGGTACTAAGGCGGATGGTTCGCTTCGTCTGTGCGTAGATTATCGTGAGTTAAACAAGCTGACAAAGAAAAATAGGCACCCACTACCAAGAATCGACGATCTTTTTGACCAGCTTGTAGGAGCGTCTGTTTTCTCTCAACTCGATCTAGCCACAGGTTTCCATCAGCTCAGAGTGGCTGAGGATAGCATTGACAAAACTGCATTTAGGTCTCCAGATGGGTTCTTCGAATGGCTCGTCATGCCGTTTGGGTTAACGAATGCACCCGCGTACTTTGTAGATCTGATGAGTAGGGTGTTTCGGGAGTTCCTTAACAAGTTCATGGTGGTTTTCGTGGACGATATCTTAATCTTCTCAAAGGATGAAGAAGAGCATGCTAGACACCTCAAGGAAGTCATGGATACGCTTAGAGAACACCAGTTAAAGGCGAAGTTCTCCAAATGCCATTTTTGGAGAGAGGAAGTTCGGTTTCTTAGGCACGTAGTTTCTAAGCAAGGTTTAGCTGTGGACCCCGCAAAGGTAGTTGCGGTGCAAGACTGGAAAATTCCTAAGAATGCAACAGAGGTGAGAAGCTTTCTCGGTTTGGCGGGCTTTTATAGGATGTTCATTAAGGACTTCGCTAAGATTTCAGCCCCTCTTACTAAGTTAACAAAGAAGAACCTAGCGTTTGCATGGGACATAGAATGTGAGATTGCTTTTCAGAGACTCAAGAGAGCCCTCACCATAGCTCTAGTTTTAGTATTACCCGATGGAGGTATGATGTTTACGGTGTACACAGATGCGTGTGGCACGGGTTTAGGCGCTGTCCTAATGCCAGATGGAAGAGTGATATGCTATAGGGGTAGACAACTTAAAGTTCATGATAAGAACTATCCCACACATGACTTGGAGTTGGCGGCGATTGTTTTTGCACTTAAAGCTTGGTGTCATTATCTCCTAGGGGAGAGATTTGAGCTGTATACCGACCACAAATCGCTTAAATACCTCTTTTCGCAAAAAGATTTGAATCTGAGACAACAGCGGTGGATGGAATTCTTGGCATCATATGACTTCGATATAACTTATACCCCTGGCAAGGGTAACGTGGTGGCGGATGCGCTATGTAGAAAAAGGTTGACCTTGAGCCCCTTGTTTGTTGAAAGGAAAAGTCTAGAGTTTATAGCAACCTTTGATTTTACACCTGTTGTTGAGTCGTTGACTGCTACGCTAGCATCCCTTGAATTAAGGCCTACACTTCTAGATCAAGTAGGTACTTCACAGAAGGAAGACCCACAGATAATCGAAATCATGGGAAAGTTGATTAGTGGTGAGACGTCAAGTCACCTCAGTAGGTATGCCATAGATGACAGGGAATGGCTAAGGCGCGATGGAAGGCTATGTGTCCTACAAGTGGGAGACTTGGTAAGGAATGTCCTCGAGGAGGCGCATCACTCGAAGATGACCATACATCCCGGAGGGGATAAGATGTACAGGGATATGAAACGCATTTTCTTTTGGGCTGGAATGAAGAAGGACGTGGCGGAGTTCGTTTCGAAGTGCATGGTGTGCCAACAAGTAAAGGCTGAGTCGAAGAAGCCCGGTGGGCTATTACATCCTTTGGAGATTCCGCAATGGAAATGGGAAAGTATCTCGATGGATTTCGTGGATGGACTGCCTAGGTCAAGGAAGGGAAATACTAGCATATGGGTCATAGTTGATAGACTCACGAAAAGTGCTCTCTTCATTCCGGTGAAAAGCAAGAGGATTGCATCATGGCTAGCATCTATTTACCTTCGAGAGGTAGTACGGTTGCACGAGGTTCCTTCTAGTATAGTAAGTGATCGTGATCTGATTTTCACTATCCAGTTCTGGAATAGTCTACAAGAAGCAATGGGTACACGACTGAATTTAAGTACAGCCTATCACCCACAGACGGATGGACAAACCGAAAGGGTAAATAGGGTACTGGAGGATCTTCTGAGGCTATGCATTCTTGACTTTGGTGGTACTTGGGAAGACCATCTCCCTCTCGTGGAGTTTGCATATAATAATAGTTACCAGGCTAGCATCGGAATGGCACCGTTCGAGGCCTTGTATGGAAGACCGTGCAAGTCACCAACTTGTTGGTGGGAGACGACAGACAAGCTTATACTTGGGCCCGACATGATAAGGGACACTTCTAAGAAGATTGAGTTGATACGAAGACGGATGAAAGTGGCCCAAGATAGACAGAAATCTTATGCGTACAAGAGAAGGACAGACCTAGAGTTCGAAGTCGGAGATATGGTCTTTATAAAAGTCTCTCATTTGTGCAACGTGGTTCGTTTTGGAGCGGTTGGAAAGCTAGCACCGAGGTTCATAGGACCGTTCCCTATCACTGAGAGGATTGGGCAGATGGCCTATAAGGTAGAATTACCCGAGAGGCTGGCCGGAGTACACAATGTCTTTCACGTCTCTCATCTCCGAAAGTGATTACATGAGTCAGCCGAAGTGGTTGAGCCAAGCATCCTTGAAGGCGTAGAAGTGGAGAAAGAAGCAACTTTGAGGCGAGTTCCGATTCATATCTTAGGAACAGAGATCAAGAAGCTAAGGAATCGAGAAGTCAAGCTAGTCAAAGTACAGTGGAGTGAAGCCCAAGAAGATGCAACTTGGGAAACCGAAGAGAAGATACGCGCACTATACCCATTTCTTTTTGAGGGTACATTCTCGATCTTTTTCCTATAAGTTTGGAAATCTTTCGTATCATGCTTTTACTGCTTATGTTTGTCTTGTTATCTTCTCGATCTTATCTTGAGAACCTTAGGTAGAATCATATGGATGTAAACATGTGGTTGAAACATGTTATGGTTGATGTTTGCAAATGGTCGCAAGTGTTTTCAAGTGGCTGCTATTGGATGCATGACACACATTAGGCACTAGATCGGCTTACTCACATTTTCATATTTCATATGCATGAGTGCTTATACTTGTACATGGATGGGACTTGTTATGCTATCACTTGGATGTTGCATATGAATGAATGTTTTGTGCACTCATGTAAAGATTATAAATTCTGTTAGGAATTTGCATACATGTTGGACTCATTACACTAACATATTTTGCATTAAGGAGGTTTACTGAATCAGTAACCACCTGATCTTTTGCATTAGATAAAGTACATATACACACACTTACTGCATATGTTCATACATTAGAAATCTTTTAAGGACAATGGTTGCCTGTGGATGATGTTTTGAGTAGATGGATAATTTGATGGTAGGACATACTTCCTAACTTAGAGATTTCGGGGACGAAATCCTTTAAGGAGGAGAGAATGTAACAACCCATATTTTAATAACATGTTATAACCATAAATCAAGGCAGAAATTATTTTTAAGATAAGAATCAAGGACAATGGGTTACGCCATTACGTTCATCTCGAAATTCTGCTTGGAAACGAGTCCGAGTTTTCGAAAATCGGAGTTCGTATGACCAATTTATGGCCCTCCAAAGTTTCTGAAATTTTCAGAGTTCAAGACAGTTCGAATTCGAATTCAAAATTCGAATTTAAACCCAGAACAGACTAGACGGGAAAATACCCGCCCAGGACCAGGTCGACTGGGGGGTCGACCCTAGAGTCGACCTGCCCAGGACCAGGTCGACCTGGGTGTCGACCTGGTTGGCCGAGCCCATTTCTGAAGCCTGGTTCACTCTGATGTTTCTGGTCCATTTTCTGTCTAGATTCGTTGGCCAGACCCTATATAAACAACCCCCTAGCCCCCTTCTCTCTACACATTTCTCTCTGGCCTTATGCTGCTCGAATTCTGGTTGAAAAGTTAGAGAAAGGGACTTCTTCTTCTACGTCGAGACTACGTTTAGAGAATTTGCTGAATTGGGGGATTTCTAGAGCTTCTACATCGTTTCTTTAATCTCTAATTCTCTAAACCACGATCTGTAAGCCCCAATTACTTTTAGGTTTAAACTATAAATGTAGTATGAATATGTTGTAAATTGAAATTGGACATGTATATGATGACTGTTTACATCCGCTCTTGTTCATCTTGAATCTTGACTTTTGGGAATACTACTATGACACTGATTTGGGGCCTATTCATGTTGTAAATCAAAAAGAACCCCTCATATTATCATGCCTGTAATGTTGAATCTGCTAATAGTCACAAGTTTATGACTATCACCTTATGTCAACCGTTATCATGACTATCACCTTATGTCAACTGTTATCATGACTAGTACCTTATTTTGCTAAGTTTGGAATCTTAATGTTTGAGGCCGATGTTCCATATGCCAATAATGCTGTAATCATTTATCTCAAGTTATACCATGCTATGTTAGAAATCACTTTTGCCACCTTGTACCTGTCCCTTTTATGTTATTCCCTAATTAGATCAAATTGTATCGTTTCGAATTTACGTGCGATGGGAATACGTTTTGGGTAGTTTAGGTAAACTTGAATTGGCTATGAATTTGACATGAATTTGACATGATTTGACATGAAAACTTGACATGAGATTATACTTGAAATCTTGAACATGGACATGACACTTAGATAAACTTGAAAGTGGCCAACTCGAGGTTGGGTTGAGTTTGCAGTGTAAATCTTCCCAGAACCGCCCGGCGAATCCAGTAACTGCAAACAATAGGATCCAATATGGGTAGTTGGTCATATTGCACGTAAAACCCGAGGTTAGACTATGTTGTGGTGTAAACCTGCCCGGAACCGCCCGGCAAATCCAGTGACCACAACAATTAGTCTAATGTGAGAGGTTGGGATGCATTGATGAATTAATGCCACAAGATAGAGTAAAGTCATGAACCACTTGAATACACTTAACCAACTTGAAACATGATTGGATAGGGTTAAGTCATGAACCACTTGAATACACTTAACCAACTTGATACATGATTTGGATAGGGTTAAGTCATGAATTAAAATGACAACACTTAACCCATTAGAAACCCTAGTTACGCGGTCCTTTTCAGCAGTAACCCACTTAGACGTATCACGATACCCTGGGACTAGGCAGGTTGGGGCACAATTACTGGGCTAATTGTAAGCGACCAGAACGACGGCTGAGTAGGTGCGCCATTGTAGGTTCAGACGGACTATGGTCGTGCACATAGTCCGGAGTTGAAAAAGCAGGCATTGGGCACCCGTAGGTTTATACTGTGCGTGCTTGATTCGTATCGGTGGTTGGCACCATAGGGCTTGATACACCCTATGGTGGACCTAGCACAGACGACTACATTTCACGATAGGGCCGTATGACACAGACACTTGATGAGCTAGAACTTGTAGGGAGCCGATCGATTGGTAGATCATTCTGTAGGACCCCGTAATGGATCATTTCATGATATTGGACCAAGGGATCATTTCATCGTTAATAACTTGACATGGGTAAAAATACTAGTACAGTTGGTGCAGCGAATCTAGAATATGTGATGCTAGACTTGACTTATCTTATTATCTCAGTTATCATACCTATCCTGTTATTATCCTTATGTTTAATTCTAGTTTCCACATGTCATGTTACCTTTACTAATTTATATGCTGAAAGTCACTAGGGCTTACCAGTCTTTTCGACTGACCCTTTTTCTTTCGCCCCTTTTTCTTTTGTCCCCCCTCCCCCCCCCAGGTTCTCAGGGAGGAAACTCTAGCTCTTAGCTTGGATCTAGCTTGCTTTCTGACAGCTCATGTACGGTTTGGTCTTGAGCTATGCTATGGCTGCACTACTGCTATTTTGGGGAATAATTTACTATTGCTATTTTGAGTTTATGCTTCTTTATTTAGAACTTGATGTAATGGAATAATTTGTACTTTGGATATATGAGGTTTTGACTCTTTCCACTAAAGTAATGAAATTTGGTTTTTATTTCTACCGCTGCTTTATTTATGTTCTGTCTTGTGATATCTCTGTGTATGTTTACCTAGATAATGCTCCACTGAAACTAGTGCATTCTCTTTTGTGAGTGACCCTAGCAGATGTGGGGTGTTACAATAACCAATTCAGAATGTCATATGTTCATAATTTACAATGGATCTAGTATAAATTAGTCACGAGCACAAATCCAAACTATTGTCATATCAGGTTTACTTTTAAATATTTAAATCTAAAAGCAACTAAGAACTCACAGTGTTTGGATTAGAAAATAGAACTAGAAAAGAAGCCTGTTGAGATGTGGATCTACACTTGAATCTTTAACTGATTAGCCTTATTTGATTGTTGTAGAAGATAAAGAATCCAATTCAGTTCAGACAACGGTAGCGTTTGGCCTCCATGGAATTCCAGTGAAGAAAACAAGAGAAATGGACATCTATATATAGCTGTCAGCCTCCAGAAACCGACTTCCACCTCAACCCTAGGGGGGTCGACCCATGGGTCGACACCCCCCTTGAGAAGTCGACCCCGGGGTCGACACCCCTTCTATGGGGTCGAATACCCTAGGCGGGATTTTTCCCGCTTCCCCCACTTTCTGTGATTTCAAATTTTGAACTGAAAATTTTGAATTCTTGGGTCCTATATATACATATATATATAATTCTTCCGTGCGTATAAAAACTTCAAACCTTCATAACATCCTCATACGGTGTCCGTTTTACGCAAACCTAATGTCTAACTTAACCAGAATTTCGAGACGGACGCAATGGCACAGTCCGTTTCCCTTAATTCTGAATACTAAATTAATTATTATTTAATTTTCCTTCTTTAATGTTGTTAAAATTTTGGGGTGTTACAGACATATTCATAATCATACGGAATAAGTAATATTTTATTTGGAATAAATAGTATAAACTATGTATCAAATACACAAACTACACATCTCTTCCTATATGTTTTGTTCACATTTCTTGTAAATTCAATCATTGTCTTTCTATAAAAAAGGCTAACTTACAGAATCAATCAGAACCTTAAACAACCTGGAACACATACAGATTTATAAACTAGTACTGGTAATTTACACAAATCTTACAATTACATCCAGTTCTATAAATTTGGAATAAACAACTATACATACCTCAATAATATTTAGGGGTAAACAATGACCATAAGATACACTTAAGAATATTAAAACTGAAAAGCTTACAAACCAATATCAGATTTAGGTATATGAATTAAAATTTACCATAAAGAAATGGATATGATATATAAAAATGTATAAATTTCCCGCTTACCTGAAAGCTATTCCAAAATCCTAGATTTGAATTATAGTGTTTAGGTTTTCATTCCCAAATTCGTACAGATCTATAATATGTATTAAAAGGGGATATGTATACATATTAGAATTTGTAGATCAATAAAAAGGGAAAAATAAAGAATATAATTTATCTAATATGCAGAACCAACCTTTGTTCATAAATCTGGATCCATCCTCTTCAATTCTTGTTATTGATTTGAAAACTGATTTATTTTAGAAAGTTTTGAAAAGATTGGAGAGATGAAAATGGCAGAGCTTCTTTGCTACCTCCAAAAAATATAAGCAAAAAATAGGTGGTCTAGCCCTTTACTTATAGAAGCTCAAATAACTTGTAATTAGGGGTGTTAATAGGATAACAAAGTTCGTTGTACGACTCGGTCCGAGACGGTCAGGTGTCTAGTTTGTGTTCGTACGATTCTCATTCAGGATAAGAAAAAGTATATGAAAATATGTCTGTTTGAAAATGTTCGATGTTTTCTATTTTTCGAAAGTTGTCCGGCTCGTACGAATAATGTCTGAGCCAACTCCTCGGCTAGTCGGTGTACATCCAAAATTCTTATAGGACAGGGCATAAACAATCCTCTGTTTGGTCTGGTCCACCCAATTAACACCCCTACTTGTAATCATTAGGTTTAGTTATATTTAGATCTGTTAGTTATTATAAATTTTTATTCCCCGAAACCCTAGCTTCCACTTGAAGAGGCAATCAGTAGGTCTCATCAGGCAGTCGACCACCCGATCGACCGCTCAAATTAACCTGCCTCCAATGGGGTAGGAGTATCAATGGTATGGTTAATTACCATTTACATATGAACTTTATTAATTATTATCCGTTCGTATTCATTTTTCATCTGTAATTTTTTTCCACATAGACTCCGTTCGTGAAGTTCCAAACATGAAAGTTGATTAGAATTCCATAACGAATGCAAAAGTGCAAGTTTCATGACCAAATTTTACCATTTGCTCAAATTTTATTTTTGAAATATAATTAAATAACAAATTTAACTAGTGTTCAATTTTTAGGTGTTATATTATCTCCTCCTTAAAATAATTTTTGTCCCAAAATTTATGATTGAGTAAGTCATGGTGTTGGCACCAAAATATCCTAAACTACACAACCAATTTGTATACAATAATTTTTACAACCAAACGTGCGCATGTGCACTGTGTACACAATGAGTCACAACCATAAATGTATGTATGCATAACGACTATAAATCAGATTCTTCTTTATGTATGCACTTTATCTTGAAAATAATTCTTAAAATATGATGCAAACATCCTAGAATATACTGGTAGTTCTATATGTATTCCGCTTTTGAAAAATATTTTTTAATCAAAACCTTCACATGACTACAAATAAAAGTGTAAAGCAAACAATTTTGCATTCAAGTCCTAACATTCAACACGTCAATGCATCTAAAATTGCTTTCTATTTATTTCTCCTATGCCAAAATAAAGGGATTTAAGCAAGGAATTTAATATTCTTACCGCTTTGAAATTTTCCAATGTAACTACAGTGAAATTTTACCCCGTTAGCCCCATGATTCACAATTTTTTTTACATGTAAACCACATAAGGAGGATTATTATTAGGCTCTAAAATGTAAATGAATCAAATAATAACTTGTGTGCATCATCGACAAGGTATATAAAAATAATGTTTCCAAAGCTAAAATAGTTTTTCCCTTGTTACCATTCACGTTTAAGATGAATCACTGCTCCTTTGCACTTCTAAAACCACAAAACTAACCATCAGATATCTTCCCTATGCTTTATATGTAACCCGAAAAACTGCAATCTCAAAAAAAAAAATTCCTTCTTATTATATTGCATGTCTGTTTTGTAGAAGCTTGCTTGAAATGCGCATTCTTTTACAAACAAAACTCAATTTAAAACTTTTATATTAAAAAAACATTTTTTCTTTTTATTGACATTAGAAAAAGTTTCAATTTTTTTTTGTGAAGTTTAAACAATTCAGTTCACACTTCAGCGTAGGCGAAAGTTAGTCATGCAAAAAATGCGCAAATTAAAATCATATAAACCACAAAAATTGGACATTTATATATAAATACAAATATCCAAAAATAAATTTTAGTCGTTTAAGGAATAGGTGAAAAATAATAATATCCATGAGAAAATAACGCATAGACAAATAGGTGAAAAGATCTACTGCAAAATCTCAAAGCCTGACGAAGAAGAGATCGTTCAAGTCTGCATACAACACGGATGCCTCTAAAATCTCCAAGAGATTCTCCTTCGGAAGACTATCAAAAGACGCCTAAATCTTCACCTTCGAAAAAACAGTTGCCTTCATTAAAATTGATTGAGATAGGACACTTTAAAGGCGGATGCAACACTGGTATCAATCCCATTCTCAAATCAAGAATAAAAGGACCAATGCAAATCCTACTACTGCGAATAATTCTTTTAGCCCTAAAGAGATGGAATATTATGCTCATTCTGATCCAACTAAATGGTCTCTCTCTACATGAGACCTAAATGACACGAGGAAGATTGGATAGTGCAAGCAGGTGTTATGGTCTAAGAAATGGTTGTAGAGAAGAAATTAGGTTTAGATCTTGGAGTAGTAGTAGGGTGGGATCTAATGCGCAAAATAGCACAAAAAAAGGATGGGACGAGGCAGTTACAGAGAAAGAGGAAGAAGATAAATATACGGTTCGATTAGACGAGGAAGGAGAGACGAAGTAAAGAAGTCCAGGAAGGGTAATGTGACCACCTCCATACACTTCCGGTGCTTATATGACCCACTAACGCGTTATACAAGCACTAAATTTGTGTAAAATAATTGTCAAAAGAAAAACTAGTAGAAAAGAAGAGAAAATATAAAGAAAAGAAGGAAACAGAAGAAAAAAAAGAGAATATAAAACTTAATTATAGAACCTATCGTATAACTTACAGCGCATCAGATAACATATGATATTAACAATCATAGATATAAAATTGGCGAGACAGTAATATCCTTATAAACCACAGAATCAGTGTACATAGGCTTATATAGTTGCACAGTACAATAATAAAGTCTACGCAAGAGATAAATAAACTCAAAGTGATAAACTATCTATAATGAGAATGCACAACATTGTCATGGCTCTGTAGTGTCACACAATAGAATAAATAATAAGGATACATCTATAAATATGTAAAATATCGCCTCCTTCTAATCCACCGACGTAGCTTTAAATAATACTCATACCTATCACCTAACCCGCTCATAAGAATCATCAATGACCATTCAAGGTAATAAGAGAAGTAAAACCTTGGGTCAGACAACAGTCGTGTGATCGATAAACAAACCTCAAAGTATTATAAAAGTCATAATAATATATATGGCACACGGCACGTAGGATATAAAGAATCATACAAGTCCTACTCCTACTTTCATAGAGTTAGCACATAATGATTGATATATGCTACTCTATGCTAAACATCAGATAAGAAGGGAATGCTAGTTGTCTATGTAATAAATGGTGATAAACATGTAAACAACCATAACATCCATCATCCATCCTCACCTTCACTCACACAGCGCGTAAAGCATATGATACTCAGTACTTCTGTCACCTAATCCATTGAAGCAATGGTAGGTCAAAAACGTCAACTGACTCTATCAAACTATCGACTACGTTAAAACGTCAATAGACTGTGGATAACCCTACCTAGTCCAAAATGTCAACAGGCTCTGGGATCTGGGGCAAATCAGATCGAAAACTGACTATGATCCCATCCTTGTGTCACACTCTCAAAAGTGTACCAAAGTCTCGAATACCAATAACTTTTTGCACATGTTCTCCATAATAGAATCCATCTCATTGACTGTCCATATGACTCCCATCTAAAATCACCACAATATGGGAACTATGCCTAACGGTCATCATATATCATAGGATATCATTCTACAACTCCTATCTCTGTCTCTCTATGACATTCACCTCAATACGACTTAATGTCCTCGTTCCTACATCTTGGAGAAAACTATCCATCGCCGCAGCCTTGCTTCCTACCTTGGAATCACTATCGTCGAATGACAAACATATAATAGAAGCACCTCATACTCAATAACGTCAAAGCCACTGGTCGAAGAGCCATTATATCAAAATCACCATTGAACAAGCCATTATGTCCTTCTCCTCCAAATCGCATCATCGTCCATGTTAAATTAACCCAAGTGGTTAGTAATAATACGATATCGACCGTTCTGTAGTAACTAATAGCGACTACTCGGATTACGTATCTAATAAAAATTAGTTAAATACTCATCTAAGGAAGGCATCCAACATTCATTACGGAATCCAGCTTGTCGTTGAGTCCATCCTCCATCTTTAGATCTGCCACCGAGTTGAAGTGTCACTCCATCTTCAAATTCGTCGCCGAGATCCTACATCGCTCGATCATCGAATCATCCGTGTGCTTTGAAGCTCGTTCGATAAATTATCTCATTCATTCTAGTCTACCAGCTTTGTGCATTCAATAAATATACAACGACGTGTGCATTTGATCGATAATCTCTCCAAACTCTAACGAACGAGATTTCCTAATACTAAATCATTAAAAAATGCTGTTTTAAGCTAAATTAAGCAAACAATTCAACCATGCAAAAGTTGTAAAAATTCCTACACTAGCATATAAACAACCATAATAACTATAATAAATTAAATAGAACTTATGTAACGACCCGAATTTTATGTTAATTTAAAATATGGATTTAAATATATTTAAAGCAATTTTTAAATTTATAAGTCTAGCTGAATTTCAAATTTCGTAAAATATTGAATGTAGACTTGAAAAATTATGGAAAATGAATCTAACTTGGTTTTATATCTTACTAAAGTTAAGATAAGGTTAGTGGACTTCTAAAATTGATTTAAAAGTAAATACATTAAAATTCGATAATTTAATATTATTTTAATAGCCTAAAAATAGCCATTTTGCAAAAACTCTCGGATTTCGATGAAACCAATTTCATTGGATTTGAAATGTTAAAATATGGTAAGGTTTCAAATTTTATATCAATTGGGGGACAAGCCTCCTTAAATCACTCCCATATATCCCCTCACTTGTACTCCTCCATAATTATGTCTAACGTTTTAAATATCGGATATCAGTCAAATTTCGTTTCAGCAATTTTAGTGACTCGGTATCGCTTCGGGGGAGATCTCGGAGGAGATGAGTACATCTCGGGCATCAATATCAGATTTACATCTCGGAGCTTAAAGTTCATATCGGAACCGTATCGACATACATTTTATGTTAATAATTATATATACTAAATGACAGCATTAAAGCACTAAGCATAATTTAGGACAACATCAAAGCACTACAAATGACAGACATGTATTCATTCACAAAATGGCATAGCATGCGTAACACCCTGCATTTTTAATGGAATTAAAAATGTGGAAATATGTATATATATTATATACATAGATATATTTAAGAGAAAAATTAAATATTGCAACAAAACATGAAAAGAGGAATGAGAAAAGAATAATGTTTAGCATTGTTCTAAGGTTTGTAAACAAAAGACTTAGTGGCTCATTTGGTTAGAGCACGTGACTTGTATACAAGAGGTTCTGAGTTCAATCCCCGCCAGTGCCATATTTTTGTTTTAGGGGAATGGCTAAAAAGTGGCTTAGTGTGAACGCAGCTCAATAAAAATTAAATAAATATATATAAAATATATATATATATATATATATATATATATATATATGACATGTGGGTGTCAACACCCCTGCTGCTGCGCATTATGTTGCACACATGGCGTATTTTTATTTGTTGATGACGATTTTTGGAGTTTTAGGGCTTATGTGGCTATATCTGATTGGTCTGGTGACATGTCTTTTCATTCTGGATGGCTTAGATGAATCCTAGTTAGATCTAAGGGTTCTAATTAATCCTGCACATCTATATAAGCATACATAAACCTAAACCCTAAACTAAACTAAATTCATTCATAAGCCGTCATGCTGCTGCGTCCTAAACTAAGCTAGTCTCTTCTCCAACAAATTAAAGCCTAGGAATTGCGAAAAAGGATTCTAGAACAACAACGAACGAATCAAAGCCTAAGAATTGTGAAAAGGAGAACGATTCTACAAATGCCTAATTCTCTTCTTTAATCCGTTCTCTGTGAGTGCAGTTAGTTTCACAAGATAATTATTTGAACGTAATTATGATAAGTTGTGATCTGGACTGTATGAATATGCGTGTTGAATCATATGCTGTTAGCCAGTTCTGTTATCATCTATTTTGTTAATATATGCCAGTTTCTTATCATATGTAATTAGATTCATTTTATAATGTTAATTCCTATGTCTAATTACATATGCTTGATTAGATTCATTCTATGCAAGTTATGATCTATGCAAATTTATATGTAAGTTATGATTTATGCAAGTTTATATGCAAGTTAAGATCTATGCAAGTTTATATGCAAGTTAAGATCTATGCAAGTTTATATGCAAGTTATGTTCTATGCAAGTTTATATGCAAGTTATGATCTATGCAAGTTTATATGCAATGTAACGGCTCCGGATTTCGCTCGGACCCAATCGATCGCAAAATCGACTAAGACCATTCAAAACCCGAATACGTTAACTTTGGGAATACAACAACATCAGAACAATAACAACAGAATTTTATAAACATTACAATAATGTTACATCAGAGTACAGAACATATCAGAGTACATTGGAAGATAAATTACAATAAATTAAATACAATAAACAGCGGAAGACTTCTATGCTCTGGACACAGGTTTAGGCTTCGATCCAGAATCCTGCTTAAAAGATAAATATCTGCAAAAAGCTACTCGACTGCCCGTGTGGAAAAGAGGGCACCCGAGTTTGCCAAGTGAAACAAACTACGAGTCAGTCATGGGACTGGTGTGAGAATTCTTAACTAATATAACTAATAGCAATAAGGCAAATCCAAGGACCACGCCGCTAACGCGGAACAGGTTTTATTCCAATGGATTGCCGGTGCATAAATAAAGGTATATCATTAAACAACGCAATGCTTTTTAGGAAAAATGAAACCATCATAAGACTCAAGTCCCATCACACAATGCAATGCAAACCGGAGGATAGAATTTTACCTTATAATGGTCAAAAATGCTTGATACGACAAAAACGAATTTGATATTATTATTAGTGTATATATGTTTCAAAAGCATTTCAAAGTAAATGTATCAATCCAAGGAAGCATAGCTACCGTATACTATGCGTCCATACTAGTAATACAATCAAGTCCGTAGGGTCGTATTGGAAATTGGGTTTCCATCAGGAGTCAAGGCTAGGGAGGAGCTCCTTACCGATTCGAGACACTCTAGCTAATGTCTCAGGATTCCCCGCAGTTAACCCTTGGATCCTGCAGGGCCGGTCCACGCATACAGCTTTGTGGATTAGTTATTCCTGAACACACGTTTCCCGATCCTATAGGACCTATCATCCGAGGCGCCTCATTCCATCATCCACATAAGTAAATATCATCCAGTTTGAGCACCGACACCACTTCTAGCTAGAAAGAAACGTGCTGCTCTCCCTGCGTTCCCTTCTCCCGTTTTAGACTCCAACCGGGGTGTGAGGCTCGCGAAGTCATGCTATACACAAAGCTACGCCTAAACAGGCCATGCTTTGATCATCAACCACAAGGCCTTCTTTTCAACAAGAAACCTTGATCATTGCATCTTGGTATGCCACACTGTCAATCCATATCATACTATTAATCTTTTTCCAAAATATACAAAAGGGTGTTAAGCAAGAGAATAAATTCTCCGCCACCAAGCATTCATACATTCGACAGAAAATCAATAAATACAATATAAAGGAGTACAATGTCAGACACACATTCCATTCATAAGCTTATGCTCTGGGTCTGAGAGAAAGCCAAATCTGTACAAATCAACACTACGTCCAGACAACTACCATCTTAGCCCCGTCTTGGGAGCAAATCAATCAAGGGCCTCAACACTAGTTACCCATTCGATGTGAAGATCGTCGGTCTTCAATCGCCGTCTTCAATTCTTCGAACGTCGTATCATTATTTGGAATGAGAGTAAACTCGGACTTTCCAAATAATTCTCACATATATAAATTTGAAAACCATCTCATATCGTTGTTAATAATTTATAACGATCTATCGCTATTTTTACTTTACATACACATCCTAAACATAACAATGTATATTTTCTCCTTCCATCCTTCAATTTACACAAAATGTATATTTGGTTTCATTATTTTTTCTAATGAAAATCCATTTGTTAAAATATAAATTTCTAATCCTTTTACTTACATTGACAAATGTAATTTCTATTCCTATTTTATTTACATTGGGAAATGTAAACTTATACTTTAATATATTATTATATTGAAAATGTAACTTTTATTTATTCTGTTTTCTTTGTTTACATTGAAAAATGTAAATTCTTTAAAATGTCACTTTTATTTCTATGTTTTTATTTACATCTAAAATGTAAATAAAAATACACTTTTTCAATTCATATTTTTATTTACATCTACCATGTAAATAAAAATGTACTTTTTCAACTCATGTTTTTATTTGCATGAATTCGCCACCTGATTCTAATGTGTTTACATTTCATAAACAAATTCTAATATGTATTGACAATAAAAGTGTCCTTTTTATTTATACCCAAATTCTAATGTGCATTATGACGGTAAACATAATTCTTTAATTAACATACAAATTTCATCTCAACAGAATGTCTAAAAGTGGTTCATTCATTTTTGTTGACAATTCTAGTTCAACAAAATGGAATTTTTTTTTCTTTAACCTCTTCTAACAAAAAATGTAATTTTTGTTTTCAACTACCACATTTGACAAAATGTACATTTTTGTTTCAACTCTTTTATTTAGACAAAAATGTGGATTTTGTCTAGATTCTATTCTCTTGACAAAGATGTTTATTTTTGTTTTTAATGAACAAACATATATTTTTTGTCCAATTCATCTTAACGAACAAAATATTAATTTCTGTCTAATGAACAAGAATGTGTATTTTTGCTCAATCTATAAAAAAAAATGTTAATTTCTGTTCTATGTTTCTAATATTACATTAAAAATGTGTTTTTAATGTAATTCATCATTTTACAACTAAATGATATTTTTAACCCAACTTATCATTTCCGAACAAAAATGATAATTTTAATCTAACTTATCATTTCCTAACAAAATAATAATTTTAATCTAACTTATCATTTCCAAAGAAAATGATAATTTTAACCTTAACATAACATTTCTAATATATGTGATATTTTCCATTAACATGACTTTTCTAATAAAATGGTATTTTAATCCACATAACATGCTTCCTAACAAAACGGTATTTTTATTCACATATCATATTTTATATTTACACTGAAAATGGGATTTCCAATGACAACCTATCATTCTCTTCAAAATATGATCATTTTCTACTTTTCTACTTTACATTAAAAATGAGATTTTTAATGTAATCAAGTTTTCATTTTAAAATTATGATCCCTTTTTCTAAATTCTACTTTACATTGGAAATGAGAATTTTCAATGTAATCACACTTTCACTTTAACGTTAAGATCATTTTTCTATATTCTAACCTTACATTAAAAATGAGACCTTTAATGTTAGCATATTTTTATTTTAAAATTATGATCATTTCCCTCGTTTCATGACTTGCATAAAAATGTATTCTTTTCCTCATATAAAAAGATATGTATTCTTTTCTTTATTCTCTTTTATTACATTATAAAGAATGTAACTCTTTTTAACTTCTTTTATTACATGGAAATGTAACTCTTCCTATCTTTACATTACATTATAAAAATGTAATTTTCTTTCTTTTTGATTACATTACATACAAATGTAATTTTTGTCTTTTTCTATTACATTAGATAAAAGATGTAAACTTTTCTCTTTTTTTATCTATTACATTAAATAAAATGTAACATTTTCTCTTTTTAACTGTTACATTAAATAAAATATAAACTTTTAATCCATTCTTTTTAATGTAGCAATTTCACATTAAAAATACATCTTTTTAGCGTAAACAATTTGACACTAAAATATCTTCTTTTTAACACACTAAAAAAATGTTCTTTTTAACGTACTAAAAATGTGTTCTTTTAATGTAAATTTTACTTACTTTAAAACTAATTACATGAAAATGGTAATTTTATTCCTTAAATCTTAATTACATAATAAATGTAAAATTTTCACTTTAATCTAATTCACATGTAAATTGACTTAATTACATAAAAATGTAATTTTTATGTTCTCTAACTTAATTACATAAAAATGAATTTTTCTTCTAATTCTTATTTACATTAAGAAAAATGTAAAAAAATTCTAATCCTTATCTACATTAAGAAAATGTAACTTTCTTTTATAATAACTTGGAGGTGAAAATATTCATTTCATTATTAACACATAACGGTGAAAAAATGTTCATTTCTAAATTATCAAATAACGGTGTAAAACAATGTTAATTTCTATTTTAACTCATGACGGTGTACATAAGTCTCATTTTCTAATTTCAACATAGCGGTGTAAATAAGTCTCATTGACGAATAACGGTGCAGATAAGTTTCATTTTCTATACTAATACATAATGGTGCAAATTAATGTCATTACCGATTTCTTTACAAACAAAAGTGATTCTTTTCATTATAAATCAAAAATGATTTCCTTTCATTAATAATAAAAATCAATATTAACTTACTTTAATTCAATTAATATTAAAAATCAATATTAATAATAAAACAATGTAAAAATGTAACTTTTCCTTCTTTAACATAATCAATGTAAATTTCCATTCTTTTCATTCTTAACAAAACAAATGCATGATTTGTTTTCTTTTTATTAACAAACAAAAATGACAAATCATATTTTTATTATGAATTGATAAACTAGATCAATTCAAATCAAACAAAAGTGATACCATAAAAATGTGATCTTTATAACGCTAATGTAAAAATGAGATTTTTATAATATTAACATTTATACATAAAAATATGTTCTTTTCCAAATGATGACATTTTTAAATAAAAATGTTCTTTTTCTATTCTAACAATTTATATAACAAAAATGATATTTTCCTTGATGTAAACATTTCATATATTTCATACCATCCATCAATACAATACGGTCAATTCACCATGATATAGTCAATTCAAATAATCTCAAACATCACAAAATGTTCAATTTGGTGTCACATAACTAATGAACAAAAATAGGGATTTTTGTTTTAACTAATTTACCTTGACAAAAATAACAAATTTGTTTTGACAAATTTATTTTGACAAAAATCTATATTTTTGTTTTCAACAATTCTTTTTATTACAATACGATATCATCCAATTAACAGATCTATACAACACATCAATCATAGAATCAAATCACGTCACATAACAATAGAATTTTACCGCAGAGTGATGATAACACAAACATAAATAATTTTAGTTATTTAAGAAGAAATAAAATAGAATTTCTCACCGAGCTTTAAATTCAGAATAGATCAGATCTGAAATTTATCCAAAATCTGATCTGCTCCGTTGTAGTTCTGGTTTGTCCCTTGTTGTAGAGTTCAGAAAGACGATCCTAACGCAACGAAAATCATTGAATTCCGTTCTGTTTTGAACAAGATATGGCAAATTATATTTAAATTACATTATTTGCTAATAAAAGATGATTAACTTTAAATAATTTCCTTAAACCTTGATTTCCTTAGTCAAAAATTTAGGCCGTCTGTTTCATCTTCTTCACTCAGTAAATAGCCCGTCATCGAAACCCAACATCACCCGCTCCACCTCGAAACGCGCGCCACATCCTTCACCCATGTCCCGATCAGAATCCACCACATTACAACTTATAGAGCCCAGGAAGCTCTTCGATTTGGTTTTGGAATTACTGAAATCGATTGAGTGGATAAAGAGAAAATGGAGGAAGAAGTTTCGAAATTTCTGGCCATTGAAATGGACATGGCGGCGGCTGTACGTTTGAATGGGAATTAGTTTTATTTCTAAATGAATTTGAATGATAAATAGAATAGAAATAAATGTGTGGGTTCATTAGTTTTGGAGAGAACTAATGAAGGGAGTAAGTGGAAAGGAGAAATCAAAGGATATAAATTTAAGGAATAAGAGTATGAAATAAGATGCATAAAATAGATTGAAGGAAAATAAACTAATAGGATTAAGCAAAAGAAGTTAATAGATTAAAGGAAAGAAATAATTACGTAATTAATGGGGAAAAAGGAAGGTGAAGGGAAAGAGATAAAAGCATTGAAAATAAATAGTCAAAAGGAGCAACGCCAGAAATGAATGGCCTTGGGAATAAATGGACATAAACTTGAGAGAAAACGTGTAGCACAAGTATATATGGTAAGAAACATTTCTTTTTATCATTGTGGCTTGCATTTTTTTTATATATGTATATATAATGTAACAGGAATGTACGCATCAAAAATAAGGAGAGGAAAGCAAATATTCACTCCTAGTAATAAATCAGTATGATATACACGTAAATGTGTATATTTTATCCGCTTATTTATCTTATTTTCCCTTTAAAATAATTGATGCTTTGTATTTATAGCTGTATTTTCAGATTGTTGACAAGAAGCATGGTTTAGAGCATTTGATGGATAAAGCATGAAGAATTTGCTTAAAAAGAGTGAAGTTTAAAATTGCTAAAGCTTGAAGAGTCTAAAGCTTGAAGAACGGTTGCAATTATATTTCAGTTAAGAAGATTTGGCTCAATAAAGACTCAAACTGCATTCACATTAGCTCATTTGGAAGGCCTCTTACTCAACTTGCGTTCACACTAGCCTATTTGCTAGACCACTCACTCTAAAGCTGCGTTCACACTGGCTTATGTGTTCTTTGGGTTATTTCTTTAGTCCCACATTATGTAATTAGCTAGCTAGCCTTTGTCATATCAGCTATAAATACATTGTATCTTAGTCTTGTAAGGACACATTGGGTTTTATTCTGTAATTCTCTTCTTGGAATAAAATCATTCTCTCCCTTTCTTTTTACTTTTTGTTTATTTTATTTATGTTCATTATTTTCTTTTTCTCTTCTTCTTTAGCTATGTCTAGCTAATCCCCTTTGATTAGGGGGTGATGACGCTGATAGTATGATTCAATATGAATCACATAGCCAAAGATGAGGACTATATACATGTAGATCTGGATCTGAATTAAGGGTTAGATCCGAACCTTCATATTTTGTGTCGTTTAAGAGCTATGCTCCTTCACAGGATATATTCGTGTTCGGTCTAACGTTTATCAGATCTAGATCTAATTTTAGGGTTTTATAAATTAATTAGTGAATCTGTCCTGATAGTCTATGGTTGTAGAGCTGAGCTCCTGCATAGGCTATGCTTGTTGCTATTTACATATTTGTTTCTAAAAACCTATTATCGTTGGTTCATGTTTGTGACAGAAACATGTATTAGATCTGATTAATCTGTTTGGCTATTGATGAATATTAATCTAATTTATGTCATCGCTCCCTAATTGCTTTCACTTATTGTTAAAACTCTCTTTTATTTAATTTTGCTATTTTCTTTGTTTTCAATCAATCAAAAGTTAGGGATAACTTGATTGGATTTATTAATTAAAATATTTTTGGTCCCAGAGTTCGACACCCTCTACAACAATCCTAGTTGTTTAGGAAAACCGAACGAATTTTACAGTTGTTTACAATTGTATGATTTGTTCGTAAACAAATTTTGGCGCCGTTGCCGGGGACCAAAATAATTTTCATTGGTAAATTCTTCGGGTTATATTCTTTTTATTTTCTTATTTTTCACTAAAAAAAAAAACACATAGATTCTTGCAATTCTTTGTTTCAATTCTCAGTTGTCTGGGTATTTCAAAATTTCTTTTCATTCAATCTTCATTACTGCATTTGTATTTTACAATTACATTTGCAGTATAACTCTGCCTCATCGACAATCCACAAACACCTAGTCAAACCACCTCACTACCCACACTTCGGTTCAGACAACAATCTCCACCCCATTTCTGTCACAGCTGATCACCAGCCAAACCATCTTGCAAACAGTGTGAACACCACCTGAAAGCATCCTCGTCCATCAATCGCAAAACCCCCCTGACATACCACTGTCGCACAAACCATTTAAACACCAAAAACCCAAATTCATCAACACCACTCTTAGAATCACTCTCGCACAGATCATCCTCCCAGTCCCTTCACACAAAATCCCTTACCCCATCCATATACTACTCATCTACCCTCCACCTTCAACAGAACGCCTGAAATTGAACACCCACTTCACCACCCTTACTACTCCCCTGCCTTTCTTCATTCAACCACCAAATCCACTCTACAAGCCTAAATCACAAAACAGCAAACTCCTACACCTTCCTCTTTAATCAAATTTCGCACACTCCCTTCGCTACCCCCCTTTCAACAATCTAGCAACGCCCTCACCCTATCACCGAAAGCAACTCCCCCTGAACGAATTCAACCGCAATTGACCCATCAGCGAGCACTAGAGTACCACGCAATTCACCAGATCCCATACGCCGAATTCTCTCTCAATCGCGACTTCTCTATTGGGTCGAATTGATTTTGTAATTTTCGGTTTACAGTCCCGACATTTTTCCTCCCTTTTTATTTCTTTGATTTGATTTTGATTCAGCGTCTTCTGAAGAGAGGCGGCTCTATTTATTAAATTGGGAAGGTTTGTGAACCAACTTAGTGGGCCGGGGCTTGGGTTAATTTGAGGGATGCATGTTTAATACGAGTCAGTAGCCTTTGTTGTGTTTATATTTTTAGGGCAAAACCGTTTGTGAGCCTCTCATAGACTTGTGGGCCGAGCTTTGTTTGAATTTTCTTTATAGTGTTCTAATAAAAAAATAAAAAGAGGGAGAGCACTTTTTTATCTTTTGGTTAATTAGGGTTCGGTAATTTAGTTTTGTTTTCATTTTATTCTTCACTCATTGTATTTTCAGTTTCATTTTTTTTCCATTCTTCTTTTACTCTTGAAAAAAAAAAAACACAGAACCAAAAAGAAAGAAAAAGGAAAATCACAGCTCAAAGTCAAGGAATAAAATTCAAGCAAAACAAGGAATTCAGAAGTGCTTGCAAACAGCAGAATTTGGATTGTTTGAGCGGTTGCACACCAAGTGGGGTGTGAACGCGCTAGCGCGACTCAACTGCACTGGACGGACTGCCGATCAAGGTGAGTATTTTCTAACTCTATAGGGACTGCTGCTGCAAATAAAAAAAATATATAGACTTTGCTTGTAAAAATCTTCTACAGGGCATCGGCTTGCTTGTAAAATTTCTTTTATTTATTTTTGCAATTGCCTGTTCTGTGACTGTTCTGAGACTGTTCATTCTGTGATTGATTTAAAAAAAAAAATTGCATTCATCTTAGCTTTGTTTTTATTTTCTAAGGACTTCATTATATTTTGACAATTTGGTTTAGTTCTAACGGATTATTTCTCGGTGTCTAGACTACGGCAGAGTAATAACTGTTTATAAATATTACGGTGATTCGTAAATATTATATCGGTTGTTCCTCTGAAGGTACTTAAACCTTCGGCTGCATTGCTAGGGTGATTCCTGGTGCACCGATAACTCCTGTCCGTTAACTGGCTGAGAAGTCTTTTGTTGAAATAAATCAAACCGTCATTATATAATTCTAGAAATTGTAAATTGCATTAGGTTCATAAAAAAAAAAAAATCGCTCAAATTTGTTTTTCTCGTCTTCCCTTATTTTTTTCGCTAGTGCATGCGTAGTTGGATCCGTGATCCTTCTACTAATCGCTTAGTCCGAACAAACACCCCTTTCACAATGGCCGAAGAAACTCCCCCTCGAACTCTTATGGATAGATACTTTCCCGAGCGAGTTTCTATTCCTTCCTGCATCATATTGCCCGCCCCAACGGGTAACCATTTTGAAATTCATTCGAATCACATAAATACTCTTCCAAAATTTGGCAATCTTGAACGTGATGATCCTTATATTTTCTTGACCAAATTTGAACAAGTTTGTGCAACCATGAAATTTCAACAATTAAGTGACGATGGAATCAAACTTAGGTTAATTCCATTTGCACTTACCGATTATGCTGAGAAATGGTTGTATAGCTTGCCTTCAAATACGATTAGAACTTGGGGTGAATTTGTAAACATTTTTCTAAAGAAATTTTACCCTTTGGAAAAAACATCTAAAATTCGAAATGAAATCGTCAATTTTCGTCAATTTGGGGGTGAATCCTTTGCAAAATATTTTGAGAGATTCAAAGAGCTTCTAGTCAAATGTCCACATCATAATTTCGAAAAATGGACTCTTTGTCAAATTTTATACGATGGACTAGAAAATTACTCTCGAACTATGCTCGAATCAATGTGCCAAGGAAATTTTCTAGCCCAACATCACGATGCCGCTTGGAAATTTCTCGAAGATTTGGCCGAAAAATCAGTCAATGGGAAAGATCTAATGAGAAATCAATTTATTCCCGATCAAACGCTCATTCGGTAGGATCCTCAACGGCTTTAGAAGCGAAAATAGACGCAATGTTAACCAAATTTGATAATGTCCTTTCATCAACTCAAGCAAACCAAGCTCAAGCGTCTCAGCCCTCATGTTACAAATGTAACGATCCTAACCACATTGCTGACCAATGCCCACATTCGTTAGAACAACTCAACGCATTTAATAAAGTTAGGAACGATCCATTCTCCCCAACTTACAATCCAGGTTGGAGAAACCATCCTAACTTCTCTTGGGCCCAAAACAATGCAACTTCGAATTTTGTTCGACCTCCTTTTCAACCATTTTCGAATAATACCTCGAATCCTCCCTTTCAACAAAGTCAATTCCAAAATCCTGCGCCAACCCCTCAAAATCAAGCGCAACAATCTTTTGTTCCCCAAGATGATAAACGATTGACATAACTTGAGAAAACTCTCGAAGAATTGGGTAAAGCAACAACTCAAAATGTCCAATCCAATACCAATCTTCAAAACTTACTGACTTCACACATGCAAACCACGACTCAACAAATGAGTGAACTTCAAAAACAAATGTCTCAACTTAACACTAGATTAAGTGAAAGGGAAAAGGGTACGTTTCCAAGTCAACCCATTGTGACGGCAAGGAATCTCGCTCGGTCCGAACCAGTCGCTAAACCGATCCAGGTCGTTCGAAACGCCCTATCGTTTGAGAACACGACAAAACAGAACGCATACAGAAGAACATTTCATTGTATATTACAACAATGCATCAGATTACAAGAATATACAGAGTATAAAAGAATATTACACAGAAATATCAGAGATTTAAATTACATTTAAATACATAGCAGCGGAAAATAATACAATACACAACTAGAATGAGATATACGGATACAAAGCTTTCCGGATATCGTTCCAGCTGTAAACCAGGATCCTGTGAATATAAATCTGCAAAACCAAAACTACTAGCTGCCCGTGTCAAAATAAGGGCACCCAGAGTTTAGGTTAAAACAATAAACTCCAGGTCAGTCATGTGACTGGTGTGAGAACTAAAACAGTTATTATTCTTTATTTTAAAAGTTAGGTAAATCAAGGGACCACGCCGTATAACACGGAACGGGTTTCCTCCCAAGAATACCAGTGCATAAAACAAACAGCGCAATGCTAAATAAAGAAAAATGAAGCTGTTATAAGACCCAGGTCCCATCACACAATGCAACGCAGCCGAGGATAGGGTTTTCCCTTATAACAGCCAAAGAATGCTTGATACGTCTTAAAACAAATCATTTGATACTATTATAAGTGCATTGTTCATAAAACAACTTCAAATCATAAGTATCAATCATAGGCGACATGAGCGTCCCATGCCACTATGTCACCATATATAGGTTTACAAATAAAACCGCAAAGTCACGTATTTGGAAATTGGATTTCCGTCTATGAACCGAGGCAAAAGATAGTCCTCAACCGATTCGAGACGCTCTAGCCCGCCCCTCAGGATCAGAGCTCGAGTGACCCTTGGATCGTCAGGGCCGGTCCACACGGAGTGGATTATTATGCCTGAACAATACGTCTCCCCACCCTATGGGGTGTAAGTCTGGTCCGTCAGCCGACCAGAATGCATTCGGCCGAAACCGATATAACCGAGGCGCCTCGCAACCGCAACAACCACATAAGTCAAACTCGTCAGGGCGTGTAAAACCACTGACGCCACTTCTAGCTAGAAAGAAACGCAAGTCCTCCCTGAGGTCCGTCTCCCGTTTTTGGTTCATACCGGGTGTGAAACACGCGAGGTAAACGTTACACAAAGCTACGCCACAAAGGCCGTGCTTTGATCATCACCACAAGACTTTGCTTTTCAACAGAAGCCTTGATCATTTGCATCTTAGCATGCCACACAGGCAAACCATCCTATGCAACCGATATCAGTCACACAGAATGAAATCCGATGTCAGACACACAGTCCATTTACAAGTCCGTTCTGGGTCTGAACGAAACCGGAGGCACCTAGTACCTCGCATATCCATCGATCTCCAAGTACGTCTGGACGATCACCAACTGTTTCCATCTTCTTGGGTGTACAGCCCAATCAAGATCATCAGTTATCACCCAAACGACGTGAAGACCTCCGGTCTTCGACCATCGTCTTCATCTTCGACTTATCGTCGTATCGATTATTCAGAATGGGATAAACCCGGACTTCCCGAATAACTCGCGTATATTTTATAAAAGTGTTACACAAACACAACATACGCCTCATTCCAATTCATTAGTCACTAACCGTAAATTAATCAAGAGAATAATTCCCCAAATATTAACCCCGAAGGCCGAAACCAACATCAGATCAATATCCAGAAAACCCTTCTGCTTGGCTAACCGACAGTTAGTTTCTAAATTTCACGTTCAAATCTAATTAAAGATTTAACTATCGCCTGGAGCAAAACTGGTGATACTCCATTCTCGATCTTTTCAATCTAATTAAAGATTCATTAAAACTCCACTTAGTTTTAATCTGTGACTGGGTTAAAGAATCAGTGTCATTTAAAACACGGTTCACGATAAACCCAAAGTCACATCCCATTAATTATCGGGTTAAAGAACAAGTGTTATTTAAAACACTGTTCACGATAAACCCAAAAATCAATATCCATTCAATTCCAATTAAATATTATTTAATTGGTGCACTTCATTAAATCTAAATCAAAAGATTTAATCTTTTCTCAACTGGGTTCAAGAACAGTGTTAGTGAAGACACCATTCACGACCAACCCAAATCACATTCATTAATTATCGGGTTAAAGAACAAGTGTTATTTAAAACACTGTTCACGATAAACCCAAAAATCAATATCAATTCAATTCCAATTAAATATTATTTAATTGGTACACTTCATTAAATCTAAATAAAAAGATTTAATCTTTTCTCAACTGGGTTCAAGAACAGTGTTAGTGAAGACACCATTCACGACAAACCCAAATCACATTCATTAATTATCGGGTTAAAGAACAAGTGTTATTTAAAACACTGTTCACGATAAACCCAAAAATCAATATCAATTCAATTCCAATTAAATATCATTTAATTGGTACACTTCATTAAATCTAAATAAAAAGATTTAATCTTTTCTCAACTGGGTTCAAGAACAGTGTTAGTGAAGACACCATTCACGACAAACCCAAATCACATTCATTAATTATCGGGTTAAAGAACAAGTGTTATTTAAAACACTGTTCACGATAAACCCAAAAATCAATATCAATTCAATTCCAATTAAATATCATTTAATTGGTACACTTCATTAAATCTAAATAAAAAGATTTAATCTTTTCTCAACTGGGTTCAAGAACAGTGTTAGTAAAGACACCATTCACGACAAACCCAAATCACATTCGATATTCAATACAAGGCTCTGAATAGAAAATATATCGGCTTATATTCAATATCGAATTCTACGACTAACAAATGTCGTATTGGAAATAACGATACAAATATATATCTTTCAAATTTCCATAACAACACCTGTAATATCACGAATTCCAACATCGAAATATTCCGAAGACAATTTCGATTCAAATCCACTCCAATGCAATCATTGGAATTTTGGTTACTTTTAAAACCCTTTTCGAATTCAATTTATTTAATTAAAAATAAATAGAATTATAATTCTAGTTCAAAACTAGTTCATTTCGATAAAAATCTATTTTTATCTTTTCAAATATGGAGTTTTTCATCCCAAACTTTCACAAAGCATTTCTTATGATTTTACACAAATTATTACTATTTTTAATAATTTTATCAAGGCCCGTACAGTCGATTTCCAACAATGGCCATCGAACTGCACTTACAGCGACCTTTTTCCAATTTGATTTGGACGTATCTCCAAATCCAACCGTTAGATTTCAAATTTCTAACATTCGTTAGAAAGCTCTTTTCGATACGAACCCAACGGTTCCGGTTTTAGGAGAATCCGACGGTCGGATCTCCCGTTTTTGTCCGTTTGAAATAAATGGTCGAAATTTACGAACTGCCGCGGCGCGGCGCGTTCTATTCAGGCCATTATATTATATATATAATATATATAATATATATTTCGTCGATTTCTATTTAAAACGAATTACATAAATAGTTTTAAAATCGTTTCAAAACCTATTTCAAATTCCATTTCAATTCAAAGCAAAATTGAATTCTTCTTTATAAATTCGTTTCAAAATTCATTTCTATTCAATTCAAATTTCAATTCAATTTGAATTTATTTCACTTCGGTTTCAATTCGATTCGAATTCGTTTTCAATTCAATTCGTTTCGAAATCGTTTTCAATTCAATTCATTTCGAAATCGTTTTCAATTCAATTCATTTCGAAATCGTTTTCAATTCATTTTGAATTCGTTTTCAATTCAATTCATTTTGAATTCGTTTTCAATTCAATTCATTTCGAAATCGTTTTCAATTCAATTCATTTCGAAATCGTTTTCAATTCCATTCATTTCGAAATCGTTTTCAATTCAATTCATTTCAAAATATTCGATTTCGAAATCACTTTTCAATATTCATTTTAAAATGAATAAAATCGATATAAATATCGTTCACGTCAAAATGGCGTCAATCTAATCCTCACGGCTTCACATATTTCTATTTTCAAATATTCTATTTCAAATATTTCTATTTCAAATATTTCTTTTTCAAATATTTCTATTTCAAATATTTTTTTTTTTTCGAAACTGGAATGAGGCCCAATCAATTACCATATAATGTTAATTATATGGATTTTCTACAACACATGTATATATCAACAACGATGAATAATCAACCATCAACCAAAGTGCACTACACTGTATAAGCATCAAATATAGACATTTAACGCTTATAGCAGCTTGTCAATCAATCGATCGACATATTTAATCAATCAGGATGAGTGAACTTCAAATTTCATCCTAACACCCGTGTGGGGTTTCAAACAATCAAACACATATTTTATTTGTGCAGTTAGGCGATGTGTAAAATTTATCGACCCAATCAACGTCATTCAAATAGGTGTACATAAACAAACCGTCTGGTTTGTAAATGAATATTTATTTATTCACATTCACGTTAAAAATTATATTTTTAACGATAACACATTTTATTTTTAACATATCAATTTCTATTCAGTTCATTCTGTAAATAAAATGATATTTTTATTTTTCTAACATATTTTAGAAAATTTCGGCGGCATAACGGCACGATACTAGAAACGGGACGAGGCCTAGCCTTATCCCCGGACTAGTGAAGGCCCACGCCATTCACACATCAATCAAATCAATTTCGTTTTGCAAACCACAAAATTTGGAGTAAGAGTCTAACCTAGCCTTACTCCTTCGCCTTATAACGGCGCACGTCTAATCCTAACCAATTTATCGATTCGATTTTTCACACCACAAACCACATTCAAACCAATATCGCAATCAATCACCAAACAGCCAAACAAACAAGTCCATGGTCTGTGGACGATTGTGTCGGGTGCTACTAAGCACCGTCTGCATCCTAGTATATATATAACTAGAAAAAGAAATTGAAAGGTGAGAAGTTCTCACAGAAAGCTATCCAAGCTCCACGGCACTTCATTTGATAGAAATCTTCATCTTCATCGTCTTCGTTGCCCGTAGTCACTATATATATAAAAATCACATTTTTATATTTCGATGTCTTTAAAATAAAAATCACATTTTTATTTATTCACTTTCAATTTAAAAATCATACTTTTATAATCACTTCATATATTTAAAAATCGAATTTTTACTATGCTATTCAATATATAAAAATCGAAATTTTACTTTGCTATTCATTATAAAAATCGAATTTTTACTTTGCTATTCAATATAAAAATCGAGTTTTTACTTTGCTATTCAATATAAAAATCGAATTTTTACTTTGCTATTCAATATAAAAATCGAATTTTTACTTCTATGTTATATAGATAAAAATTATATTTTTATCCCGCTATTTTCCATATAAAGATTTCGCCTTTTTGAATTTAAAGATTTCACCTTTTTAAATTTAAAGATCTCACCTTTTTAAATTTAAAGATTTCACCTTTTTAAATTTAAAGATTTCACCTTTTTAAATTTAAAGACATCACTTGATTTCAACGTATATAAAATAAAAATCAGATTTTTATTTTGCTACATATACAAAGATGATATTTTTATATTCTCTATCCTATAAAGATTATATTTTTAATTCTTTAAAAATATAAAAACTATATTTTTATCACTTTAAAAATATAAAGATCGTATTATATTACTTTTTAAAAATCAAATCTTTTCTGTTTTAAAAGCCACGTCTTAAAATAAATAAATAAAATCTGTTTTAAAATAAATAAAATCAGTTTTAAAATAAATAAAATCAGTTTTTAAAATTTAAAAATTCAGATTAATAAGCAAATAAAATTCAGTTAATAAAACAAATAAAATCAGTAAATAAAATAAATAAAATCAGAAAATACTTACAGGGGGGGGGTTCATCATCGGTTTTGGGTCCAGGGGGGGCTGTGGCTTCCGTCGCTTTGGGGGTTCGCGAGTAGGAGGGAGCAGCGGAGCTGCGAGGCGAGGTGGAGGGGGTCTGGTTGCGGCGGCTAGGGTTCAGGTGAGCAAGGGGGTGCGGAATTAGGGTTCTTCACGTTGGAGGAGGAGAGTGGAGAGGGAAGAGGAGGGGCGCTGCGCGACGGCTCTGGGGGGGGGGGGGGGCGCGCGAGGTGGTGGTGGCTCTGCCACCGGCGGCGGCGTGGGGGGGGGGCTTCGACGCGATTTCGATCTCCCTTTTTTTTTTCTTTTTTTTTTCTTTTTCGATTCTGAATTATCGGGGGGGGGGGGGCCTGGAGGTATAGGGAGGGAAGAGGGATTATATATTTTTTTTTATTAATTTAATTATTTTATTTTAATTCAAAAAGTCAACTTTTTCAAACGACCTCTAAACGAGGTCCACCGCCTGTCGTCCATAGCGTTTCACCCCCATTCCGAACACAATGGGATATGTATCGTAAGTTGATTCGGCTGTTACAATCAGTTTTCGTTAAATTTACATTTAAATCACTATATTGAATTTTAAACGTACATTTCAAATTACTGGGGTCCCATACTAACTCTATAAATTGCAGAAAAATATTTTCTAGCTTCGTATTGACGATACGGTCCTAACAAAACTAGTTTCGTCGAATTCTGAGACCGTATGAAAAATGGCCAATTTCCAGTCGATTAAAATCAACTGAAATGGTCAAACGCGTTTTCCTTTGCCACGCTCACATATTGATTCGGAAAATTATGAGATTTGAAACCTAGCTATAATTTGACATCACGGACCCAACAAAAGTGGTTTCGTCGAAATCCGAGGTCATTTGCAAAATGTCCATTTTTAAGGGCCTGAATTCCATAGCGACTATTCAGAATTTTCAACTGGACATATCTCTCAATTTTTAAAGTGAAATCTCAGTTTCTTACATCCGTTAGAAAGATATCATCAATTAGATCCTAATGTTTTTGGTTTCATTAAAATCCGGTTTGTTTTGCACCCGGTACACTCAATTGAAGTTTGAAATCGAATTATCGAACTACCGCGCCATTTTCAATTCCTTTTATAATTATAAATAATTATTTATATTCTAACGACGACGTATATAATATATACGTTCGAATTATATTCAAAATAGATTTTCGTCGATATCATTTTAAATAATTCATTTTAAATAATCAAAATTCGCTAAAATTGCCAAAATAAAAATTTTAAACTGGCCCAGATTTTCGGGTTGTTACAATCTCCCCCACTTAAAACTTTTCGTCCCCGAAAAGGAACAAAGTCGAAAGTGGTTTGATTATTCAGCTCTACGTTCGATCAGGCTTCCATTCTCCAACTCTTTAGTTTCTGAGAATTTTCAAAATTTCAAAAATTTGGCTAACTCCCTAAATTTTCGAAAAATTTCGCCATAACCTCCCCTGCAATGGGAGCATCGGGGAATTTCAAATAGCTTCCCCGGTCCTTCAGATCTCAAAAAGAAAAAGAAAAAGCCAAGCGGCTAGCCAATAGGCTCACAAAATCATCATCACCCAAACAAAACAGGAAATTATGTAGTAAACATGTACCTATTTGTCGGGCAAAGAAATTTTATTCTCTGGCTCTAGCCTCCTTGCTATGACCTGTTCAATGATATATATGTATATGCAAGCAAATGCGACCAATTTTCAATACAATTCAATATTCGATCAAATTAGGCATACTAGTTCAAAATTATCAAACAATTAAACAAACAACACAAACATCAATCAATTAGTGGATTACCGTTTCAAATTCATAATTTTGATATATATACAAAAATCAGATTTTTTTTGATGCCAAATCACAACAATTAGCCCTATCTAATTTTGGTTCTCACACCAGTCTAATGGAAATATATAGAAATCTCCCTTTCGTCACTCGAACATAAATTCTGATGACGATGCATCAATCATCAGAGTTCTCTCCGGGCGACTAGAAGGTGATTCTATATCTATCCAGTATATTAAAATTTCGAATACACGCGGATCAGACGTATACGCAAAATCTATATATACTGGATTGTCCACATCAATATAAATAAATAATCAAATACGAATAGTTGACTTAGATTTTCAAAACAAAATTGTTTTCATTTGAAAAATATACTCTTCACACCCGTTCTAGGATACTACTGATCCCATCTCTAACGAGTCATTCTAATTGGATATTACTAATCCAATATCTGATGAATTCTTTCGTAAGGTTCTAATGTGCCTTGTTCTCTGAGCTTTGTAAACCAAAGCTCTGATACCAAATGTGACGGCAAGGAATCTCGCTCGGTCCGAACCAGTCGCTAAACCGATCCAGGTCGTTCGAAACGCCCTATCGTTTGAGAACACGACAAAACAGAACGCATACAGAAGAACATTTCATTGTATATTACAACAATGCATCAGATTACAAGAATATACAGAGTATAAAAGAATATTACACAGAAATATCAGAGATTTAAATTACATTTAAATACATAGCAGCGGAAAATAATACAATACACAACTAGAATGAGATATACGGATACAAAGCTTTCCGGATATCGTTCCAGCTGTAAACCAGGATCCTGTGAATATAAATCTGCAAAACCAAAACTACTAGCTGCCCGTGTCAAAATAAGGGCACCCAGAGTTTAGGTTAAAACAATAAACTCCAGGTCAGTCATGTGACTGGTGTGAGAACTAAAACAGTTATTATTCTTTATTTTAAAAGTTAGGTAAATCAAGGGACCACGCCGTATAACACGGAACGGGTTTCCTCCCAAGAATACCAGTGCATAAAACAAACAGCGCAATGCTAAATAAAGAAAAATGAAGCTGTTATAAGACCCAGGTCCCATCACACAATGCAACGCAGCCGAGGATAGGGTTTTCCCTTATAACAGCCAAAGAATGCTTGATACGTCTTAAAACAAATCATTTGATACTATTATAAGTGCATTGTTCATAAAACAACTTCAAATCATAAGTATCAATCATAGGCGACATGAGCGTCCCATGCCACTATGTCACCATATATAGGTTTACAAATAAAACCGCAAAGTCACGTATTTGGAAATTGGATTTCCGTCTATGAACCGAGGCAAAAGATAGTCCTCAACCGATTCGAGACGCTCTAGCCCGCCCCTCAGGATCAGAGCTCGAGTGACCCTTGGATCGTCAGGGCCGGTCCACACGGAGTGGATTATTATGCCTGAACAATACGTCTCCCCACCCTATGGGGTGTAAGTCTGGTCCGTCAGCCGACCAGAATGCATTCGGCCGAAACCGATATAACCGAGGCGCCTCGCAACCGCAACAACCACATAAGTCAAACTCGTCAGGGCGTGTAAAACCACTGACGCCACTTCTAGCTAGAAAGAAACGCAAGTCCTCCCTGAGGTCCGTCTCCCGTTTTTGGTTCATACCGGGTGTGAAACACGCGAGGTAAACGTTACACAAAGCTACGCCACAAAGGCCGTGCTTTGATCATCACCACAAGACTTTGCTTTTCAACAGAAGCCTTGATCATTTGCATCTTAGCATGCCACACAGGCAAACCATCCTATGCAACCGATATCAGTCACACAGAATGAAATCCGATGTCAGACACACAGTCCATTTACAAGTCCGTTCTGGGTCTGAACGAAACCGGAGGCACCTAGTACCTCGCATATCCATCGATCTCCAAGTACGTCTGGACGATCACCAACTGTTTCCATCTTCTTGGGTGTACAGCCCAATCAAGATCATCAGTTATCACCCAAACGACGTGAAGACCTCCGGTCTTCGACCATCGTCTTCATCTTCGACTTATCGTCGTATCGATTATTCAGAATGGGATAAACCCGGACTTCCCGAATAACTCGCGTATATTTTATAAAAGTGTTACACAAACACAACATACGCCTCATTCCAATTCATTAGTCACTAACCGTAAATTAATCAAGAGAATAATTCCCCAAATATTAACCCCGAAGGCCGAAACCAACATCAGATCAATATCCAGAAAACCCTTCTGCTTGGCTAACCGACAGTTAGTTTCTAAATTTCACGTTCAAATCTAATTAAAGATTTAACTATCGCCTGGAGCAAAACTGGTGATACTCCATTCTCGATCTTTTCAATCTAATTAAAGATTCATTAAAACTCCACTTAGTTTTAATCTGTGACTGGGTTAAAGAATCAGTGTCATTTAAAACACGGTTCACGATAAACCCAAAGTCACATCCCATTAATTATCGGGTTAAAGAACAAGTGTTATTTAAAACACTGTTCACGATAAACCCAAAAATCAATATCCATTCAATTCCAATTAAATATTATTTAATTGGTGCACTTCATTAAATCTAAATCAAAAGATTTAATCTTTTCTCAACTGGGTTCAAGAACAGTGTTAGTGAAGACACCATTCACGACCAACCCAAATCACATTCATTAATTATCGGGTTAAAGAACAAGTGTTATTTAAAACACTGTTCACGATAAACCCAAAAATCAATATCAATTCAATTCCAATTAAATATTATTTAATTGGTACACTTCATTAAATCTAAATAAAAAGATTTAATCTTTTCTCAACTGGGTTCAAGAACAGTGTTAGTGAAGACACCATTCACGACAAACCCAAATCACATTCATTAATTATCGGGTTAAAGAACAAGTGTTATTTAAAACACTGTTCACGATAAACCCAAAAATCAATATCAATTCAATTCCAATTAAATATCATTTAATTGGTACACTTCATTAAATCTAAATAAAAAGATTTAATCTTTTCTCAACTGGGTTCAAGAACAGTGTTAGTGAAGACACCATTCACGACAAACCCAAATCACATTCATTAATTATCGGGTTAAAGAACAAGTGTTATTTAAAACACTGTTCACGATAAACCCAAAAATCAATATCAATTCAATTCCAATTAAATATCATTTAATTGGTACACTTCATTAAATCTAAATAAAAAGATTTAATCTTTTCTCAACTGGGTTCAAGAACAGTGTTAGTAAAGACACCATTCACGACAAACCCAAATCACATTCGATATTCAATACAAGGCTCTGAATAGAAAATATATCGGCTTATATTCAATATCGAATTCTACGACTAACAAATGTCGTATTGGAAATAACGATACAAATATATATCTTTCAAATTTCCATAACAACACCTGTAATATCACGAATTCCAACATCGAAATATTCCGAAGACAATTTCGATTCAAATCCACTCCAATGCAATCATTGGAATTTTGGTTACTTTTAAAACCCTTTTCGAATTCAATTTATTTAATTAAAAATAAATAGAATTATAATTCTAGTTCAAAACTAGTTCATTTCGATAAAAATCTATTTTTATCTTTTCAAATATGGAGTTTTTCATCCCAAACTTTCACAAAGCATTTCTTATGATTTTACACAAATTATTACTATTTTTAATAATTTTATCAAGGCCCGTACAGTCGATTTCCAACAATGGCCATCGAACTGCACTTACAGCGACCTTTTTCCAATTTGATTTGGACGTATCTCCAAATCCAACCGTTAGATTTCAAATTTCTAACATTCGTTAGAAAGCTCTTTTCGATACGAACCCAACGGTTCCGGTTTTAGGAGAATCCGACGGTCGGATCTCCCGTTTTTGTCCGTTTGAAATAAATGGTCGAAATTTACGAACTGCCGCGGCGCGGCGCGTTCTATTCAGGCCATTATATTATATATATAATATATATAATATATATTTCGTCGATTTCTATTTAAAACGAATTACATAAATAGTTTTAAAATCGTTTCAAAACCTATTTCAAATTCCATTTCAATTCAAAGCAAAATTGAATTCTTCTTTATAAATTCGTTTCAAAATTCATTTCTATTCAATTCAAATTTCAATTCAATTTGAATTTATTTCACTTCGGTTTCAATTCGATTCGAATTCGTTTTCAATTCAATTCGTTTCGAAATCGTTTTCAATTCAATTCATTTCGAAATCGTTTTCAATTCAATTCATTTCGAAATCGTTTTCAATTCATTTTGAATTCGTTTTCAATTCAATTCATTTTGAATTCGTTTTCAATTCAATTCATTTCGAAATCGTTTTCAATTCAATTCATTTCGAAATCGTTTTCAATTCCATTCATTTCGAAATCGTTTTCAATTCAATTCATTTCAAAATATTCGATTTCGAAATCACTTTTCAATATTCATTTTAAAATGAATAAAATCGATATAAATATCGTTCACGTCAAAATGGCGTCAATCTAATCCTCACGGCTTCACATATTTCTATTTTCAAATATTCTATTTCAAATATTTCTATTTCAAATATTTCTTTTTCAAATATTTCTATTTCAAATATTTTTTTTTTTTTCGAAACTGGAATGAGGCCCAATCAATTACCATATAATGTTAATTATATGGATTTTCTACAACACATGTATATATCAACAACGATGAATAATCAACCATCAACCAAAGTGCACTACACTGTATAAGCATCAAATATAGACATTTAACGCTTATAGCAGCTTGTCAATCAATCGATCGACATATTTAATCAATCAGGATGAGTGAACTTCAAATTTCATCCTAACACCCGTGTGGGGTTTCAAACAATCAAACACATATTTTATTTGTGCAGTTAGGCGATGTGTAAAATTTATCGACCCAATCAACGTCATTCAAATAGGTGTACATAAACAAACCGTCTGGTTTGTAAATGAATATTTATTTATTCACATTCACGTTAAAAATTATATTTTTAACGATAACACATTTTATTTTTAACATATCAATTTCTATTCAGTTCATTCTGTAAATAAAATGATATTTTTATTTTTCTAACATATTTTAGAAAATTTCGGCGGCATAACGGCACGATACTAGAAACGGGACGAGGCCTAGCCTTATCCCCGGACTAGTGAAGGCCCACGCCATTCACACATCAATCAAATCAATTTCGTTTTGCAAACCACAAAATTTGGAGTAAGAGTCTAACCTAGCCTTACTCCTTCGCCTTATAACGGCGCACGTCTAATCCTAACCAATTTATCGATTCGATTTTTCACACCACAAACCACATTCAAACCAATATCGCAATCAATCACCAAACAGCCAAACAAACAAGTCCATGGTCTGTGGACGATTGTGTCGGGTGCTACTAAGCACCGTCTGCATCCTAGTATATATATAACTAGAAAAAGAAATTGAAAGGTGAGAAGTTCTCACAGAAAGCTATCCAAGCTCCACGGCACTTCATTTGATAGAAATCTTCATCTTCATCGTCTTCGTTGCCCGTAGTCACTATATATATAAAAATCACATTTTTATATTTCGATGTCTTTAAAATAAAAATCACATTTTTATTTATTCACTTTCAATTTAAAAATCATACTTTTATAATCACTTCATATATTTAAAAATCGAATTTTTACTATGCTATTCAATATATAAAAATCGAAATTTTACTTTGCTATTCATTATAAAAATCGAATTTTTACTTTGCTATTCAATATAAAAATCGAGTTTTTACTTTGCTATTCAATATAAAAATCGAATTTTTACTTTGCTATTCAATATAAAAATCGAATTTTTACTTCTATGTTATATAGATAAAAATTATATTTTTATCCCGCTATTTTCCATATAAAGATTTCGCCTTTTTGAATTTAAAGATTTCACCTTTTTAAATTTAAAGATCTCACCTTTTTAAATTTAAAGATTTCACCTTTTTAAATTTAAAGATTTCACCTTTTTAAATTTAAAGACATCACTTGATTTCAACGTATATAAAATAAAAATCAGATTTTTATTTTGCTACATATACAAAGATGATATTTTTATATTCTCTATCCTATAAAGATTATATTTTTAATTCTTTAAAAATATAAAAACTATATTTTTATCACTTTAAAAATATAAAGATCGTATTATATTACTTTTTAAAAATCAAATCTTTTCTGTTTTAAAAGCCACGTCTTAAAATAAATAAATAAAATCTGTTTTAAAATAAATAAAATCAGTTTTAAAATAAATAAAATCAGTTTTTAAAATTTAAAAATTCAGATTAATAAGCAAATAAAATTCAGTTAATAAAACAAATAAAATCAGTAAATAAAATAAATAAAATCAGAAAATACTTACAGGGGGGGGGGGGTTCATCATCGGTTTTGGGTCCAGGGGGGGCTGTGGCTTCCGTCGCTTTGGGGGTTCGCGAGTAGGAGGGAGCAGCGGAGCTGCGAGGCGAGGTGGAGGGGGTCTGGTTGCGGCGGCTAGGGTTCAGGTGAGCAAGGGGGTGCGGAATTAGGGTTCTTCACGTTGGAGGAGGAGAGTGGAGAGGGAAGAGGAGGGGCGCTGCGCGACGGCTCTGGGGGGGGGGGGGGGGCGCGCGAGGTGGTGGTGGCTCTGCCACCGGCGGCGGCGTGGGGGGGGGGCTTCGACGCGATTTCGATCTCCCTTTTTTTTTTTCTTTTTTTTTTCTTTTTCGATTCTGAATTATCGGGGGGGGGGGGCCTGGAGGTATAGGGAGGGAAGAGGGATTATATATTTTTTTTTATTAATTTAATTATTTTATTTTAATTCAAAAAGTCAACTTTTTCAAACGACCTCTAAACGAGGTCCACCGCCTGTCGTCCATAGCGTTTCACCCCCATTCCGAACACAATGGGATATGTATCGTAAGTTGATTCGGCTGTTACAATCAGTTTTCGTTAAATTTACATTTAAATCACTATATTGAATTTTAAACGTACATTTCAAATTACTGGGGTCCCATACTAACTCTATAAATTGCAGAAAAATATTTTCTAGCTTCGTATTGACGATACGGTCCTAACAAAACTAGTTTCGTCGAATTCTGAGACCGTATGAAAAATGGCCAATTTCCAGTCGATTAAAATCAACTGAAATGGTCAAACGCGTTTTCCTTTGCCACGCTCACATATTGATTCGGAAAATTATGAGATTTGAAACCTAGCTATAATTTGACATCACGGACCCAACAAAAGTGGTTTCGTCGAAATCCGAGGTCATTTGCAAAATGTCCATTTTTAAGGGCCTGAATTCCATAGCGACTATTCAGAATTTTCAACTGGACATATCTCTCAATTTTTAAAGTGAAATCTCAGTTTCTTACATCCGTTAGAAAGATATCATCAATTAGATCCTAATGTTTTTGGTTTCATTAAAATCCGGTTTGTTTTGCACCCGGTACACTCAATTGAAGTTTGAAATCGAATTATCGAACTACCGCGCCATTTTCAATTCCTTTTATAATTATAAATAATTATTTATATTCTAACGACGACGTATATAATATATACGTTCGAATTATATTCAAAATAGATTTTCGTCGATATCATTTTAAATAATTCATTTTAAATAATCAAAATTCGCTAAAATTGCCAAAATAAAAATTTTAAACTGGCCCAGATTTTCGGGTTGTTACACCCATCCAAAACCCTAGAGGACAGACTTCAAACCCTAACCAAATTCACATCATTCAAGACTCGAACGTTAGTCAATTGAATGCTGTCACGACTCTTAGATCTGGCAAGAAGATTGACAACCATGTGGTCGACCCAAATGATTTACCAGACGATATTCAAAACCCAACAGAAAATTCGACCATCTCAGATCAAAACATCGAGCCCAATTCTGATCAGGCCCATCCTCAAACTCAAGTAGCCCAACCTACTGAGTTGTCTGCTCCATTTCCTCATAGACTCCGACCTAGAAAAAAGACGGACCAGGTAGAAAAGATCCTTGAAATATTTAAGCAAGTTAAAGTGAACATTCCTCTTTTAGATATTATACAACAAGTTCCACAGTACGCTAAATTTCTATAAGATATGTGCACCCAGAAACGTCATACACATGTACCTAAGAAAGTGTTTCTAGCGGCGACTCTAAGCGAAGTCTTGTCCCAATCTATGCCAGTGAAATACAAAGATCCTGGCTGCCCCACAATATCATGTACTATTGGGGACAAGAAAATCGATAGATGCTTGCTAGACTTAGGTGCTAGTGTTAACTTGCTTCCATATTCCGTCTATCGCCAATTAGGGCTAGGAGAACTGAAACCCACCAAGGTTACTCTTCAACTTGCCGACCGTTCAATTAAGAAACCTGTGGGCGAAATCGAGGATGTTTTGATCAAAATAGGAGAATTCATCTTTCCAGTTGACTTCATTGTCCTAGAAACTCAACAGGTAAGCAATCCTGCAAACCAAATCCCTTTGATTCTAGGACGACCCTTCTTAGCCACCTCTAATGCTCTTATCAACTGTAGAAATGGGTCTATGAAACTTTCTTTCGGTAACATGACCGTCGAGCTAAACATCTTTAGAACCGAAAACTCTCCTGCCTCTTATGTGGACCAATTTTCTGAAATCCATGCTGTCCACGATAATGAACCTGAGCTCGACCATTTGAACACTGACATTGAGTCTAATTACGAAAATTTGTTTCAAGATATCTCTGAAAATGTCTCTGACTCAATTCCTGTCGAGCCGATCATGACTGAGCCTATTCCTCAACCAATTTCTTCGGTTGAGTCATCCCCAAAATCTGAACTCAAAGTGTTGCCCAGTCATCTTAAGTATGCTTACTTAGGAGAAAATGAAACTTTTCCAGTCATTATCGCTTCTGACCTTACTTTAGAGCAGGAACAATTGCTCCTTCCCATCCTTAAGAAAAATAAGGAGGCAATTGGCTGGTCCATGGCTGATATTAAGGGGATTAGTCCTTCGATAGTCCAACATCGAATCCACCTTATAGATGATGCCAAACCCACTCGTGATCCCCAACGTCGACTAAACCCTATCATGAAAGAAGCAGTTCGTGCTGAAATCCTTAAATGCCTTGACAATGGAATCATCTACCCGATTTCTGATAGTCAATGGGTTAGTCCGATTCATGTCGTACCTAAGAAATCAGGGATTACCGTGATCCAAAATGAAGCTAACGAGCTTATCCCAACCCGCACCCAGACTGGTTGGCGTGTTTGCATTGACTATAGGAAACTTAACGCTGCAACACGTAAGGATCATTTCCCTCTGCCATTTATCGATCAAATGTTAGAACGACTAGCGGGTCATGAGTACTACTGTTTCCTTGATGGGTACTCGGGCTATAATCAAATCCCTATCGCTCCTGAGGACCAAGAGAAAACCACTTTCACTTGTCCGTTTGGTACATTTGTGTACCGACGTATACCTTTTGGTCTCTGTAATGCACCTGCAACCTTTCAGAGGTGCATGATTAGCATTTTTTCTGATATGATCGAGCGATTTTTGGAAGTGTTCATGGATGATTTTTCCATATTTGGTGATTCTTACTCTGAGTGTTTACATCATCTCGATCTTGTTCTTAATCGCTGTAAAGAGAAACACTTAACGCTTAATTGGGAAAAGTGTCACTTCATGGTTAAACATGGCATTGTTTTGGGACATGTCATCTCTAACAAAGGAATTGAAGTTGACAAAGCCAAAATCGAAGTTATCTCTAATCTTCCCATTCCCAAATCTGTTAAGGACATCCGATCCTTTTTAGGTCATGCTGGCTTCTATCGTCGCTTCATAAAGGATTTCAGCAAAATCACTCGACCTCTGACTAATCTTCTTGGTAAGGATGTTCCTTTCGATTTCAATTCCGAGTGCATTTCATCTTTTGAGCATCTTAAAAATGAACTTGTCTCTGCTCCTATCATTTTCTCTCCCAACTGGACGATGCCTTTTGAAATCATGTGTGACGCCTCGAACTTCGCTGTAGGCGCTGTCTTAGGACAACGAATTGATAAAATTCTTCATGTCATTTACTACGCGAGTAAAACTCTGAACGACGCTCAAATTAATTATACTACCACTGAAAAGGAACTCTTGGCAGTTGTCTTTGCTCTAGAAAAATTCAGGCCTTATCTAGTTGGCTCACACATCAAGGTTTATACTGATCATTCCGCACTTAGGTGCCTTTTCTCTAAAAAGGATGCTAAGGCTCGTCTCATTCGTTGGATCCTTCTACTTCAAGAATTTGACCTTACCATTAAGGATAAAAAAGGATCCGACAACGTTATTGCGGACCACTTGTCTCGTCTTCCAAATGCCCCGTCTTCTTCTCTTCCAATCAACGAGAATTTCCCTGATGAACAGCTGTTTTCTCTATCCACTGATCCTTGGTTTGCTGACATTGTTAACTACTTAGTCACCAAGCAGATCCCTTCTTTTTGGTCTAAGCAGGATAAACACAAATTCTGTTCCCAAGTGAAACATTTTTATTGGGACGACCCCTATCTTTTCAAGTATTGTCCCGACCAAATCATTCGAAGATGTGTTCCTGACACTGAAATTCAAAGTGTCCTCTCTTTCTGTCATGACCAAGCATGCGGTGGTCACTTCGGTCCCAAAAAGACAGCCGAAAAGGTTCTCCAATCGGGTTTCTATTGGCCCAACCTTTTCAAAGACGCGTACGAATTTTGCAAAACTTGTGATCGATGTCAATTCTTGGGGAAAATTTCTAACCGAAATATGATGCCCCTAAACCCCATTCTAGAGGTCGAAATTTTTGATGTGTGGGGTATAGACTTCATGGGACCCTTCCATAATTCTTTTGGGAACCTTTACATTCTCTTAGCTCTTGATTATGTTTCCAAATGGGTCGAAGCTGTACCATGCAAAACAAACGATAACAAGGTTGTTGTGCGCTTCTTGAAAGAAAACATCTTTGCTAGGTTTGGCACACCTCGCACAATAATCAGTGATAATGTACACACTTCTGTAATCGTTCTTTTGAAGCTCTGATGAGAAAGTATTCGATAACCCATAAGTTATCCACTCCTTACCATCCTCAAACTTGTGGGCAGGTTGAAGTATCGAATAGGCAGAGTAAACAAATTCTTGAGAAAACTGTGAATCGAAATCGTAAAGATTGGTCCCAAAAGTTAACCGACGCTCTTTGGGCTTACCGCACTGCTTTTAAAACAAACTTAGGTATGTCCCCTTATCGGTTGATTTTTGGTAAACCATGTCACTTTCCAGTTGAACTAGAACATAGGGCGTTATGGGCAATAAAAACTTTGAATCTTGATTTAGAGCAAGCAGGAGAACATAGGAAGCTTCAACTTAATGAACTTGATGAAATTCGAAATGATGCCTATGAAAATGAACGAATTTACAAGGACAGAACAAAAGTTTTTCATGATAAATCAATTTTACGTAAAACTTTCATGCCAGGTCAAAAAGTTCTGTTGTATGACTCAAAACTGCATCTATTTCCGGGTAAGCTAAAATCTAGATGGACAGGACCTTATACTGTAAGGACTGTTTTTCCGTATGGTGCGGTAGAAATTGAGAATCCAACTGATGGATCATCCTTTAAGGTCAATGGTCAACGCCTTAAACCTTACTTGGAACCAATACCCAACCAAGAGAAAGAGCTCATGGTCCTCCATGAGCCACATTACATCCGGTAAGACGCACTAACCCTCTTTTGTACATATGTAAATATTCTCTTATTTGTTTTTCCCTTTCACTAAGATATGTCTGATTAAGACTGTGAGGACACAGTCACACTCAAGTGTGGGGGGGGGATTTACATTACATCAGCAATCAAATTTTATGAAGTAGGTCATTCATTGAACAAGGATTAACTTAAATTCATAAATAACACCTTGGTTCTTGTTTGATAAGTTGAATTGTTGGGTGATGGGAATGAACATTATTTATTCATTGAATCGTAATGTGTCTTTTTAAGATGCTAGCTTGAGACTGTGCAGACGTTAGTCGTGTTCTGGAGTAAGCGTGTCAACCTTTGTTATACATGTTAGAATGTGCAAGTAAAAATAATCAAAAAAAACAAAAATCAAGAAATAAAAATGATTTTGCACCTACATTTGTTGGATTTTCTGAGTTCGTTTTCATGCATAATATTTTCTTTTCACTCAAAATTTTCAAAATTGTAAGTTCTAAAATCCACTTGGCCCAATTAAGGAGAAATGACTCATTGTAGCGTTCTTCTTCGATACCCCACATTATTCAAACCCAAGTTTTTAGTCGATTTACATCCATGTTTCGACAAGTTTATCTTATATTGGTGTACTCAAGAACTTTTGTTTAAAGGTCAAAAAAAAAAAACATCACTTTTTATACCAATATTACACTACCCATTCCGTACTTGTTTTAAGGTAGGATAACCATATACCACATCTTATTTTATATGGGTTATCTATCTTACGAAACTTTGCTTATCATTCCTTTCAGCTTTTTGTATAACATCAATCCAGACTTGTGTGTTGAATTAAGGTTATAGAAGTAGAGTAACTAGGGCACAAAACTTTCCTTTCATGAAGTGTTGGTAGTAAAAGAGGAATCAAATGAAATCATGTACGTCATCATTCCATCTCCATTCATCATTCATCATGCAAAAGAAAAAAAAAGAGAAGAAAGAAAAAAAAAGAATAGAAAAAAGGAAAAAAGAACAAAAAAGAAAAAAGAAAGAAAGAGAGAGTCTCTCTGAATAAAATAGTCTTCATCATTCTTGACTATGAAGCATCCATTTCCATTCCATCCACATCCATCACACCATACTTGGAAGCGAGGATTGCAGTAGAGGAGATGAAAGGAAACAAAATGTCTATATGTGCCTTAGTATTACTTTATCTTTTGTAGCTTGAAGTTCAACTAATACACTTGCCCTCTTATCTATAACATTTTTAGAACTTACAAAATTTTCCTTCATCTATGCATAACTCACATCCAATACATTACAGTTACATTGGTGCAAAATTATTCAAAAAAAAAAAAAAGGGGGTTGAATAAATGATTGGGTGCACATTGTCGATGTGTAGAACTTTGGTTGACACCACGCTCTTAACCTTCAAGACAATTACAGTGTTATCAAGAAATTACGATTCAGCTTGAAAAATCTTATTCATTTTTGCACCAATAATAGGATGGACAATTGGAACTAAACCGTTATTATTGAAGTTAGGTGAAATCCTTGGAATGTGAAAGACCTTAAATATATTGTTTGATTAATCCGCGTACATAAGACGCTTTGGATTTTGTGGGTAGTATCCGCTGAAAACCCTCACGAGACAACACTCGTCCTACCGGGGACACCCAGAGGTTTAACGGCTTGTTGCATACGCTAAATGCAATCGTGTTTCCTACGAAAGTGTGACATATCTTAGTTTAGTTTATTCGAGGACGAATAAAAAGATAAGTGTGGGGGTATTTGATATACACGTAAATGTGTATATTTTATCCGCTTATTTATCTTATTTTCCCTTTAAAATAATTGATGCTTTGTATTTATAGCTGTATTTTCAGATTGTTGACAAGAAGCATGGTTTAGAGCATTTGATGGATAAAGCATGAAGAATTTGCTTAAAAAGAGTGAAGTTTAAAATTGCTAAAGCTTGAAGAACGGTTGCAATTATATTTCAGTTAAGAAGATTTGGCTCAATAAAGACTCAAACTGCATTCACATTAGCTCATTTGGAAGGCCTCTTACTCAAGTTGCGTTCACACTAGCCTATTTGCTAGACCACTCTCTCTAAAGCTGCGTTCACACTGGCTTATGTGTTCTTTGGGTTATTTCTTTAGTCCTACATTATGTAATTAGCTAGCTAGCCTTTGTCATATCAGCTATAAATACATTGTATCTTAGTCTTGTAAGGACACATTGGGTTTTATTCTGTAATTCTCTTCTTGGAATAAAATCATTCTCTCCCTTTCTTTTTACTTTTTGTTTATTTTATTTATGTTCATTATTTTCTTTTTCTCTTCTTCTTTAGCTATGTCTAGCTAATCCCCTTTGATTAGGGGGTGATGACGCTGATAGTATGATTCAATATGAATCACATAGCCAAAGATGAGGACTGTATACATGCAGATCTGGATCTGAATTAAGGGTTAGATCCGAACCTTCATATTTTGTGTCGTTTAAGAGCTATGCTCCTTCACAGGATATATTCGTGTTCGATCTAACGTTTATCAGATCTAGATCTAATTTTAGGGTTTTATAAATTAATTAGTGAATCTGTCCTGATAGTCTATGGTTGTAGAGCTGAGCTCCTGCATAGGCTATGCTTGTTGCTATTTACATATTTGTTTCTAAAAACCTATTATCGTTGGTTCATGTTTGTGACAGAAACATGTATTAGATCTGATTAATCTGTTTGGCTATTGATGAATATTAATCTAATTTATGTCATCGCTCCCTAATTGCTTTCACTTATTGTTAAAACTCTCTTTTATTTAATTTTGCTATTTTCTTTGTTTTCAATCAATCAAAAGTTAGGGATAACTTGATTGGATTTATTAATTAAAATATTTTTGGTCCCAGAGTTCGACGCCCTCTACAACAATCCTTGTTGTTTAGGAAAACCGAACGAATTTTACAGTTGTTTACAATTGTATAATTTGTTCGTAAACATAGTATATCCCACAAACTATGCACCATAATACGTGTACACATTTACTCATTCCATTCTTAACGTTTTGAATATATATATTTTCAAAGAATGGAAGGTCTTTAATTTCCAGTAAATAGGTTTCAATTTTATTTATCGTACAAAGAAGGTGACGTTCCCTTTTTTTTCTCTCTTCTATAAATGCTTCAAGTCATGTAATGAAATGAATAAAATAAAGAATTTGAACAAGAAATGAATGAATGGAAAAATAAAGGGGAAAGAAACGTAACGGTTAGGAAAGAGGGAATGACTACATTAAATAATGAAACAAGCAGCACATTAAGTAGCATGTTGAACATTAAGAAGATAAAGAAAAGGGAAGTTAGAACCGTGCAGTCGGAATTAAAGAAACGTGATTCACATTTGTTTGTTTGTTTTCCATTTATTTGTTTGTCATGGCATATTATTACTATTATATATATATATATATATCTTCTTTTTTTTCAAATAAAAGCATACGCTTTTTCCGTTAAAATTCTCAAAATAAAAATAAATTTTTAAATTTACCCAAAAAATCAGGGTTATTACATGCAAGTTATTATTTATGCAAGTTTATATGCAAGTTATGTTCTATGCAAGTTATGATCTATGCAAGTTTATATGAAAGTTATGTTCTATGCAAGTTTATATGCAAGTTATTATCTATGCAAGTTTATATGAAAGTTATGATCTATGAAAGTTTATATTCAAGTTATGTTCTATGCTAGTTTATATGCAAGTTATGATCTATGCAAGGTTATATGCAAGTTATGATCTATGCAAGTCTATATGCAAGTTTTGATTTATGCAAGTTTATATGCAATTTATGTTCTATGCAAGTTTATATGCAAGTTATGATCTACGCAAGTTTATATGCAAGTTATGTTCTATGCAAGTTTATATGCAAGTTATGATCTTTGCAAGTTTATATGCAAGTTATGATCTATGCAAGTTTATATGCAAGTTATGATTTATGCAAGTTTATATGCAAGTTATGTTCTATGCAAGTTTATATGCAAGTTATGATCTACGCAAGTTTATATGCAAGTTATGTCTATGCAAGTTATGCAAGTTTATATGCAAGTTATGTTCATCTATGCAAGTTATGCAAGTTTATATTCATATGTTTAGATCCATACCAGTTCATATGTTTAAATCTATATGTTTATATGTTTAGATCCATGCCAGTTCATATGTTTAGATCTGTGCAAGTTTACGTTTATATGTTTAGATCTATGCTAGTTCGCATTCCATATGTTGATTGGATCTATCTTATATGCTAGTTCATGTTTATATGCTTAACTAGATTTATGTTGTTCTATGCCAAGTTTATGTTACCCATACTTAATTAGATCTATATTGTTTTATGCCAGTTATGATGTCATGTGTTTCTTCCCTTTTTCCTTTTTATGAGTTAGGCTAGTTGCGAGCCTAACGTATTACATGAATTATACGTACAAACGACGTGGGAACATTGGGGGAAAGTTTGGGTAAAAGTTGAATATTATGTAATTGGCATAAATTGGGTTGTAATCATATAATTAACTTGAATTGACTACACTTGTGGATAATTGACATATAAACTTGGACTTGAATGGTAAATATGTAAATTGGTTAAAAGATGAACATGCCTAACCCGAGGTTAGATTGAGTTGCGGTGTAAGACGACCCGGAACCACCCGGCACATCCAGCAACCGCAACAACAGGTCTAATGTGAGAGGTTAGTGCATCAAACCCAAAATCCGAGGTTAGAATAAGTTTGCGGTAGAAGTCTGCCCGGACCCGCCCGGCACATCCGGCAATCGCAAACAACAGTTCTAATGTGAGAGGTTGGTGCATTAATAAATCAATTAATGCCAATGAACAGACATGCTAAGAATTGTAAGGTTAAGTAACATATGAATGGGCGACACTTAACTAATACAACATGTTAATTAAACAAATGGGTGGGGTTAGGTTAAATTGAGAAGACTTAACCGTTATAACATGTTGGTTAGGAAACCCTAGTAATGGGGACCCATTTCAGCAGTAACCGACATAGATGTATCACGGTACCCTGAACTAGGCTGGGTGGGGCACGATTACTAGGCAGATTATAAGTGGTCAAAATAGCGGTAGGTGGTGCGTCAGTGTAGGTTCCGATGGAGTACGGGCGTGCACGTGCTCCGGAGTGGAAAAGTCAGGCACTGGGCATCAGTAGTTATACACTGTGCATCTTGAATTGTGTCGGGTTGCCGTCATAGGGATTGATACACCCCATGGTGGGACCAGCATGGGTATCTACAAACAAGCGGGGCCGAATGACACAAGTAATAAATACACACGAGTTAGGGAGCCGATCGAATGGGGAAGGCAGTGGGTACAACTAGTGGAGATAGGGGCAGGCGGCACCTATGACAGCATCTAGAAGTACAACTACCATTATTATTATCATCAATATGATTAGTGAGAGGGATCAATCTTTCAGTGTAAGTAGTATTGGTGTAGTGTAGGAATTATCTTATAGTGATTAGAAGCGCAATCAACGTTATATCTTGTTCATCTTGTCTGCCTTGTCATGCCTGTTTATTTTACAGTCATTTCCTATTTTCCAGTTTATGTTCTTATCTTGTTACTTTAATGATTATATTGTTAAAGCCACTGGACTCGCCAGACTTTATGTCTGACCTCGTTTGTTTCGCCTCTTTTCTTTCCTCCCCCCTAAGGTTCTTAGGGTGGGACTAGTGGAGCTTGACTTGGATCTTTTTCTCTCTCTCTTTGGAAGTGCTGAAAGTAATGTTCAACTTATCTCTTTTCATGACTATTTGTATTAGGGTTATGCTTTTGTTTTATGTACTCAAAAAATAATTTGTCCAAGATGTATATTAGTGTACTCAGTGGTTTTGATGATATAACCAAACTATGTTTTGCTTTTCCGCTACAATGAAGTTGTTTTAAATTTTGAAGTACCATTTTATATATATCTGTCTTGTGATTTCTGTTCTATACACTTATAATGCTCCATGAAAGTTAATGCATTCCCTTTGTGAGTGACATTAATGGACGTGGGGTGTTACACATGGTGTCAGAGCTGAAGGTTACCAAAATAGATAAAAGATTTTGAAAGCCATTTTCAAAAGCATTTTTATAAGAAATATTTTCAAAAACATGTTTTAAAGAAGGTGTTTTCAAGAGAAAAGTTTATTATGAAAAACATAATCCCCAAGAGCCATATATCTTTCTTCCGATTCTCCGTTGTGAATCTCTCCCTTTTTCCTTTCTGAATCTCTTCCTCCGCGTTTAGATGCTTTTCCTAAGATATGTAAGGACTTCCGTGCGATGGGCGGAAAACGCTTCATGGGGCTGAGACGTTTGTCGAGGCTAGAAATTGGCTCAAGGAAGTGGAGGACTTGTTGTAACGTCCCACTTTTCAGTACAATTTAGACCGACATTTAAATACCACTGTCAACCCAAATTATACAGAAAGCAGGATGTTCAGAGAAAGAAATTAGAGGATGAGAGAGAAAGAAAGAAATATTAGAATAGGAGAAAGAAGAAGAACATCAGAAGCTCACAGCGGAACGAACAAAATATATAATACAACAACATATATTTATACAAATGAAAATCTTGTATACATACCAATCATCAGAGTACAACATAAATCAGATATAGCGGAACAATTTTAAATAACTAACGGTGAAGCCTCCTGCATCTAGCTTCTGAAACTCCAAGCGAAAACTAACCTGTCAAATTTGTTCGGTCTGACCCAAGCACATTTTGAAGCAAAGCAAAAACACACGGGTCAGTCTGAAATAGTTTCAGTGCTAAATTCACATCAACAATCGGTTTAACTTTAGAAATCCCTTTTTGAAACAAAAAGATAATAGTAAGACCAGTCCACACATAAACACGGACGTTTTTTACCTTACTATAACCCAAAACACTTTTGAAATCCTATTTTTTTTCCTGATATTATAGTAGTGTCTATCAACCGCAAATAAATAGTAATCTAGTGGAACGCTTGCATCTCACGCTCCACATATATAGTATACAATCAAAACCCCGGGCGCTTATTGGAATTTGGATTCCGACTATGACAAGGTATGGGACCACCTGCCGATAGTGTATCTCTAGAGGCGAATACACTGGGTTCAACAAGAACGTCTTGCAACCCGGCCCACACATGATCGACCACTCATTTCGCTTGAGTTTATCGAATGTATATCACCAACGGTTGGGATCAACAACCGTTTCTCGGAAAGGGATAGCATCGAATATAGATTAAAGAAACAAATGGAACTTCTCTAGATAGGTGATTATACACCCTAATGGGAGCGACCCACATAGCCATGCTGCCTGGCCGATTTTTGTCATTTCCCGGTTGTGAGGCTTGAGGTTATAATCGACTTTTGTAGCGTCTGGCCACCATTCACTTTGAATGCCACATCGTCAAATCCGCTGGATATCACTAATTGACGTCCACAAAAATACTCTAGTAGTTAAGCTATGAGAAGTGCCCCTCTCCGCTACCAACTATAGTACGTTTGAAGAAATCAACGTATGTGATCCCTTTGGAAATACTCTGTCAGACATCTGTCCATACAAGTCATCCAGGAACAGGATGAACCGAAGATACTCTCCTACTGCATCTAAGGAATCACCCTATAGATCAGTAGCGAGTAGTCCTTGCAAATCCGTTGATCTCAAACACGACAGAATCGCAGTATATCTTTGTTTGCAGACCAAAGATTATAAGTAGTCCTTCCGTTTTGAATATCCACGGTCTTCACTTGCTTCATCTTCATTCCATCGCAAGTTATCCCCGTACGTAACGTTGAGTCGAAGTGGTTTTGGGTCTAGTTCCCATCCCGGTCTCTTCGAAACAACACGTCAAAAGGGTTTAGTAAAATACTTCGTTGATAGTTTGGTGTTTTAACTATCAACGTCAAACCAGTACGGTCAAGTATATTGGCATCTCAGGTTCTCATTTTTAAAAATCATTCATTTAAAACTCTAATCAAATCATTTAAAATTATTTCTTCGACTTAAAGTTGATTCCATTTATATATCTTGCCAATTCATCTTTTGTTTCACCATTTGGAAACAATATCACTCGTTTATTCTCACTTCGCTTTATTCTCCTTTAATTCTGAAAATATTGATATATTTTCATCACTTACTTATTCCCTAAATTCTGGAAAAGTCCATATATAATACATCGTCCATTCACTAATATAATCTCGTGCCACTTCTTATGCGGTAAAAACCTTATTAACGACACATGCTTTCTTATTAAAAACTTCATGGCTTCAACAACTTAAATTCCCAATATTCGTTTCTGTTACAAAATATAACTCTTCCATTTTAGTTATTTATTATTTCAAATAATTATACTTTATTCATATAATCACTATTTCTAGAAAACTGGTGTTATAAAAATAGCCTATAGGTATAATTAAAACTATATGTCTCGACTCAGACTAAACAATGTTAATGTACATTGTTTAATTTAAAACTTATTTTATTAAATTCCATTTCAAATCCTTGTAAATGAATTTCAAATGGTTTACAAGAATAATAACTTCTTTCCAAACTTCTTTACCATTACCAACTAATACCATTCCTCGATAATAGTGAAGTCGGTCAAGTTGGGGTATTTTATTTACCTCTCAGACCTTAATCGACAACGTTCTCATCTCGGAGTAGATAGAAGTCCGCAACTTAAACCCCATGTTCTTATAATATCGATCAAATCTTACTTCCTATTTAAACCATGATTAAAATCCATATCTTTCTTTTGAACCATCTCGATCGACCATTTCCATTTTACTTAATATCTTATTAAGTAAACCGCTTACCCAAATATTCACCATTTTGCTTCCAACTCCCATATAGTATTCTATACATACTTGGATTATATTACTCTAATCCATTTGCTAATATCCTTTCAAAAATCTTTTGATTATATAATCTAAACTTCAGATTTATAACCATAATTTCCTTTTCCAATTCCTTTTATTCAAAACATTAACTATCCCTTTTTACCTTTCTAATTTCACTTTGATTACGCCACTTTACTTAATTTCGTTCTTAAGTAAATCGTTTATTTAAAGCCTTTGCCTTAGCTTTAAACTTCAATCCACTTCTCTTATAAACTCGAATTTGTTTACTAATACTTTATCCAAATCTCTTTTTAACACTGTTTAACAAATGGTTGAACTTTATAATTCAAACCCTTATATTAACTTATTTACTCTAAACGAAGAGTAATTTCTTTTACATGTTTTACCATTCTTCTCTTTTATTCCAATTCGAATAGAAACTTTATTTTAAACTCAACTTCTTTTTATAACTCGTTTATGAAATTCGGGTTATAATATCCCTTTCCATATGCTCCTTCTAAATTACTAATTATTGTTACATATTCAATTACTTTCTTAAATAAATTCTATTTAAGAAGTAATAACTTAAATTATTAAAATAATAATTAACTTAATCATTTGTTGAAGTAAAAGTGTGTATTACTTCATTATTAACTAAAAACGGGTTAGTTAATCCCCTTAATAAGTCATTAAGAAGAATAATTACTTTTATAAATAACAATTATTCAATAATTTCTTTAATATAGTCAAACTAAAAGTTTATTTAGCTTTCTAAGATAATTGTTAAGCTAAAATAATAGCTATCACTTAATTGTTCCCTTGGAAACAATTATATAGATTTTTAACTTCTTGTTATAATCTCACTTTCTTATGTATGTAAACATAAGTTCTGATTATAAAAATCGCTTTAAAATTTTCATATAAAATCAAAATTATCAATTTATTTAAAACTTTCTTTTTAGAATTAAACTTCGATTTAGTTTAAAATAATAATTTAATACTTAAAATACGTTAATCGCCTGACGGCGAATTAACATATCAAACGATGGTTTCATACCATCTGCTGTCAATTTCTTAATCAACACTGATTGTTGATTTAAAACACGACCATCAAAGTTAACAACCAACGTCCATTCAACCATCGATAACTAAACAAGATATAATTTAAATAACAATTCATATTTAACAATATGAATCAATAAACAATATACGATTTATTTGAGGAATCCGGTTGGATTCCTCCAACCTGTTCTTCCCTGCGAAACAGTTTATATCATCGTTTAACACTAATATAAGAAAGGTCATGTATCTAAACAGTCAGTTTATAAATATACATAAACAATCAACCAATAATTAAAAATCAACCATAGCAGCCATAGCGTCCATTCAGCTAATTTATAAATATTAATAATATGGATTTAACACATCAAAGTATTTCAGAAGTGTGAGAATTAACTCACCTTTGTTCCCGGTTGACAGTTCAGGACGTTTATCTGGTTTTAAACTGTCATTTAAAATTAGATAGAATTCCGGTTATCTTCAAATTCTTTCGAAGTAGCTCAGTAGCATAGCATTCGTTGTCACGATCCTAACGGATCTAGTTTTGCCCAATTCTGATCAATAGATCAAAAGTTATTATCGTTTTAGTGATTTGATTTTGATTAAAATAATTATTCTTAAATTATAAATCATTACTAACTAATTACTTAGGATTAAACACGGTCTATTCTTCTTCGTCTCGCCAAATCGTCCGTGACACTGCTAATCTAGGATCCTTGCCCCACAATTGTGCAATCCAAATGATTTAAATATAATAGGATCAGTTTTAATTTAACAGATTATAATATGACCTAAGATAACTAATTCTATTTGAAATTAAATCTTAAACCATAAAAATTCGCCACGTCATTATTACCTTAATCCATTGTTCTAGTGTTTTCTTCTAAGACCCGATGCTCATACTTTTTTCCACTTTAAAACCGATATCATCCCCTTCTCACCGAACATTCCATCACCATCGGTGAACTCCAGGCAGCTGCGCCCTCCTCCTCCCGCGCCCCACTGACACAGCCACCACCTGAGACCGTCACCACCCATTCCGGTGGCCCCACCGTTCGTCCAGCGATTTGAAATGCGAACACAGATCCAAGAACTCACACAAAAACCACCCTCCATTCAATCAACCACCGCCGGCCGATCCGACAACCGGACCACCTCAGACCGCCCCTGCGACGACCGCCTCCGACCCAGCTATCACCTCGACTTGGTCCCGTCCCCTCTGGTGAACCACAGTCCCTCCACCATCCCAAAAACCGAAACCAACTTCCAAATAAAAACAACACAGCAAACGCCCTTGTTTTAACTCGCCTGACCGCCACTTCCGGTCACCGGACCACCACTGACCTCCACCACATGACTCGCCTACCCTCTACCTTCCTTCACCATAACCAGCTTGGCCGAACTCTGATGGAGCTCGCCGTAATCAATGAAAAACCCCGTCGCTGTTGACAAAGGAATGGAGCCCCAAATGACAGATCGAGCCATATGAAATATACATGAAATTGGAGCTTAGAGTAGCATATAAACAACCAAATATACCTTAGAATTTATAGGAATTTTTGTGGAATTTCATTCAAATTAAAAGGTGGAGGAATTTACTGAAAAGAAATGGTCTGAAGTAAGAAAAAGGAACAGAAAGTTGAGAAGTGATTTTGGTTGTGTAGATGGTCACGATGGAGGGTATTTTATAGGGTAAAAATATTATATTTTATTTAATTATTTTAATATTTTTATTATTTTATTTTTGATTTGACTGACGATTTTTATTTGATGCGACTGACGAAATTTATTGATATGACTAACGATTTTTATTCGTACCTATCGCAATTTCAAACTCTGTTTATTGACTACCGTGATCACATATGAACTCCAATCGTAATGGAAATGGACAGCATAATATAATTCGACACTACGGTCCTAATGAATCTTTTTTCGTTGAATTCCGAGTTCGTTTGGGCAAATGGCGCTCGTTCGAGTCAAAATGGTCGATTTATTTACATTTTTATTTTGCCATGCTCACAGAATAACTCTGTTTGACGTGCAACTTGAAATATAACAATAATTTGCTGTTACGGTCTCAATAAAATTTGTTTCGCTGAAAACAGAGATCGTTTGAATAAAGTTCCTTTTAAAAGGCCCAATTTGAATTAAATTAAACCAATTTTAAAACACCTCAATATAATAATATAAAAATATTTCAATTGGACATACCAGAGCAGAATTTCATATATTTTCAAAATAAAATAACCCAGGTTGAATTCTGAGCCAAAACGATATTAAAAATCCTTTATTTCTATATAATAAATCGCTATAATATTTAATCGAATTCAATAGCGACTATTTGAAAATTTGATTTGTCCATAAAACAAAATCTACATTATGAAAACTCGATTTCTCTGCTTCATTATAAAGATATTATCAAATGGGTTCGGACGTTTCTTGTTTCGAAGAAATCCGACTTGTTTTGAATTCTGTATAACCAATTGAAGTTCAAAACGTTATATTACGAACTACCGCGCCTGTAACACCCCGCCTCCGCTAGGGTCACTCGCAAAGGAATGCACTAGCTTTTAGAGGGGCATTATTGGTAAACATGCACAGAAATATCACAAGACAGAACATATAAAAATGCGGAAGTAAAATCAAACTTTCAGAACATGAATAAATAAGGTCTAAAGCCTTTTACATCAGAGTACATCAAAACCTGTCTTGCAATAGTAAAGAAGCATAAAGACATTTTCGAAAATTATTCCCCAAGTAAAACAGTAAAGTAGCCATAGCTAAGAAAAGTCCAAGCCATCCATGATGACCTTCAAGCAGAAGAAGTCCCAATTGAACAACAGTATTTCCTCCCTGTAACCTGGGGGGGGGGGGGGGGACGGAAGACAAGAGGCGAAACAAAACGGGTCAGTCAAAAAGACTGAGTAAGCCCTATCTACTATCAGCATAAAAACTAGTAAAGTTAACTGACATGAGAAACTGAGATGAACATAAGCATGATGACAAGATAGATAAGCTAAATCAAAATAACAGGGTGAACTACTGAACTCAGATAAACTAAGGTGTCATGATAAATTACGATGTCAAGATAAAACAAGGTATCCCATCATCAGGTTCCTATCAAGTATAATATCCCCAAGATATCTATCACGTATAACGTCCCATGGTATCTATCCTGTATTTTAGCGCCGCACCTACCGTACTAGTATCCCCACCGTATCATGTGTTAACCATGAATGACCCTTACTCAAAAAGTCGTGTAATGGTCCATGTCAACCTAATATATCGGATATATAGGTTACTCAACTCGTATGTTTTATTCCATGTAAATGTTCTGTCCCTTGCCGTAGACCATACGGGCTTTCCCATGAGATTCTATACTACTTTAACATAGTTCCATGATCCTTAAGATCGTTTTGGGCTGTCACCCTATATCTAACTAGGGTCTTTCAACATGAATCATCGTTTGTACAACTAGGACTTATGCTACCTAGGACTACTAGGGATTATGCTTACCTATTGCACGTTTTCGTATCTCGGTTTTGGTTCAACCACCCAGGGCCACTAGGAATTACGCTAACCGTCAACCGCGCCCTTTTTCCCACGCATTCACCGTGAATCGTTTTTCCATGACTGTATGCACATGTATCACATCGTGCCATCCGAGTCCTGTCACAGGGCAGATCAGGAAATACAGGACTCGGTCGGGAGCTTTCGATTTATCTGCCGATGCAGATGCTAAGGTCTGTTTTTTTCTATACGTGGCTATGGTCCCACGAGACCACTCCCTCAACTAGTGAAAGACAAGACAGGATAAATCCTGTATGAGAACACACTACTGGCCAACCCACAATCCTAGCCTTACCGCAACCATAATTAGATAGCAATTATGGTCTTTTGGGTGTTCTCTGCCTTTCCGTACGTACACGGTTGACCAAAGATGGTAGGTAGCCTGACGAAATGCTATCTAGGGTACGACCGTGTATCGTCGACTATCCCCTATCCATCCCCGTTTTTAGGTCGCTCGTATAGCAACCAAGGCATACTCTTGGTTCTTCTAACGCAGACCTTAACCTCTCATGAGCCTAGTATGATCACCTGGCAGCTCACAGAGGGATACCAAGAATATCCTCACGTTCCCCGAAGCCGCTGCTTCGTTACCCAGTTCGCTGGAGCCTTTATCCAAATCAGATACTTGCTCCTACTCGTATACTTAAACGATGACCTACCATATCAGGTTACTCATCTATCTATGAACTGGTCTAAATTTCCTTGACTAAGAATCATTACTTAGTTATTCTTCCACTAAGGTTTACCACTTAGCCTTATTCTCGTTATCCTTGTTAACTACGGTTATCCACCTAATCCTCAGAACTAGGGTTTACATAATGGATTAAGTGTCACTTAAGTTCATGACTTAACCCGTCTACAAATCATGTCAAAATTGGCTAAGTATCCAAGTTCAAGACTTAACCCTACAAACCATGCTCAAGTTGGTTAAGTATATATTAACTTGACCCTATCAAATTACTGAGTCAAATCGGTCAAGCGTATTTAAGCGATTCGTGACTTAGCCTTATCATGTTTTCACGTTAGATTGGTTAAGTATAAGTTAACTTAACCTCAATAAATTAACGAGTTAGATTGGTTAAGTATAGGTCACTTAACCACATCAAATCATCATGTTAGATTAGTTAAGTGTTTAACTTAACCCCATTAAACTGCCAAGTGGGATTAATTAAGTCTAGGCTAACTTAACCCCATCCGATTTCCATGTTTAGACTAGTTGAGTCTAATCTTAACCCCATCCATTAACTGTACTTTTCGGTTAAGTGTCATTAAGAAAACTTACTTAACCCTACCAATTTATCGTGTTGGATTGATTAAGTGTCGGTTAACTTAACCCCGTCCACTAGTCATATAAAAATGGTTAAGTTCATTAGGCAAATCAAGTTACTTAACCTACCCAACCTTGTCATGTTTTGTTAGGTATCATTGGCCTAATCAATTTACTTAACCCATTTTCCATGTCATATTTGGTTAAGAGTCATTAATCAAATTAACTTAACCCTATCATGTGGCATTAATTACTTAATGCACCTCAACCTCTCACATTAGACTTTGTTGTGGTTACTAGTTAAGCCGGTCGGTTCCGGGTAGCTTTACACCACAACTTGGTCTAACCTCGGGTTCAAGCACAACATGACCAACTTCTCACATTGGGTCCTATTGTTTGCAACTACTAGTTAGGCCGGTCGGTTCCGGGTAGTTTTACGTTGCAAACTCAACCCAACCTCGAGTTGGTCACTTTCATGTTTAGTCTAGTGACTTGTTCATATTCAAGTTTTTAAGAATATGGGTAGACCTAACTTAATAGGTAAATTCCCAATTCCATAGTATGGGTAGACCTAACTTAATAGGTAAATTCCCAATTTCATATTTTCAAACATACTCACATGTCAACTTCCATGTTATATTTCAAGTCATGTTTTCAAGTTGTATTTTCATGTCATTAGAAATCACTCATAACATAACCCAACGCTTTTAAACTCGCATATACGTTCTTAACAACGTAATGGATTAAAAGAAGAGACTTGGAGAAGGCATGACAAAAATGGATATTAAGCCACAAGTTAATCATGGTGGCAAATGAGGCACAAATGTGTTCATTAACTTGCATGTTACATTCTTAAGCCTCAAAAACATGCATAAACCCAAACTTGGCACATAAGCAAATCATGGTGACAAAAGACATGGAATGATGACTAGTAACTCGCATATATCATCATATAAGGGTTATGACTTCATATGCAAGTTGACATAAAGGTTATGAGGGTTCTCATGTTGCATAATGCAACATTTCAACATAAAGGTTGTAGCTTTTAGCCCACAAGATCAAGATAATGACTTCATAAACTTGCATGACATGATAGCATGTATCATACTCAATGATCAAACCCAAACTTGCAACATGAACATTTAACTTCATAGTTAATATCTAAGAGTAGGGAAAGGGTATACATTGCTATGAAGGCACAAATCGATTAAATTAAAGATTGAGACAAAGCCTATGCATGCCATCATTCAAAAACCCAAAGATGAAAGCTCCAAATCAATAAAAAAAACCCATCTTGATGAACAAAGGTCAAAACTTTAGCCTTGAAATCAACTTGAGAAGCTCTCATACTAACATAGGGACTCTCTAATACTCACATGATCATGAAACCTCTCATAGAAATGAAGTGGAGGCTAGGATTTTGAGTGGAGGCCATGAGAGGAGCAATTTTGTCATAGTTTAGTTGCATGAATGAATAATGAGGATTTAGGAGAGGGTTAGGGGCTTATTTATAGAGATTAGGATTAGTTGGGACCCTTAGATTAACCCTAGGACCAACCTGAACCATCAGATTTCAAACCAGGCCTAAAAACCTAGCCAAGACAGAAAATAGGTGCACCAGGCAGAACTGCCCGGCCACCATAAGTCGACCCCCAAGTCGACAGGGCTGTCGACTTGGGTCAAACCATGTCGACTCCCAAGTCGACAGGGCTGTCGACTTGGGGAGCCTGGCGGGAATTTTTCCCGCCTAGCCTTCCACCCCTAATTTTTGAAATTAGAACTCGTTTTTGAACTAGAATTTTCTGAAAACTTCGTCGGACCATAACTTGGTCATACAGACTCCGATTCTCGAAAACTCAAACTCTATTTCGCGTATTTTTTTGAGACGAACGCAATGGCATAGCCCATTTTACTTGATTCAGATTTTAAAAACGAAATTCTGCCTTGATTCTCGTATTAACATGTTATCGAAATACGGGTTGTTACATTCTCCCCACCTTTTAGGATTTCGTCCCCGAAATCTCCAAGTTAGGAAGAACATATCCTACCATCCATCATTCATCTACTCAAAACATCATCCACAAGCAACCATTGTCCTTAGATGATTTCTAATGTTGTATGAATATATGCAAAACGTGTGTGTACATGTTCCTTAGCTAATGCTAATGATCAGGCCTGAATAATCTTTCTAATGAAAAATATGTATAGTGCCATGAATCCAACATGTATGCAAATAATCCTAGTCATATAGATACTATATGCGTGCACAATCATTCTTTCATATGCAACAGCCACATGATAATACATTCGATTTCATCCATAAACAAGTATAAATACTAGTGCATATGCAATATGAAATGTGACCGAGTCAAGCAAGTATCTAATGTGTATTCGCGCATCCACGAGCAACCACTTACAACCACTTGCAACCATATCAATCATAACATGTTTCAAATACATGTTTACATCCATAGGGTTCTACCTAGGATTCCCTGAAACAGGGTCGAGAAGATAAACAAGACAAACTCCTCACGGGGTTTGTAACAGAAAATAGGACCAAGAAGATGTCCACAAAAGATATCCTACAAGTAAGCTCTACAGAAAACAGGGATCAAGGACATACTCCCAAAAAGAGATATCATGCGCGTATCTAGTCTTTGACCATCAGAGTCGTATTTCCTTGAGCTTAATTCTATTGTGCCTTGACCGTCTTTTAACTTCGCGATTTCATAGCTTCTTATTTCCTGTTTCCATAACATGAGCTGGAACTCATTTCTTCGTTGCCTCTCGTTCCACTTGCACTTGTCCTTTTCCTAGAATACTTGGCGCAAACATGACTGCGTACTTATGATCTCATGCAAGCTTTCCAAAATTCACTAGTGAATCTTGGATCTCGTTTATATACTATAAGGTATTCCATGTAGAAGAACTTTCTCTTGAAAGTAAACAGATGTCAACCAGGTTATCAAGCGCACTTACTAGGGTGATCTCTATAACCCATGCATAAATGAAGTAAACCATCCGTCTTATCGGCGAACACCACTCGATCGGGCTTCAAATTTCCAATAAAGGCATCAAGGGATTCTAAGTAACTAGTCATGACAGAACCTCAAAAAGGTAACACGATACTTCGAGGGTATTACCAAGGCTAGTCAAAAGGTCTAACTACCCTCCTATCAAAGCCGAGAGTGGCACCACCTACTGGATAACCACTTCATCCCTAGAATCCATCCATAGCTTATAAACATAAGCATTATTTCCAAACTCAACACTTGGCATAGACATTCTCAAATCCAAACAAGTCATGTATAAATGGACTGATTCTCCAATAGGACTTTGAGACAAAAATGGGATTCTCTATTACGCTAGTACTTAAGGTGCAGAGACTCAACTATCGAAGCATACTTAAATGATACGAAAAACGAAGTCCTAACGGGATGATAGAGAAGAAAAGTTAAACCTTTAACAAGATCGTTACCCTCCTTCCGAGGTACCCTAGAAATGAGAGCATACTATTGCCCTCCCGATGATCTTGTCCTTGTCCCATAATACTTAACTATCCGCCCCGTTTTACCATGCCAAAGGTACTTTCTCGTCATGGGTTTCATTGTTCATCTTTCTCCCTCCTTTGAGGACTAAGCCATACCCACAAGTTGCTCATCCTTAAGCTCGTATCCTTTATCCTCTTTCTCACTATCCTTTCTTATAATGCGGCTACTGGTCTCTCGAGAACCACCTCCATCGTATGGAAAGCACTTTCGTAGATAGAAAAGACTAGTCGCAGTTAAAACCACTGTGACTACAGATGGAGGAAAGAAAGGAAAAGAGATTCAATTAAGGAAACAAGGATAGTGCTAATGGCCTTTGGGGAATAGCCTTTTTCTTTTAAAAGAAAATTTTCTTGAAAAATGCTTCTTTATAAACGATTTTCAAATAGTTTTCAGAAGGTCTTTAAAAACTTTTGCCCAGTCTGTTAACCTTCTGCTCTGATACCACGTGTAACACCCCGCCTCCGCTAGGGTCACTCGCAAAGGAATGCACTAGCTTTTAGAGGGGCATTATTGGTAAACACGCACAGAAATATCACAAGACAGAACATATAAAAATGCGGAAGTAAAATCAAACTTTCAGAATATGAATAAATAAGGTCTAAAGCCTTTTACATCAGAGTACATCAAAACCTGTCTTGCAATAGTAAAGAAGCATAAAGACATTTTCGAAAATTATTCCCCAAGTAAAACAGTAAAGTAGCCATAGCCAAGAAAAGTCCAAGCCATCCATGGTGACCTTCAAGCAGAAGAAGTCCCAATTGAACAACAGTATTTCCTCCCTATAACCTGGGGGGGGGGGAAACGGAAGACAAGAGGCGAAACAAAACAGGTCAGTCAAAAAGACTGAGTAAGCCCTATCTACTATCAGCATAAAAACTAGTAAAGTTAACTGACATGAGAAACTGAGATGAACATAAGCATGATGACAAGATAGATAAGCTAAATCAAAATAACAGGGTGAACTACTGAACTCAGATAAACTAAGGTGTCAAGATAAATTACGATGTCAAGATAAAACAAGGTATCCCATCGTCAGGTTCCTATCAAGTATAATATCCCCAAGATATCTATCACGTATAACGTCCCATGGTATCTATCCTGTATTTTAGCTCTGCACCTACCGTACTAGTATCCCCACCGTATCATGTGTTAACCATGAATGACCCTTACTCAAAAAGTCGTGTAATGGTCCATGTCAACCTAATATATCGGATATATAGGTTACTCAACTCGTATGTTTTATTCCATGTAAATGTTCAGTCCCTTGCCGTAGACCATACGGGCTTTCCCATGAGATTCTATACTACTTTAACATAGTTCCATGATCCTTAAGATCGTTTTGGGCTGTCACCCTATATCTAACTAGGGTCTTTCAACATGAATCATCGTTTGTACAACTAGGACTTATGCTACCTAGGACTACTAGGGATTATGCTTACCTATTGCACGTTTTCGTATCTCGGTTTTGGTTCAACCACCCAGGGCCACTAGGAATTACGCTAACCGTCAACCGCGCCCTTTTTCCCACGCATTCACCGTGAATCGTTTTTCCATGACTGTATGCACATGTATCACATCGTGCCATCCGAGTCCTATCACAGGGCAGATCAGGAAATACAGGACTCGGTCGGGAGCTTTCGATTTATCTGCCGAGGCAGATGCTAAGGTCTGTTTTTTTCTGTACGTGGCTATGGTCCCACGAGACCACTCCCTCAACTAGTGAAAGACAAGACAGGATAAATCCTGTATGAGAACACACTACTGGCCAACCCACAATCCTAGCCTTACCGCAACCATAATTAGATAGCAATTATGGTCTTTTGGGTGTTCTCTGCCTTTCCGTACGTACACGCTTGACCAAAGATGGTAGGTAGCCTGACGAAATGCTATCTAGGGTACGACCGTGTATCGTCGACTATCCCCTATCCATCCCCGTCTTTAGGTCGCTCGTATAACAACCAAGGCATACTCTTGTTTCTTCTAACACAGACCTTAACCTCTCATGAGCCTAGTATGATCACCTGGCAGCTCACAGAGGGATACCAAGAATATCCTCACGTTCCCCGAAGCCGCTGCTTCGTTACCCAGTTCGCTGGAGCCTTTATCCAAATCAGATACTTGCTCCTACTCGTATACTTAAACGATGACCTACCGTATCAGGTTACTCATCTATCTATGAACTGGTCTAAATTTCCTTGACTAAGAATCATTACTTAGTTATTCTTCCACTAAGGTTTACCACTTAGCCTTATTCCCGTTATCCTTGTTAACTACGGTTATCCACCTAATCCTCAGAACTAGGGTTTACATAATGGATTAAGTGTCACTTAAGTTCATGACTTAACCCGTCTACAAATCATGTCAAAATTGGCTAAGTATCCAAGTTCAAGACTTAACCCTACAAACCATGCTCAAGTTGGTTAAGTATATATTAACTTGACCCTATCAAATTACTGCGTCAAATCGGTCAAGCGTATTTAAGCGATTCGTGACTTAGCCTTATCATGTTTTCACGTTAGATTGGTTAAGTATAGGTTAACTTAACCTCAATAAATTAACGAGTTAGATTGGTTAAGTATAGGTCACTTAACCACATCAAATCATCATGTTAGATTAGTTAAGTGTTTAACTTAACCCCATTAAACTGCCAAGTGGGATTAATTAAGTCTAGGCTAACTTAACCCCATCCGATTTTTATGTTTAGACTAGTTGAGTCTAATCTTAACCCCATCCATTAACTGTACTTTTCGGTTAAGTGTCATTAAGAAAACTTACTTGACCCTACCAATTTATCGTGTTGGATTGATTAAGTGTCGGTTAACTTAACCCCGTCCACTAGTCATATAAAAATGGTTAAGTGTCATTAGGCAAATCAAGTTACTTAACCTACCCAACCTTGTCATGTTTTGTTAGGTATCATTGGCCTAATCAATTTACTTAACCCATTGTCCATGTCATATTTGGTTAAGAGTCATTAATCAAATTAACTTAACCCTATCATGTGGCATTAATTACTTAATGCACCTCAACCTCTCACATTAGACTTTGTTATGGTTACTAGTTAAGCCGGTCGGTTCCGGGTAGCTTTACACCACAACTTGGTCTAAACTCGGGTTCAAGCACAACATGACCAACTTCTCACATTGGGTCCTATTGTTTGCAACTACTAGTTAGGCCGGTCGGTTCCGGGTAGTTTTACGTTGCAAACTCAACCCAACCTCGAGTTGGTCACTTTCATGTTTAGTCTAGTGTCTTGTTCATATTCAAGTTTTTAAGAATATGGGTAGACCTAACTTAATAGGTAAATTCCCAATTCCATAGTATGGGTAGACCTAACTTAATAGGTAAATTCCCAATTTCATATTTTCAAACATACTCACATGTCAACTTCCATGTTATATTTCAAGTCATGTTTTCAAGTTGTATTTTCATGTCATTAGAAATTACTCATAACATAACCCAACGCTTTTAAACTCGCATATACGTTCGCAACAACGTAATGGATTAAAAGAAGAGACTTGGAGAAGGCATGACAAAAATGGATATTAAGCCACAAGTTAATCATGGTGGCAAATGAGGCACAAATGTGTTCATTAACTTGCATGTTACATTCTTAAGCCTCAAAAACATGCATAAACCCAAACTTGGCACATAAGCAAATCATGGTGACAAAAGACATGGAATGATGACTAGTAACTCGCATATATCATCATATAAGGGTTATGACTTCATATGCAAGTTGACATAAAGGTTATGAGGGTTCTCATGTTGCATAATGCAACATTTCAACATAAAGGTTGTAGCTTTTAGCCCACAAGATCAAGATAATGACTTCATAAACTTGCATGACATGATAGCATGTATCATACTCAATGATCAAACTCAAACTTGCAACATGAACATTTAACTTCATAGTTAATATCTAAGAGTAGGGAAAGGGCTTACATTGCTATGAAGGCACAAATCGATTAAATTAAAGATTGAGACAAAGCCTATGCATGCCATCATTCAAAAACCCAAAGATGAAAGCTCCAAATCAATAAAAAAAAACCATCTTGATGAACAAAGGTCAAAACTTTAGCCTTGAAATCAACTTGAGAAGCTCTCATACTAACATAGGGACTCTCTAATACTCACATGATCATGAAACCTCTCATAGAAATGAAGTGGAGGCTAGGATTTTGAGTGGAGGCCATGAGAGGAGCAATTTTGCCATAGTTTAGTTGCATGAATGAATAATGAGAATTTAGGAGAGGGTTAGGGGCTTATTTATAGAGATTAGGATTAGCTAGGACCCTTAGATTAACCCTAGGACCAACATGAACCATCAGATTTCAAACCAGGCCCAAAAACCTAGCCAAGACAGAAAATAGGTGCACCAGGCAAAACTGCCCGGCCACCATAAGTCGACCCCCAAGTCGACAGGGCTGTCGACTTGGGTCTAGCCATGTCGACTCCCAAGTCGACAGGGCTGTCGACTTGGGGAGCCTGGCGGGAATTTTTCCCGCCTAGCCTTCCACCCCTAATTTTCGAAATTAGAACTCGTTTTTGAACTTGAATTTTCTGAAAACTTCGTCGGACCATAACTTGGTCATACGGACTCCGATTCTCGAAAACTCAGACTCTATTTCGCGTATTTTTCCGAGACGAACGCAATGGCATAGCCCGTTTTACTTGATTCAGAGTTTAAAAACGAAATTCTGCCTTGATTCTCGTTTTAATATGTTATCGAAATACGGGTAGTTACATCGCCGCTGCAGCTCATTATATAATTATAATTATAATTTAAATGTTAAAACATCGTTTATAATCGAAATCCTAAATAAAATTAATTCTAAATTTAAATAAATCTCTTTATATTATCAAATCGAACAACTTTGCAAATTCAGCCAACTTCGATCATTTCGAAATTAAATTATTATTTATATTATTCAAATTTATTAGATCAAACCATTTAAAAATCCAAATTGACATTTAAACCAAATTTAAATATTAAATTAAATGGTTAAAAACCTGGGTCGTTACATTCCTTCCCCCTCAAAAGAATTTCGTCCTCGAAATTGCTAAGGTAAGAAGAATGTTGCAAACCCATATATTTCAAAAATTTATTTTAATTAAATCCTCACTTTCTAAATTTTAATTAAACTAATTCAAATTATTTCAATCAAAAACAATCTCATTTCTTATTAACAAAAATTTCCAAAAATTTTGAAAATTTTCTAACACCTTAAATTTTGGAAAAATTTTGGCAGCGTCTCCCCTGCACGGAGGAACATCTGCATATTGCAGGTACCACAAATATATATATCTCGACCAACATGGTCGAAAAAAGAAAAAATCCAATCCAAAAACCCAAACCAAAGACCAAAAATTCATATTTCGCGTAAGCGTACCTTTTTGCGAGTGTTTTTACGCGATAAATAATAAGCGAGCCTGCTCAATTTCTATGCATCTCCAATCAGACTGGATTCAGTTAACTGCAGAATCTTCTTGGACATGTTTTAAAGATAAATTAGCTCTCCTGCACCTGCTCTCAATTCTAATGCACTTCATTAGTTTCAAAACAATACCAGTTAAATTTAAATCCATACCATACTGGATTTATCTCAATAAGTCAATTTTATTCAAGCCTGGTTTCGAACAAGTTCATCCAAATTTAAATCCATATCCATGCAATCAATCTCGACCAGATAATCCAAAAACATTCTATTTGGATATTTCTATTTCTCAACCCAAGTTAAATTAGTGTTGACTCAAGTTATATTTTAGTTCAATATTCAACTTTAAATTTTACTTATACGATTTATTCAACCCAACATGAGTTACATTTCCATATTTCACCTTTCAAATTTGAAATGTCCTTCGACTGATTCAATCCAATCCCCATAATCAAACACATCAAAATCAACCAATCAAGGTAATACAAGTTTCAAACAACCAGTCAAAATTTGAAAGAATTATTTATTTATTTGTATAAGAATATGATCCCGGTAAAATTATTTCATTTACCCTCTTTACAAAATAAATTAAAAATTAATTTTATATTCAAATACAAATACGCGCACTCATATATATACACTCAAACTCAATCTAGGGTATTACTGATCCCATCTCTATCGAGTTACGCCACAGAGCCAAGGTTATCACTAAACCAATAGCACTGATACCAAGTTGTAACGTCCCACTTTTCAGTACAATTTAAACCAACATTTAACTACCACTATCAACCCAAATTATACAGAAAGCAGGATGTTAAGAGAAGGAAATATTAGAATAGGAGAAAGAAGAAGAACATCAGAAGCTCACAGCGGAACGAACAAAATATATAATACAACAACATATATTTATACAAATGAAAATCTTGTATACATACCAATCATCAGAGTACAACATAAATCAGATATAGCGGAACAATTTTAAATAACTAACGGTGAAGCCTCCTGCATCTAGCTTCTGAAACTCCAAGCGAAAACTAACCTGTCAAATTTGTTCGGTCTGACCCAAGCACATTTTGAAGCAAAGCAAAAACACACGGGTCAGTCTGAAATAGTTTCAGTGCTAAATTCACATCAACAATCGGTTTAACTTTAGAAATCCCTTTTTGAAACAAAAAGATAATAGTAAGACCAGTCCACACATAAACACGGACGTTTTTTACCTTACTATAACCCAAAACACTTTTGAAATCCTATTTTTTTTCCTGATATTATAGTAGTGTCTATCAACCGCAAATAAATAGTAATCTAGTGGAACGCTTGCATCTCACGCTCTACATATATAGTATACAATCAAAACCCCGGGCGCTTATTGGAATTTGGATTCCGACTATGACAAGGTATGGGACCACCTGCCGATAGTGTATCTCTAGAGGTGAATACACTGGGTTCAACAACAACGTCTTGCAACCCGGCCCACACATGACTGACCACTCATTTCGCTTGAGTGTATCGAATGTATATCACCAATGGTTGGGATCAGCAACCGTTTCCCGGAAAGGGACAGCATCGAATATAGATTAAAGAAACAAATGGAATTTCTCTAGATAGGTGATTATACACCCTAATGGGAGCGACCCACATAGTCATGCTGCCTGCCCGATTTCTGTCATTTCCCGGTTGTGAGGCTTGAGGTTATAATCGACTTTTGTAGCGTCTGGCCACCATTCACTTTGAATGCCACATCATCAAATCCGCTGGATATCACTAATTGACGTCCACAAAAATACTCTAGTAGTTAAGCTAAGAGAAGTGCCCCTCTCCGCCACCAACCATAGTACCTTTGAAGAAATCAACGTACGTGATCCCTTTGGAAATACTCTGTCAGACATATGTCCATACAAATCATCCAGGAACAGGATGAACCGAAGGTACTCTCCTACTGCATCTAAGGAATCACCCTATAGATCAGTAGCGAGTAGTCCTTGCAAATCCGTTGATCTCAATCACGACAGAACCGCAGTATATCTTTGGCTGCAAACCAAAGATTATAAGTAGTCCTTCTGTTTTGAATATCCACGGTCTTCACTTGCTTCATCTTCATTCCATCGCAAGTTATCCCCGTACGTAACGTTGACTCGAAGTAGCTTTGGGTATAGTTCCCATCCCGGCCTCTTCGAAACAACACGTCAAAAGGGTCCAGTAAAATACTTCGTTGATAGTTTGGTGTTTTAACTATCAACGTCAAACCAGTACGGTCAAGTATATTGGCAGCTCAGGTTCTCAATTTTAAAAATCGTTCATTTAAAACTCTAATCGAATCATTTAAAATTATTTCTTCAACTTAAAGTTGATTCCATTTATATATCTTACCAATTCATCTTTTGTTTCACCATTTGGAAACAATATCACTCGTTTATTCTTACTTCGCTTTATTCTCCTTTAATTCGGAAAATATTGATATATTTTCATCACTTAATTATTTCCTAAATTCTGGAAAAGTCCATATATAATACATCGTCCATTCACTAATATAATCCCGTGCCACTTCTTATGCGGTAAAAACCTAATTAACGACACATGCTTTCTTATTAAAAACTTCATGGCTTCAACTACTTAAATTCCCAATGTTCATTTATGTTACAAAATATAACTCTTCCATTTTAATTATTTATTATTTCAAATAATTATACTTTATTCATATTATCCCTATTTCTAGAAAACTGGTGTTATAAAAATAGCCTATAGGTATAATTAAAACTATATGTCTCGACTCAGACTAAACAATGTTAATGTACATTGTTTAATTTAAAACTTATTTTATTAAATTCCATTTCAAATCCTTGTAAATGAATTTCAAATAGTTTACAAGAATAATAACTTCTTTCCAAACTTCTTTACCGTTACGAACTAATACCATTCCTCGATAATAGTGAAGTCGGTCAAGTTGGGGTATTTTATCTACCTCTCAGACCTTAATCGACAACGTTCTCATCTCGGAGTAGATAGAAGTTCGCAATTTAAACCCCACGTTCTTATAATATCGATCAGATCTTACTTCCTATTTAAACCATGATTAAAATCCATATCTTTCTTTTGAACCATCTCGATCAACCATTTCCATTTTACTTAATATCTTATTAAGTAAACCACTTACCCAAATATTCACCATTTTGCTTCCAACTCCTGTATAGTATTCTATACATACTTGGATTATATTACTCTAATCCATTTGCTAATATCCTTTCCAAAATCTTTTGATTATATAATCTAAACTTCGGATTTATAACCATAATTTCCTTTTATCCAATTCAATTATTCAAAACACTAACTATCCTTTTTACCTTTCTAATTTCACTTTGATTACGCCACTTTACTTAATTTCATTCTTAAGTAAATCATTTATTTAAAGCCTTTGCCTTAGCTTTATACTTCAATCCACTTCTCTTATAAACTCGGATTTGTTTACTTATACTTTATCCAAATCTCTTTTTAACATTGTTTAACAAATGGTTGAACTTTATAATTCAAACCCTTATATTATCTTCTTTACTCTAAACGATGAGTAATTCCTTTTACATGTTTTACCATTCTTCTCGTTTATTCCAATTCGAATAGAATCTTTATTTTAAACTCAACTTTTTTTATAACTCGTTTATGAAATTCGGGTTATAAAATCCCTTTCCATATGCTCCTTCTAAATTACTAATCATTGTTACATATTCAATTACTTTCTTAAATAAATTCTATTTAAGAAGTAATAACTTAAATTATTAAAATAATAATTAACTTGATCATTTGTTGAAGTAAAAGTGTGTATTACTTCATTATTAACTAAAAACGGGATAGTTAATCCCTTTAATAAGTCATTAAGAAGAATAATTATGTAACAGCCCGCATTCTACGCATCGGAGGATCGTAGAATATTTATTTCTTTCCCATATGAAGTTGTATGGTCATGTAACTTTGGGAAACAACCATTAGAGTCATTTCCCATGTTCATGATTTTTGCCGATTTTTAAATGACCGTTTTGCCCCTAGCTGATCTTGTTTTGGCCATAACTTTTGATTGGAAAGGAGTTTTGACCTGAAACCACTTCCATTGGCTTTGTTTGATGGTTTACCTTTCCGTAGAGTGGTCACATGTGTAAAACGGACTTACCGTTTGGGAGATACGGCTGAAATAAGGTTTGGAAGGTGAAAAACTGCTTAACCGGGCCAAATAGGGTGATTAATGAATGGGCCCATAACCCATTTCGGGATTAGGGTTATGGGGAGGCTGAAATGAGTTAGGTTTTCATTTCATTTCAGTTTTCTAGCCTCCACTTACCTCTAAGAAACCCCAAAAATGGCCTCCAACCTCTAAATCACCTCCAAATCACTTGCAACTTGAAGATTAAGCTTAGCAACATTAAATCAAGGCGGATTAGCACCAAGATCGAGGAAGAGCTACTGTTTAGCATTGGGATTTGCACCAAATCAGAGATTTATTTTAGATCTAAATTTTATTTGTGGCTAAGGTGAGTGATTTGCATTGTTCCTCACCAATTATGGTTGATTAAGGGTAATTAGTGAAGATTAGCGAATTTATACACTAATAAATTCTGGAAAAATGCTTATAAATTCTTAAATAATGTTTTAGACCTCTGATATGAATTTGGGTTAATTTGGTTAAGTTTTGCTAATCATATCATTAGTTTCACCTAAACATGCTTAATGGAAAATATGGGGTTTTGGCTATGCTTGATCCATTTTAACCTATTATATTGATGTTTTGGTGTTTGAGGTCACTTCTACTTGTTGCTATGACTTTATGGTATGCTTTGTGATTGATTAGAATAGTTAGAATGGTCGAAAACGTCGTCGAATGGCGTAAAACACTCGCTGGAAAAGTTTTAGGAAAAGTGCAGGTTTTGAACCGGATCGGATTGGATATGGGGGCTCGGGTCGGATAAGTGAACTGGGCAAGGGATTCGATCGAATCGGAACTTGGCACTTGATAAACTTGGCAAAAATGAAGGCCATGCTAGTTGAACTGGGATCGGATCGGCTAAAGGAGGGGGGTCGGATCGGAGTGAACGAAGGACGAGGGGAGCTGACCGGATCAGAAGCAAGAACAGGGGATCGGACCGGAAATGACTGCCGGAGTACTCGAGCTATGAACCCGAACCGATGCAACGTTGTGAACCCGAACCGAACCGTTACCAGAGGAAGACCACGATTCGAACCAATTCAAAGTAGAGGACCCGACCCGAACCAATGGCTAGAAGGGGGAACCCGAACCAATCCGGTGACGATCAATAACCCGAGATGCAAAGGTAGTCCAAATGGAAGTTAGAGCTCAGGATCCAGTAGGGGATCAATGAGTTTACTTCATGGTTGGGCTTTGCTGCGGGACGTGTACTAAGGAGTTGTCGACGTTCATAACTTCGATTCACCATGAATGATAGGACTACGTTATCAGTGCAGTAGAGTCACTATGACTCGAGGGGCAAAGTGATCGTAGTAAGACTATGAGCCAGTGCAGTAGAGTCGGCATGACTCGAGGGGCAAAGTGGACATAGTAAAGGATTAGTAGGACTATGAGCCAGCGTAGATGGGGTGAACAACGCCATGGGGCAAGTGGACATAGTAAAGAGCTAGTAAGGCTATGAGCCAGCGCTGATGGGGTGAATAACTCCATGGGGCAAGTGGACATAGCGAAGGATTAGTGGCTATGTATCAGTGCAATGAAGCCATTTATGACTTCATGGGGCAAAGTGATCATAGCAAGGTGTTGAGGTGATCGAAGTGGTGAATGAATATCGTATGCTTTACGCACTGAGTGAGTGATGCGAGGATGGTTGCTATGCTTGATTGTTTACCATCACTATGACATGCACACCCCCACCCCCGTTATCTTTGCACCATTTGAAAAGTTACCTTAGAGTGTTGTACAGTATGTAGTGCTAACTCTTTGGTTGCAGGCCCAGGTTCAGGTATGGTTTAGTATACCTGTTATTGTTCTGTTTAGATGCTTATCGCTCATACCAGACTTTATGTCTGACCCAGAGTTTTATGTGTCTTCTTATTACTCTGGATGCTCACACGAGCAGATTAGAGACAGGTTAGCTGGTGATGTGCGAGTAGCTGATTCGGAGGCGAGCAGGAGGCTTCCACGTATGATATATAGATATTCTCCCTGTGTCGTTGGTGGTCACTACTTGGGCATTAGTAGTGTACCTTCTTTACCTTGCTTTTGCTTTAGAGACAGTATTTTAAAAGTTGTAAATAAGCTGTATTTTGGATTTCCGCTGCTATGATGCTTAGTTCTGGTTTTCAGCTTATGCACTGTCTCTCCTGTTTTATGTCAAGTATGTTATTATTATATTTTGTTCTATGCGCTGTGAGACATTCTACTGGTTCTCTGTTGATTCTTCGTCTTCTTTCCTTTCTTTGGCGACCGTCCCGTGCTAACTGGACATGTGTATCGCGCACTTTTGGAGTAAATGTCAGTTGGTGCGGGGCGGGCCGTCACATTTGGTATCAGAGCTCTAGGTTGCGTAGTTAACCTAGGGAAAGACACTAGGGAGAGATAACACGTATATGAGAGCGTGTATATGTGATTACTTTGGTTTTCAAAAGCTATATATATATATATATATTAATAATATAGCTAAGGATGAAGTCGCACTGCACTGGCACCACTATGGAGATGGTTAATCGTTTTCTCTGTGCAGATTGAACGATGAGCCGATACGCAAGAGGTGCTGGTAGAGGGACCAGTAATGGGAATGCTCCTGACATAAGGACAATGTTCACTAACTTCATGAGGGAGATGTTTAGGGATGTTCAGGAAGCAGTTCCCAATTCAGGAAATGGTGGTGGTGGTCCAGTAGTGCAGGCGCCTAGGGTCGATTTCGCCAAGTTGTGTAAGGATTACACTAACCTTGGTGGGAAGCCGTTCCATGGAACGGAGTCAGCCACAGATGTTCAGGATTGGTTGGATAGCTGTGATCGTATCTTCGATGACTTGGGTATCGAGGATGCGATGAAAAGAAGGTTAGCGTCTCGTCAGCTGCAAGGGCGAGCAATGAATTGGTGGAATGCCATTATAACAGCTACTCCAGAAGATCAGGTTACTTGGGATCAGTTCAAGGCTCGCTTTGGCGAGAAGTTCATTCCAGCTGCCTAGAAGTCAGTGTTGTTTAAGAGATTTTTGGAACTCAAGCAGAATGGTAGGGCAGTCTCTGACTATATTGCTGAGTTCGACACTTTGTCGAAGTATGGACTATCTCTTGTCGATACTCCTGAGAAGAAGAATGAGAAGTTCATTACTGGTTTGGATGGATACTTGGAGGAAAGGCTTATCAACTACATCGATGAGACTTTTGAAACGATTATGGGGAAAGCTTTGAGATCAGAGAGTCTTTACCCTATGGCAAAGACTGAGGCTGCATCTGCAGAAGGGCCAAAACCGCAAGCGGGCGGTGGAGGAAAGGATAACTCTCAGAATAAGAGGAAACAGAACCAAGCTAAGGATGGCCAGAAAAAGAGTAAGAAAGATGTTGAGTGCTTCAGCTGTGGTAAGAAGGGCCATTATACCAAAGAATGTCGGGCCAAGCCAGCGGAAAGGAAGTGCTACAACTGTGGCCAAGTGGGACATCATAAGGACAAGTGTCCACAACCTCTTAAGGAGAAGCAGATTGTGAAAGCATATGCTATCGATGTTGTACCTTCTTCGTCGAATGCCCCAACTGCGGCGGAGAAAGGAAAGAATGTCGTTATTCAAGGTATGCTTTCTATTTATGACGTACCAGTTCGAGTTTTGTTTGATACTGGGGCTTCCCATTCCTTCATATCTAGTGACCTGGTAGATAGGTTGGGACTGGAACCCGAGATAGTCGATAGACCGTTGGTTGTGACGAACCCGATTGGTGGTTCGACTAACCTTAGTATGATTTGCCGAAATTTGGTCTTATCGAGTCATGGATGTATGTTTGTTTGTGATTGCTTTGTTTTGGGCTTTACTGGGTATGGCATTATATTGGGAGTCGATTGGCTCCAAAGATACGGGGTGGTGGTAGACTGTGAGGGCTTTTTAGTGACAGTTAGAGCGGATGATGGGCGGAGGGTAGTGTTTGGTAGTCTACCTAGTGATGGGGTAATGGCTAGTTTTATAAATTCCCTCGACATCCCGGATGATGAGTTGTCAGATGTGCCCGTGGTTGGCCAGTATCCGGACGTCTTCGAGGAGGTGACCGGGCTTCCACCACACCGAGAGATTGAGTTCCGTATTGATTTAGTGAAAGATGCCAGACCTATAGTGATGCCACTTCGTCGTATGGCACCAAGGGAGCAGCGAGAGCTCGGGGTGTAAGTAAGCGATCTTTTGAAGAAGGGATTTATTAGAAGAAGTGTCTCCGAGTGGGGAGCACTAGTTGTGTTTGCCACTAAGGCAGATGGTTCCCTTCATTTGTGTGTGGACTATCGCGAGTTGAATAAGGTGACAAGGAAGAATAAGTATCCTCTACCATAGATAGATGATTTGTTTGATCAACTGGAAGGAGCAAGAGTGTTCTCCCAGTTGGACCTCGCGACAGGATTTCATCAACTCTGAGTAGCAGATGAGAGTGTTCCGAAAACGGCATTTAGGACACCGTCTGGATTCTATGAGTGGTTGGTCATGCCATTTGGGTTGACCAATGCACCAGCATACTTCGTGGATCTTATGAATAGGGTATTCAGAGATCAATTGAATAAGTTTGTTCTTGTGTTCGTGGACGATATCCTTGTTTACTCGACGGCAGAGGAGGAACACAAGGAACATTTGAGGACAGTGTTGGAGGTGTTGAGGAAACACCAATTGAAAGCGAAGTTTTCTAAGTGTCACTTCTGGAGGAGGGAAGTGAGATTCTTGGGCCATGTTGTTTCAGAGAATGGTATTGTCGTGGACCCTGCGATGGTGGCTACGGTACAGGATTGGTCTGTGCCCAAGAATGCAACAGACGTAAGAAGTTTCTTGGGATTAGCTGGATATTATCGTAAGTTTATCCAGGACTTCTCCAAGATAGCAGCACCGTTGACTCAGTTGACTAAGAAGAATCAGGCCTTCGTCTGGAACTGAGTGTGTGAGAGTGCATTCAAGAGTCTAAAAGAAAAGTTGACGCGTGCGCCAGTGTTAGTCATTCCTAGAGGCAATGAAGAGATGACGGTATACACGGATGCTTGTGGTACCGGACTAGGTGCAGTATTGATGCAAGGAGGTAGGGTAGTAGCTTATGCTAGTCGGCAATTGAAGCCGCATGAGAAAAAGGTATCCTACCCATGATTTGGAATTGGCAGCGATCGTGTTTGCACTGAAGATGTGGAGACATTATATATTGGGAGAAAGATTTGAGTTGTTTACCGATCATAAATCGTTAAAGTATCTTTTCTCTCAGAAGGATCTGAATCTCCGTCAGCAGAGATGGTTAGAGTTCTTGGCTTCGTATGATTTTGATATCGCATATACACCTGGGAAAGGCAATACGGTAGCCGATGCCTTGAGTAGGAGACATGCCAACTTAGGGGCTATGTTTCTTGAATGGAAGCAACTGGAGTATATCGCAGGGTTTGATTTCAGACCAAAGTGCGAATTGGATCCAGAAATGCTAGCTAGTTTGACGATCAGACCCACTTTGATTGAGCGGATTGGTTCCAGTCAGAGGGACGATCCTAATCTATTGGAAATCATCTCCAAGTTATAAATAGGAATCAGTGAGGAGATGACTTTGTATGGGCTTGATCGAGAGGGATGACTTAGAAAGAATGGAAGACTTGTTGTACCCAACGTAAATGGTTTGAGAGATGAAGTGCTTAGAGAATGTCATCACTCAAAACTGACTATACACCCGGTGGTAACAAGATGTATTGAGACATGAAGCAGACTTACTACTGGGAAGGGATGAAAAGAGACGTTGGGAAGTTTATATCCAAGTGCATGAATTGCCAGCTAGTTAAAGCCGAGCAAAAGAAGCCTAGTGGTTTGTTACAACCATTAGAAATTCCCGAATGGAAATGGGAGCAAGTCTCAATGGATTTCATTGATGGTTTACCACGAACTAGATCGGGACATGATAGCATTTGGGTAATTGTGGATCGATTGACCAAGAGTGCAAGATTTATACCAGTTAAGTCAAACAGAACTGCAGCTAAGTTAGCAGAACTGTATATGAAATGGGTAGTGAGATTTCATGGAGTACCCAAAGGCATTGTGAGTGACCGAGATCCGTTGTTTACTAGTGGATTTTGGAAGAGCTTACAGGAGGCTCTAGGGTCAGAATTACATCTCAGTACCACGTATCATCCTCAAACCGACGGTCAGACAGAGAGGGTGAATCGTATATTGGAAGATCTCTTGAGAGCTTGTATATTGGATTTTGGTGGATCATGGGATGACCATTTGCATCTAGTAGAGTTTGCATATAGTAATAGCTACCAATCCAGTATTGGTATGGCTCCATTTGAAGCTTTGTATGGCAGACCGTGCAACTCACCATCATGTTGGATAGAGACCGGTGAGAAGTTTATGCTTGGACCAGATGTGGTAAGAGAAACCTCGGGCAAGAATAAAATCATTCAACAACGAATGAAGGCTGCCCAAGATAGGCAGAAGAGTTATGCTGATAAGAGGAGAAGAGATTTAAAATTCTCCGTTGGTGACTTGGTGTTTGTCAAGATTTCTCCGTTAAAGAGCGTGATTCGATTTGGCAGGAGAGGCAAGTTAGCACCAAGATTCGTTGGTCCATTCCCAGTTCTTGAACAAGTTGGGAATTTGGCGTATAGGGTTGACTTACCAGAAAAGATGGCGGGAGTTCACAACGTATTTCATGTTTCTCAGCTAAGGAGGTTCGTACACAACCCAGATATGACTATTTCACCTGATCAGTTAGAGGACTTCGAAGTGGAACCCGAGGCGGTAGGGAACCGCAAGCCGATTCGTATTGTCGAGCACGATACGAAGCAACTTCGAAGGAAGGCGGTGAACGAGAATGACTGTACTTGGGAGACAGAGGAGAGCATTAGGAAGACGTATCTAGAACTCTTTGCCTGGTAAGATTTACTTTGCGATTTAGTTATTCCGCATTCTAGGATAGACTTGTTTTGCTTGTTTTGCATGTTTGATTGTTGTTTATGACTGATAGGCATGCGGGAACCTTTGTGTGTTTTGGTTAGGGAATTTCGGGGGCGAAATTTCTTAAGGGGGGGGGGGGGAGAATGTAACAGCCCGCATTCTATGCATCGGAGGATCGTAGAATATTTATTTCTTTCCCATATGAAGTTGTGTGGTCATGTAACTTTGGGAAACAACCACTAGAGTCATTTCCCATGTTCATGATTTTTGCCGATTTTTAAATGACCGTTTTGCCCCTAGCTGATCTTGTTTTGGCCATAACTTTTGATTGGAAAGGAGTTTTGACCTCAAACCACTTTCATTGGCTTCGTTTGATGGTTTACCTTTCCGTAGAGTGGTCACATGTGAAAAACGGACTTACCGTTCGGGAGATATGGCTGAAATAAGGTTTGGAAGGTGAAAAACTGCTTAACCGGACCAAATAAGGTGATTAGTGAATGGGCCCATAACCCATTTCGGGATTAGGGTTATAGGGAGGCTGAAATGAGTTAGGTTTTCATTTCATTTCAGTTTTCTAGCCTCCACTTACCTCTAAGAAACCCCAAAAATGGCCTCCAACCTCTAAATCACCTCCAAATCACTTGCAACTTAAAGATTAAGCATTTAAGCTTAACAACATCAAATCAAGGCGGATTAGCACCAAAATCGAGGAAGAGATGCTGTTTAGCATTGGGATTTGCACCAAATCAAAGATTTATTTCAGATCTAAATTTTATTTGTGGCTAAGGTGAGTGATTTGCATAGTTCCTCACTAATTATGGTTGATTAAGTGTAATTAGTGAAGATTAGTGAATTTATGCACTAATAAATTTTGGAAAAATGCTTATAAATTATTAAATAATGTTTTAGACCTCTGATATGAATTTGGGTTAATTTGGTTAAGTTTTGCTAATCATATCATTAGTTTCACCTAAACATGCTTAAGGGAAAATATGGGGTTTTGGCTATGTTTGATCCATTTTAACCTATCATATTGATGTTTTTGTGTTTGAGGTCACTTCTACTTGTTGCTATGACTTTGTGGTATGCTTTGTGATTGATTAGAATAGTTTGAATGGTCGAAAACGTCGTCGAATGGCGTAAAACACTCGCTGGAAAAGTTTTAGGAAAAGTGCAGGTTTTGAACCGGATCAGATCGGATATGGGGGCTTGGGTCGGGTAAGTGAACTGGGCAAGGGATTCGATCGGATCGGAACTTGGCACTTGAGAAACTTGGAAAAAAGGAAGGCCATGCTAGTTGAACTGGGATCGGATCGGCTAAAGGAGGGGGATTGGATCGGAGTAAACGAAGGACGAGGGGAGCTGACCGGATCGGAAGCAAGAACAGGGGATCGGACCGGAAATAACTGCCGGAGTACTCGAGCTACGAAGATCTGAACCGAACGGAATTACTCCCACGACCCGAACCGATGCAACGTTGTGAACCCGAACCGAACCGTTACCAGAGGAAGACCACGATTCGAACCAATTCAAAGTAGAGGACCCGACCCGAACCGATGGCTAGAAGGGGGAACCCGAACCGATCCGGTGACGACCAATAACCCGAGATGCAAAGGTAGTCCAAATGGAAGTTAGAGCTCAGGATCCAGTAGGGGATCAATGAGTTCACTTCATGGTTGGGCTTTGCTGCGGGACGTGTGCTAAGGAGTTGTCGACGTTCATAACTTCGATTCACCATGAATGATAGGACTACGTTATCAGTGCAGTAGAGTCACTATGACTCGAGGGGCAAAGTGATCGTAGTAAGACTATGAGCCAGTGCAGTAGAGTCGACATGACTCGAGGGGCAAAGTGGACATAGTAAAGGATTAGTAGGACTATGAGCCAGCACAGATGGAGTGAACAACGCCATGGGGCAAGTGGACATAGTAAAGAGCTAGTAAGGCTATGAGCCAGCGCATATGGGGTGAATAACTCCATGGGGGGACATAGCGAAGGATTAGTGGCTATGTATCAGTGCAATGAAGTCATTTATGACTTCATGGGGCAAAGTGATCATAGCAAGGTGTTGAGGTGATCGAAGTGGTGAATATCGTATGCTTTACGCACTGAGTGAGAGATGCGAGGATGGTTGCTATGCTTGATTGTTTACCATCACTATGACATGCACACCCCCACCCCCGTTATCTTTGCACCATTTGAAAAGTCACCTTAGAGTGTTGTACGGTATGTAGTGCTAACTCTTTGGTTGCAGGTCCAGGTTCAGGTATGGTTTAGTATACCTGTTATTGTTCTGTTTAGATGCTTATCGCTCATACCAGACTTTATGTCTGACCCAGAGTTTTATGTCTCTTCTTATTACTCTGGGTGCTCACACGAGCAGACTAGAGACAGGTTAGCTGGTGATGTGCGAGTAGCTGATTCGGAGGCGAGCATGAGGCTTCCACGTATGATATATAGATATTCTCCCTGTGTCGTTGGTGGTCACTACTTGGGCATTAGTAGTGTACCTTCTTTACCCATCTTTTGCTTTAGAGACAGTATTTTAAAAGTTGTAATAAGCTGTATTTTGGATTTCAGCTGCTATGATGCTTAGTTCTGGTTTTCAGCTTATGCATCGTCTCTCCTGTTTTATGTCAAGTATGTTATTATTATATTTTGTTCTATGCGCTGTGAGACATTCTACAGGTTCTTTGTTGATTCTTCGTCTTCTTTCCTTTCTTTGGCGACCGTCCCATGCTAACTGGACATATGTACAGCGCACTTTTGGAGTAAGTGTCAGTTGGTGCGGGGCGGGCCGTCACAAGTTACTTTTATAAATAACAATTATTCAATAATTTCTTTAATATAGTCAAACTAAAAGTTTATTTAGATTTCTAAGATAATTGTTAAGCTAAAATAATAGCTATCACTTAATTGTTCCCTTGGAAACAATTATATAGATTTTTAACTTCTTGTTATAATCTCACTTTCTTATGTATGTAAACATAAGTTCTAATTATAAAAATCGCTTTAAAATTTTCATATAAAATCAAAATTATCAATTTATTTAAAACTTTCTTTTTAGAATTAAACTTCGATTCAGTTTAAAATAATAATTTAATACTTAAAATACGTTAATCGCCTGACGGCGAATTAACATATCAAACGATGGTTTCATACCATCTGCTGTCAATTTCTTAATCAACACTGATTGTTGATTTAAAACACAACCATCAAAGTTAACAACCAACGTCCATTCAACCATCGATAACTAAACAAGATATAATATCTTTAAATAACATTTCATATTTAACAATATGAATCAATAAACAATATACGATTTAGTTGAGGAATCCGGTTGGATTCCTCCAACCTGTTCTTCCCTGCACAACAGTTTATATCATCGTTTAACACTAATATAAGAAAGGTCCTGTATCTGAACAGTCAGTTTATAAATATACACAAACAATCAACCAATAATTAAAAATCAACCATAGCAGCCATAGCGTCCATTCAGCCAATTTATAAATATTAATAATATGGATTTAACACATCAAAGTATTTCAGAAGTGTGAGAATTAACTCACCTTTGTTCCCGGTTGACGGTTCAGGACGTTTATCTAGTTTTAAACTGCCTTTTAAAATTAGATAGAATTCCGGTTATCTTCAAATTCTTCCGAAGCAGCTCAGTAGCATAGCATTCGTTGTCACGATCCTAACGGATCTGGTTTTGCCCAATTCTGATCAATAGATCAAAAGTTATTATCGTTTTAGTGATTTGATTTTGATTAAAATAATTATTCTTAAATTATAAATCATTACTAACTAATTACTTAGGATTAAACACGGTCAATTCTTCTTCGTCTCGCCAAATCGTCCGTGACACTGCTAATCCAGGATCCTTGCCCCACAATTGTGCAATCCTAATTATTTAAATATAATAGGATCAGTTTTAATTTAACAGATTATAATATGACCTAAGATAACTAATTCTATTTGAAATTAAATCTTAAACCATAAAAATTCGCCACATCATTATTACCTTAATCCATTGTTCTAGTGTTTTCTTCAGAGACCCGATGCCCATTCTTTTTTCCACTTTAAAACCGATATCATCCCCTTCTCACCAAACATTCCATCACCATCGGTGAACTCCAGGCAGCTGCGCCCTCCTTCTCCAGCGCCCCATTGACACAGCCACCTCCTGAGACCGTCACCACCCATTCCGGTGGCTCCACCGTTCGTCCAGCGATCTGAAATGCGAACCCAGATCCAAGAACTCGCACAGAAACCACCCTCCGTTCAATCACCCACCGCCTGCCGATCCCACAACCGGACCACCTCAGACCGCCCCTGCGACGACCGCCTCCGACCCAACTATCACCTCGACCTAGTCCCGTCCCCTCCGGTGAACCACAGTCCCTCCACCAGCTCGAAAACCGAAACCAACTTCCAAATAAAAACAACATAGCAAACGCCCTTGTTTTAACTCGCCTGACCACCACTTCCGGTCACCGGACCACCACTGACCTCCACCACATGACTCGCCTACCCTCTACCTTCCTTCACCATAACCAGCTTGGCCGAACTCTGATGGAGCTCGCCGTAATCAATGAAAAACCTCGTCGTTGTTGACAAAGGAATGGAGCCCCAAATGACAGATCGAGCCATACGAAATATACATGAAATTGGAGCTTAGAGTAGCATCTAAACAACCAAATATACCTTAGAATTTATAGGAATTTTTGTGGAATTTCATTTAAATTAAAAGGTGGAGGAATTTACTGAAAAGAAATGGCCTGAAGTAAGAAAAAGGAACAGAAAGTTGAGAAGTGATTTTGGTTGTGTAGAAGGTCACGATAGAGGGTATTTTATAGGGTAAAATTATTATATTTTATTTAATTATTTTAATATTTTTATTATTTTATTTTTGATTTGACTGACGATTTTTATCTAACGCGACTGACGATATTTATTGATATGAATAATAGATTTTTATTCGTACCTATCGCAATTTCAAACTTTGTTTATTGACTACCGTGATCACATACGAACTCCAATCGTAATGGAAATGGACGGCATAATATAATTCGACGCTACGGTCCTAATGAATCTTTTTTCGTCGAATTCCGAGTTCGTTTGTGCAAACGGCCCTCATTCGAGTCAAAACGGTCGATTTATTTACATTTTTATTTTGCCACGCTCACAGAATAACTCTGTTTGATGTGCAACTTGAAATATAACAATAATTTGCTGTTACGGTCTCAATAAAATTTGTTTCGTTGAAAACAGAGATCGTTTGAATAAATTTCCTTTTAAAAGGCCCAATTTGAATTAAATTAAACCAATTTTAAAATACCTCAATATAATAATATAAAAATATTTCAATTAGACATACCAGAGCAGAATTTCATATATTTTCAAAATAAAATAACCCAGATTGAATTCTGAGCCAAAACGATATTAAAAATCCTTTATTTCTATATAATAAATTGCTATAATATATAATCGAATTCCATAGCGACTATTTGAAAATTTGATTTGGCCATAAAACAAAATCTACATTATGAAAACTCGATTTTTCTGCTTCATTATAAAGATATTATCAAATGGGTTCGGACGTTTCTTGTTTCGAAGAAATCCGACTTGTTTTGAATTATGTATAACCAATTGAAGTTCAAAACGTTATATTACGAACTACCGCACCGCAGCAGCTCGTTATATAATTAAAATTATAATTTAAACGTAAAAACATCGTTTATAATCGAAATCCTAAATAAAATTAAATCTAAATTTAAAAAAATATCTCTTTATATTATCAAATCGAACAACTTGGCAAATTCAGCCAAATTCGATCATTTCGAAATTAAATTATTATTTATATTATTTAAACAAATAAATTATTCAAATTTATTAGATCAAACCTTTTAAAAATCCAAATCGACATTTAAACCAAATTTAAATATTAAATTAAATGGTTAAAAACCTGGGTCGTTACACTTGTTTGGTATCTTTGAGATAGACGATGGAAGGAAAGTTCAACTAGCTGCTTGGTTAATGAAGGATGAAGCTCCATCTTGGTGGGAGGTCACGAATGGAGAACGTACAGTGTAGGCATGGGCAGGACATAGGATAAGAAAGTGGATTTAAAGAAGGCAAAACAACAATAAAAGAAAGGCGGAAAGGATAAGATGGGCCAAGAGAAAAGGAAGTACCACAATTGTGAAATACCTGGCCACTTAAAGAAAGACGTTAGAAAAAAGAAGACTGGCTGTTACCATTGCGGTGAGGCAGGACATATGATTTAAGATTGCCTGAGGAGGCAAGGGCAAGGATAGAGGGCAGGTTTTGTTCTCGTGGTCAGTATATCGGAAAGAGATAGGAAGTTTCAGTTGAAGATTTGATTTCTTTTTCCTGGGACTCTTTTCGACTCTTGCGCTTCGCATTCATTTATATCTTCTTCGTTAGTTGAAACACTACACCTAAAATACTAGTCTAGTTACGGATCTCATTGTAGTCTAAAATCCAATTGGTGGTTCGGCTCATTTATCTATGCTTTATCAGGATTTGAGAGTGTCTATCTTGGGCGTTGGGTTTGAATGCAATGCGTACGTTCTTGGTTTCGTGGGCTATGGCTTGATTCTAGGGATGGATTGGCTGACCAGGTATGATGCCATCCTAGACTGTGAAAAGAGGGTAGTTAGACTATTGACTCGTTGGGGAAAGACCCTTGATATTTCTTGTTGTAAGAACCCGTAACTTCCCCGTGAAGGAAAGCACGAATACTTTGAGAACAACACACAAATGAGCGCATACGGAAGAACACTTCATTGCTATTACAACAATTCCATCAGATACAAGAATATACAGAGTATAAATGAATAAATTACATTCGATAAATATCAGAGATTACGATAAATTACATAGCAGCGGAAAAATATACAAAACACAACTGAAAGTGACACACGGATACAGAGCTTTCCGAGCATCGTTCCAGCTGTTAATCAGGACCCTGTGAATATAAATCTGCAAAACCAAAACTACTAGCTGCCCGTGTGGAAAATAGGGGCACCCAGAGTTTAGGTTAAAACAATAAACTCCAGGTCAGTCATGTGACTGGTGTGAGAACTAAAACAGTTATTTAAAGTTTTACTTTAAAAGAGAGTAATTCAAGGGACCACGCCATATAACACGGAACGGGTTTCCTCCCAAGAATACTGGTGCATATAACAAAACAACGCAATGCTTTTTGGAAAAAATGAAGCTATTATAAGACCCAGGTCCCATCACACAATGCAACGCAAGCCGGAGGATAGGGTTTTCCCTTATAATAGCCAAACATGCTTGGTACGTCAAAACAAATCATCTGATACTATTATAAGTGTATAGTGTCAAAACAATTTTCAATCATAAATATCAATCATAGGCGGCATGGGTACCATCTATCATGTCGCCATACTAGTTCTACAATTAAATCCGCAATATCATGTATTGGAAATTGGATTCCGTCATGAGCCGAGGCAAGGGGCAAGCTCCTCTCCGCGTTCGAGACACTCTAGCAAATGCCTCGGGACCGCACACAGCAATCCCTGGATCCTCCAAGGCCGGTCCTCTCTTACTTTTGAGGATTGGCAATTCCTGAACACACGTTTCCCGGTCCTTACAGACCTATATCCGAGGCGCCTCATATCCAACAACCACACAGGTGAAAAGTATATAAATGTCAGGGCTGGTAGGTCACTGACACCACCCTAGCTAGAAAGAAACATCGTGCACTCCTTGGGTCCGTATCCCGTTTTTGACTCATACCGAGGTGTGAGGCTCGCGAATTCTCGTTATACACAAAGCTACACCACACAGGCCGTGCTTTGATCATCAACCACAAGACTTTGCTTTTCAACAGAAGCCTTGATCAATTGCCACTTACGCGTGCCACATTGGCAATTCACTCCATGTGACTGATGTCCATCAATATACAACCTCTGAGCTCGTACGTCTCAGAGAAGGGCGTTAAGCAAGAGAATAAATTCTCCGCCGCCAAACAGATGTATATTTAATAAAGATCAATCAACACAGAATAAAATCCAATGTCAGACACACAATCCATTTACAAGTTCGTTCTGGGTCTGAACGAAACCGGAGGCACTTTCCTCGCATATCCATCCATCTCCAAGTACGTCTGGACGATCACCAACTGTTTCCCTCATCCTGGGTGTACAGCCCAATCAAGATCATCAGTAATCACCCAAACGATGTGAAGACTTCCGGTCTTCAACCACCGTCTTCATCTTCGACATCTCGTCGAATCGGTTATTCAGAATGGGTATAACCCGGCCTTTCTGAATAACCCACGTATATAGTAAACAAATGTTACACAAACTCAACAAACACCTCATTCCAATTCAGAATATTCTTTTATTCACAAAATCACATTCTTAGGGAGATGTTCCCATTAATTTTATCCAAGATAAATTCTTCTAAATTTATCCTATAATCTTCCTTTGGATATCATTTCAAACTAGTCGGGATTAACGAACCACACCGAAGTAATTATTTATTTTATTTCCCAAACCCAACCTATATATCCCATGGAGCAAAACTGGTGATACTCCATATCTAACACCACGGTGTTATCGGTAAAATTAATTACCATTTCACGTTCAAATCTAATTAAAGATTTAACTACCGCTTTGGAGCAAAACTGGTGATACTCCACTCTCGATCACTTTTCAGATTTGATAATTTAAATTATCAATTCACTTTTTAATCTAATTAAAGATTCATTAAAACTCCATTTAGTTTTAATCTTCTCAAAAATCAATATTATGTCTTTAACTGGGTTAAAGAACCAATGTCTTCTAAAACACGATTCACGACAAACCCAAATCACATTTGATATTAAATACAAGGCTCTGAATAGAAAATATATCGGCTTATATTCAATATCAAATTCTGAAACCAACATATATCGTATTGGCAATAACGATATAAAATATATCTTTCAAATTCCCATAACAATATCTGTATAGTCACGAAATCCAACATCGAAATATCCCGAAGATAATTTCGATTCAACTCCAGTCCAATCCACGTATTGGGAATATTGATTATTTTTAAAATCACTTTCAAATTCAATTTATTTATTTCAAAAATAAATTGATTTTAATTCTAGTTCAAAACTAGTTCATTTCGATAAAAATCCATTTTTATCCTTTCAAAGGTGGAATTCTCCAGCTCAATTCTTTCCAATCCATATATTATGATTTTACACAAATTATAGATATTTTTAATAATTTTATCCAGGCCCGTACAGTCGATTTCCAACAACGGTCATCGAACTGCACTTACAGCGACCTTTTCTGAAATTGATTTGGACATAATTCCAAATCCAACCGTTAGATTTCAAATTTCTAATATTCATTGGAAAGCTCTTTTCGATACGAACCCAACGGTTCCGGTTTTAGGAGAATCCGACGGTCGGATCTCCCGCAACGTCCGTTTGAAATAAATGGTCGAAATTCACGAACTGCTGCGGCGCGGCGCGTTCTATTCAGGCCATTATATTATATATATAATATATATAATATATATTTCGTCGATTTCCTTTTAAAACGAATTTTATAAATCGTTTTAAATTCGTTTCTAAAACAATTCAACTTCCATATTCTATTTCAAATCGATTTGATTTCAATTTAACTCGAATTCATTTCAATTTTATTTAATTCGAATTCAAATTCGTTTCAATTCAATTCAAATTGAAATTCGTTTCAATTCAAATTGATTTCAATTCAATTTCAGTTCGTTTTAAATTTCAATTTCAATTTAATTCAATTTGAATTCATCTCTATTTTATTCGAATTCAAATTCACTTTCTATTCAATTCGAATCGAATTCATTTTCTATTCGATTCGAATTCATTTCAAATTGATTCAATAAAATTTCCATTTGAATTTTAATCTAATTCAATTTGAATTTCCTTTCAAAATATTAAATTTTGAAATCACTTTCCAATATTCATTATAAAACGAATAAAATCGATATAAACATCGTTCGCGTCAAAATAACGCATCTCTAATCAACACGGCTTTATATTTCAATAATTCGTTATTCTATTCAACAAATGAATATTTGTTCTATTCAACACATGAATCTATATTTCTTTCAACACACGACTAATCTCAACACATGAGTACTGTCAACACCTCACTATTTTTGTTATGTAAAATATTTTATAAAACTAAGGTATCTATCGTTTGATTTTTAATTAGACTTCTACTGAGAAGTAGTTCTAATTTTAAATATGATAAAGATGTAAATTTCATTGTATAAAATATTTCACTCAACACATGAACATCGTTAACCCATGACTATTTTTATATTCAACACATGAATTTTCTTTTATAATATTCCTTATTTTCCCGATTTGAAATGAGGCCCAATCAATCACCATATAACGTTAATTATATGGATTCCATACAACACATGTATATAATAGCATTGAAAAATAATCAATCATCAACCAAAGTGCACTACACTGTATAAGCATCAAATATAGATATCTGACGCTTATAACAGCCTGTCAATCGACCGATCGACATATTTAATCCATCAGGATGAGTGAACTTCAAATTTCATCCCAACACCCGTGTGGGGTTTCAAACAATCAAACACAGATTTTATTTGTGCAGTTGGGCGATGTGTAAAATTATCCTCCCAATCAATGTCCTTCAAATAGGTGTACATAAACAAACCGTCCGGTTTGTAAATGAATATTTTATTTTATTCAATTCCACGTTAAAAATTATATTTTTAACGATAAAATATTCTATTTCAACACATGAATTTCTATTCAGTTCATTTACACAATAAAAATGATATTTTTATTTTTCTAACATATTTTGGGGAATTTCGGCGGCATAACGGCACGATACTAGAAACGGGATGAGGCCTAGCCTTATCCCTGGTCTAGTGAAGGCCCACGCCATTCACACATCAATCAAATCAATTTCAATTCACCAAACAATTCAATTTAGCCCAAATCATCTAACTAATTTATGCAACCAAACAAACAAGTCCATGGTTTGTGGACGATTGTGTCGGGTGCTACTAAGCACCGTCTGCATCCTAGTATATATATATATATATATATATATATAACTAGAAAAAGAATTTGAAGAGTGAGAAGTTCTCACCTAAAGCTATCCAATACCACGACTCTTCATTTATAGAAATCTTCTTCGTTATCCCATCTTCGTCATCTTCGTTACCCGTAGTCACTATATATATAAAAATCACACATTTTTATATTTCGATGTCTTTAAAATAAAAATCACATTTTTATTTATTCACTTTCAATTTAAAAGTCATATTTTTATAATCACTTCATATATTTAAAAATCGAATTTTTACTATGCTATTCAATATATAAAAATCATATTTCCTTACCGCTAATATATAGATAAAAATTCTATTTTTATAACGCTATTCTCTATATAAAGATTTCGCCTTTTCAAAAATATAGATTTCATCATTATAAAAATCATCACTTTACTTCAACGTATATAAAATAAAAATCAGATTTTTATTTCGCTACATATACAAAGATGATATTTTTATATTCTCTATCCTATAAAGATTATATTTTTAATACTTTAAAAATATAAAAATCATATTTTTAATATTTCTATATAGTAAAGATTATATTTTTAATACTTTAAAAATATAAAAACCATATTTTGATTATCTTCCTTATATAAAAATCATATTTTTCTCGAAGTAAAAATCATATTTTTACTTTACTACTCATCTCAAAATATCGTCTTTTCATATCTAAAAATATCGTCTTTTTAATTTTAAAAATTCAAACTTTGCCATCTTAAAAATCCTTACTTTCTACTAACAAAAAATGATGTTTTTCTACTAACAAAAATTATAACTTTTCACTAACAAAACTATGAACTTTTCTTGCTAATCTACTCTATAAAAATCATATCCTTCTCATATACAATGTTTTACATGATTTAATCACTGTTTAATCAGCAAATAAATTAATTACTTTAAGTAAATTCAATCAAAAACTCACCTTTGTTGTAAAAATCGAAGCTTTACTTGGTTAGTGGGTTTAGGGGTTTCGGGTTTAGGGGAAATGGAGGTAGGAGGTAGCGGTGGGTTGTCGGCTAGGGTTTCAGGAGGGAGGGAGGTGCGGCGGTGGTCCAGGCGGCGGAAGGGGAGGGCTGGAGCGTCGGAGTTGGGTGGGTTGGGGGTTGCGGTGGTCGGGTGTGGGTCCAGAGGGAGGTGGCGGTTCAATTCAGCAGAGGAGGGAGTAGCGAGCGCAGGAAGGAGGAGGAAGGAAAGGAGGGGGAGGCGGCTAGGGGGCGGCGGCGGCTACTCCCCCCGGCGGCGTCGCGATGGTCGATTGGGGGGGGGGGGGGCGTCGATCGCCTGGCGCGATCTCTTTTTTTTTTCTTCTTTTTTTTTCTTTCCGTTGAATGAATTTAATCGGGGGGGGGGGGCAGAACGGTTAAAGGGGGAGAGGGTTTTCTTTTTTATTTATTATTTTATTATTTTTAAAAGTTGACTTTTACATACGTCATCTAAACGAGGCCCACCACCTGTCGTCCATAGCGTTTAACCCCCATTCCGAACACAATGGGATATGCATCGCAAGCTGATTCGATCGCTTTGATCAGTTTCCGTTGAATTTACATTTAAATCGCTATATGGAATTTTTAACGTACCTTTCAATTTACCGGGGTCACATACTAACTAGAAAAATTCCAGAAAAATATTTCCTAGCTTCGTATTGACGATACGGTCCTAACAAAACTAGTTTCGTCGAATTCTGAGACCGTTGGAAAAATGGCCAATTTCCAGTCGATTAAAATCAACTAAAACTGGTCAAACGCGTTTTTCTTTGCCACGCTCACATATTGATTCAAAAAATTATGAAATTTGAAACCTAGCAATAATTTGACATCACGGACCCAACAAAAGTGGTTTCGTCGAAATCCGAGGTCATTTGCAAAATGTCCATTTTTAAGGGCCTGAATTCCATAGCGACTATTCAGAATTTTCAACTGGACATATCTTTTGATTCCCGCTATGAAATTTTGATTTTTCGGATTCGTTGGTAAGATATCATCAATTAGATCCTAATGTTTTTGGTTTCACTAAAATCCGGATTGTTTTGCACCCGGTACATTCAATTGAAGTTTGAAATCGAATTATCGAACTACCGCGCCATTTTCAATTCTATTTATAATTATATATAAATATTTATATTCTAACGACGACGTATATAATATATACGTTCGAATTCTATTCAAAATAAATTTCTCGTCGATTTTATTTAAAATAACCTATTTTAAATGTTCAAAATTCGCTAATGTTGCCAAAATAAAAATTTCAAACTAGCTCGCATTTTACGGGTTGTTACACTTGTGACCCTAGAGGTTCGGTGATGCTTAGCTACATAGAATCACTTGTCGCATCCATCAATGATTTGAAATATGTTCGTGTAGTCCGATGACGCCTTGATGAGGTTCGGGGTTTACCCCGAGGCGCGATATAGACTTCCGTATATACTTAGTAGATAATGCAAAGCCAGTTGCATTGCCAGTGCGCCACATAGCTTCGAGAAAGGAGGGAACTCATTAAGCAAGTAGGGGAGCTACTTGAGAAAGGGTTCATAAGAAGAGGTATTTCGGAATGGGGTTGTAACACCCTGTATTTTTAAGATAATAAAATAAGAATAACTTAATTAAATAATGAGAATTAAGTAAAACGGACTGCGCCAATGCGTCCGTCTCAGAATTCTGGTCAAGATAGACACCTGGTTTGCGTAAAACGGACATCATATGAAGAAGTTATTAAGCCTAGAAGTTTGTATACGCACAAGAGAAATATATATATATATATATATATATATATATATATATATATATATATATATATATATATATGCAAACAAATTAAAATGTAAAATAAAGAATAAAATAAGTATTGCATGTAATAAATACATGCACTGAAAAAAAATGTAATGCATGCATTGAAAGGAAGAAAGGATTGGTTGCATGCAATGTAAATATGTTGCATGCACTGATTTGCAAACATAATGCATTAACATTAAAAGAAAAAGATTCATGCAATGGTTTAATTTAAGTATTGTAACTAACATGAAAAAGAGAAGTAAGGAGAGAACAATAATTATCATTGTTCTAAGACTTATTAACAAAAGACTTCATAGCTCAGTTGGTTAAGGCATTGGATTTGTAACATAGAGGTCGGGGGTTCGAACCCCGGCGATGGCATAATTTTTATCTTTTTTTTAGAGAGAGCCAACTGAACATGCAAATATATGTACGTATATATAAATACGTGTAAAATGGCAAGAATACAAAAACGGTGCAACATCATTTGAATTTTGAAAATAAAACGAAAATTGTGCGTATATATATACGCGTAAAATGGTCGGTAGAGGAATTGTATACATATAAGAATATTTCATGTGAATAAAACAGTTAAATAAATTCCAGAAATTCAAAAGTTCAAAAATCAAATTTCTCCGCCAAAACAATTTAAACATTCGAAATTCAAATTTCTACGCCAAAATAGCTTGCGGGACCCAATGTGACTCAGCACTGCGTGTACGATAAGATTTGGCTAGATTCATTTGCGAACCTGGACTATTTTCTTAACTGGGTTCAATGCTGATTCAGTGCTGCATGTACGATAAGGTCTTGAGCACCTATAAATAAGACCCTAGACCTAACCCTAAACATCATAATTCGACGGCTATGCTGGAGCTCTTCCATGGCTTCCTCTTTCTCTCTTCTCAAATTTATTCTGAAATTAAAATGTTAGCCTAGGAGGATTATGAATTCAGACCTAGAAGAGGGAATCAACGTTAATAAAAAGATTATTGAATCATGAAAGCAAGGTAAACCTCTAAGAACCAATCTATTTAAATTATTTCTCTTTCCCTTCTCTTTTCATGAAATAATAAATCCATGGTCGATAGGTCGTGAATCAAATTAATAGGAAAAGGGAAACCATGGATGATATAACGGATCAGATCCAAAATTTGGGGAAAGCTTAAAGTTGAGTGGGTTTAAGCTATAGCCTTTAGATAATGTTATGACTATCATTTAGCATTCCCCTTTTTAATAAATTTTGGGATGGCCAGTTTAATTATAAATTGCTGTTGTAACGAATTGAAATGTTGATATGAATATGTCAGGAAATTTCTATGTTGAATTGGCTAAGTTATTGAAAGTTTACATGTTGGAGAAAATAAACTTGTTAGGATATGAATAGCCAATTCAGTGATTGTAATTACATGCTTTACTTGGGACATATTATTGATTGAACGACATGTTAAAATAATAACCCGATTGAATGTTAACATGTCCTAGTAGAATTAAACATATGTTGAAAATGACATGCGACAAAATATAGGCAAAAATTGGACGACATGTAAATTAGATTACTGTAAACTATATTATAGTAAAAACGATAATATGTCTAAAATTTTCATGTAATGAACATAACGTATATTATGTTTTGAGATTTTAAGTTGGAAGCGCAATTTGATATGAACATAAGTGATTGAATGAAAATGAATATGCCTAGGATTACAATTAGAAATTGTAAATACACTTATGGCACGAGGTTAGGTTGCATTAATGGCGGATGTCTGCCCGGACCCGACCGGCATATCCAGCAGCCACTAATGTTGAACCTAATGTGAGAGGCCAATGTGCAAGAATTAATAACATGTGCTAAGACACGAGGTTGAGTCAACTTGTGGTAGAAGTTTGCCCGTACCCGCTCGGCAAATCCAGCGTCCACATGTGTAGGCTTAATGTGAGAGGTCTAGTGCTTATATATATATATATATATATATATATATATGTGTGTGTGTGTGTGTGTGTGTGTGTGTGTATAACAAGATATGAATTAATGGCAAGGATGGTAATTAAATGTCTAACTCAGAAATTAAGAAAGGAAGGGATGTAATGAACTGATTTAGTGTGATAAGAGGGAAAAGTGATGTATTTCCCTAAATGACTTATTTCTAAAAACTTTGTTGGAAATAAGCCACAATAAATATAGAAAAGTAAAGAAATTACTTGCAACCACGGATTTAGATGGGAAAACGTTATGAAAATAAATCATTGATTCCTTCTATCAAACTGATAAGGTGCATGAAGTGTTTTCCTTAATATAATAAGGAACATATATTAAAGGGAATCAAGAATAATGGTTTACAACAGTAAATGGTTTTAAAAGGGAATGATAATAACCTATTATAAATAAATAACATTAATGAAAATGTCGTATCATAGGTTGACTTGTCCTATGGACAAGTGAATATTATAACTTAGGTTATAATAAACTAGTAAGTGAATGGGATAACTGGTGAATTAAGTTAAGTGACACTTAATTGTAAATAGAGTAATCAGAAAAGGGGAAAACCTAAAACCAGTTAAGAAAAGGGGGAAAATATATTGTACTTAATTTTAAATTAAGTAGTCTGGGAGTCTGAAACCCGTTGGTAAGAATAACATGTTTAGACTTGTCCTAGGGACAAGGGGAAATTATAACATAGGTTATAATAAATGGGTAGAGAAACTTATTAATGGGCCTTAGTTAATAGAACTAAGTTAATTAGTAAACAAGGGTAAGTCGTATTGACAACGTAAAGTGGAATTATGATTAAATGAGAGAGGATGAGGAAATCTTATGAAATGAAATAAGTTATATATAATCATAAATGGTAAGTGACATGTTAATTGGAAGCATGTGAATTAGATATACTTAATTACATATTAAGTAAAACATGTTATAGAAATCAAACAAGAATATAAAAGGAGTTGTGGATCACAGAACTTGGGCCACAATCTAGAGAATAACATGTTGTAAGCTTATTAATAAACTTAAATGAATTAAGTTGTATGACTGAAATTAATAAGCAAGAGAAACTTGGTAATTTGAATAAGAATTCAATATGAATTGGAATAACCAAGTCAACTGGAAACCTGGTGAGGTGAGATAAGCGCGTAAAAGAATGTTTAGACATAGGGTCTAACAACATGATAAAGTAAGGCGCTTAGACCAGTCCGTACGGTTGAGGGTGAACAACCCAACAGGGAAGATCATCGAGGTGTTATAATGCACGAGGGGAGCGCACATTCATCTGATTGTTTGATGGCTCCGAAGGACTGGAAGGGGAAGCACGCGGCTTCCGGGGATGTAGGGTACTCTTGGTATTCCTCTGTGAGTGGCAGATGATCCTCCTGTACTCACAGAGGTTAGGTCTGCATAGGTGAACCAACGAGTATGCCTTGATTGCAATAATAAGGGGCAATCAAAAGACTAAGATGGACCAGCGTGATTCATCGAGACCAGTTAGTGCCCAGTGATAGCAACTCGTCGTCTACCTACCATCTTCAGTTAGTACGTAAAGCAGAAAGGAGGAGAATTCCAAAAGACCATATACTTTGCTATCTAGTTTTGGGTGAGGTTGGCCAATAGGTTTGAAGGGCATAAGGGGCCGGGGTTAAGTTCTCATTCTTGATATTCTTGGGTGCCTTTCATTAGTTGAGGGAGGTGTCTAATGGGATCATAGCCACTGTAAAAGCAGACCTTAGCATCTGCAATCGGCAGATATCTGAAAGCTCCCGACCGAGTTCCGTGTTTCTTGATTAGCCCTGCCACAGGACTTGGGCGCACATATAGGGAACTTGTGCAATAGACATCGAGAATGATTGACGATACGTACGTGGGAAAGTCTAGGTACACTCATGTCGCTCTGGTGGTGTATCATAAGACTAGAGGGCATTATTCGAGGATGGAACCTAATTTGATCGAATGGTTCAAATATGGCAGTCCAAACGCTTACATAATATAGAAGTAGTGGTTCTTTGCAGACGTAGCGTTGACATATATACAGAAATCCGTACGACATTCGGGCGTAGGATTAGGGACTGCTATATTCCTGCGATGATACGGTGGAGACCGTGCGAGTGGGGTATCATGGGGTGTATCTCAATATTGAGAGATAGCTACATATACTGTATTAGGTTAATTCACTGGGAAGTAAATGGGTACGACGTGTGTGTAAGCCTTGAGTGCTGTTAGCCCAAGTAACCTAATAAATAAGAAAATATGATTGAACGGTATATGAAAGATTATCCAAAGTGTATAGTTTAAATCCAATCACCAGAATTTGTGTTCAGACCCCCTCCTCATAACACACTCGCAGGTTAGATTGTGGCAGAGACATGATAGCTTTGGATACTGGTTAGGCAGTATTAATAATACGGTAAGGCTATGTTTTGATTATACTATATTTTATCCTTTCCGCTGTGAGATATTTTACTGAGCTCTGACATGTTTTATGTCTCTGTCTTTTCTGCAGGATACGAGAGCAAACCAATCCGAGTTTCGATAGATCGGAATTTTAAAAAAAAATCGGTCTGTCGAAATTGGGGTTGTCACATCTGGTATCAAAGCTTAGGTTTAGAATTCCAATATAAATAGTGAGTGAATGTATTTGTATTTTTAAAAATATAAATATATTATATATATACCTAGATCCGTAGAGTAACCCACTAAATAAATAGAGTATAGTATGGTATGAAATGGGATGTTTGTTTTGTACACTAAAGGAATGAATAAGGAAATTTGAGACCCTTAGGAAGTTTGGTTGGGAAGTGTACAATATACTTTGTACGGAAGGAAAATAAATCCCATATGATTAGTATTTTGGAAAAAGTTGAATAGAGAAAGATGGATTAGGAGTATATATATAGTTGAGAGAATTGACCTTGGAGAGTGTCTAGGAGAGCCTAGAAAAATTGGAAACCCGCTTTGAGTCTAACCCTAGTATTAACTTTTAAGAACTTGAGATTATAAAAGATTGAAAAAAAATGGTTTATTGTGTTTTCAAATTTTAATCTTAAAAGTTATAGTTTTAAAATATGTAAAGAAGTACATATTGAGTTTTAAAGTAAAATTTTCTCAGTAAAAGGTGCATATCATAGAGCATGTATAGCTCGCTAGTTTTTCTAGTTATATTTCATACAAGAATTTTTAATCAAGAAAGTTATGAAGTCTCTATTATTTTGACAATTATTTTTGATAAATTGTTTAAAAGAGAATCTTGTTGGGTGGACAAAATAAGTTGTAGAAAATGAGAATAGAGTGGGTGTTGGCACCTTGTAGTAGGAGACTGAACTGACCTTATAGGTAAGAACAAGTCATAAACCCAATTAAGAAAAATAGTTGTCCATATCTAATCCTGTTTTGCGATTTGAATTTTTTTTGCAAGATAAGAAGAAAAAGAAAAGCTACAACAAAGAACATTTTCTTATGTGGGATGTGCTTGGATAGGAAAATAGGAAATCTCTATACATTGTTTCGTAAAATCCAAGTACGGTTGGAAAAAGATATATAAAAGAAAAACGGAAGGTGTGAAATTTTACATTTTCCACCTTTTTGTAACATAAGAAATCGAATTTAGAAAATTAGATTTTTCTGAATACGAAAAATAAAGTTGGTTGGTAGGATTATGGATGCAACAATTGGATGAACTATGCTCTTACTCAGTAAGAGTGTATGAAAATTTGGATGAAAAAGCATTTTGATTTTCAAAATATTGCATTCATGTAGAACTGCCAGTATATCTAAGATGTGAGCATCATATTTTAAAAAGGATTTTTGAGAAATTTGCATACACATAGGAGGTACCGCTTAGGCATACATGCATTATTATTTTGTATTTCACTTTGCACAAGTGCACAATGTTTGCTAAAATTGGATGCACACATAATGGATGTATATTATGCGAGGGGTTAATTGATTTTACCCTTATTAAATTTCAGGGACGAAATTTCCTAAGGGTGGGAGAATGTAACACCCCGTATTTTTAAGATAATAAAATAAGAATAACTTAATTAAATAATGAGAATTAAGTAAAACGGACTGCGCCATTGCGTCCTTCTCGGGATTCTGGTCAAGATAAACACCTGGTTTGCGTAAAACGGACATCATATGAAGACGTTATTAAGCCTAGAAGTTTGTATACGCACAAGATATATATATATATATATATATATATATATATATATATATATATATATGCAAACAAATTAAAATGTAAAATAAAGAATAAAATAAGGATTGCATGTAATAAATACATGCATGAAAAAAATGTAATGCATGCATTGAAAGAGAAAGGATTGGTTGCATGCAATGTAAATATGTTGCATGCACCGATTTACAAACATAATGCATTAACATTAAAAGAAAAAGATTCATGCAATGGTTTAATTTAAGTATTGTAACTAACATGAAAAATAGAAGTAAGGAGAGAACAATAATTATCATTGTTCTAAGACTTATTAACAAAAGACTTCATAGCTCAATTGGTTAAGGCATTGGATTTGTAACATAGAGGTCGGGGGTTTGAACCCCGGCGGTGGCATAATTTTTATCTTTGTTTTAGAGAGGGCCAACTGAACATGCAAATATATGTACGTATACAAATTCAAAATTTGAAAGGATAAGAACGTACATATAAGGAAACAAAGAAAATATATGTATATATATGAGAATATATATATATGCATAAATATATGTTTACAAAAGATAAAATTCAAGATAAGGCTACAGTCAATGAAATATGGCAAGAATCAAATAACGGTGCAACATCGTTTGAATTTTGAAAATATGCGTATATATATACGCGTAAAATGGTCGGTAGAGGAATTGTATACACATAAGAATATTTCATGTGAATAAAACAGTTAAATAAATTCCAGAAATTCAAAAATCAAATTTCTGCGCCAAAACAATTCAAACATTCGAAATTAAAATTTCTGCGCCAAAACAGCTTGCGGGACCCAATGCTGACTCAGCACTGCGTGTACGATAAGATTTTGCTAGATTCATTTGCGAACCTGTACTATTTTCTTAACTGGGTTCAATGCTTACTCAGCGCTGCGTGTACGATAAGGTCTTGAGCATCTATAAATAAGACCCTAGATCTAACCCTAAACATCATAATTCGGCGGCTGCGCTGGATCTCTGCCATGGCTCCCTCTATCTCTCTCTCTTCTCAAATATATTCCAAAATTAAAATGTTAGCCTAGGAGGATTATGAATTCAGATCCGGAAGAGGGAATCAACATTAATAAAAAGATTATTGAATCATGAAAGTAAGGTAAACCTCTAAGAACCAATCTATTTAAATTATTTCTCTTTCCTTTCTCTTTTCATGAAATAATAAATCCATGGTCGTTAGGTCGTGAATCAAATTAAAGGGAAAAGGAAAACCATGGATGATAAAACAGATCAGATCCAACATTTGGGGAAAGCTTAAAGGTGAATGAGTTTAAACTATAGACTCTAGATAATGTTATGACTATCGTTTAGCATTCCCCTTTTTAATAAATTTTGAGATGGCCAGTTTAATAATAAACTGTTGTTGTAACGAATTGAAATGTTGATATGAATATGTCAGGAAATTTCTATGTTGAATTGGCTAAGTTATTGAATGTTTACATGTTGGAGAAAATAAACATGTTATGATATGAATAGCCAATTCAGTGATTGTAATTACATGCTTTACTTGGGACATATTATTGATTGAACGACATGTTAAAATAATTACCCAATTGAATGTTTACATGTCCTAGTAGAATTAAACATATGTTGAAAATGACATACGACAAAGTATAGGCAAAAATTGGACGACATGTAAATTAGATTACTGTAAACTATATTACAGTAAAAAAGATAATATGTCTAAAATTTTCATGTAATGAACATAACATATATTATGTTTTGAGATTTTAATTTGGAAGCGCAATTTGATATGAACATAAGTGATTGAATGAAAATGAATATGCCTAGGATTACAATTAGAAATTGTAAATACACTTATGGCACGAGGTTAGGTTGCATTAGTGGCGGAAGTCTGCCCGGACCCGACCGGCATATCCAGCAGCCATTAATGTTGAACCTAATGTGAGAGGCCTAAGTGCAAGAATTAACAACATGTGCTAAGACACGAGGTTAAGTCAGCTTGTGGTAGAAGTCTGCCCGGACTTGCCCGGGAAATCCAGTGTCCACAAGTGTAGGCTTAATGTGAGAGGTCTAGTGCTTATATATATATATGTATGTATGTATGTATGTATGTATGTATATAACAAGATATGAAAAAATGGCAAGGATGGTAATTAAATGTCTAACTCAGAAAATAAGAAAGGAAGGGATGTAATGAACTGAGTTAGTGTGATAAGAGAGAAAAGTGATGTATTTCCCTAAATGACTTATTTTTGAAAACGTTGTTGCAAGTAAACCACGATAAATATAGTAAAGTAAAGAAATTACTTGCAACCACAAATTTAGATGGGAAAACTTTATGAAAATAAATCATTGATTCCTTCTATCAAACTGATAAGGTGCATGAAGTGTTTTCCTTAATATAATATGGAACATATATTACAGAGAATGAAGAATAATGGTTTACAACAGTAAATGGTTTAAAAGGGGAATGATAATAACCTACTATAAATAAATAACATTAATGAAAATGATGTATAATATGTAGACTTGTCCTAGGGACAAGTGAATATTATAACTTAGGTTATAATAAACTAGTAAGGGAGTAGGATAACTGGTGAATTAAGTTAAGTGACACTTAATTGTAAATTAAGTAATCAGAAAAGGGGAAATCCTAAAACCAGTTAAGAAAAGAGAGGAAAATATATTGTACTTAATTATAAATTAAGTAGTCTGGGAGTCTGAAACCCGTTGGTAAGAATAACATATTTAGACTTGTCCTAGGGACAAGGGGAAATTATAATATAGGTTATAATAAATGGGTAGAGAATCTTATTAGTGGGCCTTAGTTAATAGAACTAAGTTAATAAGTAAACAATGATAAGTCGTATTGACGACGTAAAGTGGAATTATGATTAAATGAGAGAGGATGAGGAAAACTTAAGAAATGAAATAAGTTATATATAATCATAAATGGTAAGTGACATGTTAATTGGAAGCATGTGAATTAGATATACTTAATTACATATTAAGTAAAACATGTTATTGAAATCAAACAAGAATATAAAAGGGATTGTGGATCACAGACCTTGGGCCACAATCTAGAGAATAACATGTTGTAAGCTTATTAATAAACTTAAATGAATTAAGTTGTATGACTGAAATTAATAAGCAAGAGAAACTTGGTAATTTGAATAAGAATTCAATATGAATTGAATAACCAACTCAACTGGAAACCTGGTGAGGTGAGACAAGCGCGTAAAAGAATGTTAAGACATAGGGTCTAACAACATGCTAAAGTAATGCGCTTAGACCAGTCCGTAAGGTTGAGGATGAATAACCCAACAGGGAAGATCATCGAGGTGTTATAAGGCATGAGGGGATCGCACATTCATCTGATTGTTTGATGGATCCAAAGGACTGGAAGGGGAAGCACGCGGCTTCCGGGGACGTAGGGTACTCTTGGTATTCCTCTGTGAGTGGCAGATGATCCGCCTGTACTCACAGAGGTTAGGTCTGCGTAGGTGAACCAATGAGTATGCCTTGATTGCAATAATAAGGGGCAATCAAAAGACTAAGATGGACCAGCGTGATTCGGTGAGACCAGTTAGTGCCCAGTGATAGCAACTCGTCGTCTACCTACCATCTTCAGTCAGTACGTAAAGCGGAAAGGCGGAGAACTCCAAAAGACCATATACTTTGCTATCTAATTATGGGTGAGGTTGGCCAATAGGTTTGAAGGGCATAGGGGGCTGGGGTTAAGTTCTCATTCTTGATATTCTTAGGTCCCTTTCATTCGTTAAGGGAGGGGTCTAGTGGGACCATAGCCACTGTAAAAGTAGACTTTAGCATCTGCAATCGGCAGATATCTAAAAGCTCCCGACCGAGTTCCGTGTTTCTTGATTAGCCCTGCCACGGGACTCGGGCGCACATATAGAGAACATGTGCAATTGACATCGAGAACGATTGACGATACGTACATGGGAAAGTCTAGGTACACTCATGTCGCTCTGGGTGGTGTATCATAAGACTAGAGGGCATTATTCGAGGATGGAACCTAATTCGATCGAATGGTTCAAAGATGGCAGTCTGAACGCTTACATAATATAGAAGTAGTGGTTCTTTGCAGATGTAGTGTTGACATATATACAGAAATCCGTATGACATTCGGGCGTAGGATTAGGGACTGCTATATTCCTGCGATGATACGGTGGAGACCGTGCGAGTAGGGTACCATGGGGTGTATCTCAATATTGAGAGATAGCTACATATATTGTATTAGGTTAATTCACTGGGAAGTAAATGGGTACGACGTGTGTGTAAGCCTTGAGTGTTGTTAACCCAATTAACCTAAGAAATAAGAAAATATGATTGAACGGTATACGTAAGATTATCCAAAGTTTATATTTTAAATCCAGTCACCAGAACTTGTGTTCTGACCCCCTCCTCATAACACACTCGCAGGTTAGATTGTGGCAGAGACATGATAGCTTTGGATACTGGTTAGGCAGTATTAATAATACGGTAAGGCTATGTTTTGATTATACTATATTTTATCCATTCCACTGTAGGATATTTTTTAGAGCTCTAACATGTTTTATGTCTCTATCTTTTCTACAGGATACCAGAGCAAACCAATCCGAGTTTCGATAGATTGCAATTTTGAAAAAAATTCGGTCTGTCGAAATTGGGGATGTCACAGGGGTGCTCCAGTTGTTTTTGCTACAAAGGCGGATGGTTCACTTAGATTATGTGTGGACTATATGGAGCTAAATAAACTCACAAAGAAAAATAGACACCCATTACCGAGGATAGATGATTTGTTCGATCAGTTGGTTGGCGCTTCGGTTTTCTCGCAGCAGGACTTAGCTACAGGATTTCATCAGCTGAGGGTAGCTGAGGAGAGTATAGATAAGACTGCTTTTAGGACTCCCGACGGTTTCTTCGAGTGGCTCATCATGCCTTTTGGTTTCACGAATGCACCCGCATATTTCGTAGACTTGATGAGTATGGTGTTTAGGGAGTTTCTAAACAAGTTCGTAGTAGTCTTTGTGGATGACATTTTGATATTCTCTAGAAGCGAGGAAGAACATGCCCTACATCTTAGGGAAGTCTTAGAGACTCTTCGAGCACATCAACTCAAGGCTAAGTTCTCCAAATACCATTTTTGGAGGAAGGAAGTGAGGTTCTTAGGACACGTGGTCTCTAAGGAGGGGATAGCAGTGGATCCCGCGAAGGTGGTGGCAATCCAAGATTAGAAGGTTCCTAGAAACGCAACGGAAGTAAGAAGTTTCCTAGGGTTGGCGGGCTATTATAGGAAGTTCATTAAAGACTTTGCATTTCACGAGACGAGATCTTGAGAAAGACAATTCTTGAAGACGGCACAGGGCCGACAAAAGTCATATGCTGATAAGAGAAGGACCGATCTTGAGTTCGGTGTTGGGGACATGGTTTTTATTATCATCGTTGAGGAATGTAGTTCGTTTTGGATCTGTAGGGAAGTTGGCACTGAGGATCGTAGGGCCATTCCCCATTACATAGAGGATTGGATAAATGGCGTACAGAGTGAAGTTGCTGGAGAAGCTTAGTGGTGTTCATGACGTACTTCACGTGTCGCATTTGCGGAAGTGTTTACATGATACCACGGAAGTAGTGGAGCCGAGCATGCTTAGGGAAGTGGAAGTGGAGCGAGATACCACGATTAGACGAGCTCCTACATGCATCATTGGATCGGAGGTCAAGAAGTTACGCAACCGAGAGGTCAAGTTGGTTTAAGTCCAATGGGGAGATGATCAAGGAGACGCGACTTGGGAAACAGAAGACAAGATACGTGCGTTATACCCTTTCCTTTTTGAGGGTATGATCTTAACTTCCCCTTTTTCTACCGCTTTGTTTCTACTTGTTCTATCGTTTAGTATATCCTCTCGATTACATCTTCCATCTTTAGGTAGGAAAATCCAATGGTTGTAAACATGTGTTTGAGACATGTTATGTTTGGTGGATGCAAGTGTTTGCTAGTGGTTGCTCATGGATGCATTTACACACACATTGTCTCAATCACTTTCATATTGCATATGAATGAGTGTGCATATTTAAATTAATGGATGTATATTGAATGCGTTATCATATGGATGTTGCATTTGAATGAATGGTTGTGCACTCATATAAAAATGATATGTATCATTAGGATTCCTTTGCATACATGTTGGACTCATGGCACTGACATAATTTGCATTGAGGAGGTCAACTGAATCAGTAGACTGCCTGATCTTTGCATTAGATAAGGAACATATACACAGACCTTTGCATATGTTCATATAGAATTAGAAATCTTTTAAGGACAATGGATGCTTATGGATGATGGATGGATAAATGGATGATGGATGGTAGGATATATTCTTCTTAACTTGAAGATTTCGGGGACGTCCTTTGAGTAGGGGAGAATGTAACACCTCGCATTTTTAACGAAATTAAAAATGTGGAAATATGTATATATATTATATACATAGATATATTAAAGAGAAAAAATAAACATTGCAACAAAATATGAAAAAGAGGAATGAGAAAAGAATAATGGTTAGCATTGTTCTAAGGTTTGTAAACAAAAGACTTAGTGGTTCATTTGTGTAATAACCCGGAAATCTAAGCCAATTTAAAATTTTTATTTTGGCAATTTTGATGAATTTTGAATATTTAAAATGATTATTTTAAATAATAGCGACGAGAAATTTATTTTGAATAGAATTAGAACGTATATATTTATTTGAATCGTCGTTAGAATATAAATATTTTATTTTAATTATAAAAGGAATTGAAAATGGCGCGGTAGTTTGAAAATTCGATTTCAAAGTTCAAATGAATGTACAGGATTCAAAATAAACCGGATTTTAGCGAAACCAAAAATATTAGAATCCATTTGAGAATATCTTTCCAACGAATCCGAAAAATTGAAATTTCATAGCGGGAATAAAAAGATATGCCCAGTTGAAAATTCAAAATAGTCGCTATGGAATTCTGGCCCTTAAAAATGGAAATTTTGCAAACGACCTCGGTTTTCGACGAAACCACTTTCGTTCGATCCGTGATGTCAAGTTATTTCTAGGTTTCAAAATTCGTAATTTTTCGAATCAATATGTGAGCGTGGCAAAGGAAAGCGCGTTTGACTAGTTTCAGTTAATTTTAATCGACTGGAAAATGGCCATTTTTCAAACGGTCTCAGAATTCGATGAAATTAGTTTTTTTAGAACCGTATCGTCAATACGAGGTTAGAAAATATTTTTCGGGAATTTTTAGAGTCCGTATGTGGCCCCAGTAAATTGAAATGTACGTTCAAATTGACTATATACTGATTTATATTTTAAATTTAGCGAAAACTGATAGTAACAATCGAATTGGCTTGCGAAACATATCCCATTGTGTTCGGAATGGGGTTAATTAGCTAGGGGCGATAGTCATTGGGTCTTGTTTGGAGTTCGAAACGAAAGTCAACTTTTTGGTAATTAAAAAGGAAATAAAATAAATAATTAAAATTATATATTATCCCACCCCGTTTCCTTTTTACTCAGTCAAACCCCCTCGTTCCTTTTTCAAAATTGATTAGGGGAAAACCCCGTTCCCTAACCCCGTCGACCACCCCCTACTCCCGCCTCCGGCAACCGTGGTTGCGCCGCCCCCTCCCCAACACGACACCACCTCACTCCGACCCCCCTCCCCTTTCCTCTGACCTCCCCCTCCTTCGAAACCCTCCCCAAACCCAAAGTCGAACCCGCTTCCACCCAAGTGCGCCGCCACTGCTGCAGGCTTCACCACCGCCTGCGCCATCACCCTGACCCATAGTAGCTCCACAGCCCCTCCACGGCGACGCCAAGCCCTCCTCCGATCGATTCACAGTAAGTTTTTTTTCCTAATTTTCTTTATTATATAAAACCTGATTTCCTCTATTATATAAAGTTATGAACTGAAATGTATGAAGTTATGATTTTATTATATAAAAATCTGGTTTTTAATTAGATAAAGTTTATGTTTTTAATTAGGAAAAAATTATGTTTTTACCTAGGAAAGTATAGATTTTTATATATGGAAAGTTGAGCTTTTTAGAAAATAAATATACGCATTGTTTTGAAAATAAAAATAGAATTTTTATGTATATACAAGCAATGTAAAAATAGAATTTTTATATAATAAGAAATATAAAAATATGATTTTTATATATGTAGCGAAATAAAAATTTGATTTTTATTATATATATGTTGAAATAAAAATGTGATTTTTATTTATTGAAATGAAGAAATAAAAATATAATTTTTATTATGAACAGCGTGGTAAGGACTGCATTGGAATTTCAAACAAATTCAAGCCATTCAGAAATTCAGAAATTCAGAATTGAAACGGCGGAGTGGAACCCTCGGTGAGAACTCCTCGCTTTTATTTTATTTTCTAGTTGAAATATATATTAGGATGCAGACGGTGCTTAGCAGCACCGGACACCCGTCGTCCACAGACCATGGACGACTTGTTTGTTTGATTGATGTGTTGTGAAATTTTATTGTGTGATGTGGAATGAATAAATATTTTGACTGATATTGATTGGCACGATAAATTTTACACATCGCCCAACTGCACAAATAAAACCTGTGTTTGATTGATTGAAACCCCACACGGGTATTGGGATGATATTGGACATACACTAATCCCAATAATTAGTTGTATGTTGATCGATTGATTGACAGGCTGTTATAAGCGTTAAATATTTATATTTGATGCTTATATAGTGTAGAAGGCACTCTGGATGATGGATTGCTGTTTTCATTGTTGTTATACACATTTGTTGTGTGAAAATCCATATAATCACATTATATGGTAATTGACTGTGTCTGATTCCAGTTCAGAAAGAATGAATATTTTAAAATAACGATTATTTTAAAACGACGAATATTTGTAAATAATATTCAGAAAAGAATCAGAATATGATTTTGATGTCCGATTTGGGATGGACACGAATATATTTAAATATATATAAAGCCGTGTTGATTAGATTGACGCCATTTTGACATGAACGATATTTATATCGATTTATTCATTTTTATAATGAATATCGAAAAGGAAGTGATTTCAAAATATAACGTTTTGGAAATATTATCATTTATATATCGACGATATGAAACATTCAATTTTGATTTGAAATTGAATATGAAGTTGAAATCGCTTTGAAAACGAATTTAAAACGATTCATAAAATACATTTTAAAAGGAAATCGACAGAATATATTATATATATATATATATATATATATATATAATGGCCTGAATAGAACGCGCCGCGCAGCGGTAATTCGCGAATTTCGACCATTGCCTTCGAATGGATATTACGGGAGATCCGACCGTCGGATTCTCCTAAAACCGGAACCGTTGGGTTCGTATCGTAAAGAGCTTTCTAACGAATACAAGAAATTAGAAATCTAACGGTTGGATTTGGAATTATGTCCAAATCAAATTTAGAAAAGGTCATTGTAAGTGCAGTTCGATGGCCGTTGATGGAAATCGACTGTACGGGCCTTGATAAAATTATTAAAAATATCAATAATTAGTGTAAAATCATAAGAAATGATTTGGAAAGAATTAGGATGAAAAAATCCATATTTGAAAAGATAAAAATAGATTTTTATCGAAATGAACTAGTTTTGAACTAGAATTATAATCCCATTTATTTTTAAAATAAATAAAGTGGATTTGAAATGGTTTTAAAAATAACCAGAATTTCCAATATTTAAATTGGAAATGGATTTGAATCGAAATTGTCTTTCGAATATTTCGATGTTGGATTTAGTGATTATACAGATATTGTTATGGAAATTTGAAAGATATATTTTTATCGTCATTTCCAATACGATATTTGTAGGTCGTAGAATTTGATATTGAATATAAGCCGATATATTTTCTATCAGAGCCTTGTATTTAATATCAAATGGAATTTGGGTTTGTCGTGAATGGTGTCTTCATTAACACTGTTCTTGGAACAACCCGGAAAATACGAGCCAATTTAAAATTTTAAATTGGTTATATTCAAAGAATTTAAACAATTGAAATAGGATATTTCAACGAAATAATGAATTGGAAATAGTAAGGCAGTTTCAAAATTTGAATTTGAACTTTGTCTGACTGTACCAGGTGCAAAATATGACGGATTTTAGTGAAACCAAAAATATTTAAATCTGTTAGTGAATATCTTTCTAACGAATCTGAAAAATCAAAGTTTCATAGCGGGAATCAAAAGTTATGGCCAAATGAATTTTCAGAAAGGTCGCTATATAGAATATATAGCCATTGAAAATAGATATTTTGCAGACGACCTCGGAATTCGACGAAACCACTTTTGTTGGGTCCGGGATGTCAAACTATTGCTAGGTTTCAAATTTCATAATTTTTGAAGCTAGTATGTGAGCGTGACAAAAGAAAATGTGTTTGGTCAATTTCTGTTAAATTGGATCGACCAGAAAATGGTCATTTTTCAAACGATCTCAGAATTCGACGAAACTAGTTTTGTTGGGACCGTAGCGTCAAAACATAGCTAGATTTACTTTTCTGGAATTTTTCGAATCAGTTTGTGGCCCTGGCGAATTGAAATGTACGTTCAAAGTTAAAAATTAAATGTTTTATACTTTAATTTGAAAAATAACTGACTGTAACAGTCGAATTGGCCAACGAAACATATCCCATTGTGTCCGGGATGGGGGTAATTAGCTAGGGACGACAGTCGTTGGGTTTGAATTGGAGTCTGTGTGGAGAAACACTATTTAAAAATTTATTAAAACTATGGACCAATCAGAATTTTCCTTTCATTATTTTTAAAAATAAAAAAAAATATCAGAAAACCCTCGTTTTCTCTCCCGATCGATGATCGACGTCGTTCAATCCTTCACCGCCAAATCGCCACAGGCGATTTTAGCCTGCGCCACCCCCTACCTCGATGCGCCTCCCTCCCCTCTTCCAATCGGACCCTACCCCGACCCCTATCGCCTCCTCCATTGCCAGTAACGTCGACCCAAAGTTGAACGCTTCCCAGCGCCGCCACGTGCGCCACCGACCACCGAACCACCTCAAACCACCCTGCGCCGACTCCCCTCTCCTCCCTCTTCCACGTCATCACCTCTGATCATCCTATCGTGCCTCGGTTTTCACGAAAACTACAACCCTAGTTTTGAACCATCGATAAAGGTGAGTTCTTTTTTATGTTTGAACTTTGAAAAATCATATCTTTTTAGTGTGTTGACGAAATTCGATGAAACAGGAAACATTGTGACCGCAAGGAGGCTCTCTACCACATAGAAGAGACTGCGGGTTTTTCTAAGCCATCTAAGATTTTTAACACTTCGAAAACCACAGTGAGAAATCTAAATAAAATGAAATTGAATGGAAAATGTCATGTATAAATTATATAAACGAAATATAATTTATATGCGTGTTGTATACCACATATACATGCGTAGTATAAGTTGTATGAGCGAAGTATGAATTATACATGCATTGTTTAAATGATATGTGTGTTGAAATGCAAGTGAAATAGGGAAAATATACATATACATATATATATATATATATATATATATATATATATATATATATATATATATATATATATATACTCCCCTCGTCTGCAAACCATGGGCGATATTTATTGTTGTGAATTGGTGTGAAAAATCGGGTGAAAAGTTCAAATGGTTGAATAATTGTTTGTGGTTGATATTGTTTGGTTGTGGTTGAAAAATACCCATTGGTGATTGAAACAAATTGGAAATAATTGTGGAAATGAAATAATACATGCCGCCTGCATGCGAACTAGATGCATGAATCTCCATTGTCAAAAACCGCGAGGTTTTAAGGTAGAGCGAGGAGCCGTACTAGGGACGGTGTCGGTTTTAACTACCCTGCCGTTATGCTGCCGAAATTTTGAATAATATCTATGTGTTAGAATTATTTTCATATGTTGAAATTATCTTCATGTGTTGAAACTAAAATCATGTGTTAAGAAGTGATGTGTGGAAATTAAATTCATGTGTGAATGAATAAAGTGTTTAAACATTAAAATCACATTTTTATAATATATATGAAGTATGTAAAATATTCGCCTTATATATAAATAGTTTCAACAATAAAAATTTCACCTTTCTTATATGAACAAACTATATGAACTATCCATGTGTGAAAATGCTCATGTATTGAGAAGTGTGTGTGTTGGAAAAATTCATGTGTTGAATAAAAGGTTGAACAATAAAAAAAATTACATTTTTATTGAAAGTATGAAGTGTTAAAAACATTCATGTGTGGAATAAATATTTTAGATGATGAAAATATCATTTTTATCATATATGTGATTTGCTAAAAATAAACTAGTGTTGAAATAAATATTTGTGAAGTGAATATTATTTTTAACATGTAAAGGAACTAAATAAAATAGTCATGTGTTGAAATATATTTTAGTTCGGCTCTAATACCATTTTTATTGAAATGTGAAGTGTTAAAAATAACCACTGGTTCAAATAAATATGCATGAGTTGAAATATTCATTAATTAGCTAATGATGTGATTTTTGCTTATGTATGCAACATTAGAGTGAATGGTGACTTTATACCAAAGTGAACCGAAAATTAAATTGAATTGAAAATGATAAGTGATGAAAATTGCATATATGTACATGCATATTTATTGAACAGGTTATAGCAAAGAGGCTAGAGAAGAGGAATAAAATTATGTGCCCGACAAATAGGTACATGTTTACTGTTTTGTTTGGGTGATGATTTTATGAGCCTATTGGCTAGCCGCTTGGCTTTTTCTTTTTCTTTTTGACATGAGACGCCCGTGTGGCTATTTGGGAATTTTCCCAGCCCCTCCCGTACAAAGGAGGTTATGGCGAAATTTTCCAAAATTTAAAGGCGTTAGTGAAATATTTGAAGTGAAAACGATATTGAAATCGTCGAATAAACTATATTTACATAAATATATAAATATAATTAAATTAAAAAGAATCGTGGCCGTGCAGTTCGTATTTTGAAACCGTGATTTCAAATGACTAGTGTGGGAAATCCGACCGTTGGATTTTTCCGAAACCGCAACCGTTGGGTTTGCTTGGGAAATATCTTTCCAACGGCACCAACTTTGTGAAGATACGACGGTTGGATTGTCTGGAATGTTTAATTCAAATCTAAAGAAAACAGCGCCAGAATCGATTATATTTATATATAAATATAAATATAATTAAATTAAATCGAATAACGACGCTACAGTTCGTATTTCGAAACCGTGATTTCAAACGACTAGTGTGGGAGATCCGACCGTCGGATTTTCCCAAAACTGGACCCGTTGGATTCATTTTGAAATGATCTTTCTAATGATGTGAAATTTGTAAAGATCCAACGGTTAGATTTTCAGATATGTGTAAAACAAATTTAGTGAAAAACAGCGCCAGTGCTTCGGCATGACCTGAAATGTCGTTTAATAGAATATGGCCGTTTTTAAATAAATAAAAATGGCGATATATCATTGAAAAATATTATTGACGACATAGAATGGGAATAAACCGATTTTGCTTGGTTTGCTTGATATGTGATGGTTGAATGGATTTAACATGAAAACTATACTAATGAACTGAAATGTGAATGTTGAATGATTTAACCATGTGATAAATTGATTTGAAAATCTAAATATACGTGGATTATTTGAAAGGGCCGACCTTATTCTCATTTCAAATAATCGATCGACGATGTGAAGTCGAAGAGTTGAAGACGGTTGAAGACCGACGATCTTCACATTGGATGGATGGGCGCTACTGATGCTCGTGATTGGAGTAGCTACCTTGAAGGAGCTGAGGTAGTAGCCGTCCGGACATATTGTTGATTGTGCGGATATGCGAGGAATTGGTGCCTACGGCTTCGTTCAAACCCAGAACGAACTTGTAAACGAACTATGTGTCTGACATTGGATTTTGTTCTGTGCTGAGTGATCTCTGTTAAATATATATCTGTTTGGCGGCGGAGAATTTATTCTCTTGCTTAACGCCCTTCTCTGAGACGTACGAGCTCAGAGGTTATATATAGATAGAAATCAGTCGCATGGAGTGGATTGCCTGTGTGGCACGCCTAAGTGGCATATGATCAAGGCTTTTGTTGCAAAGCAAAGTCTTGTGGTTGATGATCAAAGCATGTTCTGTGTGACGTAGTTTTGTGTATAGCGCGGATTCGCGAGCCTCACACCCCGGTATGAGTCAAAAACGGGAGAAGGACCGCTGGGAGAGCATGACGTTTCTTTCTAGCTAGGGTGGTGTCAGTGACCTACTAGCCCTGACATTATATATACTTTTCACCTGTGTGGTTGTTGGAATGCGAGGCGCCTCGATTATAGGTCTGTAAGGACCGGGAAACGTGTGTTTAGGAATTGCCAATCCTCAAAAGTAAGAGAGGACCGACCCAGCCGATTCCAAGGACCGCTGTGTGCGATCCTGGGACATTTGCTAGAGTGTCTCGAACGGAGAGGAGCTTGTCCCTTGCCTAGACTCATGATGGAATCCAATTCCCAATAGGAAATTGCGGATGTGAATGTATTACTTGTATGGTGACATAGTAGATGGTAGATATGTCGCCTAGGATTGATATTTATGATTGAATTTGCTTTTGAAACATATATGCACTAGTAATAATATCAAACACTTTCGTTTTATACGTATGAAGCATTTTTGGCCATTATAAGGTAAAAACTCTATCCTCCGGCTTGCGTTGCATTGTGTGATGGGAACTGAGTCTTATAATGGCTTCATTTTGATAAAAAGCATTGCGATGATTTAACCGTGAACTTTATTTTATGCACTAGCACTCATTGGAGTAAACCCGTTCCGCGAAAGTGGCGTGATCCTTTGATTTGCCTTATTATTGTTGTTAATAAGTTAAGTAGATTTCTCATACCAGTCCAATGACTGACTCATAGTTTGTTTCACCTTGCAAACTCGGGTGCCCTTATTTTCACACGGACAGCCTAGTTACAGGTATCTGGTGTGCTTTTGGCTATGGCGAGGCATGACTACATTGAAAGACTTTAACTCTTTCCGCCATTATTGTATCTATATTATGATTCCGCCATTGGCGATGTAGACCGATATTTATTTTGTGTACTCTTTATGTATGATTCCGCCTCTGGCGATGGTGACTGATTATGTATTATTATGCACTAAGTAGTATCATGTACTGTGCTCTCTGATGTGGTGATATCTATATGATTCTGCTGTCATACATGTGTAAATTATTCTATTTTATGTTTATGCTAATATCTGCGATCTGCTAATGATGATTAATGTGTTATATTCCAATGATAATCCTTAACACCGTGGTACGGGGTTTTGGGGTCGTCACAGTTCTTAAACCCAGTTGAGAAAAAGATTAAATCTTTTTATTTAGATTTAATGAAATGTACCAATTAAATGATATTTAATTGGAATTGAATTGGAACTGATTATTGGGTTTATCGTGAACAGTGTTTTAAATAACATTTGTTCTTTATCCCGATAATTAATGGAATGTGATTTGGGTTGTCGTGAATGGTATCTTTAATAATATTGTTCTTAGACCCAACGGAGTTAAGAAAATCAGAAACTAATTGGAGATTAGTTAAGTTGAATGGTTTTCTGGGTATTGATCTGATGTTGGTTTCGGCCTTCGGGGTTATTACTTAGGGAATTGTTCACTTGCTAATTTACGGTTAAAGGCTGATGGAAATGAAATGTGTTTTTGGGTTTATCGTGAACCGTGTTTTAAATGACATTGGTTCTTTAACCCTGTTAAAGACAGGATATGATTTCCCAAGTTAAACAATCATTAATATTGATTTTTGGGAAGATTAAAACCAAATGGAGTTTTAATGAATCTTTAATTAGATTGAAAAGTGAATTTGATAATTAAAATTATCAAATTCAAGAAATGATCGAGAATGGAGTACCACCAGTTTTGCTCCAGGCGATAGTTAAATCTTTAATTAGATTTAAACGTGAAATGGTAATTGAATTTACCGATAACACCGTGGTGTTAGATATGAAGTATTACTACTTTTACTTCATGGGATGAATAGGTTGGGATTGGGAAATTAAAACAAATGATTACTTCGGTAAGGTTCGTTAATCCCGACTAGTTTGGATAAACCATAATTTGGTTTGAATTGATATTCAAAGGAAGATTAAAGAATAAATTTAAAGAATTTATTTTTGATAAAATTAATGGGAACCTTTCCCTATAAATGTGAATATTTTAATAAAAGAATATTCTGAATTGGAATGAGGCATATGTTGTGTTTGTGTAACACTTGTTTATTATATACGCGAGTTATTCAGAAAGACCGGGTTTATCCCATTCTGAATAACTGATTGGACGAGGTGTCGAAGATGAAGACGGTGGTCGAAGACCGGAGGTCTTCACTTCATTTGGATAATTACTGATGATCTTGATTGGGCTGTACACCCGAGAGGAGGGAATCAGTTGGTGATCGTCCAGACGTACTTGGAGATCGATGGATATGCGAGGAATAAGGTTCCTCCGGCTTCGTTTAGACCCAGAACGGACTTGTAAGTGGATGTGTGTCTGACATCGGATTTCATTCTTGTGATTGATATCGGTTGCATAGCGTGAATTGCCTGTGTGGCATGCTAGGATGCAAATGATCAAGGCGTCTGTTGAAAAGCAGAGTCTTGTGGTTGATGATAAAAGCACGGCCTTTGTGGCATAGCTTTGTGTAGCGTTAATTCGCGAGCCTCACACCCCGGTGTGAACCAAAAACGGGAGAGGACCTCAGGGAGGACATGCGTTTTCTTCTAGCTAGGAGTGGTGTCCAGTGTTTTACACGGCCTGACATTTTACTTATGTGGATGATGGATTGCGAGGCGCCTCGGTTAGATTGGACGATCCGGGTCCGATGGAGTCATTTGGCTCATTTATGCCCCCATAGGGCGGGGAAACGCAGTGTTCAGGCATTTTAATCCACATCGGTGGACCGGCCCTGACGATCCAAGGGCTCACCTGTGTCTGGGTCCTAAGACATGGGTTAGATTGTCTCGAAGCAGAGAGGACGATCCCTTGCCTCGGTTCACAGATGGAAATACAACTTCCAATACGTGACTTTGCGGTTTTGATTGTAAACCTATATATATGGCCACATGATATATGGTACCCATGCCGTCTATGATTTATACTTATGATTGAAATTGTTTTGACACTATACACTTATAGTAATAATAAAAGATGAAATTTAGCGTATCAAGCATTCTTTGGCTATTATAAGGTAAAACCCTATCCTCCGGCTTGTGTTGCATTGTGTGATGGGACCTGGGTCTTATAATAGCTTCATTATTCTTTATTTAGCATTGCGTTGTTGTTTTATGCACTGGTATTCTTGGGAGGAAACCCGTTCCGTGTTAGACGGCGTGGTCCCTTGATTTACCTAACTTTAAAATAAAGATTAATAACTGTTTTAGTTCTCACACCAGTCACTTGACTGACCTGGAGTTTATTGTTTTAACCTAAACTCTGGGTGCCCTTATTTTCGACACGGGCAGCTAGTAGTTTTGGTTTTACAGATTTATATTCATAGGATCTAGGTTTATAGCTGGAATGATATCTGGAAAGCTTTGTATCCGTATATCTCCTTCAGTTGTTTTTTGTATTATTTTCCGCTGCTATGTAATGTATTGTAATCTCTGATATTTTAGTGAATGTGTATTATTGATTTATACTCTGTATATTCTTGTATTCTGATGGATTTGTTGTAATTAACAATGAAATGTTCTTCTGTTTGTGTTATGATGCGTCTTGTTCTCAACTCAATCCGGGATTTCCGTAAGGGTGATTTCGGGTCGTTTCATCGTGGTATCAGAGCTTTGGTTTACAGAGCTCGAGAACATGACACATTAGAACCATACGAAAGAATTCATCAGAGATTGGATTAGTAATATCCAATAAGAATGACTTGTTAGAGATAGGATAAGTAGTATCCTAGAACGAGTGTGAAGAGTGATGTTTTTAAAATAAAATTGAAAATAATTTTTGGTTTGAAAATTTAAATCAACTATTCGTATTTGAATATTTATTTTATATTGATTTGGACAATCAAGTATATAAAGATTTTGCGTATACATCTGATCCGCGTGTATTTGAAGTTTTAATATACTGGATAGATACAGAATCACACTCTAGTCGCCCATAGATGTTCTGATGGTGGTTCGAAACATCATCAGAATTTATGTTTGAGTGATGAAAGTGGGATTTCTATATGTTTCCAATTGACTGGTGTGAGAACCAAAACTAGATAGGGCTATTGTTGTGATTTGGCACCAAAAACGTGATTTTTGACTATATATCAAAGTTATGAATTGGAAATGATAATCAACTAATTGACTGCTGATTGTGTTGTTTGATTACTGTTTTGATTAATTGAATGTTGAACCTTTAGCCAAACTGAACCAAATAGTGAATTGTATTGAAAATTTGACGCCTTTGCATGCATATACATGTACTTACATTGAACAGACCATAGCAAGGAGGCTAGAGAAGAGGAATAAAATTGTTTGCCCGACAAATAGGTACATGTTTATTGTATTTCTTGGGTTTTTGGATGATTTTATGAGCCGATTGGCTTTTTCTTTTTCTTTTGGATTGGTGAGGGCCATGGGAGGCTATTTGAAGTATCCCGAAGCTCCCGGTGCAGGGGTGGTTATGGCGAAATTTTTCGAAAATTTAGGGTGTTAGCCAAATTTTTGAAAAATTTGAAAAGTTCTTAGAAACTGAAAAGTTGAAGAACTTAAGCCGTAAAGAAAATAATGGAAGTTGAGTTGTTTGTAAAACAACTTTCGGCTTCGTTCCTTTTCGGGGACGAAAAGTTTTAAGTGGGGGAGATTGTAATAACCCGGAAATCTGAGCCAATTTAAAATTTTTATTTTTACAATTTTGATGAATTTTGAATATTTAAAATGATTATTTTAAATAATAGCGACAAGAAATTTATTTTGAATAGAATTAGAACGTATATATTTATTTGAATCGTCGTTAGAATATAAATATTTTATTTTAATTATAAAAGGAATTGAAAATGGCGCGATAGTTTGAAAATTCGATTTCAAAGTTCAAATGAATGTACAGGATTCAAAATAAACCGGATTTTAGCGAAACCAAAAATATTACAATCTATTTGATAATATCTTTCCAACGAATCCGAAAAATTGAAATTTCATAGCGGGATTAAAAAGATATGCCCAGTTGAAAATTCAGAATAGTCGCTATGGAATTCTGGCCCTTAAAATGGAAATTTTGCAAATGACCTCGATTTTCGACGAAACCACTTTCGTTCGATCTGTGATGTCAAGTTATTGCTAGGTTTCAAAATTCGTAATTTTTCGAATCAATATGTGATCATGGCAAAGGAAAGCGCGTTTGACCAGTTTCAGTTAATTTTAATCGACTGGAAAATGGCCATTTTTCAAACGGTCTCAGAATTCGATGAAATTAGTTTTGTTAGAACCGTATCGTTAATACGAGGTTAGAAAATATTTTTTGGGAATTTTTAGAGTCCGTATGTGGCCCCAGTAAATTGAAATGTACGTTCAAATTGAATATATACTGATTTATATTTTAAATTCAGCGAAAACTGATCGGAACAATCGAATTGGCTTGCGAAACATATCCCATTGTGTTCGGAATGGGGGTAATTACCTAGGGGCGACAGTCATTGGGTCTTGTTTGGTGTTCGAAACGAAAGTCAACTTTTTGGTAATTAAAAAGGAAATAAAATAAATAATTAAAATTATATAATATCCCACCCCGTTTCCTTTTTACTCAGTCAAACCCCCTCGTTCCTTTTCAAAATCGATTAGGGGAAAACCCCGTGCCCTAACCCCGTCGACCACCCCCTGCTCCCGCCTCCGGCCACCGTGGTTGCGCCGCCCCCTCCCCAACACGGCGCCACCTCACTCCGACCCCCCTCCCCTTTCCTCTGACCTCCCCCTTCTTCGAAACCCTCCCCAAACCCAAAGTCGAACCCGCCTCCACCCAAGTGCGTCGCCACTGCTGTAGGCTTCACCGCCGCCTGCGCCATCACCCCGACCCCCAACAGCTCCACCGCCCCTCCACGACGACGCCAAGCCCTCCTCCGATCGATTCAAAGTAAGTTTTTTTTCCTGATTTTCTTTATTATATAAAACCTAATTTCCTCTATTATATAAAGTTATGAACTGAAATGTATGAAGTTATGATTTTATTATATAAAAATCCGATTTTTAATTAGATAAAGTTTATGTTTTTAATTAGGAAAAATTTATGTTTTTACCTAGGAAAGTATAGATTTTTATATATGGAAAGTTGAGATTTTTAGAAAATAAATATACGCATTTTTTTGAAAATAAAAATAGAATTTTTATGTATATACAAGCGATGTAAAAATAGAAATTTTATATAATAAGTAATATAAAAAATATGATTTTTATATATGTAGCGAAATAAAAATTTGATTTTTATTATATATATGTTGAAATAAAAATGTGATTTTTATTTATTGAAATGAAGAAATAAAAATATAATTTTTATTATGAACAGCGTGGTAAGGACTGCATTGGAATTTCAAACAAATTCAAGCCATTCAGAAATTCAGAATTGAAACGGCGGAGTGGAACCCTCAGTGAGAACTCCTCACTTTTATTTTATTTTCTAGTTGAAATATATACTAGGATGCAGACGGTGCTTAGCAGCACCCGACACCCGTCGTCCACAGACCATGGATGACTTGTTTGTTTGATTGATATGTTGTGAAATTTTATTGTGTGATGTGGAATGAATAAATATTTTATAGTTAAAAATATAATTTTTAACGAGTATATAAAACAAATATTTATAAACAAGTCGGACGATTTGTTTATATACACACATTTGACTGATATTGATTAAACCGATAAATTTTACACATCACCCAACTGCACAAATAAAACCTGTGTTTGATTGATTGAAACCCCATACGGGTATTGGGATGATATTGGACATACATTAATCCCAATAATTAGTTGTATATCGATCGATTGATTGACAGGCTATTATAAGCGTTAAATATTTATATTTGATGCTTATACAGTGTAGAAGGCACTCTGGATGATGGATTGCTGTTTTCATTGTTGTTATACACATTTGTTGTGTGAAAATCCATATAATCACATTATATGGTAATTGACTGTGTCTGATTCCAGTTCAAAAAGAATGAATATTTTAAAATAACGATTATTTTAAAACAACGAATATTTGCAAATAATATTCAGAAAAGAATCATAATATGATTTTGATGTCCGATTTGGGATGGACACGAATATATTTAAATATATATAAAGCCGTGTTGATTAGATTGACGCCATTTTGACGTGAACGATATTTATATCGATTTTATCCATTTTTATAATGAATATCGAAAAGGAAGTGATTTCAAAATATAACGTTTTGAAAATATTATCATTTATATATCGATGATATGAAACATTCAATTTTGATTTGAAATTGAATATGAAGTTGAAATCGCTTTGAAAACGAATTTAATACAATTTATAAAATACGTTTTAAAAGGAAATCAACGAAATATATATAATATATATATATTATATATAATGGCCTGAATAGAACGCACCGCGCAGCGGTAGTTCGCGAATTTCGACCATTGCCTTCGAATGGATATTACAGGAGATCCGACCATCGGATTCTCCTAAAACCGGAACCGTTGGGTTCGTATCGAAAAGATCTTTCTAACGAATACAAGAAATTAGAAATCTAACGGTTGGATTTGGAATTATGTCCAAATCAAATTTAGAAAAGGTCGTTGTAAGTGCAGTTCGATGGCCGTTGATGGAAATTGACTGTACGGACCTTGATAAAATTATTAAAAATATCAATAATTAGTGTAAAATCATAAGAAATGATTTAGAAAGAATTGGGATGAAAAACTCCATATTTGAAAAGATAAAAATAGATTTTTATCGGAATGAACTAGTTTTGAACTAGAATTATAATCCCATTTATTTTTAAAATAAATAAAGTGGATTTGAAATGGTTTTAAAAATAACCAGAATTTCCAATATATAAATTGGAAATGGATTTGAATCGAAATTGTCTTTGGAATATTTCGATGTTGGATTTAGTGATTATACAGATATTGTTATGGAAATTTGAAAGATATATTTATATCGTTATTTCCAATACGATATTTGTAGGTCGTAGAATTTGATATTGAATATAAGCCGATATATTTTCTATTCAGAGCCTTGTATTTAATATCAAATGTGATTTGGGTTTGTTGTGAATGGTGTCTTCGTTAACACTGTTCTTAAACCCAGTTGAGAAAAAGATTAAATCTTTTTATTTAGATTTAATGAAATGTACCAATTAAATGATATTTAATTGGAATTTAATTGGAACAGATTGTTGGGATCATCGTGAACGGTGTTTTAAATAACATTTGTTCTTAGCCCGATAATTAATGGAATGTGATTTGGGTTGTCGTGAATGGTATCTTTAATAATACTGTTCTTAGACCCAACGGAGTTAAGAAAATTAGAAACTAACTGGAGATTAGTTAAGTTGAATGGTTTTCTAGGTATTGATCTGATGTTGGTTTCGGCCTTCGGGGTTATTACTTAGGGAATTGTTCACTTGCTAATTTACGGTTAAAGGCTGATGGAAAGGAAATGTGATTTTGGGTTTATCGTGAACCGTGTTTTAAATGACATTGGTTCTTTAACCCAGTTAAAGACAGGATATGATTTCCCAAGTTAAACAATCATTAATATTGATTTTTGGGAAGATTAAAACCAAGTGGAGTTTTAATGAATCTTTAATTAGATTGAAAAGTGAATTTGATAATTAAAATTATCAAATTCAAGAAATGATCGAGAATAGAGTATCACCAGTTTTGCTCCAGGCAATAGTTAAATCTTTTATTAGATTTAAACGTGAAATGGTAATTGAATTTACTGATAACACCGTGGTGTTAGATATGAAGTATTACCAGTTTTACTTCATGGGATGAATAGGTTGGGATTGGGAAATTAAAACAAATGATTACTTCGGGAAGGTTTGTTAATCCCGACTAGTTTGGATAAACCATAATTTGGTTTGAATTGATATTCAAAGGAAGATTAAAGAATAAATTTAAAGAATTTATCTTTGATAAAATTAATGGGAACCTTTCCCTATAAATGTGAATATTTTAATAAAAGAATATTCTGAATTGGAATGAGGCATATGTTGTGTTTGTGTAACACTTGTTTATTATATACGCGAGTTATTCAGAAAGACCGGGTTTATCCCATTCTGAATAACTGATTCGACGAGGTGTCGAAGATGAAGACGGTGGTCAAGGACCGGAGGTCTTCACTTCATTTGGATAATTACTAATGATCTTGATTGGGCTGTACACCCGAGAGGAGGGAATCAGTTGGTGATCGTCCAGACGTACTTGGAGATCGATGGATATGCGAGGAATAAGGTTCCTCTGGCTTCGTTCAGACCCAGAACGGACTTGTAAGTGGATGTGTGTCTGATCATTCTGTGTGATTGATATCGGTTGCATAGCGTGAATTGCCTGTGTGGCATGCTAGGATGCAAATGATCAAGGCTTTTGTTGAAAAGCAGAGTCTTGTGGTTGATGATCAAAGCATGGCCTTTGTGGCGTAACTTTGTGTAGCGTTAATTCGCGAGCCTCACACCCCGGTGTGAACCAAAAACGGGAGAGGAACTCAGGGAGGACATGCGTTTTCTTCTAGCTAGGAGTGGTGTTAGTGTTTTACATGGCCTTACATTTTACTTATGTGGATGATGGATTGCGAGGCGCCTCGGTTAGATCGGACGATCCGGGTCCGATGGAGTCATTTGGCTCATTTACGCCCCATAGGGCGGGGAAACGCAGTGTTCAGGCATTTTAATCCACATTGATGGACCGACCCTGATGATCCGAGGGCTCACCTGTGTATGGGTCCTGAGACATGGGTTAGATTGTCTCGAAGCGGAGAGGACGATCCCTTGCCTCGGTTCACAGATGGAAATCCAACTTCCAATACGTGACTTTGCGGTTTTGATTGTAAACCTATATATATGGCGACCTGATATATGGTACCCATGCCGTCTATGATTGATACTTATGATTGAAATTGTTTTGACACTATACACTTATAGTAATAATAAAAGATGAAATTTAGTGTATCAAGCATTGTTTGGCTATTATAAGGTAAAACCATATCCTCCAGCTTGTGTTGCATTGTGTGATGGGACCTGGGTCTTATAATAGCTTCATTGTTCTTTATTTAGCATTGCGTTGTTGTTTTATGCACTGGTATTCTTGGGAGGAAACTCGTTCCGTGTTAGACGGCGTGGTCCCTTGATTTACCTAGCTTTAAAATAAAGATTAATAACTGTTTTAGTTCTCACACCAGTCACATGACTGACCTGGAGTTTATTGTTTTAACCTAAACTCTGGGTGCCCTTATTTTTGACACAGGCAGCTAGTAGTTTTGGTTTTGCAGATTTATATTCACTGGATCCTGGTTTACAGCTGGAATGATATCCGGAAAGCTTTGTATCCGTATATCTCCTTCAGTTGTGTTTTGTATTATTTTCCGCTGCTATGTAATGTATTGTAATCTCTGATATTTTAGTGAATGTGTAATATTGATTTATACTCTGTATATTCTTGTATTCTGATGGCATTGTTGTAATTAACAATGAAATGTTCTTCTGTTTGTGTTATGATGCGTCTTGTTCTCAACTCAATCCAGGATTTCCCGTAAGGGTGATTTCGGGTCGTTTCATCGTGGTATCAGAGCTTTGGTTTACAGAGCTCGAGAACAAGACACATTAGAACCATACGAAAGAATTCATCAGAGATTGGATTAGTAATATCCAATAAGAATGACTCGTTAGAGATAGGATTAGTAGTATCCTAGAACGAGTGTGAAGAGTGATGTTTTTAAAATAAAATTGAAAATAATTTTTGGTTTGAAAATTTAAATCAATTATTCGTATTTGAATTTTTATTTTATATTGATTTGGAAAATCAAGTATATAAAGATTTTGCGTATACATCTGATCCGCATGTATTTGAAGTTTTAATATACTGGATAGATACAGAATCACACTCTAGTCGCCCGTAGATGTTCTGATGGTGGTTCGAAACATCATCAGAATTTATGTTCGAGTGACGAAAGTGGGATTTCTATATGTTTCCAATTGACTGGTGTGAGAACCAAAACTAGATAGGGCTATTGTTGTGATTTGGCCCCAAAAACGTGATTTTTGACTATATATCAAAGTTATGAATTGGAAATGATAATCAACTAATTGACTGCTGATTGTGTTGTTTGATTACTGTTTTGATTAATTGAATGTTGAACCTTTAGCCAAATTGAACCAAATAGTGAATTGTATTGAAAATTTGTCGCTTTTGCATGCATATACATGTACTTACACTAAACAGGTCATAGCGAGGAGGCTAGAGAAGAGGAATAAAATTGTTTGCCCGACAAATAGGTACATGTTTATTGTATTTCTTGGGTTTTTGGATGATTTTATGAGCCGATTGGCTAGCCACTTGGCGTTTTCTTTTTCTTTTGGATTGGTGAGGGCCATGGGAGGCTATTTGAAATATCACGAAGCTCCCGGTGCAAGGGAGGTTATGGCGAAATTTTTCGAAAATTTAGGGTGTTAGCCAAATTTTTGAAAAATTTGAAAAGTTCTTAGAAACTGAAAAGTTGAAGAACTTAAGCCGTAAAGAAAATAATGGAAGTTGATTTGGTTTGTAAAACAACTTTCGCTTTCGTTCCTTTTCGGGGACGAAAAGTTTTAAGTGGGGGAGATTGTAATAACCCGGAAATATGAGCCAATTTAAAATTTTTATTTTGGCAATTTTGATGAATTTTGAATATTTAAAACGATTATTTTAAATAATAGCGACAAGAAATTTATTTTGAATAGAATTAGAACGTATATATTTATTTGAATCGTCGTTAGAATATAAATATTTTATTTTAATTATAAAAGGAATTGAAAATGGCGCGGTAGTTTGAAAATTCGATTTCAAAGTTCAAATGAATGTACAGGATTCAAAATAAACCAGATTTTAGCGAAACCAAAAATATTAGAATCTATTTGAGAATATCTTTCCAACGAATCCGAAAAATTGAAATTTCATAGCGGGAATAAAAAGATATGCCCAGTTGAAAATTCAGAATAGTCGCTATGGAATTCTGGCCCTTAAAAATGGAAATTTTGCAAACAACCTCGGTTTTCGACGAAACCACTTTCCTTCGATCCGTGATGTCAAGTTATTGCTAGGTTTCAAAATTCGTAATTTTTTGAATCAATATGTGAGCGTGGTAAAGGAAAGCGCATTTGACCAGTTTCAGTTAATTTTAATCGACTGGAAAATGGCCATTTTTCAAACGGTCTCAGAATTCGATGAAATTAGTTTTGTTAGAAGCGTATCGTCAATACGAGGGTAGAAAATATTTTTCAGGAATTTTTAGAGTCCGTATGTGGCCCCAGTAAATTGAAATGTATGTTCAAATTGAATGTATACTGATTTATATTTTAAATTTAGCGGAAACTGATCGTAACAATCGAATTGGCTTGCGAAACATATCCCATTATGTTCGGAATGGGGGTAATTAGCTAGGGGCGACAGTTGTTGGGTCTTGTTTGGAGTTCGAAACAAAAGTCAACTTTTTGGTAATTAAAAAGGAAATAAAATAAATAACTAAAATTATATAATATCCAACCCCCGTTTCCTTTTTACTCAGTCAAACCCCCTCGTTCCTTTTTCAAAATCGATTAGGGCAAAACCCCGTGCCCTAACCCCGTCGACCACCCCCTGCTCCCGCCTCCGGCCACCGTGGTTGCGCCGCCCCCTCCCCAACACGGCGCCACCTCACTCCGACCCCCTCCCCTTTACTCTGACCTCCCCCTTCTTCGAAACCCTCCCCAAACCCAAAGTCGAACCCGCCTCCTCCCAAGTGCGCCGCCACTGCTGCAGGCTTCACCGCGCCTGCGCCATCACCCCGACCCTCAGCAGCTCCACCGCCCCTCCACGGCGACGCCAAGCCCTCCTCCGATCGATTCACAGTAAGTTTTTTTCCTGATTTTCTTTATTATATAAAACATGATTTCCTCTATTATATAAAGTTATGACTGAAATGTATGAAGTTATGATTTTATTATATAAAAATCCGGTTTTTAATTATATAAAGTTTATGTTTTTAATTAGGAAAAATTTATGTTTTTACCTAGGAAAGTATAGATTTTTATATATGGAAAGTTGAGATTTTTATAAAATAAATATACGCATTGCTTTGAAAATAAAAATAGAATTTTTATGTATATACAAGCGATGTAAAAATAGAATTTTTATGTAATAAGAAATATAAAATTTTGATTTTTATATATGTAGCGAAATAAAAATCTGATTTTTATTATATATATGTTGAAATAAAAATGTGATTTTTATTTATTGAAATGAAGAAATAAAAATATAATTTTTATTATGAACAGCGTGGTAAGGACTGCATTGGAATTTCAAACAAATTCAAGCCATTCAGAAATTCGGAATTGAAATGGCGGAGTGGAACCCTCGGTGAGAATTCCTCACTTTTATTTTATTTTCTAGTTGAAATATATATTAGGATGCAGACGGTGCTTAGCAGCACCCGTCACCCGTCGTCCACAAACTATGGATGACTTGTTTGTTTAATTGATGTGTTGTGAAATTTTATTGTCTGATGTGGAATGAATAAATATTTTATAGTTAAAAATATAATTTTTAACGAGTATATAAAATAAATATTTATAAACAAATCGGACGATTTGTTTATATACACACATTTGACTGATATTGATTAAACCGATAAATTTTACACATCGCCCAACTGCACAAATAAAACCTGTGTTTGATTGAAACCCCACCCGGGTATTGGGATGATATTGGACATACACTAATCCCAATAATTAGTTGTATGTCGATTGATTGATTGACAGACTGTTATATGCGTTAAATATTTATATTTGATGCTTATACAGTGTAGAAGGCACTCTGGATGATGGATTGTTGTTTTCATTGTTGTTATACACATTTGTTGTGTGAAAATCCATATAATCACATTATATGGTAATTGACTGTGTCTGATTCCAGTTCAGAAAGAATGAATATTTTAAAATAACGATTATTTTAAAACGACGAATATTTGCAAATAATATTCAGAAAAGAATCAGAATATGATTTTGATGTCCGATTTGGGATGGACACGAATATATTTAAATATATATAAAGCCGTGTTGATTAGATTGACGCCATTTTGACGTGAACGATATTTATATCGATTTTATTCATTTTTATAGTTAATATCGAAAAGGAAGAGATTTCAAAATATAACGTTTTGAAAATATTATCATTTATATATCGATGATATGAAACATTCAATTTTGATTTGAAATTGAATATGAAGTTGAAATCACTTTGAAAACGAATTTAAAACATTTATAAAATACGTTTTAAAAAAGAATCGACGAAATATATATTATATATATATAATGGCCTGAATAGAACGCGTCGCACAGCGGTAGTTCACGAATTTCGACCATTGCCTTCGAATGGATATTACGGGAGATCCGACCGTCGGATTCTCCTAAAACCGGAACCGTTGGGTTCGTATCGAAAAGAGCTTTCTAACGAATACAAGAAATTAGAAATCTAACGGTTGGATTTGGAATTATGTCCAAATCAAATTTAGAAAAGGTCGCTATAAGTGCAGTTCGATTGCCGTTGATGGAAATCGACTGTACGGGCCTTGATAAAATTATTAAAAATATCAATAATTAGTGTAAAATCATAAGAAATGATTTGGAAAGAATTGGGATGAAAATCTCCATATTTGAAAAGATAAAAATAGATTTTTATCGAAATGAACTAGTTTTGAACTAGAATTATAATCCCATTTATTTTTAAAATAATAAAGTGGATTTGAAATGGTTTTAAAAATAACCTGAATTTCCAATATATAAATTGGAAATGGATTTGAATCGAAATTGTCTTTGGAATATTTCGATGTCGAATTTAGTGATTATACAGATATTGTTATGGAAATTTGAAAGATATATTTATATCGTTATTTCCAATACGATATTTGTAGGTCGTAGAATTTGATATTGAATATAAGCCAATATATTTTCTATTCAGAGCCTTGTATTTAATATCAAATGGGATTTGGGTTTGTCGTGAATGGTGTCTTCATTAACACTGTTCTTAAACCCAGTTGAAAAAAAGATTAAATCTTTTTATTTAGATTTAATGAAATGTACCAATTAAATGATATTTAATAGGAATTTAATTGGAACTGATTGTTGGGTTTATCGTGAACGGTGTTTTAAATAACATTTGTTTTTTAACCCGATAATTAATGGAATGTGATTTGGGTTGTCGTGAATGGTATCTTTAATAATACTGTTCTTAGACACAACGGAGTTAAGAAAATCAGAAAATAACTGGAGATTAGTTAAGTTGAATGGTTTTCTAGGTATTGATCTGATGTTGGTTTCGGCCTTCGGGGTTATTACTTAGGGAATTGTTCACTTGCTAATTTACGGTTAAAGGCTGATGAAAATGAAATGTGATTTTGGGTTTATCGTGAACCATGTTTTAAATGACATTGGTTCTTTAACCCAGTTAAAGACAGGATATGATTTCCCAAGTTAAACAATCATTAATATTGATTTTTGGGAAGATTAAAACCAAGTGGAGTTTTAACGAATCTTTAATTAGATTGAAATGTGAATTTGATAATTAAAGTTATCAAATTCAAGAAATGATCGAGAATGGAGTATCACCAGTTTGTCTCCAGGCGATAGTTAAATCTTTAATTAGATTTAAACGTGAAATGGTAATTGAATTTACCGATAACACCGTGGTGTTAGATATGAAGTATTAACAGTTTTACTTCATAGGATGAATAGGTTGGGATTGGAAAATTAAAACAAATGATTACTTCGGTAAGGTTCGTTAATCCCGACTAGTTTGGATAAACCATAATTTGGTTTGAATTGATATTCAAAGGAAGATTAAAGAATAAATTTAAAGAATTTATCTTTGATAAAATTAATGGGAACCTTTCCCTATAAATGTGAATATTTTAATATAAGAATATTCTGAATTGGAATGAGGCGTATGTTGTGTTTGTGTAACACTTGTTTATTATATACGCGAGTTATTCAGAAAGACCGGGTTTATCCCATTCTGAATAATTGATTCGACGAGGTGTCGAAGATGAAGACGGTGGTCGAAGACCGGAGGTCTTCACTTCATTTGGATAATTACTGATGATCTTGATTGGGCTATACACCCGAGAGGAGGGAATTAGTTGGTGATCGTCCAGACGTACTTGGAGATCGATGGATATGAGAGGAATAGGGTTCCTCCGGCTTCGTTCAGACCCAGAATGGACTTGTAAGTGGATGTGTGTCTGACATCGGATTTCATTCTGTGTGATTGATATTGGTTGCATAGCGTGAATTGCCTGTGTGGCATGCTAGGATGCAAATGATCAAGGCGTCTGTTGAAAAGCAGAGTCTTGTGGTTGATGATCAAAGCACGACCTTTGTGGCGTAGCTTTGTGTAGCGTTAATTCGCAAGCCTTACACCCCGGTGTGAACCAAAAACGGGAGAGGACCTCAGGGAGGACATGCGTTTTCTTCTAGCTAGGAGTGGTGTCAGTATTTTACATGGCCTGACATTTTACTTATGTGGATGATGGATTGCGAGGCGCCTCGGTTAAACCGGACGATCCGGGTCCGATGGAGTCATTTGGCTCATTTACGCCCCATAGGGCGGGGAAATGCAGTGTTAAGGCATTTTAATCCACATCGGTAGACCAGCCCTAATGATCCAAGGGCTCACCTGTGTCTGGGTCCTAAGACATGGGTTAGATTGTCTCGAAGCGGAGTGGACGATCCCTTGCCTCGGTTCACAGATGGAAATCCAACTTCCAATATGTGACTTTGCGGTTTTGATTGTAAACCTATATATATGGCGACATGATATATGGTATCCATGTCGTCTATGATTGATACCTATGATTGAAATTGTTTTGACACTATACACTTATAGTAAAATAAAAGATGAAATTTAGCGTATCAAGTATTCTTTGGCTATATAAGGTAAAACCCTATCCTCCGGCTTGTGTTGCATTGTGTGATGGGACCTGGGTCTTATAATAGCTTCATTGTTCTTTATTTAGCATTGCGTTGTTGTTTTATGCACTGGTATTCTTGGGAGGAAACCCGTTCCGTGTTAGACGGCGTGGTCCCTTGATTTACCTAACTTTAAAATAAAGATTAATAACTGTTTTAGTTCTCACACCAGTCACATGACTGACCTGGAGTTTATTATTTTAACCTAAACTCTGGGTGCCCTTATTTTCGACACGGGCAGCTAGTAGTTTTGGTTTTACAGATTTATATTCACAGGATCCTGGTTTACAGATGGAATGATACCCGGAAAGCTTTGTATTCGTATATCTCCTTTAGTTGTGTTTTGTATTATTTTTCGCTGCTATGTAAAGTATTGTAATCTCTGATATTTTAGTGAATGTGTAATATTGATTTATACTCTGTATATTCTTGTATTCTGATGGAATTGTTGTAATTAACAATGAAATGTTCTTCTGTTTGTGTTATGATGTGTCTTGTTCTCAACTCAATCCGCGATTTCCCATAAGGGTGATTTCGGGTCGTTTCAATTTGGTTAGAGCACGTGACTTGTATATAAGAGGTTCTGAGTTCAATCCCCGCCAGTGCCATATTTTTGTTTTAGGGGAATGGTTAAAAAGTGGCTTAGTGTGAACGCAGCTCAATAATATATATATATATATATATATATATATATATATATATTAAATGCGGGTGTCAACACCACTGCTGCTGCGCATCATGTTGCAAACATGGCACATTTTTATTTGTCGATGACGATTTTTGGAGTTTTAGGGCTTATGTGGCTTTATCTGATTGGTTTGGTGACGTGTCTTTTCACTCTGGATGGCTTAGATGAATCCTAGTCAGATCTAAGGGTTCTAATTAATCCTACACATCTATATGAGCACACATAAACCTAAACCTGATCTAAACTAAATTCATTCATAAGCCGTCATGCTGTTGCATCCTAAATTAAGCTAGTCTCTTCTCCAACGAATTAAAGCCTAGGAATTGCTAAAAGGGATTCTAAAACAACAATGAACGAATCAAAGCCTAAGAATTGTGAAAAGGAGAATGATTCTACAAACGCCTAATTCTCTTCTTTAATCCGTTCTCTGTGAGTGCAGTTACTTTCAGAAGATAATTATTTAAACGTAATTATGATAAGTTGTGATCTGGACTGTATGAATATGCCTATTGAATCATATGCTATTAGCCAGTTCTGTTTTGATCTATTTTGTTAATATATGCCAGTTTGTTATCATATGTAATTAGATTCATTTTATGATGTTAATTCCTATGTCCAATTACATATGCTTGATTAGATTCATTATATGCAAGTTTATATGCAAGTTATGATTTATGCAAATTTATATGCAAGTTATGTTCTATGCAATTTATATGCAAGTTATGATCTATGCAAGTTATGATTTATGCAAGTTTATATGCAAGTTATGATCTATGCAAGTTTATATGCAAGTTATGTTCTATGCAAGGTTATATGCAAGTTATGATCTATGCAAGTTTATATGCAAGTTATGTTTTTTGCAAGTTATGATCTATGCAAGTTTATATGCAAGTTATGATTTATGCAAGTTTATATGCAAGTTATGTTCTATGAAAGTTTATTTGCAAGTTATGATCTATGCAAGTTTATATGCAAGTTATGTTCTATGCAAGTTTATATGCAAGTTATAATCTATGCAAGTTTATATGCAAGTTATGATCTATGCAAGTTTATATGCAAGTTATGATTTGTGCAAGTTTATATGCAAGTTATGTTCTATGCAAGTTTATATGCAAGTTATGATCTACGCAAGTTTATATGCAAGTTATGTTCATCTATGCAAGTTATGCAAGTTTATATGCAACTTATGTTCATCTATGCAAGTTATGCAAGTTTATATTCATATGTTTAGATCCATACCAATTCATATGTTTAAATCTATATGTTTATATGTTTAGATCCATGTCAGTTCATATGTTTAGATCTGTGCAAGTTTATGTTTATATGTTTAGATCTATGCTAGTTCGCATTCCATATGTTGATTGGATCTATCTTATATGCTAGTTCACGTTTATATGCTTAACTAGATTTATGTTGTTCTATGCCAAGTTTATGTTACCCATACTTAATTAGATCTATATTGTTTTATGCCAGTTATGATGTCATCTGTTTCTTCCCTTTTTCCTTTTTATGAGTTAGGCTAGTTGTGAGCCTAATGTATTACATGAAATATACGTACGAACAACGTGGGAACGTTGGGGGAAAGTTTGGGTAAAAGTTGAATATTATGTAATTGGCATAAATTGGGTTGTAATCATATAATTAACTTGAATTGACTACACATGTGGATAATTGACATATAAACTTGGACATGAATGGTAAATATGTAAATTGGTTAAAAGATGAACATGACTAACCTGAGATTAGATTGAGTTGCGGTGTAAGACTGCCCGGAACCACCCGGCACATCCAGCAACCGCAACAACAGGTCTAATGTGAGAGGTTAGTGCATCAAACCCAAAACCCGAGGTTAGAATGAGTTTGCGGTAGAAGTCTGCCCGGAACCGCCCGACACATCCAACAACCGCAAACAACAGTTCTTATGTGAGAGGTTGGTGCATTAATAAATCAATTAATGCCAATGAACAGACATGCTAAGAATGGTAAGGTTAAGTAACATATGAATAGGCGACACTTAACCAATACAACATGTTAATTAAACAAATGGGTGGGGTTAGGTTAAATTGAGAACACTTAACCGTTATAACATGTTTTTTAGCAAACCCTAGTAACGGGGACCCATTTCAGCAGTAACCTACATAGATGTATCACGGTACACTGAACTAGGCAGGGTGGGGCACGATTACTGGGCTGATTATAAGCGGTCAAAATAGCGGTAGGTGGTGCGTCAGTGTAGGTTCCGACGGAGTATGGGCGTGCACGTGCTTCGGAGTGGAAAAATCAGGCACTGCGCATGAGTAGTTATACACTGTGCATCTTGAATTGTGTCGGGTTGCCATCATAGGGATTGATACACCCCATGGTGGGACCAGCACAGGTATCTACAAACAAGCGGGACCGAATGACACAAGTAATAAATACACATGAGTTAGGGAGCCGATCGAATGGGGAAGGCAGTGGGTACAACTAGTGGAGATAGGGGCAGGCGACACCTATGACAGCAGCTAGAAGTACAACTACCATTATTATTATCATCATTATGATTAGTGAGAGGGATCAATCTTTCAGTGTAAGTAGCATTGGTGCAGTGTACGAATTATCTTATAGTGATTAGAAGCGCAATCAACGTTATATCTTGTTCATCTTGTCTGCCTTGTCATGCCTGTTTATTTTACAGTCATTTCCTATTTTCCAGTTTATGTTCTTATCTTGTTACTTTAATGATTATATTGTTAAAGTCACTTTACTTGCCAGACTTTATGTCTGACCTCGTTGTTTCGCCTCTTTTCTTTCCTCCCCCCCCCTTCAGGTTCTCAGGGTGAGACTAGTGGAGGTTGACTTGGATCTTTTCTCTCTCTCTTTGGAAGTGCTGAAAGTAATGTTCAACTTATCTCTTTTCATGACTATTTGTATTGGGCTAATGCTTTTGTTTTATGTAATCAAAAAATAATTTGTCCAAGATGGATATTAGTGTACTCAGTGGTTTTGATGATATAACCAAACTATGTTTTGCTTTTCCACTGCAATGAAGTTGTTTTAAATTTTGAAGTACCATTATATATATATCTGTCTTGTAATTTCTGTTCTATACACTTATAATGCTCCATGAAAGTTAATGCATTCCCTTTGTGAATGACATTAATGGACGTGGGGTGTTACAGCATGCACATACGATGCATTCATAAAATGACAGCATTAAAGTATTACAAATGAAGAACAAACACTTCACAAAATGACCTTATTTAGGACATACCATACATTCATAAAATGATAACATTAAAGCACTACAAATGATAGCAAAAAAAGATAGCCAAACCAGAAATTGAACTGACTACAAATGACATATTATGCATTCATAAAATGACAGCATTAAAAGCACTACAAATAACAACATTAAAGCACTACCGAGTCATGTATGTAATTGAACTGACAAAAATGACAACAAAAAAGATACAAACTAGAAATGTATATATTAGTTAGTAAATACTCCAGCATTAAAGCCTTCATAAAATGGCATAGAGGGCAATGATTCCACAACATAAATTTCGGAATAATTGAACAATACAAGCTAATTAGGGTGGTACAAGTACATGTAATGTAACAAAAGTACTACAACTGAATTTCAGTGGCTAAACATGTGATTGGACATTGCATTGATCTGATAACTAAAAGGGGTTACTTGACGAATTTCATAGTTTGAACTGAATGAATAAATGAAGACTCAACCCTACATGAAAAATACAGAAAGCCAACAAACACATGCAAACCCAACCTACATACAAGCCTTGCTTACTAAAAAAGATCGGGTGATATATCGTGATTTTGTTTCAGTCAAGATATCGACCGATATTTATAAATATCGGCCGATATATTCAAAATGAGATACATAACGATATATTATGTTTCGTATTGTTTTCACCTCAAAACGAGATCTCGACAGAGATATCGGCCGAGATGGCCGATATTTAAAACACTGATTATGTCTTTGTACTCTTCCATGATGATGACTAAGTAATAATTATGTTTCTACACTTAAAATAAGAAAATGAACTAATTAATAAACCATGGAAGGGAAAATTGTTGTTAAGTCTTTACTTCACCATGAAGCTATCCTCTCATGTGATGACACCTAGGCACATTTTGCACTTAACACCCTGACTCTTACCTACAAATAAACCCCTCCCCTTCACTTATTCCTCCTTTCCATTTCTCTCTTCCTTCTTCTTTTTTCTTTCGCCTTTTCTCCCTTTTTTCCTCCTTCTTCCTCCTTTCTCCCTCCCTCCCCTCCACCCTGGGCCCCATCCACCATCACAGCAGCTCGGCCCTTCTCTCGTGTTGCCATGTCAGCATCCAACGCCTCTTCTTCATGCCGTGTTCCCCACCACCTCTAAACACCCTTAAACACTTTCTACACCCCTTAAACCCACATCTTTTGCCCTTCCTCCCCAAGACAGCCGACCCCACCAGACCTAGTAACGCCCCCATAAGCTTCCGAATGGGCCTCACCTCTTAAAGATCCCACCTTTGCTTCAAAAATCACATTTTAATGCCTTAAAACCATTTTAGAACCTTAAATCTAAGCAACTACCACCACCTCCCCGGACCCCACATCAGCGTGCAACCGGCCCCACCAGCCCCTCTTCCCTTATCGTGGGTCCCACACCCTTTAACCGAGCCTTATACCACTAAAGATCTCACCTTTCTTCTCTTAAATGCAAGTAAAATTATATGTACTAGTATATGTAGTATTCGGGAAGTGTTTGAAGTAGAAAAATGACAACTTGGTTACTACGATAAGTTCGGATTTGTAGAGAAGTTAGAAGAGTCCTACACTTAAAGTTTGGAGGAGTGGATAACTAGGTGAGAACACTTTGCTCACGTTTGGTTAACTATTGTGGTTAATGTAGCTAATTTTGCTATATTTGGAAATTGCTAAATTGTTAAGTAGATTTGGGTTTAATATTGTAAATGGAAGTTAGTAAGTTGATTACTTGACAGTTTAGTAATTAACTTGAATATACTAATGATTATGAAGTTAAACCGGAAATAAATGATCAGTTAATTTGATTGATAATGTGATTGTTATGTTGTGGATGAATAGTAACATCAATTAATTTTGATGTGACATTGATTGACAACTTGATGTGATGTGTGTTGACATTAACTGGACAATATTGGATTTTATAATAATAGAAAGTAAATTATTAACGGTGGTTAATAAATTAGTTAAAGTGATTTGAAATAGTAATCAAATATTAATGACCTTAATACTTATGTTAATGATGCTATTGTGTGATAATTGAATGTTAATGACTATTAGTGATTGTTAATGAATGTTAATAATGTGTTAAATCCATATAAGTTGGATTATATGGTGATTGATTAAGTCTTATTCCAAATCAGAGTTAATTGAATATTTTATTAATAAAAATTTTAATTGAAAAATAAAAGTCATTTTCGGAAGCAAAAAAAAAAAGCTTTGGAGCTCTGGAAACTGTGAAAATGGCAATATGGATATTTTTCTTTTCTACCACTCTCTCATCTCGCAATCATTCTTCTCTGCCTCTTCATTTCTCTCCTTCATCTCAATTTTCCCATCCATGCTTTCGCTATGCATATAGTTTCCTGAGTTCCCAATTATCCCTCTTCGGATCCAAGCTTTTCCACTACGAAATCAGATTTGACCTCTATGAAATCCGTTTTTACTTAACCTCATCTAAACAACATGCTTCTTCCTCAAATCACTTCCGATAACCTCCGACTTGTTGTCCAAAAGAAACTTCAGGTAACTACAAGTTTTGCTTGTTATTTAACTGGTACTCTTGGCAATGGATAGGAGTTCGACACTGACGTTGAGGCTCAACGTGAGCAACAACTCTTTAACAGTTCGATTTGTTTCGCGTTTCGATTAAGGTATGAGATGGTACATTTTGACTGCCAGAGTATTCAATGTTAACTTTGTTTCGTCTTGTGGGTAGTTCAACTTTGTTAGATTTGTTTTTCTTGTCGAAGTTCTTGCTATTTGGGTGTTTGGTTCCTTCTTTTGGTTTTTGGAGTTCTTATCTTAGTTATGAAATGTACTGTTCGCTTGAGTTTTGTTGTGTCATGTCATATTACAAACTATCCACGATATGATAAGCATTGACTTTAGTTGTTTTCAAGGTGGTGTATTGTGACGGCCCGTCCCGCACCAACCGACATTTTCTCCAAAAGTGCGCTGTACACATGTCCAGTTAGCATGGAACGGTCGTCAGAAGAAAATAAAGAAGACGAATAATCAACAAAGAACCTGTAGAATGTCTCACAGAGCATGGAACAAAGTATAATAACAACATACTTGACATAAAAGAGGTGAGACAGTGTATAAGCTGAAACAAACTATCATAGCAGCGAAAAAAATCCAAAATACAGCTTATGATCCAAAGCCAACATTATTACAACTTTTAAAACTATCTCAAAGAGCTAAACAAGAAAGGTACACTACTAATGCCCAAAGTAGTGACCACCAACGACACAGGGATAATATATATATATATATATATCATACATGGAAGCCTCCTGCTCGTCTCCAGATCAGCTACTCGTGCATCACCAGCTAACTTGTCTCTAGTCTGCTCGTTTAGGAGCACCCAGAGTAATAAGAAGAGACATAAAACTCTAGGTTAGACAAAAGTCTGGTATGAGCGATAAACAGCTAAACAAAACAATAACAGGTATACTAAACCATACCTGAACCTGGACCTGCAACCAAAGAGTTAGCACTACATACTGTACAATAATCTAAGGTGACACTAACATATGGTTTACAAGCATACGGGGGTGGGGGTGTGCGTGTCATAGTGATGGCAAACAATCAAGCATTGCAACCATCCTCACATCTCTCACTCAGTGCGTAAAGCATATGATATTCACCACTTCGATCACCCAATACTTTGCTATGATCACTTTGCCCCATGAAGTCACAATGGCTTCATTGCACTGATACATAGCCACTAATCCTTCGCTATGTCCACTTTGCCCCATGGAGTCGTACACACCCCACTTCACTGGCTCATAGCCTTACTAATCCTTTACTATGTCCACTCTGCCCCATGGAGTCACAATGGCTCCACTGCACTGGCTCATAGTCTTACTACGATCACTTTACCCCTCGAGCCGTAATGACTCTACTGCACTGATATGTAGTCCTGCCACGATCACTTTGCCCCTCAAGTCGTAATGACTCTACTGCACTGATACGTAGCCTATCATTCTTTTTCAGTGGTGAATCAAAGTTATGAACGTCGACAACTCCTTAGCAAACGTCCCGCAGCAAAGCCTAATCATGAAGTGAACTCATTGGTTCCCAACTGGACCCTGAGCTCTAACATCCACTTGGACTACCTTTGCATCTCGGGTTTTTGGTCATCACCGGATCGGTCTTCGTTCAGTTCTCCTCTTCGGATCGTGCTCCCCTAAGTGGTTTGGTTCGGCCTCCACCAGCTCGTGGTCAAGCTCCAGGTCCTGGTCGACATTCCTTAGCGGTTCGGGTCGTGGTGCGCCTTCCCGGTCGGATCGGGTTGAGTTCCTTCTGGCTCGTGGCGCTCCAGCTCCATCGGATCGGGTCGTGCAATCGGTTCGTGGCTTCTGAAGTGGATCGGGTCGCGCCATCGGTTCGTGGCTTCTGAAGTGGATCGGGTCGCGCCATTAACTCGTGATCCCCCTTCAAGCATCCATTCAGGGTGATACTCTCCAGAAGAATAGATCGGGTCGGAGTATACCCACTGGGTTCGGGTCATGCTCCATGCTCCAGCTCGTGGTGGAGGGCGGCACGAACGGGTCGGATCGAGGTTAAGGGGGGTGATCTGATCCGGCTCTGGGATTTCTTGCATATTTTCCTACGATTGTTTTTACTCCATCGACGACGTTTTCGACCAATCTAACACTGCTAGACAATCATAAAGCATACCATACAGTCATAGCAACATGTACAAACATCCACAAACACCAAAACATCTATATGATAGGTTAAAACGGATCAAACATAGCCAAAACCTCATATTTTCCCTTAAGCATGTTTAAGCAAATCTAGTGATAGGATTAGCGAAACTTAACCAAGTTAACCCAAATTCATATCAGAGGTCTTAAATATCATTTAAGAATTTATAAATATTTTTCCAGATTTTTAACATGCATAAATTCGCTAATTATCACTAATCACCCCTAATTAACCATAATTAGTGAGGAACTATGTAAATCACTCACCTTAGCCACAAATAAACCTTATATCTGAAATAAATCTCTGATTTGGTGCGAATCCCAATACAAAACAGCAGCTCTAATCTAGATTTGGTGCTAATCCGTCTTGATTTGAAGTTGCAAAGCTTAATCTTCAAGTAGAAAGTGATTTGGAGGTGTTTTAGAGGTTGGAGGCCATTATTAGGGTTTCTTAGATGTAAGTGGCGGCTAGAAAACTGAAATAGAATGAAAACCTAACTCATTTCAGCCTCCCCATAACTCTAATCCCGAAATGGGTTATGGGCCCATTCACTAATCACCCTATTTTGCCCGGTTAAGCAGGTTTTCACCTTCCAAACCTTATTTCAGCCATATCTCCCAAATGGTAAGTCCGTTTCTCACATGTGACCACTCTACGGAAAGGTAAATCATCATCCGAAGCCAATGGAAGTGGTTTCAGGTCAAAACTCATTTCCAATCAAAAGTTATGGCCGAAACAAGATCAACTAGGGGCAAAATGGTCATTTAAAATCGGCAAAAATCATGAACATGGGAAATGACCCCAATAGTCGTTCCCCAACTCTACATGACCATACGACTTCGTATGAAAAAGAAATAAATATTCTACGATCTTCCGATACGTAGAATGCGGGTTGTTACATGTATGCTCATTGTAATTGGATTACAGCGTGCTCTGGTGTTCAGAAATGTAATACTTTGGTGCTTTTTGGGTTAAACTGTGAATGGTGCTCTGGAAACTCTATGTACACTGGTTCAGGAAAACAAGTGACGCTCTTGCTCACATCTTTGCTTGAAGATTGATGTATTACATCTTCTCCTTCCTTCCCTGGTTAACTGCTGATTTGCTCCTATAATGTGACTCTTCTATGGATCCTATTTGGACTATGCGTGCTTCATCTTTTGGGTGGAGCTCGAGGTTTCCACTGCTACAGATGTAAATGTGTACTTGTTTATGTTGTAGTAGCATGTCATTTCTTTATGCAACTTGTAACCATGTAATTGTAATGAGCATGTGTAATACACTAGCTTATGTAGTATGTAATGTATCAGGTCATATCCTCTCTGCTTAGAGCGTCATAGTGTAGTCTAGTTTATTAGCTAGCTCCATTGCCTTAATCCTTTCTAGGTAGAGTGGACGGAACACTATAAACTCCGTAAGTGGTGGGCGGTCCACCTTATAAACCGAAATTAGCCGACTGTCAACCACAGTCACCTGATCTTTTTTGTATTTTTTATTATTGGTTATAATAATAAAAAGGCGTTTGCGGTCATCAAAAAAATTGGTCGGCTTTGCCAAAAAAGTTTGAATTTTTAATCTGAAATGATTTTGAAAGATAATTTAAATAATTACGAATAGTTTTCGTAAAGACGGAAATTTATTTAAGAAGTTTTCAAGTAATTAAGGCATGTTTTAAATTTGAATTTAAAAGTGAAAAGTAACTTTGAAATGTGAAGTCCGTTTTGGATATCTAAAAAAAGTTTTAACTCGATTTTATTATCCAAATCATCTTGTTTATTTTTATAATAGATTTTAGGAAAGTTTGGATTTCAAAAGACGAAGTTTGAAAAATAATATTATTCTAATAATTTAAATAATATTATAGTATTTAAATAAAGGAATATTTGTATTTAAAGTTAAATATTGGAAATATAGTTTCTATAAGTTATTATATAATTAATAAACTATTTTGAGAGTAATTCGATTCAATTTTAAATATAAATCGAAGTTTGATTTGAATATGACTAGTCGTGCAACGATAGTTCATGAATTACGATCATTGACTTTAAATTGACATACGAAAGATCCGACCGTCGAATTCCTCGAAATGAAAAACGAATGTTTCGAAATGAAAAAAGATTTCAAATGAAATATAAACTTTTAAAATCCAGTGGTTAGATTTTGAAATAAGTTCAAATCAAATTTGAATAAAAACAATGCTAGTTCAATTCGTAACCCAAAATGGGTTTTATTGAGATAAGTTATTTTTAAATTATAAATTATGACAAATCATAATAAATGATTTAAAAGAGATTTGGATTGAATATAATATGTTTTAAAAAGTTAAAAAGCTATTTTCTGAGAATAAGTTGTTTAAGCAACGCTATTTGCGACAATTCTTGGAACGGTTTAAAATTAAAAGATATTGAGATAACCAATAATACTCAAATGATCTGCAAACAAATCCAATGGATTGAAATGAAGTTTTTAAAATATGTAACGACCCGGAAATTCCCGCTCTTTGAATCGACCATAAACCACACAGGTCTGACCCAAAGGTTGGAAATCTTCGAATACGTTAACTTTGGGAATACAATACATCAGAACAATAACAACAGACTTTTATTACATTACAATAATATAACATCAGAGTACAGAATATCAGAGTACAAATAAAGTAAACTACAGCGGAAGATAAATTACAATAGATTTAATACATTAAACAGCGGAAGACTTCTAAGCTCTGGACACAGCTTTAGGCTTCGATCCAGGATCCTGCTAAAAGAATAGATATCTGCAAAAAGCTACTCGACTGCCCGTGTGGAAAGAGGGCACCCGAGTTTGCAAAGTGAAACAAACTACGAGTCAGTCATGGGACTGGTGTGAGAATTCTAAACTAATATAACTAATAAGACAAATCCAAGGACCACGCCACTTTCGCGGAACGGGTTTACTCCTATGGATTGCCAGTGCATAAACCAAAGTAAATCGAGAAATAACGCAATGTCTTTTTGGAAAAATGAAACCATTATAAGACCCAGGTCCCATCACACAATGCAACGCACACCAGAGGATAGGGTTTTTCCTTATAATGGTCAAAAGATGCTTGATACGTATAAAACGGATTTGATATTATTATTAGTGTATATATGTTTTAATAAAAAGATTTGAATCATAAGTATCAATCCTAGACGGCATGGTTACCATATAGCATGTCGCCAATACTAATTCTACAATCAAAACCGCAAGGTCGTATTGGAAATTGGATTTCCATCATGAGTCGAGGCTAGGGGCAAGCTCCTCTCTGATTCGAGACTCTCTAGCAAATGCCTCAGGATCCCCCGCAGTGAACCCTTGGATCTTCAGGGTCGGTCCCCGCCTATGGGCAGTGGATTAGTTATGCCTGAACACACGCTTCCCGGTCCCTTTGGACCTATAGTATGACCACCAACGGCCTATAAAAATAACGAGGCGCCTCAAAATCCATCATCCACATAAGTAAAATGTCAGGGCTGGTAGGTCACTGACACCACTCTAGCTAGAAAGAAACGTGTGCACTCCCTGCAGTCCGTATCCCGTTTTTGACTCATACCGGGGTGTGAGGCTCGCGAAGTCACGCTATACACAAAGCTACGCCTAAACAGGCCGTGCTTTGATCATCAACCACAAGGCCTGCTTTTCAACAAAAGCCTTGATCAATGCATCTTAGCATGCCACATTGTCAGTCCATACTATACCATTGATTTCTACCAATATATAACCCCTAAGCTCGTACGTCTCAGAGAAGGGTGTTAATCACCAAACAGATATATATTAATAGAGATCAACGAATGTAGTATAAAGGACTACAACGTCAGACATACATTCCATTTATAAACTTATGCTCTGGGTCTGAGCGAAAGTCAAATCCGTACAAATCAACACTACGTCTGAACGACCACCACTGAAACCCTTTCAAGGTAGCTACTCCTCTCATGGGTCTCAGTAGCAACACACCCATTCGATGTGAAGATCGTCGGTCTTCAATCACCGTCTTTAAATCTTCGACTTAGAACGTCGTATAATCATTTGAAATGAGATTGAACTCGGTCTTTTCAAATGATTGTCGTATATATATATATATAAGGTTTAAAACCATCTCACATCGTTAATAAAATTTAATAACGATATGTCGCTATTTTTATTCATATATATATATATATATATATATAAATAAATGTAAATTATTTGGCGATAATATTAATATAGGTATCATGCTCAATAAAAGAGTGAACTATCTACCTAACACACATTCCTGTATATAATGTCTACTAAAATGTATTTTTATTTCATTTTCCAATTCTAAATTGTACAACTCCCTTCTCTTAAACGAAAGTGTTTCTTTTGTTTTCACTATTTAATTTAGACAGAAGTGTGAATTTCTTTCTAATGAACAAAAATAAATATTTTGTTCAATCTATTTTTATGAACAAAAATAGTGAGTCCTTTACTATGTTTCCAATATTACATTAAAATGTATTTTAATGTAAAACATATTTCATAGTGAAATATGTACATCTTTCTACTTTTTTTTTTTATCATAAACATTAACTATATGTTTTTAGCTATCATAGAAATGCAACTCTTAATTTCATATTTTATTTTTATTTGCGTTGCTGAACGCAAATAAAAGTTATATTTTTCTTACATGTTTATTTACATCGAGGGATGTAAATAAAAATATGTAACCTTTATTTCTAAGTTTCATTTGTAATAAAGAACATAACTAAAACATGGGCTTATTTTTCTATACTATATTTGCATTGGAAAAATGCAAATACAAAGATAAACTTTTATTTCTAAGGTTTGTTTATATTAGGGGGTACAAATAAAAGATGCATTTTTATTTCTATGTCATATTTGTGTTAGAGAACAAAAATAAAAAGATGCACTTTTATTTGCATGTCATATTTGAAAAATACAAATAAAAGGATGAACTTTATTTCTATGTTTATTTTTGTGTTAAGAACACAAATAAAAGAATGAACTTATTCCTATGTTTATATTTTTAACGTATTATCGCTACATTAACATATATTTATATCCTAGATGTACTAACGTACACTAATTCATGAATTCATTTCATAAAACATGAATGCACTATAATACATGAATTCATTACATAAAACATGAATACAATTATAATACATGTTTTATTTCATATGCAAGAATGAACTTCAAAGCATGAATCTATTTCATAAAACATGAATGCACTATAATACATGTTTTATTTCATATGCAAGAATGCAACAATAATTAATGAAATCATTTCATAAAACAATGAATGCGAACTTAAGGATATGTTTTATTTCATGTGCATGAATGCCACTTTAATAAATGAAATCATTTCATCCACATGTATGCAACTATAATATATGGTTTATTTCATATGCGAGAATACCACACATATGTATGCAACTATGATATGTCAAAAATTATACTTGCATTCGTATTTTTCCTTGAACGTCAAAATTTAATTATAATTTCATGTTATTCATTAACTCTACATCATATAACTGCATTTCATTTTAATTAAATACGGTGAAAATATGTCGATATTTCATTTGCATTAATAACGGTGAAAATATGATAAAAATCCATTTTTATTGACAACAGGAAAAATATGATCAAAACTCATTTTTAATGACAACAAAGAAAATAAGATTACAATTCATTTTTAATGCCAACAATGAAAATAAGACTTAAAACTCATTTTAATGCAGACGGTGAAAATAAGAGTAAAATTCGTTTTTAATGCAGAAGGTGAAAATAAAGTTAACGTTCACTTTTAATGCTAACGGTAAAAATATAATTATAATTCTATTTTACCAACCACGCTAAAATTATGATTATAGTTCTATTTTACTAACTACATCAATAATATACTTGTAATACATATTTCACAAGAACGCCATTTAAATAAACTTGATGTCAATCATACATATCAAACCCAATATTGCAACCACCCCAATTTTTATCTATTGGATGTCAACATACGTATATAATCCCACATCCATACACTCCAATTTTTATATGTTTGGTGTTAACACACGTAACAAATCCAATACTTCATACCACGCCAAATTGATATGCTTGTTGTCAATTTCCTAACAAATTAAGTAAGCCTACAAATGATAACACATATGATTTTGGGTGTTACTTGCAATACAACTTCATATAATCTAAACAACGTGAATATTCTAAATCATCCCACAACATACAACAACAGATTTAATCACAAATCATTTCAGACAAGATCACAAACATGTATCTATGAATTTCCATAAATAATAAACAAATGAATATTTACTGTTTCTTCTTCTTATTTAACAAAACAAATATGACTTCTTTTCATTTGACAAAACAAATATGACTTCTTTTTATTTAACAAGACAAATATGACTTCTTTTTATTTAACAAAAACAAATCTTAAATGAATGACATGGTTTTTATTGGTAAACATGACTCTTTCTATGTTTTCTAATATCACATTAAAATGTGATTTTAATGTAAAACATAATTCCTTAAATAAAAACCTGAATCTTTCCCTATGCTTTTGCCGTAACATTAAAACGTGTTTTTATTTTAATTTTACACTTGTTAAAACAACGGTGTTTTAATCTAAATGCACATTTTTATCTAATTGTACATTTTAACTAAATGCGATGTTTTTATCTTAATTGTACATTTTGTTAACAAACTGTGTTTTTATTCTAAAATTACATTTTATGTTTTCTAACAAAAATTTGTTCATTTCTAACTAACATAAAAATGTGATTTTTATGATAACAGGGTTTCTAACATTAATTCATTTCAATTAACATAAAAATGAAATTTGTATACTAATATGTTCTCTAACATGAATTCATTCATTTCTAAACAAACATAAAAATGTAATTTTTTTGGCGACATGTTATTTTGCAAACCATTTTCTATGATAACTAATGACAAGCAAAATGGTAATTTCATTCGTTAACAAATTTCTAATTAACCAAAAAATATGATATTTTGGTTTCAACAATTTTACCTTAATAGACATGAGGTATTGGTTTCCAATAGAACTAATAACATATATTTGTTTTTAACTAAACAAACATGATATGTTTAATTTCAACGATCTTCTAACAAACAACGATAAAATTCAACGAAGCATCACAACCAAAATCAATAATCAACAAATTTCAATCGCAAATCACAAATCTGATTTCATTATATACATGCATCGATTTCGAATAATAAGAGAATAATTAAATTTTAGTTATTAAATAAAGATAGAAATCTCACAAAGCTTTTTAATTCTGGATTTTCAACGTTCTCTATTTCAGCTCTAGACAGTTCCCGGTTGTAGATCCCGACACCACGATTCTAACAAAACTGAAATCGTTGAATTTCATTAAGATTTGAATGAGTTATACCATCTTAAACCTTGAACAATTTAAATTAACCTTAAATTAATTTACGCTTTTGCCTTTGCCTTCATCTTCATCGTATTTGCCTCTCTGAATTTGAACCCATCGTCGACTTTGCCAAGGACCTGCGCACGCAACCCCAAGCCGTCAGAACACCATCGGAAACCGCCACTTCGTAGCCTTGCTTTGCTCTTGATTATTTCATTCATTAAGTTTTGATTGTTCATGATTGGATTGAAAGAATTTGGGGAAGAAAGATTTGAAGAGTTTAGGCCATGAAAACTGTAGATGACGGCGGCTAGGGTATAGAATGAATTAGTGTTTGTTTTATGAGGGAATATATAGTATTATATTATTAATTTTTCAAATTTCAGAATAAAAAGGGTATTGAATGACAATTTTTAGAAAATAAATTGGAACCTTACTAGATTTATTTGATTCAGCTTCAACACCAATTAAGAATAATGGTATTTATTTCCGCCTATATTCATCCCCCCCCCCCATATCCATATTTGGTTGATTTTTTTATTATTAATATATCTTATTAAATTACTTGTTTATGCTTTTCGTTTGCTTTCCTATTAAATAACGTGTATATTTGCTTTTAATACAAAGCTATTATGTAACAACTTATATACTCAAGAATGTATTCCATATTTAAATAAATTTTATCTATACTAGATTAAGACCATTGAAAACATATCACAACTCATATATATATATATATATATGTATTTATGTATATATATATATATTAAGTTATGAAACCAAAATAGGAAAACATATCAAATTTTAATTATCTATCTTTCGGTAACACATTTTCTTTTATTATTATGATGCAAAGAAATTCAGCAAGCCTATTATTTGGCGAGTATGTATATCAATCATTTTCAGCATATAACAAGGTAATTACAAATTTGATAGTGGGGCAAAGTTTTGTTTTTATTCCAAAAACCATGCATGTGCATTACGAATAAATACGTTTTATGTTTTAATTGAGTTTTTATAAATGTTTCCTTAAAACCCCTTTTGATTATACGCAATAATGACACATTTATTTTATTTCTTTTATTATTCAAATTTCAAAAGTAGATGACAATGAAAGAGGGAGAGAGAGGATAAAGTGGAAAGAATTAATGCTAGATTAATGCTATTTGTTTATAAGCATATGGTCTATATTTTGAATTTCTAAATGTTAAATATGAATTGACAAGGGAAATATTTAAGAGGACAGCCAAAGACATGTACATATATATATATATACATACATATATATATATATATACATACATATATATATATATATATATTGTCAAAATTTATTTCATTTATAACCTACACATTATTTTCAATCAATGAATTAATCAATGTCATTAAAGTTCCTACTTGACGTTAAAAGCATAAATTTTTAATGTAAAACATTTCATGTTTCTACATGACATTAAAAAGTTAGACTTTTAGCACTAACCAAAATATGTTCATTTTCATTAAAAAGAATAACTTTTAAATGTAAATCAGTTTTATGTTCTTACATTTAAATAAAGACTAACTTTTATTTTAAAACATATTTCATATATATATTTTTTTTTATGATAATAAAAATGTAAAAAAAAAAAAAATTCTAACAAAGTTTCCTTAAAATAAAAGTTTAAATTGGCCCCAAAATTCCGGGTTGTTACAGTCTCCCCCACTTAAAATCTTTTCGTCCTCGAAAAGGAACGTAGCTATAAGTTGTTTAATTTATTAACTAAATTTCAATTTTACTATTATTAATTTCAATTGTGGACTAATTTATCAAATACATATATACTTTTATATATTTAAAAATCTTATCTTCTGAAATAGGATTATATATATAATCAAAATACTTTAATTATAAGCTTATCACTCTGAACTCATTCTAGGGCATTACTAACCCCATCTCTAATGAGTATTCTCATTCTAGGACACTGCTGGTCCTATCTCTAATGAGTATTCTTATTGGACATTACTAATCCAATCTCTGATGAGTCTTTTGTTCAGTTCTAACAAGTTGTACCCCAAAGATTTTGAGCTAACCAGAGCTCTGATACCACTGTAACGACCCAGAAATTCCCGCTCTTTGAATCGACCATAAACCACACAGGTCTGACCCAAAGGTTGGAAATCTTCGAATACGTTAACTTTGGGAATACAATACATCAGAACAATAACAACAGACTTTTATTACATTACAATAATATAACATCAGAGTACAGAATATCAGAGTACAAATAAAGTAAACTACAGCGGAAGATAAATTACAATAGATTTAATACATTAAACAGCGGAAGACTTCTAAGCTCTGGACACAGCTTTAGGCTTCGATCCAGGATCCTGCTAAAAGAATAGATATCTGCAAAAAGCTACTCGACTGCCCGTGTGGAAAGAGGGCACCCGAGTTTGCAAAGTGAAACAAACTACGAGTCAGTCATGGGACTGGTGTGAGAATTCTAAACTAATATAACTAATAAGACAAATCCAAGGACCACGCCACTTTCGCGGAACGGGTTTACTCCTATGGATTGCCAGTGCATAAACCAAAGTAAATCGAGAAATAACGCAATGTCTTTTTAGAAAAATGAAACCATTATAAGACCCAGGTCCCATCACACAATGCAACGCACACCAGAGGATAGGGTTTTTCCTTATAATGGTCAAAAGATGCTTGATACGTATAAAACGGATTTGATATTATTATTAGTGTATATATGTTTTAATAAAAAGATTTGAATCATAAGTATCAATCCTAGACGGCATGGTTACCATATAGCATGTCGCCAATACTAGTTCTACAATCAAAACCGCAAGGTCGTATTGGAAATTGGATTTCCATCATGAGTCGAGGCTAGGGGCAAGCTCCTCTCCGATTCGAGACACTCTAGCAAATGCCTCAGGATCCCCCGCAGTGAACCCTTGGATCTTCAGGGCCGGTCCCCGCCTATGGGCAGTGGATTAGTTATGCCTGAACACACGCTTCCCGGTCCCTTTGGACCTATAGTATGACCACCAACGGCCTATAAAAATAACGAGGCGCCTCAAAATCCATCATCCACATAAGTAAAATGTCAGGGCTGGTAGGTCACTGACACCACTCTAGCTAGAAAGAAACGTGTGCACTCCCTGCAGTCCGTATCCCGTTTTTGACTCATACCGGGGTGTGAGGCTCGCGAAGTCACGCTATACACAAAGCTACGCCTAAACAGGCCGTGCTTTGATCATCAACCACAAGGCCTGCTTTTCAACAAAAGCCTTGATCAATGCATCTTAGCATGCCACATTGTCAGTCCATACTATACCATTGATTTCTACCAATATATAACCCCTAAGCTCGTACGTCTCAGAGAAGGGTGTTAATCACCAAACAGATATATATTAATAGAGATCAACGAATGTAGTATAAAGGACTACAACGTCAGACATACATTCCATTTATAAACTTATGCTCTGGGTCTGAGCGAAAGTCAAATCCGTACAAATCAACACTACGTCTGAACGACCACCACTGAAACCCTTTCAAGGTAGCTACTCCTCTCATGGGTCTCAGTAGCAACACACCCATTCGATGTGAAGATCGTCGGTCTTCAATCACCGTCTTTAAATCTTCGACTTAGAACGTCGTATAATCATTTGAAATGAGATTGAACTCGGTCTTTTCAAATGATTGTCGTATATATATATAAGGTTTAAAACCATCTCACATCGTTAATAAAATTTAATAACGATATGTCGCTATTTTTATTCATATATATATATATATATATATAAATAAATGTAAATTATTTGGCGATAATATTAATATAGGTATCATGCTCAATAAAAGAGTGAACTATCTACCTAACACACATTCCTGTATATAATGTCTACTAAAATGTATTTTTATTTCATTTTCCAATTCTAAATTGTACAACTCCCTTCTCTTAAACGAAAGTGTTTCTTTTGTTTTCACTATTTAATTTAGACAGAAGTGTGAATTTCTTTCTAATGAACAAAAATAAATATTTTGTTCAATCTATTTTTATGAACAAAAATAGTGAGTCCTTTACTATGTTTCCAATATTACATTAAAATGTATTTTAATGTAAAACATATTTCATAGTGAAATATGTACATCTTTCTACTTTTTTTTTATCATAAACATTAACTATATGTTTTTAGCTATCATAGAAATGCAACTCTTAATTTCATATTTTATTTTTATTTGCGTTGCTGAACGCAAATAAAAGTTATATTTTTCTTACATGTTTATTTACATCGAGGGATGTAAATAAAAATATGTAACCTTTATTTCTAAGTTTCATTTGTAATAAAGAACATAACTAAAACATGGGCTTATTTTTCTATACTATATTTGCATTGGAAAAATGCAAATACAAAGATAAACTTTTATTTCTAAGGTTTGTTTATATTAGGGGGTACAAATAAAAGATGCATTTTTATTTCTATGTCATATTTGTGTTAGAGAACAAAAATAAAAAGATGCACTTTTATTTGCATGTCATATTTGAAAAATACAAATAAAAGGATGAACTTTATTTCTATGTTTATTTTTGTGTTAAGAACACAAATAAAAGAATGAACTTATTCCTATGTTTATATTTTTAACGTATTATCGCTACATTAACATATATTTATATCCTAGATGTACTAACGTACACTAATTCATGAATTCATTTCATAAAACATGAATGCACTATAATACATGAATTCATTACATAAAACATGAATACAATTATAATACATGTTTTATTTCATATGCAAGAATGAACTTCAAAGCATGAATCTATTTCATAAAACATGAATGCACTATAATACATGTTTTATTTCATATGCAAGAATGCAACAATAATTAATGAAATCATTTCATAAAACAATGAATGCGAACTTAAGGATATGTTTTATTTCATGTGCATGAATGCCACTTTAATAAATGAAATCATTTCATCCACATGTATGCAACTATAATATATGGTTTATTTCATATGCGAGAATACCACACATATGTATGCAACTATGATATGTCAAAAATTATACTTGCATTCGTATTTTTCCTTGAACGTCAAAATTTAATTATAATTTCATGTTATTCATTAACTCTACATCATATAACTGCATTTCATTTTAATTAAATACGGTGAAAATATGTCGATATTTCATTTGCATTAATAACGGTGAAAATATGATAAAAATCCATTTTTATTGACAACAGGAAAAATATGATCAAAACTCATTTTTAATGACAACAAAGAAAATAAGATTACAATTCATTTTTAATGCCAACAATGAAAATAAGACTTAAAACTCATTTTAATGCAGACGGTGAAAATAAGAGTAAAATTCGTTTTTAATGCAGAAGGTGAAAATAAAGTTAACGTTCACTTTTAATGCTAACGGTAAAAATATAATTATAATTCTATTTTACCAACCACGCTAAAATTATGATTATAGTTCTATTTTACTAACTACATCAATAATATACTTGTAATACATATTTCACAAGAACGCCATTTAAATAAACTTGATGTCAATCATACATATCAAACCCAATATTGCAACCACCCCAATTTTTATCTATTGGATGTCAACATACGTATATAATCCCACATCCATACACTCCAATTTTTATATGTTTGGTGTTAACACACGTAACAAATCCAATACTTCATACCACGCCAAATTGATATGCTTGTTGTCAATTTCCTAACAAATTAAGTAAGCCTACAAATGATAACACATATGATTTTGGGTGTTACTTGCAATACAACTTCATATAATCTAAACAACGTGAATATTCTAAATCATCCCACAACATACAACAACAGATTTAATCACAAATCATTTCAGACAAGATCACAAACATGTATCTATGAATTTCCATAAATAATAAACAAATGAATATTTACTGTTTCTTCTTCTTATTTAACAAAACAAATATGACTTCTTTTCATTTGACAAAACAAATATGACTTCTTTTTATTTAACAAGACAAATATGACTTCTTTTTATTTAACAAAAACAAATCTTAAATGAATGACATGGTTTTTATTGGTAAACATGACTCTTTCTATGTTTTCTAATATCACATTAAAATGTGATTTTAATGTAAAACATAATTCCTTAAATAAAAACCTGAATCTTTCCCTATGCTTTTGCCGTAACATTAAAACGTGTTTTTATTTTAATTTTACACTTGTTAAAACAACGGTGTTTTAATCTAAATGCGCATTTTTATCTAATTGTACATTTTAACTAAATGCGATGTTTTTATCTTAATTGTACATTTTGTTAACAAACTGTGTTTTTATTCTAAAATTACATTTTATGTTTTCTAACAAAAATTTGTTCATTTCTAACTAACATAAAAATGTGATTTTTATGATAACAGGGTTTCTAACATTAATTCATTTCAATTAACATAAAAATGAAATTTGTATACTAATATGTTCTCTAACATGAATTCATTCATTTCTAAACAAACATAAAAATGTAATTTTTTTGGCGACATGTTATTTTGCAAACCATTTTCTATGATAACTAATGACAAGCAAAATGGTAATTTCATTCGTTAACAAATTTCTAATTAACCAAAAAATATGATATTTTGGTTTCAACAATTTTACCTTAATAGACATGAGGTATTGGTTTCCAATAGAACTAATAACATATATTTGTTTTTAACTAAACAAACATGATATGTTTAATTTCAACGATCTTCTAACAAACAACGATAAAATTCAACGAAGCATCACAACCAAAATCAATAATCAACAAATTTCAATCGCAAATCACAAATCTGATTTCATTATATACATGCATCGATTTCGAATAATAAGAGAATAATTAAATTTTAGTTATTAAATAAAGATAGAAATCTCACAAAGCTTTTTAATTCTGGATTTTCAACGTTCTCTATTTCAGCTCTAGACAGTTCCCGGTTGTAGATCCCGACACCACGATTCTAACAAAACTGAAATCGTTGAATTTCATTAAGATTTGAATGAGTTATACCATCTTAAACCTTGAACAATTTAAATTAACCTTAAATTAATTTACGCTTTTGCCTTTGCCTTCATCTTCATCGTATTTGCCTCTCTGAATTTGAACCCATCGTCGACTTTGCCAAGGACCTGCGCACGCAACCCCAAGCCGTCAGAACACCATCGGAAACCGCCACTTCGTAGCCTTGCTTTGCTCTTGATTATTTCATTCATTAAGTTTTGATTGTTCATGATTGGATTGAAAGAATTTGGGGAAGAAAGATTTGAAGAGTTTAGGCCATGAAAACTGTAGATGACGGCGGCTAGGGTATAGAATGAATTAGTGTTTGTTTTATGAGGGAATATATAGTATTATATTATTAATTTTTCAAATTTCAGAATAAAAAGGGTATTGAATGACAATTTTTAGAAAATAAATTGGAACCTTACTAGATTTATTTGATTCAGCTTCAACACCAATTAAGAATAATGGTATTTATTTCCGCCTATATTCATCCCCCCCCCCCATATCCATATTTGGTTGATTTTTTTATTATTAATATATCTTATTAAATTACTTGTTTATGCTTTTCGTTTGCTTTCCTATTAAATAACGTGTATATTTGCTTTTAATACAAAGCTATTATGTAACAACTTATATACTCAAGAATGTATTCCATATTTAAATAAATTTTATCTATACTAGATTAAGACCATTGAAAACATATCACAACTCATATATATATATATATGTATTTATGTATATATATATATATTAAGTTATGAAACCAAAATAGGAAAACATATCAAATTTTAATTATCTATCTTTCGGTAACACATTTTCTTTTATTATTATGATGCAAAGAAATTCAGCAAGCCTATTATTTGGCGAGTATGTATATCAATCATTTTCAGCATATAACAAGGTAATTACAAATTTGATAGTGGGGCAAAGTTTTGTTTTTATTCCAAAAACCATGCATGTGCATTACGAATAAATACGTTTTATGTTTTAATTGAGTTTTTATAAATGTTTCCTTAAAACCCCTTTTGATTATACGCAATAATGACACATTTATTTTATTTCTTTTATTATTCAAATTTCAAAAGTAGATGACAATGAAAGAGGGAGAGAGAGGATAAAGTGGAAAGAATTAATGCTAGATTAATGCTATTTGTTTATAAGCATATGGTCTATATTTTGAATTTCTAAATGTTAAATATGAATTGACAAGGGAAATATTTAAGAGGACAGCCAAAGACATGTACATATATATATATATACATACATATATATATATATATTGTCAAAATTTATTTCATTTATAACCTACACATTATTTTCAATCAATGAATTAATCAATGTCATTAAAGTTCCTACTTGACGTTAAAAGCATAAATTTTTAATGTAAAACATTTCATGTTTCTACATGACATTAAAAAGTTAGACTTTTAGCACTAACCAAAATATGTTCATTTTCATTAAAAAGAATAACTTTTAAATGTAAATCATTTTTATGTTCTTACATTTAAATAAAGACTAACTTTTATTTTAAAACATATTTCATATATATATTTTTTTTTATGATAATAAAAATGTAAAAAAAAAAAAAAAAAATTCTAACAAAGTTTCCTTAAAATAAAAGTTTAAATTGGCCCCAAAATTCCGGGTTGTTACAAAATATTTTGGGATTTGAAAATTATAAACCAAGCTTAAGTTATCCAAATTAAATTGGAATTGAATGGGAATCGATCTCGTTCTAGTTGAGATAAGTCTTTATAGATGAAGACCTTTACTATTTAAGGAATTTAAAAGGCTTTGTCGTCATTTCTCTTATAGTATTAGTCTGATATAGAAATTTATAACGATTATGAGCTGATATGATTTCCGTAAAGATTTCATTGAAAATGAAAGTGATTTTGGGTTTGTTGTGATTGGTGTCTTAAATAACATCATTCTTTAACCCAGCTAAGTTAAGTTATGATTTGAATTCAAGAAGATAGCCAGTATTGAATTCCATAGTAAACTTGTACTATTTGAGGAATTTGAAAGATATTTATATTGTTATTCCACTTATAGTATTAGTTGATTTCATGAATTGGTATCGAATATAAGTTGACATAATGTCTATTTAAATCTTATATTTGATATGAATTGGATTTTGTGTTTGTTTTGAATGACGTCTTAAATAACATTATTCTTTTACCCAAGGTGACTAAGACATGATTTAAAAATGGGAAGTAATGAGAAATTTTATTATTAAGATTTAATGAAGTGTTCCAAAGTAGAGTTTAAGAATAAATATTCATTAAGATTTAAATGAAACTTTGTTAAAGATTAAAGAGAATGAGTTTTATAAATTTGGAATTAGTAAATAAAAGATTTATGAGGTTAATGAACGGTTTTAATAAACCAATTAAAATAGAAAGAGACTTGCTTGATCCTATGTTTCCATATGGTTTTAGAATAACGATTGTTATTCGAAAAGACCGAGATCATATTTCTATCCGAAAACCATTTCGAATAAGGATGCGGCGAAATGGAGCAATTGAAGATGATGGTTGAAGACCTGGAATCTTCACATTATAGGACTGTTTATTGATATCTCAAATAGGGGGCCACCTATTATGAGGTTATATTGTTACAGTGATCTGAACGTACTTGGAGATTTTTCGTATTGCAAGGGCCTCTCTCCTTTATTGGACGAGGAATTAGGTGCCTTCAGTTTCATTGAGACCCAGAACGGACTTTTATGGACGTGCGTCTGACATCGTGTTTTGTAATATGTGATTGATTCAGACCCCGCGGAGAAGTTATTCTCTTAGCTTAACACCTTTCTTTGAGATGTACGAGCTCAAAGGTGATGTGATTAGTGAATATTAATTATGTAGTATGGAATGACAGTGTGGCAAGCTACGTGATGTGTTGTGATGATCTGGCTTAGTGTAGTGTAGCTTTGTGTAACGAGACTTTGACAAGCCTCACACCCTGGTAAATGGACAAAAAGGAGAGATAACGCAAGGTTATGAGTTATCATCCCTTTCTAGATAGAAAGATGTACATGGTATGAAGCCCAAGTATTACCTTAGATGTTACTTCTACTTTTTATGTGGTTGTTGATGTTGCGGGGATCCTCGGTTTATTGGTTGGTAAAGGCAAGGAGATGATATTCTTTGGGTGACCAAGAAAGGATATCCCGACCTTGTGTTGGAAGAGAACTAGCGTGATTCTCAATGCATCCCTCTAGAGGTGTCCGAATTCGAAAGGGAAGTTCCTTAGCCTAGTCATTTTTTGGAAAATCATTCTCCACTACGAGTTTGTACAGTTTTAGTTGTAAACCTATACGACGACATAGTGGTATGGGACATTCATGCCATCTAAGATTGATACATTTATTTGTGAAAGAATTTTCTCCATTATGCATTAATAGTAATAAAAGAGAATTTTACGTATCAAGCATGTTTGGATACCATAAGGGGGCATCCACTCATGACTCGCGTTTGCATGGTGTGTATGACGAGAGACCTTATGGTAGCTTCGTTTTAAAAAACCATTGCGAGTTATAGGGAAAACCCATTCCGTGTTATACGGCGTGGTACTATGAATACCTTACTTTATAAACAAACTTAAGATAACTGTTTTGTTTCTCATACCAGTCCCATGACTGACTCGGAGTTTATTGTTCTTTCCTTAAACTCCGAGTACCCATATTTTTTACATGGGCAACCTAGTAGTTTTTGTTTGAAATGATATTAATGAAAATTTTCTTTTGTTCAATTCTTATGTTTTGTATCCCCAAGTGATACATCTTGTTGATCGGTTTAAGCCGGTTTAGTTATCCGTTTGAATCGCGCAGAAAGGTGTGTCGTCACATTTGGTATTAGAGCTTTGGTTTATACAAACTTTTGGGGTATGACTCGTTAGAACAGAAGGAAAGAACTCATCAGAGCTAGGATTAGTAATATCCTAGAAGAAAAAACTCGTTGGAGATAGGGTTAGTAATGCCCTAGAATGATCTTAGAACGAGAGAGCGTATTTTCGATATAAAAATCAGTTTTTTGAAAAGTTATATTTTAAATATAAAAAGATACATTATGGTAATTATAAAGAGATTGGATTAGAAATGGAAATTATCGACTATTTTGGACAATCTATAAATTTTGAAAACCTGTTAGATAAGGAAATAAATTCATAACTTCTGAATTTAAGATAATTAAAAGAATGTGTGTAATTTGGGAAATTTGTAGGAAACTAAAAAGAAGAAAAACTTAAGTTAAGTTATAAACCAGTTGGATTGGAAATTGGAATTATCAACGATTTTGAATAGTCGAGAAATTCTGAAAATATGCTTAAGTTGCAGATGAAATATTTGGATAGGGTAAAGAAAGAAAAAACCATAGGAATAACTACATGAGTTTATGTGGTTCATTTCCTCAAATAGATTATATTGGAGTGTAGAACTTAAATGTATATTTACACCGATCCTGGAAAGGATTTATCACTCAATGTTTGAAGATGAACTTGGATGAGGGTTTTTCGTTACTTGTTTGAGTTTTCTATCATAGCTGTGAGCTATATAAGGAAAGCTTGTGTTTTCTGATCAAGGGCCTGATCAGTGTCCGTACTAAGGGATCAAAGGATCACTACTAGTTTGGAAATAAGTTGTGTGTTCGAATGAGAATCGAAACAGATATTCTCCATCGATGATCTATATATAACTTATAGAGTTAAGTTCGGGGCAAAGTTTGGTAGGATGTGGTTTTGTTGGTTAAGTAAACAACCTTCAGCTCCGTCTTTGATTTAGAGGAAGAAATCTTTTTAAGTAGGGGAAACTGTAACGGCCTAGATTTTTTTGGCAATTAGAAATATGGATTTAAATATGTTAATAGGATTTTTAAATAGATAAGTCTAGCTGAATTTCAAATTTCATAAAACATTGAATCAAGACTTGAAAAATCATGGAAAATAATTTTTAACTTAGTTTTATATCTTACTAAAGTTAAGATAAAATTAATGGACTTTTAAAATTTGATTTAAAAGTAAATATGCTAAAATTCGATAATTTAATGTTATTTTAACAACCTAAAATAGCCATTTTGCAAACAATCTCAGATTTCAATGAAACCAATTTCATCGGGTCCGGAACGTTAAAATATAGTAGGGTTTCAAATTTTATATCAATCGGTGTTAGTATGTGAGCGTGCGCAATATAAACGCGTGTAGAAAAATCTATTGAAATTAAATAAATTAAAATTAGTCGTGCATCCTTAAAATCTTTGAAAATTAGAACGGCTTCCTCCCCAAGTTTCATATTCAAAGCGGGTCCCTATTTTGAGAGTTACGTGTTTTTTAGAAAAAAATGCGCTACTATACAAAAAAAAACTCAAGAAATTGCAAATATTCCCAGAAGATTTCGTAAAAAATAAAAAAAAGTGCGTACATGTATGCAATTAAACTCAAAAGTTGCATTCATGTATGCAACAATTCATGAAGCAGTTTACACTAAAAATCAGCATGAATTCTTGCATACATGTATGCAACTATCCTATTTTATTGCATAAATGTATGCAAATAAAGATGAACTAATATTTATGCCTACGAATTGTTGCATACTTGTATGCAACAATTCTATTTTATTGCATAGATGTATAAAAATGAACATGAACTGATATGCATGGCCACGAATATATGCATACATGTACGAATTTATTTTGTATTACATGCACACATGTATGCATAAAAGTTAACACAAATGCATAACGAAAATAGTTGCATACATGTATGCTACAATTTCAAATATATGCATCCTTTGATGCAGATTACTACAGTTTCGTTGTTTTTTTTCTTTTTTGTTTTTGATGCATTTTTGGTTGTTTTTTCATCTGAATTTTATTATGTTTACGTGTTTGATTTAGATATGAATTTACGTGGTTTTTTTATTTTTTAATGACTTTTTTAAAAAAAGGGATGTAATTTATAATAAGTTTAGGACTGGATGTGAGCCTAATTTTGAAACTTAATAGGGACCTGAGCCAAACGCACCCTTAAAACGTAGAAAAATGCCCTTTTTCAAACGATCACCAAATTCGACGAGACTAGTTTCATTGGATGCGTATCGATGAAATATAGTGGATTTCAAATTTTGTATCGATCGGACTTACGGTTTGATCATACGAATAGAAAGCATAAAAGGTCATTTAATTAAACAAACTGATATTTATCGGGAGACAAGCCTCCTTAAATTGCTCCCCCATATTGTATATAACAATATGATTTTTGTTTGATGATAACAAAAATATGTATTATAATACAAATGTGTTTGTAATATTCTACACTACGTCACAAACAAAAATAAATATTTATATTTGCTTGAAATGAATAATTAAACTTCCAAAAAGCTTCGCGTCTCTCCGGGGACCGTAAACGGCGACTAGGTCATCCCAAATTCTTCACTATCTCTCTCCTCTCCATCTTTCGTCTTCTCTATTCTCTTCTAAATTTTGACCTAGTTTTCTCTACATGTAGTTCCACTAATTCTCTTTTGTCATTTCCTAATCTAAGCTTCTCCGTTTGGTTAGATCTAAGTGCAATCTCCCTTTATTTTTTTGGGCTTTTCATCTCTATTCGCAGCTCTCTTTTTCCATTTCCGTTGACCCTCCCTTCTTCAGAATCTTGACCTCTTCAGGCAACTACTTGTCTTGGAAAATTATTCAACTAGATGTCAACAAATTGGTGAAGCGAGTGGCAATAACGTGGAGCTAGCTTGGTCAGCAGCAACTCCCGGTATGTTGAAGTGGTGATGTGTTTTTGCTTTGGCTTGTAATAGTGCACTTTGCACTCTAGGTCTTCAATGTTTACCCTGTTCTCGTCTTGTTGGTAGGATGTCCTATCGGTTATGTGAATTCTACTTTTGCTTGCTATTGTGTGGAGTTTGGTTTGTTTTTTGGGATGGAGCTCATCTTCATGTTTTTGTACTCAGATCTGTTTACGATAGTATTTTCATGTAACTTTATCAGTTTTAAGGTGGTCACAAGTTTGCTTTTTGATTATGTATGAATGGGTGGATTTGTTTGGAAATAGGCAATATACGAGATGCTTGTTCGCACTGAACTTTTCTTATGTTTGAATGAGTTTTTTCATATATGTGCTTACTTCTTTTTCTTGTGACGACTTTAAACTGGTATGTAATGGCTTTATCAGTCACTGTGTGGTTCTGATTGGTTAACTATTGAGTAAGGCGTTCTGGTCCACTAATAACATCGGAGAGGCAGTTTTTGCTATAACTTTGATGATCTTTGCCTACCTCTCTCATGCTTCTCCAGTTTTAGCTGCATGACTCCTCCCTTCTCCCTGATTTTTTGGACATAGCAGCGTACTTTTTGAGAAGATATTGAAGAAATAGGTGTTGTGCTTTCGCGTGGCTCTTGATGCAAGGACTCTTTTAGTCTTGGAAATAGGATTTGTTGCTATTTTTCTACAGTTCAGACTATTGGATGTAATATTTAAATATGATAGCTTTTTTAAGCATGAAATGTAATAGTAACTCCCAACGTGGAGATGCAATTTTTAGTAGTCTTGTTAATTATCAAGATCCTGTACTGTAATCTAGTATAGATTCTGTGGACGACCCACAATAATTGCCGTAGGTAGTGGACGATCTACTTTAAAAGCCGATTTAGCTGATTGTAAACCACAATCACCTGTACTATACTGTATTTTTTTATTATTGGTAATAATAAAAAGGTGTTTGCGGTCACCTTAAAAACCGGTCGGCTTTGCCCAAAAAAATACTATATATTACACAAAAATTTAAATATTTAGGTAGTATTTTATTCAAATGTAATATTTTATTTAAATATTTGAATAGTAAAAATTTATAGCTCCACTATTGTACATCTCAGTGACATAATACATTCAATTTCATTTATTACAATGGTTCCTCACTACAACACTCAGTCATCCACTTTCATTTATAGACTCAGTTACATTCACTTACTCACATACTGAAGACTTAGTGTGAGTGTCATAATTTGAGTGAATGTAACTGAGTATGTATATGAAACTGAGTGACTGAGTGTTGTAGTAAGGAGGTGATGTATATGAAATTGAATATGAAATCGAATGTATTCTATCAGTGGAATGTACAATAGTGGAGTTAGAAGTTTGTACTATTCAAATTTTGAAATAAAATATTATATTTGAATAAAACACCGTTTAAATATTTAAATTCTTGTGCAATAGTATTCTATTTATATATAGATATTTATTTCTGTATGTGATGAAATAGAATAATACAATTGCAAACACATTTATAATAATATATATATGTTTGTTATCATCAAACAAAAATCATATTGTTATACATAACAATCTCCCCCTTTTAATGATGACAAACATACAAATAAGATTTTGAATACAGTAAATGTGTTTGACAATGAAGTGCATAACTCCCCCTATATGTATGCTCCCCCTACAACAAAACTCCCCCTAAATATGTGCATATGAGTGAAATGAATGAATGAATTGAACTGAATTTCCAATATTAAAATATTCACGAAATATTCACTCATCAATGAAAATCTTAACCATTCTCCCCCATTTGTTATCATCAAAAGGATATAGAAATCGAAATAATGATGAAATATATACTAGAAATATAAAATCAAATCAAGAGAGAGTGTATATCATAAATCTTATTCCATCAAACAAAAATCATAATATTTTTCAAAACTAGTGGCAAATTTCACATTGTAGATTGATGGATTTACGATGAATTTTATAAAATGAAGAGAGTTTTAAAAACATATGAATTCCAGTTATTTTCAAATATATTTTTCTAAAATATTGAGCATAAAATAACAATAGATTTAGACTATGGTTATAAATTCAAATCAAGTGACAAAATCAAACAATCGCAGATACCAAAAAACAATCAATCAAAAAATCATAATATATCATAAAATAGTGATACATTTCACAAGTCATAAAATGGATTGATAGGTTGGTTTTTAGATAGCAAGGAAGATTTCATATATAATTTTTTTTATTTATTTTCTTTTCTTTTAATTTTAAGAGTATAATAATCACGCATGGCCTATTAGGACTTTTAAATGGGATCAGTCGCAACTTAAATTATAAGTAATCTCCAACCATGCATGAGCATATCTAGATTTTTTAAATAAGGTTAGAGAAACACTTATTATATACAAAATCTCCTTAGTATATAAAACCAAAATGAATGATAGAAATGTGGTAAAGATAGAGATGGTCATGAAATAAAGTTCTAAACTAATCATATTATGAAATATGCTCAACTGTACTGGGATTTTTGAAAAAAAATCAATTATCTTTTTTCTAAAAAATAATATATTCACATTTTCATCACAAATTTTGAAACTGTATGTTCTTTAATGTTTTAAAAAAAAATCTCCACATTAAATAAAACCACGATGAATGACAAAAGGATGATAAGAAAAGATGATGCTCGTGAAATAAGCATCAATTCAAAGACAATATAAAAACTATTCAATCAACATGAGAATTTAAATAAAATTTCCCCTTGTGTGAAATATACTATAGTCATAACTCATCATAGTTTCATAAATCTAATACTAATTTTAATGAGTTCCAAATATAGATCAATTTGGTCAATGATTTCAATTTTTTGAATAAATAACCAAAAATGATTTTAAAATTGAAAATATCAATTACAAGAGGGATTCTAAAAGATTTATACAAGACGAGAATTAGTTATAATCAAGTGAATCAATTGAATGTGAAATTTTATAAGACTTCTAAGACCAATACAACTTGAGCTCCTAATTTCCATTTACAATGTATCTCAAACAAAAATATGCAATCATTTAGCCCAAGCAGACAAATATAACAATTCAGTTCCTTTTATCAAAGCAGTCATTCAATTTCAGAGCAAGATTTACAAGAGATTTTTTCTGAATATTTACAACAATCACAAGAGATAATTCATGATCCAAGATTAAAAACAGTTCATTTGAAATCACTTGAAGAGATGTGTAAATTTCAAGATTCAAAGATAAACCGTTCACATAGGATTAACAATTTCAAATCCAAGAAGTGTGTGAGATTCAAGATATCAACAATTTCAAATGATTTCAAAAGTCGAATATCCAATCCAAAATGATCATGATTTAAAAAATGAGTTTCAAGATGCAACACAACAATTTATGCGAAAAGAATTTCAATTCAAAATAATCAAGCCTATCCAAAAGACTATGAAATTATCACAACTGAAAAATAGTAGTGTGTTATAATGAGTATAATTTTTCAAGTCTTTATAAAATGAATTAGAAGAAACTCAAAGACAACAAATATATGTGAAATTTCAATAGTTTTTCAGATCATCAATTTTTTTAGAATTTTGAATAACAGTGTTCAAGATATGATAAGAATGCTTCGGCACTGTTAGGAATCCAGGAATCAAAAAACAATTAAACTTTAAAAGAATTGCTACACATTTACAATTTTAAATTCCAGATTTGGAAATCATCAAAACATGGAAGTTTTATACAAATGAATCTAATTTCCACAAAATCAAGAATTTTGCAATATGAAGTTAAGAAAGCACAAGAAAGGTTACAAATGTTATGGGAGTGTCAAAAAGAATCAGAATAAACAGAAGAGGGAATAAGAGAAGAAGGAGAAATAAAAAGGAAGAATAAAAACAATGAGTATAAATAAGAAATGTGGGTTTAGAGATCATACCTGATTTACAATAGACGTTATGGATCTCTAACTGGTCATTTATAGCCAAGGAACACTGAATGATTCAATGATATGGAACAATTTGAATTCTATCTCTCTTTAGCAAAGTTGTTCCTTAGCCCCTCTGGTACCTAACTGTTTATAGGGTCGAGTGGTCTAACAAGGGTTGTTCTGCCACTCGTAACCTTGCTCGAATGCTTTGGTACCCAAACCCGTTCATATAACAACCTGTCAGTATTTACGAAAGTATCTTTAGGAACCCAAATTTGTTTGAATTTAACCAAGCTCGTTTTATTTCCTTTTGGGACCCAAACACGTTTAATTGGATTATTACAAAAAAAGTTCTCATCTTGTTTATGTTTTAAAAATCCTTTGAAAACATTAGAGTCCAAATTTTCAATTTGATCTTTCCAAAGAAATTTGAAATATTTTAAAATCATTTGAATTCAGCTTTTCAGAATCATCCATTTTCCCAAAGCTAAGGCCACATTTATTTCCACCAGAAAATTGGTTTTGCAACAACATATTCAATGATTTTCCCCATTAGAAAATTTATCCAAAGTTGATTCAAGTCGTTGAATTATGGATTTAAGATCACTATTTTCTTTTATTAAATTTGACCAACGATTTACAACGATCCTCTTTTCAGTATCAGATTGTTTCAAAACCAAATTCTCATTTTTAAGTAATTTCATTTTGGCCTTGGACTCATAAATTTCAATTTCAAATTGTTTCTGTTTTTCAAACTCAAGTTTTTCAAGTTCTTTGAATTTGGCAATTTATTTTTCAAGTTCATTCAAGATTGATTCGGTTTTATGCGAATTTTGTTTCTCAGCAATTTCATATTTGGAGTTTTTTGGAATCTTAAAATTTTCCAACTCTTTTTGCAAGGCATGATTTGTAAAGATTAGCTCATCCAATTTTTCTTTTAAACTCATAGTCTTTTTTCAAGCTTCTGAAGATTTTCATTAAGATGAGCTAAATCATTTTTCAAATTGAAACAATTCTTGCAATCAGAGTTTGAAATTTTCTTGACATTTTCACGATTTAATTCCAATATATTATTTTTATTCGTCAACTCAAGATTTTTAGATTTCAGAGATTTGTTTTTCAATTTGAGACTATCAACATATTTTGTTAATTTAGTACAAAAATAAACTAAATTTTCATAGGATAAATCTTCTGTTTCATCATCTGTTGAGTCTACATTGTCTGATTTATCTGAATTTTCATCTATAGGACCTGTTAAGCACAAATCCGAATCTAAGTTGACATTCCGGGGTTTTGAGCTGCTTTTGTCAATTCTTCCATACTTCGTACCGAGAGTATTCGAGATTTCAAGAGTTGTTAAACAGTGGGAGATATGATCAAGTTGATTACTACTAAGACGAGAATAAATAATATGCATAAGATGATCATTGGTAAGTTTATTCTTCTTATCTAGCATATCGCATACATTTTCAATAATATTCCAATATTCAGAATTAACAAATCTTAAATAGAATTCAATTTTTGATTTCCAAACTAAAAAATATGTTTCGTTGAAAATAGTAGGAATATTATTGGACTAACTCTAGCTAGACTGACAACTAGAACAATCCATAAATCTAGAGTTAATGAAAATACCAGGCTCTGATACCACTTGTAGGATCTAGATTAACCCTTGAGGGAGGGCGAATAGGGTTTGTTGGAGTTTTACGAGATATTGAAATTATCACAGCATAGATTGCAATGTAGAAAATGAATGTAGAAAATAAATGACATGATTTTTACCCAGCTTCGGCAAATCCCTGCCTAATGTTGCATTCCCAAGATTTCTAGTAGGTATTAAAACAGATTCCCTCTTACAAAACCTTGTAAACTCGTAGACCCTACTACTGCTTTAATCCTATGCTCAAAACCCTAGAATTATCTTTATCCCCAAGATCAGATATTGCCCGAATTAAAAATCGTAACTCGTAAACCCTAGTTTACATAAAACTAAAAAAATAATAGTCAGATACAAAAATTGAAACAGCTAAAACGTAAACTAAAAAAACAAAACCCTAGTTTTAAAATTTAAAACACTTGAATAAAAATGGTCGGCAACTTTCAATTAAGCTTGGTTACTTAATGCTTCGGTCCTCTTTTTCTTCAATGGCCACCTAGGGTTTTGCCTCCCAAATCGATCCACCACTTCAAATATTCAGATTGAAATTACTCTCTAATGGCTCCAACGATGTTCCTCCTTGTTGAATGATTTGGGAATTGGCTTGCGTTCGAAACTCTGATGAATTTTGAGTATTCTGAAATTTGTTTCTCTCTTGTTTGCTTTTAGCTTTGATGATTTTTCGATGACAAATGCATGTATATTTATAGGGTATAGAAACCCTAATCAACCTCTGATTTCACTATTATGACTTGGCATTGATTTATGCTTGATTTTTGCTCGATAAAAATGATTTCCCACGGCATTAAACTGGCTTGATGAATTGTTGTACCCTTTGATTGTTTTTTGGAAATAAACGATCAGATTTCCATGGTGCTTACGTATTTTTGGAAACTTTGATTGAATTTATTTGCTTTAAAAATCCCTGCAAATTACATTCGTGCCAAACTTGACTTTTGCCAAATCTATTCTTGGGAATAAGCTCGAAATACTTTCTTGGCTAAAAACATGCATGGGTGATTTTCAGTTTTGATATTTCAGGAGATTTCACAAACATGTGAATTTCCTAAAATATAATCTACTTGCCGATTTTAGCACATATTCGGAAACTTGAATTGATCTTTTTTCCCAAAATTGCAATCTGATTTTTGGAAACATTGATGTACTTGTCTAAAAGTATTCTTCGAATTTACTTGAAAGTTTTTAATACCGAGAATTCATTATTGTCGAATATGTCATTCCAGATTTGAAATTTATCGCTTTCTTTCTGAAAAATTTGCATGCCATTCAATTTGTGTTCTTCACTGATTAATTGATACACACATTTGATATTTTTTTTACATTTTCTCCATGCAACCTGCACTGTCATGTTGTGCACTTGTGCACCACTTCATACTTGTTCATGTGCATGCCTGCACCCATTTTGTGCTTGGCTGGTCCTCTGGCTTGTGTTTGCAACTTCTGTACATTAGCCACTTTTCTGGCTTGTTGATTTTAACTTTTGCATTTGCCTTGTTTGGTCTGTGCATGTGAACATTGTTGTCTTGTGTAATGTCCCGTATTTTTGGTAGCTGAATAAATTTAATTTATTATTTTAAATATTATATTGGCATATTAATCGATTTAATATTGAATTCATTTGTTTAAAACAAAGTTTAAACATTAAACTTATAATTAATATAAAATGAACTTGAAATGGTGCGGTAGTTCATAATATTGAGTTTGGAGCTTCAATTGAATATACAGACTCCGTTTTAAGTCAGATTTCTGTGAAACAAGAAATGTTGGAATCTTGTTAATGATAATTTTCAAATGAAAGAGAAAAATCTAGATTTCGTGTTATATATTGTTAGTTATGTCCAAATCGAACATTAGAATAGTCGCTATGGAAATCGTTATTAAATTATAGCGTTTATTTAATATATTTAAAAGGGTTTTAAATATAATTTTGATTACGCTTAACTCGAGATTGATGATATTGAGTTGTATAATTTACAATTGAAGCTATATGATAATTTTATTTGGATAAATATGATAATAATAATAATTTATTATTATTTAATTAAATTAATTTGGAATTTATTTATATTTGATCAATATTTTAAAGGCCTTAGAAATAGCCAATTTTCAAACGACCTCCGTTAGCAATGAAACGGATTTTGTTGGGTTCGGAACGTTAAAACATAACATGCTGCAAATTTTGGGACCAAACGGAGTTAATATGTGAGCGTACAGAATTTAATTGTAAATGGCCAAACAACTTAAATTATAAAATATCGTCGTTCTCGAAATGGCATCGGAATTCGACCAAACGGGTTTTATTGGATCCGTATTAGTAAGTTATTGTTATGTTTCAAATTTGGTAGCAATCCGGCTAATCATGTGATCGTGGCAGTGTCAAACGCCCTTGTTTTTATTTAATCGTTTATTTTATTTAAGCCATTTTAGATAGGGGTAACTTTAAAAGAATAGACGAATGGCCAAAAAAACTCCGATTTTAACGAAACAATTTTCATTGGATCCGCAAGGAAAAGGTCTAGTGTAATTTCAAAGTTACAAGTTGAATGGATTTATTTTGTGATCCTGGGAAATTTAAACGCGTGATTTTTAGCCTGTGATTTATAAAGGACTTTTTACAAACGATCTCGGAATTCGACGAAACATGTCCCATCGGATCCGGAATATTTTTATGCTATGATTTGGAGTTTCATTTTGATTGGAGGTCGTATGGGAATGTTTTGAGGTGTTACTTCACGGTGAAGTTTCATATATTAATTTAATAATTAATTCTTTCCATTATAAATATCACCCTACACGTATAACCCTAATTTTTTGGTCAAACTAATTCATGCAATCAACAATTTTTCCAACCGCCTCTTATAGAAACCAATGGCCAAATTTAATTGACCCTTCCTTCTAACTGATCGCGAAATCCATCAAGAAATCAAATAAAATCATAACTGAGAACACGTTCAGCCCAACGAGATCGACAATCTGGATGGCTATAATCTGATGTCTCAAACCATGGTGATCAGAATATGGCTCGAAAGCCACCGTGCTCATGGGCCCACTACAACAAAATATGTTATTCATAACGCCATTTAATAACTTGTTAGCCTGAAGTGTTATTATTTACAATTAATTTTATGCATCTCACGTCAATTTCATTTCGCAATTGTTGTAACGCTCCGTACCCTCTTGTGAAATTTCCATCTCCCTCCAAAACCATTTTGTTTCCCTCCTCCGTAGAATTATTTTCTGTTTTCCATCTCAAAAGCATTTCGTCTCCTACCGCAGAATCAAACTTCGCTCTCCCTCGAAAACCACAAACTTACCTCTTGTTCTATGAGAAATCAAACTTCACTCTCTCATTCCGAAGAGTCCGCATCGATTGTCTTCCTAATCTCCGCATCTGAAGAAAATGTGTTGGAACCCTAATTTCGATTTCGATTTTGGTAAGCACAACTGTGAATAAAATTATTACAGAAGAAACTATATTATTTTCTTTGATTTGGTAATTACTGGCGGAAGCTGTTTCTATAATGATCATAACTGTATTTATTTTGTTGAATTTTGATTTTCTTTGATTTGGTAATTACTGGCAGAACCCTAACTTAGCTTTCTTTCCAATCAAACGCCTAATCCTGTGCTGCCACTACTCAAATACGATGTTCTCGCCCAGTCAATTCTTCCATCGAAAAGGTAAACTTTTAATTCCATCACAGATGAGTGTAACGGTAGTTCCTCTTTTGAAAATCGATGTGCTCACCCATTTTTTTCTAATGATTGTTGGTTCAAGCTCTGACATAGTCGTAGCACTGATTATCGTACCCGCATCTGTTATTCCTATGTTTTCACCGTATTAATTCCCGCATCCTACCTTGGACTGAATCTTAATTTTTTTTCCAACCGTATACTCACCTCCCCTCCACTTCACAACGATATGGTATATTCTAGCTTTGCACTTAAGTATGGTTTTACGTCGCTACGCTGTAATGTACGAAGTTCCGTACAAAGTTGTATTTTTATTCAGCTGAATTCTTGCTTCTCTTTAATTCCCTCTGTTATCTCCTTTATCTGTTGTTAATATATTTCTCCTGGTTTGTCACTCTTTCCATAGCTAATTGGTTGGAACTTCTACGTAAATTCTAGAAGGTCGGCCTCTTTAATCATTTAGTCGTACAATGCACATGAGTTTATGACTGTGTAGTAAATCTGTTACCATTTACGCGAAAAGATAACTTATTGTATTTTTTTTGGCTCTTCCTATGCTAACAAATTCATATTTTCATTTTTTATATGCAAATTTCCTTTGTGTACAATATCCCTTCTTGGAAACCCTTTTCAGACCTTACACTGATATATCGAACGTGGTAACCTCATCTGGCATGTTATGCGATTACAATGAAGTAACATATAACGACGTACATTGCACATTATACTTATTTCGACTGATTTCAGTTTACATTTATTTTCAGTATGACTGAGAAATAAATGTTATGCATGTCCACCAAATTCATTAAGTGTAAGGGGTGGAAAAATCAAATGAACTGATTGCATACAATATTTTTTGTGTATTTTATTTTTTTTACTTATACATATTTCACAATTCAAATCAGTTGTCCATGGATCGGGTGCTTCCTTATGTGGTTTACAATCGGAATCTGTATACTCCTTTATTAAATATTTTTAAACTTGAGTATGTCTGACGATTATGCTGCCCCAATATGCATTATTATTATTTTACATTACTCTCTTTTCTTCTTTCTACATGTTTATAAATTCATTACAATTTTTATTGCTTCCTTCATTTTTATACTGATTCACCAATATATTCCCTCATCGTTTTCGAAACAGTAAATTAAGACATTTTTTTATATTCAATTTATCTGCTAACTCCAATCCTGGTTTGATTATTTGACCAGATATGATATTCTTAAACTTCCATTCTTACTTGCTCATTTTGAGTTTCGTAAATTTTAGGATTTTATAGTTTGTGCAAGTTCCATACCAAATAATAGTAAGTAAAGTAAACATTAAACTATTCCTATACTTTTGTTACCATGCAGATCACCCTACTTTACAGTAGGGGGTATATACACACAGAGAGAGAGAGAGACACACACACACACACACACAACAAGACAGATATATATGTTGATTGTTGTATGCATGACTCTTTGTCCATTCCAATTTAGATATAAGTTCACTCATAACCTTGGTGGAAAAATACCATTTGCACAAGCTATTCATGGGAGGTGACTTTTGAATGGGAAATTAGAAATCAATTACACATAGATATCAAGGTATTAACTTTTTTTGTTCATTTTTTTAAACTACTGTTAATGTTAATAAAACTTGATTTTGATTTATAAATACTTTATTTTAACTCTGGGTTGTCAATATTACAGAAACATAGACAATCATTTTAATAATGGGTAGGATTTATATATGTAACAGTTTGACAAGGATTTGATTTTTGTAGGCTAGTTGTTAGAAGAATTTACATTATTCTGCTTTTGTTTACTTTAGTTTATGTGTTTCTGTCTCACATTTTACACTGTACACTTAATATATTTCACTACAAGTTCTTGAGACCTTACCTTATATATATATAATGTTTCAGTTAAACAAAAAGGTTATATATTTCTATGTTCGTAGATTGATATATTTCTGTATGCTCAATTACACCTGCTGCCTGTATTTGTAAACACTGTTCTACTTTAAGTTACTGTAGCAAGAACCGATGGATTGTTTGATTATTTGTACAGGTATGAATTTATTGAAGTTATCGCGCAGTCGCTTCAAGCAAATTTGAATCCAGGGAAAGCAGCTCAGAAGATTGGAGTACTTGCTCATGAGCGAGCCTTGGATAGAACGGTAAAATCCCCTTTTGCTCCTGCAGCACGTGAGGCTGGTTTTTACCATGTTGGTCACCTGGTGGCAAGCTTAACGATGTCTCTATCGTTGTGGCTACTGCCTCTGATTCTTGATTGCCAACATTTTGCTTATTTATAGTTTTGCATGTTGATATCGATTAGCGTAGAAAATATTGATTTCTTTTGTTTTCAAACAAAAATTTATTATAATGTTTTGGTTGCTAAAAAAATGAAAAATAATAAAAATACTTGAGATGTCTTTGTAGTTGTTGCTTTTCTTAGGACAAAAACCATGTAAATAAAATTTGCAATAGTGAAATGATTTGCAGTAGTGAAATGATTGTTGGTTAAATAGATATTTTATTTTTATGTATAGTTTGCAAGTTTATGTCAGGCTGTTTCACATAATGTTGTTGTTTGATACAACAGAAAGTTGCATTCTCTATTTCAATATCATTGTGTGTTCAGATCATAGTTATGAAAGGCGCTCCGCGGTGCGCGCCATGGCGCACGGCGCGGCGAGGCGCGGCGTTTGCTCCATTTTTGTTCGCGGCGCGGCGCATATGAAAAGGCGCACCAAATGGCGCGCGGCGCATAAATGGCGCACGGCGCAAAATGGCATGCCTTTTCTTTATTTTCTGATTTTTTCTTTTTTCTCGTATTTCAAACTGCTATAACTACTACTACAATACTCTTACCATCACTACAACCACCATCACAACTACTATTACTATTATTATCATAATGATATGAAATATGAGAAAATTTGTTAATATCTTTTTTTTAGTTATATGAAAACATAATTACATCATGATTATTTTCTATACGATTATCATCAGCGAGTTAATAACCTTACAATTATGTAATTGGCTGATCTTAGCATGCCGATATTTAGAACTGACATATGTTTTATTATCCAACTTAGTTTAGATTCCTTTTAATATTGTCAGAAGTATATAATTTAATGTATAAAAGATCATAAAATATTTTGATGCAAAAGCAAATGAATGAAACTCTGAAGCTGTGAACGATATATCAAGAGAAGCAATTTTGGAGGAAGAAAAAATATTCTCATAAGATAAGCATTCAAGCAGCTCTGAAACATACCCTTGGGTTTTATTTTATTTTTGCATATACGTTGTCTTTGTACGATTTGTCTGTAACATAAAAATATTTCATGATTTGGTATCTGTTAAATACAATCGAGCATTAAAAAGAATGTATAATATTTGTTAAAATAGATTTTTTAGCAAAAAATAGTTTTTTTTTTTTAATCTTTTGTTGAAATATTAATTATATTAAAAAAAACATGCGCAGTAAATTAAAAAGGCATGCGCCATTTGCCGCGCCGTGCGCCAAGGCTCCAAAGATGGTTTGCGCCTTTTTGTGCCATGTGCCATTAATAACACTGGTTCAGATAGAAGGAAATAAACAACTTAGGTGTTGTTCCCACGGGTAAGTTGCCCAGTTTTGCCATGTCTCATGATGGAGCAAAATGATCCTTTTGTTTCTTTTTCTGCACCGCGAGGGGCATGATGATCATCCCTTAATGTTACGTATTGGCATGGAATGGACCTCCTAACTCTTATTGTATTTGTTTCACACTTTAGATATTTGGTAAACTAAGCGAGCGCTTGTTATATTCCCATATTGATAATTATTCAAAATACAATATAATAAGAGGCAAAATGTGTGCTTTGAAATCTTGATTGTATAGTGTAATCTTTTTTTCTTTGCTCCCAAGGTTTGTTTCCAAAGTGATTTTGCCTGTTTCTTGGATTTTGATTAGTGTATGTGCATGCATGCAGGTCTATATATCTACTTAGGGACAGAAACAAAACTGGTGGTTGATACTTCAAGAGGATAGAGATTGCGTGCAAATGTTAGTGCCCAACTACATATTGATTTTAAACTTCCATTAAAGGGAGAATTATATTTGTATCTTTATGCTTGCTTAATTCCTTTTTTGGCAGTTTGATATAACCTTCCCAGCACTTCCTTGTTCCCTATTAGCTGTTGATACTGTGGATATCAGTGGCGAGCACATTATGATATTGTAAGATTTAGATTAAAATTTTATTTTTAGTCTGTATATTCCCTAAAAATTAGTTACTGCTCATCATATACTTATGCACAATAAAATGTGCTCCACTTTATGCAGTTGCATTACATACATAAAAAACGAATTAATCGACATGGTAATATAATTGGGTCGAGACAAGATGGTATTGGTGCACCAAACAAATTTCAGAAGATGAGAGTGAGATGATTATTTAGATGGTATTCACTAAAATAATTTTCAAGCTCAAACCATAAGAAGACAGAAGAAATGATATTTAATGTCATAAAATTCAGTTCATTTAGTTATTCTGGTAATGTATGATGGTGATAGACAGTAAAGTGGTGTTTTTTTTTAAAAGAAACGTACTTATTTGAATACTTACATTGGTGGAGTAATGAATTATGTAATCTAGAGTAAATTAGCAAAGATTCATTATTTAGGCTACTTGTGGAAATGCAGTAGTGGGGAAATTAACCACGTCTGCCAAAAAAAGAGTTAGAATCAAGTCCATTTTTCCATGGAGTATTGAAGCTACTCTTATGTTTTTACCTTGTTGACATAATTTGTTTAGCCAAAGACACCAATTACTTTTTGGTATATTTTGGATGATGGCAAAATAATAATCATGGTAATGATGCTGTTATTATTACGTATTAATCCTTGATATTAGTGCATCAATTACTCTCATTTCATGAAACCCTAGTTCTTCATGTGTCTGTTGGTTGTTGCCATTGCTAAAATAATTTTATCTTCTACAAGATAAATCCAACTTGAAATAACCTTTTCATTTGCAGGATTGATGGATTTTTTGTTTTGTTTTTGTCTTTCTAGACTGCAATCATATCTGGTCTTTCTTCCTTGCCATGGTTGATCAAGCCTCTTTATGGGTTTATCATGTAAGCCTTGTCTCTTTTGTTTTTTTAATTCATTATCTTAATCTTGCCGGCGAAATCGCCAATCGGTCCATTCAGAAAGCTTTTAAAAATCAACATTTTTTGCGAATTTAATGCAAAAATCAGAAAGTTGGTTTCAATGCAAAACAACAAGAACTTCTAATGTTTTCTTAACTTTATCTAAATAAAAATATATTTGAAATAAACTACTAGTGTTTTAACAGATTGATTTTTTTACCTATAAGCTTTCTAAAATCAAAAGATTTTTTAATAAAAGCAAATAACACTTCTGGATTTGATTGAAAAATATAACTTTAATCAAACTTATTGCAGTTTTGTGTTGCAGTGATTCAGTTCCACTGTTTGGCTACCGAAGAAGGTCATATCTGATTCTTTCTGGGCTACTTGGATCGTTTTCATGGTTTTTGATGGCCACTGTAGTTGATAGTCAATATAGTGAAACTTTTTGCATACTTCTTGGTTCTTTTTCAGTAGCTTTCTCGGATGTGGTAGTTCTCTTATCCTTTAGTTTCCTTTATTTATAAGCTTGCCGGCACCCTTGTTGGTTGCCTTATTGATTTCACTGTCTTCTTTTTGAGTTTTGAACTGCAATCATTTTATTTGATATGATGTTAAAGAACAATTTATTATCACACAGCCATTTGACAATTTAAGTATTTATTATATTTTATTTAAAATGCACCTCATTTGGATTGGTTTTTTTCCTGTGATTTCTCAATATATATAACCCCTCGTGAGAGTCAAATGCATAGACTAGATGATATAGAAGTGTGATGGTTAAATGCATGAATTTGGTCTGAAAGCCCTAATAAAACCAATTGGAAACGTGGAAATTAGTTTCTTTATGTTGTTAGGATTCATGACATACATATCATATTGATTTTACTAATTAGAATTCATGCAATAGTTGAAGCTACCAAGACATCTTCAAAAAAGTATGAAAATTACGACTATTAGAATTCATGCAAACGAAGTTGAATGACATATTATACCATGACATTTGTTTTATGTGTAATTGAAGTGTAAATGACATATTGAGGTATATTTTGGTTGGTAGCCCTTGTTATCAGGGGATGTATATGCTTGTAAACGGTGATCACAAACATTTCTTTATGCTTTTATATTTTTTTGCATAGCTCAAGTTATATCAATAAATTTTTAACATATGCCTGGTGACTCATATTTCAGGCGATGAATGATCATCCTGATACATGGCCATTTAAGGAGCCGGTTGATGCACGTCATGTTCCTGAATATTACGATGTTATCAAAGATCCAATGGGTTAGTGCACTTCTTAATTTAATTTCCCAAGTACAGTTTTTCATAGTTACTTATTATGTATTTCTGATATCTTATTTCCTGCTCCATTCACAAGAATCATTGTTGATTTGAGCTATCTGATTTGTGATTGTTTATCTAACTTGCTGACATTTAAAATATCAATCTAAAACAAAGTTGTAAATCATAAAGTCTCATAAACCAGAAATTTAGAGAAGAAAAGACCGCAAAAACACAAAAAATCAATCTCTTATGAGAACAGTAAAAGTATAAACTATAAAGACTTACCTCTCGACCGCACTATGGTGAACATCTTGTCTGTAGGTTTCTTGCTACTTCAAAAATTGCTAGTCAGTATAAGTTATTAATATATTTTATTTAAGATTTTATTTTTTATGTCTTGCTGATTGGAACTGTCAATAATACTTTTCTTGAATAATGCTTACTACACATTTATAAATGGTTGCAGAGCGGATTAGTATACCACACGCATACCTTATTACTTGAGCTTACCATCTTTTGTTGCCAACTGCACATAGCACATTGTTCATGGAACTTAAATATCATGCCAGATTAACAATGAACAGCTGTTTGATCTACATGGACCCCGTTTGGTGGAAGACACTTGCCTTGAATTTATCTTTTCCAGAAAATATTTTGGGCTTCAATCTTACAGGCGGTACTTGTACAAATGTCAGGAAGCAATGGGCCATTAAGAAGACGTATGACTGTGTTAAGTATGAGCTATGTTTGTATTTTTGGAACCAGGTGATTGCATAGTATCCATGGACTATTTAATGGAAAAAGAAAGGCTTTGAGCTGTTGATGTTCTTAGTGATGCATTTGGTACTTGTAAACTTTAAATATGAACTATGTTTTGTCTTTTGTGTACTTAGATTGACATCAATATGGAATTGAAAACATATGTATTGAATTTGGTAGCTCATGGATTGAAATTATTTTTTGTTAGTTGACACTTTATTTTGTTATCATGAATATGTGTTATATTTGTTGATTATTATATTCGTTCTTACATTTCTCTTTAAATTGTTATGAAGATTTATTTTGATTGCTATTGTTAAAATGTAATATATATGCATAGCTCTACGAATTTTATAGCGGTATATATGAGCTATAAAAGGTTTTAGCAATACTATAACATGTTAATTTAACAGCGTCATATAGCCGTTATTAAATAAATATGTTATAGCGGCTACAATGTGTTATAAAAGATTCTCATTTTCATTGAGATTCAGATGTTTAATAGCGGTGAGGATGAGCTATTGTCTTTAAGTAACATAACGGCAAATTTGTGCTATAAAACCATACTCTTTTATAGCGGCAAATAAAGCATTATAAATATTTAGCAGTTTTTTATAACATGTTCATATACAGCAGTTATGGAACCGCTATAGTTCTTATTCATAGCGGCTATAGGCCGCTATAAAAGACCATTTCTGTTGTAGTGGCCAACTGATGGCGATTGAAGATACCAGGCGGAGCGCCGTTCGAGACAAAAGTGAAGGGTAGAGTCGCGCATCAGGGGATGACCACTGATTGAGGTACGGCGAACAGGGGATGGTGCAACGTCATTTTTTTGGAGGTTGAAGTCACCCGTGGTCTGCTGAAATGGGGACGAAGAAATCTGTTGCACTAGACTGCGCGTGAACAAAGAAAACAGGATCGACCCTTATCTTTTAAGTAAACGTAATTACTTTTAAATGATTTTAATTAAGAAATTATTAATTAATTTAGTCTTGTTTTGATACCAGGAACCGTGCGTGACTTAGTTGTTTGAAGGCTGTAGTTTAAAACATGAGAAGCACAATGCATGAAGCTGCATGAATGAAGCAATACGTGAAGGGGATTAGTGGATCCTGGCATTTGCTTTTTCAATGTAAATACTCGGCATATTGTAGTACAACCTAACTGATTAATTAAAATAATAGGCGTTTACGAATTAATTAATTAATTACATTAGTCTAATCAATGCAGATGGGAATGAACATAGCAGCCTGGTTTTATTGTCTCCAGAATAAACGAGAATCGATGGGCATAGAAAAGGTTTTCGTCCTATCGCCCTGTAACCGGTTAAGATAAACATAATTAACTCTAATTTGTGAATTTAAGTAATTACTCTATTATAAATTATTTAAAACCATTGTTATTGATTAATCCAGGACAAGATTAGACACAAATTTAGTAAAGACATGAGTCACGTTGAATTCAGAATAAAGGCTACAGGAATGATGAACGACAACACCAAGAGCAAAGGAATGACCGACCCAATTGAACGCTGATTAAAGTAATTAAAATTTAATAAAATTAATTAAGAAAATAATTATTAATATAAATCATATTTTTATAATGATACAACTTGTGTCTATATTATCAGAATTGGACAAACAATGGGTCATTGGAATCACATTGACGAACATTACATTATGGAACAAAAATGGAGGAAATTGGAAACAACTGAAATTTTAATTAAATTAGACGACCGTTTAATTTAATTAAAACGAGCCATTGACAACGGAATCAGAAATCAAGGCGTGTTAAACTCACTCAGTTCATCCTACTTATATTTTATATAAGTCGGGTTTTAAAATTGTGTGCTTTGGATGCTAATGATTGACTATTTGTTGATATTATATTCATATAGCGATTTAACCAATGAAATTAAACCATTGTTTAATTTCAGTGAAACACCAAATCGTTATTTTAACGATTTGACCCAATAGAGGTAACTTACCTTGTTGGTCACGTTTATGTTATAAACACGTTTAATTTATTGAATTGTTTGGTTGATGTTAAATAGCTGTTATTTACTGTTATAGAAATAATTAGTTAGATTGAATTGAATGAATTTATATGAGATAATCTATTTTGATGTAGAGAAGAACAGTTTGGAGTGATCCAACTGGATTCCTCAAATATATTTAATATTGTTTTTTTTCTCATATTATCATTATATGAACTGTTAAGATTATATGATTGATTTGGTTGTTTACCATTGACCTGAAATTCAACATTTGTTTTGTTTAAACCAATGGGTAATATTGGTTGGGTAATTGACAGTATATGGCCTATAAATCAATCGTTTTCCAAATATCGATTTACCGTCAGGTGAATCGATAGAAATCAAGTTATAAAATATATTTTATAACTGAAGATAGACTTTGAGATTTGTTGTTCTAATAAAAGTTATGAAAAGGAAATAAATATTTATTATTAAAGTTTATATTTAATTATTAAATGATTTTATAAAGCAAATTCTGATATTAATCAGATTTATAAGCAAGAGAGTAGAAAATTAGACTAACGGTTAAGAACTGGATAATTATTTTTAAGAAAAAAATTAAATGGAATTATTTAAATTAATTATATTATTAATTAATTTAAAGGAAGGATCAAGTAAATTGGGTTACCAAGATAACTGTGTTTTGGGTTGACTAAGTTAACCGTTTTAAATTGGGACTTGTTATTAATTAGTTTGTTGTCAATTAATCTAATTAAATAATATAACGAATATTTGTTTTCATTTTTAATAAGATTTTAAAAGGGAATTTACTATTTATTTTAGTTAATAAAGGAATTAACTAATTCTGTAGTAACTAATGATTGAGCTAAATTATTATTTTAATTAATAATAATTTTGGAGATTTCTTTTTAATTCATTTAAAAAGTAATCAAAGTTATAATGGAATCTAATTGAATTGCGAAAGGAGTGTATGAACGGGTTTTATATCAAAACCCGAGTTTTTATAATGAAGTTATAAAAAGGGGATTTTAAGCAAGTACGATAGCTTAAATTATGTCGACTTAATATTTGAATTAAGTTAAAAGAAAAGTGAGATGGAAAGGGTTTACATTAAACTAGAATTTATTTAAACAAGGTTTATAAAAGCGATGAGGTGTTGTATCGTTAATTTTAAATTAATGTTACTTAATAATGGAATTAAGTAAAATGAAAGAAATTGAAATAATATTTCCAAAAGGGAAATGGTTGAATGGACTAGAAAAGGGATTTTTAAAAGTGAGTTTGGTAAAGGAATTAAGAATAGGATTTTGTAATAAAAATCTGTGTTATAAAACAAATGGGTTAAGAGAATGTAAAGCAAAAGGAGATGTTAATAAGCATTTACTTAATTAGCGAATTAAGTAATAATTGTTGATTTGGAAAGGAGATTTTCAAAAATCAGAAATGGATTATAAAAATCATTGTTTTAAGAAAAATGGTTAAAAAGGATTTGTTATGATATTAGAATGAAATCACGATTTTTGAATTACAACTCATTTCTATCTTGAGATAAGAACGTTGTTGATCAAGGTCTGAGCAGTATTTAAAATACCCCAACTTGAACGACTTCATGATTATTTGAGGATGATATTAGTCGTAATGGTAAAGAGGTATAAAATGATTTATTATTTTCATATGAAAAAGAATAACGCAGCGATAATTAAAATATTTGAAATATGTATAATGAGATTTCCAAAGTAACATTAATGGAAAGTTTGGAATATATATATACACATATATAATGATATTTACGAAGTAAAAGAAAGTAAAGGAAATTATGGGAAATTATAATGGTATTTTTTTGAGATAAAAAGGAAATGAAAAAGGGAGTTTTGGAATGGATTTATTCTAAAGAATAAGGGTTGATTATTATTTCAAATAATAAAATATGAAAGATTTCGTAATGTTTTTTCACGATCGATAAGATGAATTTATTTCCCAAATATTAAATAATGAATAACGAGATAACCAATGTTTTGAATTAGCAGAACAAAAAATTAGATATGTATATGGGATATTTTCCTAGGTATTTATATAAAATAGTTTTTAGAATAATCTCATGTTAAATCTGTGCTGTTAAAGCGCTTAGCGGCTCTACAGCGGCGGAGATGTAAAAAGTTGTAGCGGGGATAAAGCGGGAAATAGCGGGGATAAAGCGTATATGCAAAAAGGTTCATTGAATGTAAAAATGAATATCTAAAATTAGTATGCTATCATTATAACATGATCCTTGTAGAAGAATCCAATATTAGTTAACCTTATATTGCAAAATCATAGAATATCATGGTTATGTGCACTATATTTGAGGTCTATAATAGATTTCTATATTATATTGAGCACCTAAGCCTTAAGAAATAGATCATTACAACTATTTTTTGATTTGTTTTAAAAGAGAACTAGTTAAGTCGACCTCTGTATATTGATATTGCTAAAGCGGGTGCTAAAAATCAATGATTTAGCAGAAGCAGTGGAAACTAGCGGGGCTTAAAGTGGATCTACTACTCATCGGGGCTAAATTTAAATAGCGTAGCGGTGGAAGGGTGCTACGGGCTATAGCGGGGATAATGCGGGGACTTAGCGGGGCTTTAACTACATAATGTTAAATAAGAAGTGAAAAACTATATTTGTTATACATAAAGGTTTAAGAGTTTTAAAATAACCATTGTAAATCATTTTTAATTAAAGAGGCCAAGTAATGCCGAGTACTGAATCAGTGAACTCATTTTATTTCATAATTATTTATTTGATAGTTAAATAACCGACTATCAAATCTGACCCATACAATTGTTGGCACGAAATGACCGAAATTGAAATTATATTCGAAAACCATTCTGTCCAGCAAATACGAATACATTAAACATGTTGATTCGAGATGGAGCTATTGACAACCGTTGATCTTCATAAGCGGAAGGACTTCTTGTTGAATCTCTCTGATTATCACCTAGATTTATATGAGGTAATTCTGTCGTGGTTGGAATTTATGGATTCGCAAGGACTTCTCGCTATTTATTCTCAGGGTGATTCCTAGGATGCAGTAGGAGGGTGCCTTCGGTTCATCCTGTTCCTGGGTGATGTATATGGATGGATGTCTGACAGAGTATTTCTAGAAAGGTCACGTACATTGATTTCCTCAACCGTACCAAGAGTAGAGGCGGAGAAGGAAACTTCTTTTAGCTAACACGTAAAGTATTGTTGTGGACATCAATTAGTGATTTGATGGATCTGACGATGTGGCATCCGAAGTAAATGTGATGTACTGATAAAGCGTAGCCTCAAGCCTCATCAACCGAGAAATGGTAAAAATCGGGTATATCGCATGGCTATGTGGATCTTACTCATTAGGGTATATCATTATCCGATATGGAGAAATCAAATTCCTTCAGTTGTCCCTATTTATTTTTGTATGTTTTTAGTGGTTGGTTGGCATACAACTGTGGTGATGATATATTCGGTACTCTCTAGCGAAGTGAGGGGCCAGTCATGTGTAGCCTGGGTTGCAAGATGTTCTTGTTGAACCCTAATGTATTCATCTCCAGAGGTACATTATCAGAAAGGTGGTTGCCCATACATTGTCTTGGAAATCCATTCTCCAATAAGAGCCCGCGGTTTTGATTGTATATTATGTATGTAGAGCGTGAGATGCAAGCGTTCTGCTAGATTGATATTTATTTGTATTTAGACATTATTATAATATCAGAAAAGATATTGATTTCAAAAATGTTTTGAGTTATCGTAAGGTAAAAACCGTCCGTATTTATTGTGGATTTGGTCTTACGATTACCCTTTCCTTTCGAGAAGATTTTTACTTTAAAATCAAGTTTTGTGATACCCATAAACTTAATGTGTTTTCTCACTCTGGTTCACCAGACTAATCTAACGTTTGTAATGCTCGGGTCAGACCGGGTTGTATAGGTTTAGGTTATCAGATGATGTTGTAACACCCCCTAATTTTAACAACACTAAATAGCACAAAGTAAGGAATAATTAATTCAATATTCGGATTAAGGGAAACAGACTGCGCCATTGCGTTCATCTCGGAATTCCGGTCAAAACAGACACCCGGTTTGCATAAAACGGACACCGTATAAAGAAGTTATGATGGTTTGAAGTTTGTATACATGCAAGGGAATTATATATTTATATATATATAATCCTGAAATTAAAAAATCAGTTCAAAAATAAAAAAAAATCGTGAGCGGTAAAAATCCCACTCAGGGGTGTCGACCCCTTAAAGGGGGTGTCGACCCATGGGTCAACCCTATAAGGGGGGTCGACCCCCGTGCGGCAAATAAGACAGATTAGGGTTTCGGGGGCATATATAAATATGACCTCAATTCTCATGTTTTTGCACACCAAAAATAATGGAGAACTAGATGCTGCCTCTGCCCAGATCAAATCAAGTCTTTTCTTCTTCTGCAATCAAGTTATTCAAGCTTAGATCTGTGATTCAACACTAGCAATCCCTTCTCTATTTTTCTAGATCCATACACTATGAGTCCATGTTAATTTTAAATCTAAATAATTAAAAAGTAAATCTTGATATGACTATAACTTGGATCTATGCATGTGACTTCTTGAATCATATCAAATCTGTTATAACTTGTGTATCTACGATATTCTGACATGACTATGACTTAGATCTAAACCTTTATCATGTCAGATCTGCTTTTTCTTGTAGATCTAATTCACTATTTAGATCACCTTATACCTGTTCTATTATGTTTATAACCAAATCAGATCTGTTGTTAGTCGGACATCTAAATCATTGTTTCCACATCATGCCTATACGTATTATGTTAGAATCAGTCCTATTATCATATGTTCATTAGATCTGTTCCTATATGCCTACCTTGTTATTAGGCCACTATATGTTTTATGCCTGTTTCTGCCATTATATGTCCATCATGTTAGTATGATCATCTCTGTTCTATTCCCTCTATCTTTTCCCTTTTATTTTTATATAGCCAGGCTACCTTCGAGCCTAGGCATGCTGCTGAAATATGCGAATACGTTAGATTGGGAACAAGGGGAAAACGTTAATATTGGGCATAACTTGTAAGTAGGAATTTGGGCATAACTTGAATAAAGTGAAATAATATGAATTTGGGGTATATAGTTTATTATGAACATAACTTGGGAAAAAGGGCATGAAAACCTATAACGACATAGGTAAATTTGGTTAAAAATTGGAAATTCCTAGGATTACAGTAATTAGAAACTGTAACCGTGCCTAGACACGAGGTTAGATTACACTTGTGGTTGGAGTCTGCCTGGAACCGCCCGGCATATCCAGTGACCACAAGTGGTGAATCTAATGTGAGGGGTCTAGGTGCACAAACACGAGACGTGCTAAGACATGAGGTTAAGCCTGACTTGTGGAAGAAGTCTACCCGGAACTGATCGGCATATACAGCATCCACAAGTGGTAGGCTTAATGTGGGAGGTCTAGCATATTATAACCATAAATGGACATGGTAATGAATTGGAATACTTAACCTAGTTGAATCCATAGGGATTGTATGAACATGAACCCGATTAGGGGTTAAGTAAACTTGTCTGAAACAGTGGGTGGGTTAAGTAAATCTGGGGTGGGTGGGTAATATTTATATATATAGGCCCACAAACTTAACCTGTTGGGTTATGCAATTTTATGACACTAGTAGGTAGGCATAATATGTGGAAAACGTATTGGTGGGGATGCAAGACAAAGGGGAGAGCTTGCATCATCTTGTGTGTGGGACCCGTTTCAGTTAGTAACCCATATATAGGTATCAAACGAGTACTCCTAACTAGGTCGGAGTCGTGGCACGCTTACTAGGCTGATTGTAAGTGATCCAAAAGTGGGGATGGTGTCTGACGATGTGTTCCATTGGGGTTATGTGCGTGCATGACTCCGCTTGCTCGGGAAAATAAGACGCTGTGACATCAGTAGATATGGTTGTGCACATCCGAAAAATGAAGAGTTGCCACTTTAGGAAGTGATATATCCTACTGTGGGGCCAGCATAGGGTATCTACGGATTAGGGAGCCGATCGATTAGGGTAGTAATTTGGGTACACTTAGACTCCGGTATGGTTAGGAGCCCGTTATTACCCTCAGAGGTGATTCCAGAACGTTGGGCTGCCTATTGATTGTATGGGGTGAAAACCTCTCACTGGAAGTACGCCTAAGTCTACCATCTTACAGTTGTTGGGATCATCTCATTCGAGTTATACTAGTATCAGTGCAGAGAAATCATTAGAGAAGCATATACACTCTATCATGTTTACCTTGTCATACCTGCCTTTTATGTTGTTACCTTTCTTATCCACTTTATATGCCTGTCATGATACTTTTACTTATTTATTTGCTAAAATTAACTGGACTCACCAGACTTTATGTCTGACCCATTTTGTTTCCTCTTCTTTCTCTTTCGTCCCCCCAGGTTCTCAGGGTGGGAATACTCAAGCTTGATCAATTAGATTCTGCTATCATCTTGCTTGGAGCTGCTTAGATGTATTTCTCAAGTTCTTATCTTTGCTACTATGGATATGTTTCTCTTAGGGATTATGCTTCTTTTGTTATTGTACTCTGATATTTTTTGTGCAAGACAGAGGTTTTAATAATGTACTGGGTTTATGTATTTTCAGACATATGATGTTTTGAACCACGATGCTTTATGATTAATAAAGTTTTTAATTCCGTTGTTATTTTATATCTGTCTTGTAATGTTTCTGTTTACCTATAACGCTTCACGAACTTAATGCATACTCTTAATGAGTGACATTAACGGACGTGGGGTGTCACACTTGGTATCAGATCTGAAGGTTACCAGATTAGATACAAGATTTTGAAAATTATTTTTCAAAAAAGGTTTTAAAAGAAAGCATTTTCAAAAAGAAAATTCTGATTTGAAAAACATATTCCCCAAAGTCATATGTAATATCTTTCGATCCTTTGTCTGAATCCCTCTTCCTTTTTCTTTTCAGCATGTCTGGGGAACCTAATATTCCGGAGGGCATTACGATACCAGCTGGTTCCGTAGGTATCTAGAGGCCATGACGCCTGCCGATGGTCAAGCTGACGTTCCTTGCCCAGCTGCACTCATTGTTCCTCCTCCTCCCCCATGTGCAGATAACTTCTCTAAGGTCTGCAAAGATTTCGAAGCTATGGGAGGAAAGGCATTCTATGGAACCGAGACGTTCGTAGAGGCAAGGAATTGGCTCAAAGAAACGGAGGATCTGTTTGGAATTTTCGATGTGGACAATCGTAGGAAGATTTAGTTAGCCTCCTGGCTACTGAAAGATGAAGCTTCGTTCTGGTGGGAAGTAACCCAAGCAGGGCATCAGGTGGAAACTTGGGATGATTTTAGACAGAGGTTTGAAACGAAGTTTCTTTCTCAAGCTGAGAAAAGCATGCAAATGAAAAGGTTCTCGGCGCTCAAGCAAGGAGGCATGACTGTTAAAGAATATGTGAATAAATTCAACCAATTAGTGAGATTTGGATTGGAACTAGTAGATACTCCGCATAAGAAAGCTTTGCGGTTTGTTAAAGGACTGAATGAACCCCTTCATGGGTTAGCTATGTCCCATATTCCAATGGGAGCAACTTTTGAAAGGCTTATTGATATGGCCTTGATGCATAAGGAAGACAAGAACGACAAGAAGGAAGTTAAGGTTGAGGAAACACAAAACAAGAAAGTATGGCCCAAGAAAGGGCAACAATAACAACAACAACAACAACAACAACAACAACAACAGAAGAAGGGTGAGAAGAATAATAAGGCTAAGGATAAGAGGAAGTGTCATAGTTGCGGATGCGAGGGTCACTTGGTAAAGGACTGCAAAAGAAGGAAGAATACTTGCTTCAATTATGGAGAGGTCGTACACTTCGCTAAGGAGTGCCCGAAGAAACAGGGACAAGGTCAAAGGGCAGGAGCTTCTGGAGGGCAGGTCCATGCTCTTGCAACCAATGCTCCAGATAGAGGTGGGAAAGTTTCCGTGGAAGGTTTGATTTCTATTTCCAATCATCCTATTAGAACTCTTTTTAATTCTGGCGCTTCACATTCATTTATATTTACTTCTGTGGTTAAGTCTCTGCACCTAAATACTAGTATGGTAGTGGATCCCGTAGTTATCTCAAACCCTATTGGTGGTTCGTCTCATTTGTCCATGATTTGTCGAGGTTTGAGAACATTTGTGTTAGGCGTCGAATTTGAGTGCATCACATATGTGCTTGGTTTTATGGGCTATGGTTTGATTCTAGGGATGGATTGGCTAACCATGTATGGTGCCATTTTGGATTATGAGAGGAGGGTCGTTAGACTTTTGACTTACCATGGGAGGACCCTTCAGATTTCTTGTGACCCGCAAGGGTCTGTCATGCTTAGTTTCCTAGAGTCTCTCGATGCATCTATCGATGATCTGCGATTTGTGCCAGTAGTCCGACACTATCCTAATATTTTTGATGAGGTACGGGGATTACCTCTGAAGCGCGAGATTGATTTTCATATATATTTGGTGGACAATGTAAAGCGAGTTGCATTACCTGTGCGCCACATGGCTCCAAGAGAAAGGAGGGAGCTTAGTAAGCAAGTAGGGGAGCTACTTGAGAAAGGTTTTATTAGGCGAAGCATATTTGAATGGGGTGCTCTGGTGGTATTTGCAACTAAGGAGGATGATTCTCCTTGCTTTTTTGTAGTTTAGAGAATTGAATAAACTCACTAAGAAGAACGGGCACCCACTCCCGAAGATAAATGATCTGTTTGACCAGCTTGTTGGTGCATCGGTATTCTCTCAGTTGGACTTGGCTATGGGGGTTCATCAGTTAAGGGTGGACGAGGACAGTATAGACAAGACCTCTTTTAGGACTCCAGATGGTTTCTTTGAATGGCTCGTTATGCCTTTTGGGTTGACGAATGCACTCGCCTATTTTGTTGATCTGATGAGTAGGGTGTTCCAGGAGTTTCTAAATAAATTTGTCGTGGTCTTGTCGTTGATATCTTGATTTTCTCGAAGAGCGAGAAAGAGCATGCCCAACATTTGAGAGAAGTTTTGAAAACTCTGCATGCGCATCAACTTAAGGCAAAGTTCTCCAAATTTCATTTTTGTAGAAAAGAGGTGAGATTCCTAGTGCACGTAGTTTCTAAAGAAAGGATAACAGTAGATCCCGCAAAGGTGGTTGCAGTTCAGGATTGGCAGATCCCAAAGAAAGAAACGGAGGTGAGAAGCTTTCTTGGATTGATAGGTTACCGTAGGAAGTTCATTACGGACTTCACAAAGATATCAACCCCACTCAACAGGCTGACGAAGAATTTGGCGTTTTCATGGAATATAGATTGTGATGTTGCTTTCCAACGAGTGAAGAGGGCTCGGAAAACAGCCCCAGCCTTGACCTTGCCCGATGGGAACAAAGTGTTTACAGTATACACTGATGTATGTGGTACAGGGCTTGGTGTGGTTCTGATGCAAGAGGGAAGGGTAGTATGTTGCGGGGTAGACAGCTAAGGGTTCATGAGAAGAACTACCCTACCCATGACTTAGAGCTAGCTGCCATAGTATTCGCGCTTAAGATGTGGCGTCATTATTTGCTTGGAGAGAAGTTCGAGTTATACACCGATCATAAATCTCTCAAGTACTTGTTCTCGCAGAAGGATCTTAATTTAAGGCAAAAAATTGTATGGAGTTCCTAGCTTCTTATGATTTCAAAATTGCTTATACTCCTGGCAAGGGTAATATGGTGGCTAATGCACTGAGTTGGCAGAGGATAGCCTTAAGTCCTCTGTTTGTGGAGAGGAAAAGCTTGGAGTTCATATCGACTTTTGACTTTAGAGCTTCCACCGAGTTTTTGCCTGATCTGTTTTCATCGCTAGAGATACGACCTAATCTTATGCATCAGATAGGAGCTTCACAGCTAGAGGATCCATAGATTTCAGACATCTTGGATAGGCTAAGTAAAGGGGTGACTTCCAGTCACCTCAGTAGATATGCCATAGACGATAAGGGTGGTTGCGACGAGATGGAAGGCATTGTGTTCCCCAAACTAGGAGTTTGTTAAAAATAGTCCTAGAAGAAGCCCATCATTCTAAGATGACTATTCATCTAGGTGGTGATAAGATGTATAGAGATATGAAGAGGGTTTTCTTTTGGTCTGGGATGAAGAAAGATGTGGTAGAATTTGTTTCTCAATGTTTGCTTTGTCAGAAAGTCAAAGCTGAGCAAAAGAAGCCCGGTGGTTTACTTCATCCTTCGGAGGTTCCACAATGGAAGTAGGAGAACATCTCTATGGATTTCATAGATGGTTTTCCTAGATCGAAGAAAGGCAACACCAGTATTTGGGTTGTAGTAGATAGACTTACTAAGAGCTCTCATTTCATTCCGGTTAAAAGCAAGAGGACGGCAGCTTGGTTGGCAGCAGTTTATGTTCGTGAGATAGTCCGTCTTCATGGAGTACCTTCCAGCATCATAATTAATCGTGACCCCATTTTCACCAGTGAATTTTGGAGGAGCTTGCAAGAAGCATTAGGTACACAGTTGTGTTTGAGCAATGCTTATAACCCTCAGACAGATGGACAGACAGAAAGGGTGAACAGAGCTCTTGAGGATCTTTTAAGGCTGTGTATCCTAGACTTCGGAGGGACTTGGGAAGAGCATCTTCCTTTAGTAGAGTCCGCCTACAACAACAGTTATCAAGCTAGCATTGGCATGACACCCCTCGAAGCATTATACGGACGACCCTATAGATCACCAACTTGTTGGTTGGAATCTACAGAAAGACTACTACTTGGACCAGATATGGTTAGAGAAACATCCGAGAAGATTGACCTTATTAGGCGGCAAATGAAGACCGCTCAAGAAAGGCAGAAATCCTATGCAGACAAGAGAAGGACTGACATTGAATTTGAGGAGGGAGACATGGTTTTCATTAAGGTGTCACCTTTGAGGAATGTGGTTCGCTTCGGATCGGTAGGGAAATTGGCACCAAGATTTGTAGGGTCATTTCCCATAACAGAAATGATTGGCCAAATGGTCTATAGATTAAAGCTACCAGAGAGGCTATCCGGCATTCATGCTATTTTCCACGTTTCTCATTTGCGGAAGTGCTTGCATGATACCGCGGAGGTAGTTGATCCGAGTATATTGGAGGAATTAGAGGTGGAACGGGAGGCGATAGTCATACGAGTTCCTACCCGTATTCTTAGATCAGAAGTTAAGTCGCTACGCAATACAGAAGTCAAGTTGATGAAGGTTCTGTTGAAAGATAACCCAGAGGATGCAACTTGGGAAACCGAAGACAAGATTCTCACTTCGTACCCTTTTCTTTTTGAGGGTGTGTGTAACACCCCCGTATTTTTAACAACACTAAAAGAGGATAAATTAAATAATAATTAATTTAATATTCGGAATTAAGGGAAATGAACTACGCCATTGCGTCCGTCTCGAAATTCTGTTCAAGATAGACATTTGGTTTGCATAAAACGGACAACGTATGAAGAAGTTATGAGGGTTTTAAGTTTGTATACGCGTAGAAGAAATATATATATATATATATATATATATATATATATATATATATATATATACACATATGAGTCAGGTATGAGTCAGAACCTTATCCAAAAGCGTTCAAAATCAAAATTTCGTATGGTGACAAATTTCCCGCTCTAGGGGGTCGACCCCCCTAGAGGAGTGTCGACACCGGGGTCGACCCACCTACAGGGGTGTCGACACCCTAGGGCTGATGTGGCAGTCGATTTCAAAGGGGATGGCAGCTATAAATACATGGTCATTTCTCTTGTTTTCTTCATTAAGAATCCATGGGGGCTAAACTCTACGGTGTCTGAACTGAACTGGGACCGTTATCTTCTACAACTATCAACTTAAGAAAATCAGTTAGAGATTCAAGATCCATTCTTTCTCTATTTTCTAAACCAAGCTCTATGATTCCTAGTTGCTTTTAGATTTAAATATTTAAAAGTAAACGTGATATGACTATAGTTTGGATTTGTTCGCGTGCCTATGTTATACTGGATCCATTATAAATTGCGAACATGTGCCATTCTAAATTGATTATAACTTGGATCTAAATCTCTATCTTGTCGGATCTATTGTAACTTTTGTGGCATTCTATGATGTGGATCTTGACCTTATTTGTGTTAGATATATTTTTAGCTATTGGATCTAAATCTCTGTCTTATTGGATCTATTGTAACTTCTATGACATGCTATGATGTGGATCTTGACCTCATTCGTGTTAGATCTATTTTTCTATTATTGGATCTGAATTATGTGGACATTTAAATTATTAATCAGATCTAGTTTATCACCTTATGCCTATCATATTAGATCTAAACCAGTTGGACATCTAAATTGTTAATTTAGATCTTATTATGCTTATTATGACATCATAGTTATGTTAGAATTAGTTAACTGCCATAATTTCATCAGATTTATGCTTATATGTCCACCTTATCACCATGCTAGTTTATTTATATGCCAAAACAATCACCTTTGTCATATTCCCGCCACTTTTCCCTTTTTATTGTTTATGACTAGGCTACTTTCTAGCCTAAATGCCGCCAAATATATGGTAATGCGTTAGTCAGGGAATGGGGGAAAAAGGTTAGAATTGGCATAATTTAAATAATGTTTATATGAATTGGACATATAATTCAAAATGAGGAAGTGGGGACATAATCACCTGTAAAGACATAGGTAAGAATTGGATAAGAATGAAATGTCTAATAATTACAATTAGAAATTGTAATTGCACTTATGACACGAGGTTAGGTTGTATTAGTGGTGAAAGTCTACCCGGACCCGACCGACATATCCAACAACCACTAATGTTGAACCTAATGTGAGAGGTCTAAGTGCACAAATACGAATCGGGCTAAGATCCGAGGTTAGGCCCAACTGTGGAATAAGACTGCCCGGACCCGACCGGCATATCCAGCATCCATAAGTTATAGGCCTAATGTGGGTGGTCTAGCCCATTATAAACCATAAATGGTCATGGTAATAAATTGGACTACTTAACCTAATCTAATCCATAAGGGATTGTATGAATATGAATTAAGGTTAGGGTTAGGTAAAATTGGTTGGACAGTGGGTGGGTTAAGTAAATCTGAGGGGGTGGGTAATATTTACATATAGGCCCACAAACTTAACCCAATAAGGTTATGTAATTAAAGACACCTAGTGGTATACATAACCGGTGGAAATAATAAAGTTATGTAATTAAAGACACCTTTTAGGGTAAGCATAACTTGTAGAAATGATAGAGTTATGTAATTAAAGACACCTAGTGGTATACATAGCCAAAGAAAACCTAGTGGGGGATACAAAACAAAGGAGAGAGCTTGTATCATATTGTGTGGGACCCGTTTCATCCAGTAACCTGGAGTAGGTATCAAAACATGTACTCCGTACTAGGTCGGAGAAGGGGCACGCTCACTGGGCTGATTGTAAGAGATCCAAACGTGGAGGACAGTGTGGGCAGTGCATACCAACCAGGCCATGTGCGTGTATGAGCCGGCAGAAGGGGATAAGACGACCATGACACCTGTAGATATGGGCCTATGCATATCAGTGAGGGGTTGCCACTTTAGGACGTGATACATCCTATGGTGGGGCCGAAATAGAGTATCTACGAGGATTAGGAGCCGGTCGATTAGGGTAGTAGTTAGGGTACACTTGGACGTATGCCTAAGTCTACCACCTTATAGTGGAAGGGATCATCTCATTCTGGATATACTAGTAATAGTGCAGAGTAATCATTTTAGGGAAGTGTGTATACTTTATCATGTCTACCTTGTCCCACCTGTCTTTTATGTAGTAATCTCTCTTATCCACTTTATATGTATGTCATGCTACTTTTATTTATTTACTTGCTAAAAGTAACTAGACTCGCCAGACTTTATGTCTGACCCTTTTTGTTTCTCCTTCTTTCTTCCGTTCCCCCTTGGTTCTTAGGGAGGAAACACTCAGGCTTGACCGTGATTCTGCTTACTTTTGCTAGAATTGCTGATATGTATGGATCAAGCTCCTATCCTTGTTTCTATGGTTATATTCTGTTTTTGGGGAATTTTATTTCTTATATATACTCTGATATTTTTGGAGTACAAGATAGTGGCTTTTATGTTGTAATGGGCTTTTATGTTTCAGACATGTAATGCTTTTTTTGGACCACGGTATCTTATGATAAATAAATTTTTTATTCCACTGTTATTATATATGTTTGTCTTGTAATATTTTCATTCTATTTACTATAACGCTTGACGAAACTTAATGCATTACCTTTGTGAGTGACATAACGGATGTGGGGTGTCACACTTGGTATCAAAGCTGAAGGTTACCAGATTAGATAAAAGTTTTTGAAAGCTATTTAAAAAAAGGTTTTAAAAGAAAGCATTTTCAAAAAGAAAAGTCTGTTCTGAAAAGCATTCCCCAAAAAGCCATAAGCAATATCTTTCGATCCCTTGTCTGAATCTCTTTCGTTTTCTTTTCAGCATGTCTGGGGAACCCAACATTCCAAAGGGCGTCACGATACCAGGATGGTTCCATATGTATCTGGAGGCCACGACGCCTATCGATGGCCAATGATACGTTCCTCCCCCAACTGCACACGTTGTTCCTCCTCCTCCTCCGCATGTAGACAACTTATCAAAGATCTGCAAAGATTTCCGTGCTATGGAAGGGAAGTCGTTCCATGGAACCGAGACATTTGTGGAAGCTAGGAACTGGCTCAAGGAGACGGAGGACTTGTTTGTAATCTTTGAAGTAGAGGATCGAAGAAAGATTCAGTTTGCTGCTTGGCTATTGAAGGACGAAGCTTCATTTTGGTGGGAGGTAACCCAATCAGGTCGTCTGGTGGAAACTTGAGACGACTTTAGACAGAGGTTTGAGACGAAATTCCTTTCCCAAGATTAGAAGAGCATGCAAATGGAGAGGTTCTTAGCACTCAAACAAGGGAACTTGACGGTTAAAGAGTATGTGAACAAGTTTAACCAACTGGCAAGATTTGGGCTGGAATTGGTAGACACGCCGCATAAGAAGGCTATGCGGTTTGCTAAAGGGCTAAATGAACCCCTTCATGGGTTAGCCATGTCCTATATCCCAATGGGATCCACCGTTGAAAGACTTGTTGATATAGCCTTGATGTATGAGGAAGAGAAAGGGGAAAAGAAGGAGGTTAAAGCTGAGGAAATAACGCAAAACAAGAAGACATGGCCCAAGAAGGGACAACAACAACAACAACAGCAGCAACAGAAGAAAGGAGGAAAGAATGACAAGGGTAAGGAGAAAAGGAAGTGTCACAGTTGTGGGAAAGAAGGTCATTTGATCAAAGACTGTAAAAGAAGGAAGAACACTTGCTTTAATTGTGGAGAAGTCGGACACTTTGCTAGAGAGTGCCCGAAGAAACAGGGATCACAGGGACAAGGTCAAAGGGCATGAACTTCTGGAGGGCAGGTGCATGCTCTCGCGATCAGTGCTCCTGATAGAGGTAGAAAAAATTTCTGTGGTAGGTTTAATTTCTCTTTCAAACCATCCTAGAAGAATAATTTTTGATTATGGCGCTTCACATTCATTTATATCTAGTTTTGTGGTTGAATCTCTGCACTTAGTTACTAGTATGGTAGTGGATCCCGTAGTTGTTTCAAACCCCATTGGTGGTTCAGCTCATTTTTCTATGATTTGACTACACCAGAAAATACCTATAGCAGCGTTTGTAAAACGCTACCAAAACCTTTTGGTAGCGTTTTAATGAACGCTACTACAGGTCCCGCAACTAAAAGTCTTGTTTTTTTGTTGCATTTTGATAAACGCTACCAATTTTTTTGTATAGTTGCGTTTTCCAAACACTACTGAAGATTTGTACGTAGGTATTTTTTTGCTTTTCTGTAGCGTTTATTTTGTGCAACTAAATTTTTTTTGTTGCATTTATTTTATGCTACTAAGAATTCAGGTTATGTATTACATTTATTTCTGTAGCGTTTCTTAAACGCTACAAAAACATGTTAATTGTTTTGTAGCATATTTTAAATGCTACTATACTGTTAATGACTTATACTATTTCCAACAGCCAGTTACATAATAGTCATATTAAAATCAGCAACAATCATATAAAAGTCTAATTTAAATCATCAATCAATCAATTATATAATCATCATACGCAAATAATTAAGAACACATTAGTCACATAAGTATTTTCATAACCATTTAGATAATAATTATTTTACAAAATCAGCAAATTCACATAACATAAGCATTTAGAAACAAGTTTACACAATATGTACTAACAAATATCATAATACATATAACAATTAAAGTCATGTCCATTGTTGTTGATGGTCTTAACTCCAGAAAAGCTAATTACCTGTGGAAAAGATTGATAATCAACAATAAGAATTTGCCATGAATTATCGAGTAACATTCAAACAATAGTTTATGTCATCATCTATAAGTCAATTTACATAATTAAAACACATAACTATTAACTATTTACATAAATTACATAACACAATATTCAAAAATAAAGATATCATTTATAAGTCAAGTTTACATAATCTCCATTAAGAAAAATAGATCATAAACTAAGTTAACATGATATCCGTTAAATAAAGATACAACATCTATAAACAAAAACACAATATACATAAAACAAGTTTGCATTAAATACTGTAACAAAATGGTTTGCCAAAAAGGTTCATATGCTTAGTAAGGATGAAGCACATATCATTATTTTTATTTTTACACCAATAATCTTTAGTTACCAACATTGAAGAAATCCATAAGTTAGAGATTTTTTAGCAAAACACGACATGGTTTACTTTTGGTTATTGTTAACACTTTCAATTTATTTATTTAGATTACTTAGAACAAGCTCATTACTATTAAGAAATTTATACGTACTGGATGAAGCAACCAAAAAAGCAGGTAAACATGCAAAACTTACTATCCAAGACTATGTGGCATCAATATGATATATATTTTATAATTTAGTGCTATTAATATCACTATAAACTTAGCTAATTTTATAAAACTTAAATAATATATTATATTAGTTATAATTAACTTAACTAAACAATTATTATAAATTTAGTTAATTTTTATAAAACTCGGTTCAAATGATTATTATTATTATCATTATTATAAACTTGTTTAGTTTTATAAAATTTTAGTTAATTTATTTAACTTTTATAAGCTTGTTTATTTTATATGCAGCTCAATTATTTTTTGTAAAATATAGTTAACTTAGTTTATTATTATTATTATATTTTTACATAAAATTAATTTAATTTATAATTATCATTTCTTATACTTAACTTAGTTAAATTGTTATTATTAGTATAAATTTTTTAAAAGCTTAGTTAACTTGGTTAATATTATAGAGTTCCATATTTTTCTGTTATAAACTTAGTTTATTATCATTATTTTTAGTATTGTTATTATAAACTCGTTATTTTTTGTAAAACTAAGTTATATTAGTTAAATTTTAATAATACTTTGTTGATTTTCATAAATCTTAACTAATTTTTATGAAATTTGATTAACTTAAATAAATTATTATTATTATTATATATTTATAATATTTAGTTAATTTCTAATAACACTTATTTATTTATTAGTATTATTATTTATAAAATATTGTTAACTCAGTAAAATTATTATTATTATTACAAATTTAGTTAATTTTTATAAAACTTAATAAACTTGATTAGTTATAATTTATTATTTAATATTATAAACTTAGTTTATTACTATTATTATACTTGGATATACTTACTATTTATGTATCATAGTTAATTATATAAAATCAATAACTTAGTTAAATTTTTTTAGTACTTGTTAATTTTTATAGATCTTAGTTGATTTCATAAAGTTTTATAAATCTTAGTTAATTATATAAAATCAATAACCTGTTAACTATTCAACGATCCGTTTTCTTCACTTACACATTCATGCTAGTGGTTACATGTAAGTTTCTACAATTCTTCTATGGCTATAATGATTAGTGATGTGCATTATGCTTGACGTTACCTAACTTTTCCCCTGAAATAACACCTTTTATACACGCGACGCTTGCTAACAAGTTGTTTGTTTGTATCCGTGCATGTGTATCTTCATAAATACCTTTTATACTCGTTTTCTTCGTCATAAACAAACACGCCCAATCAAAAAATGATTTTAAGACCATGCAACTATCTATTTGTTTGTATCCGTGCATGTGTATCTTCATAATATATTTCACATCTCTTTAGAAGTGAGGTGGATAATTTCCCTTAGGATTTTGTCGACATATGGCCTTAGAATAATTTGATAATATCGAGTACTGTAGTGAATACTGATGGTGGTAAAAATGTGGGCAGATCTGATCATTTGGGTGTTGGGGGTGAATGTAGAGGGGGACATGGATATTCAGATTTTCATAAGTATTATGGTAAAAGGAGTGGTATGGATGTAGTGCCATTTGATGTTAACGGTACAGTAAATGAAGATGGTGGTCAGTTGGGTATTGATTTGATAATTTCGAATTCTGTAGTGCGTGGTCTCACTATTTCATGGTATAGGGGTGTTGGTTCAGGGTTGATCAGTATGTTGGGCATTAGTCTTCACACTGTATTTTTGAGGCCGTGTTATGGTGTGACTTTTTGGGGGTATGATTTGCCTAGAACCGGTTCTGATCTTGATGTTGAACCCAGTACTCCTGTTGGTGTGATTGATCCCAGTATGGTTCTCTGTCAGAGTAGAGTTGCTGATCATTCTTCTTCATCAAGGAGGGGAAGACGCAGGAGAGTAATCCCTAGTACGGGTTTGATTCGTCGTAGTGCTAGGATCAGATCTTTTTCTTCTCCTTTTCGAGGTGGGTCCCCGAATCCGAATGCTAGTAGTAGCAATTCGGATTCGGGCTCAGGTATGAATTCTGGTTATGGTAGTGAATATTCTCCTTATGCATTAGGTAGTCTCTCTTCTAGTCAGTTACTACAGATTGCCAGTGATACTGCTTTTATTTTTACAGATATTGAGTTAGATTCTGATTTCATTAGGAGTAGGGAACTAGAGAGAGTTTCTTCATTGAGTAGATGAGGATCGTTAGCTGGAATATTAGGGGTCTAAATGATCCTAAAAAATGTTCTAAAATAAAGACTTTTTTTAAAGATCATCACATTGATATTGTTTTACTTCAAGAGACAAAAATAGAGAACCCTGATTATAGTTTCTATGCTAGATTAGGTGGGGCTTATATTCGTAATTGGGTTTGTCTTCCGGCAAATGGTACTCACTTCAACTGCTATTTATTTTGAACACTAGTACCGAAAGCAAAAACACCACCATACACTTCTTACATGACCACTCACTTCAACTGCTATTTCACCAAACTGCACTAGATAAACCAGCAGTAACCTCCTCATCTATCACCTGTACCACAAGTGCAACCAAATTCCTTCCTACTCACTTCAACTAAAATCAATTTTGCGACCCTCTCCAATCTCCTCAAAATCGACCCTTCTCGCGAATCACCCAACACCAAGACACACTCCTTCAACTCACCCAAATTCACCTGCTCCTGAAACCAATTCGCAAAATCACATACCTTTGCCTGCCTCCAGCTTCGTAACACGCAACTACAACTTCTGCTATATATTTTGATTCTAAATTTTGATTTCTCTTTTAAGATTCGGAATTTTGATTTGTGGAAATCGGTTAACTTATGTGATTTAGGCAGAGTTGATTTGTGCTGAAACCATAAGTTTCGAAGTTATTAATTAGGAAAAAAGGAGTTTCAGTAGTATGGAAGACACGAGAAACATTGAAACGGGTAAGACAAAGAAAGGAGGAAAGTAATCTAGGGAAGGACGAGGAGGAAAGTAAATTAGACTTAGGCGAAAAAATGGGAGGGAAATGAAATGTAGTGGAGGGAACCATCAAACGTAACCAATATTTCAGTCAACTGTTAAATAAATGTAACTAAAGCCCCTAAATGCAAAATTAAAAACCACATGGTTGCATTTACATAGTAAACGCAATCAATAAATGTAACCATATGTATATTTTCTTGTAGTGTTGTCGGGATTTGAAAATATATGCGTTAGGCGTCGAGTTTGAATGCGACACATATGTGCTTGGGTTTATGGACTATGGGTTGATTCTAGGAATGGGTTGGCTTACCATGTATGGTGCCATTCTGGATTGCGAGAGGAGGGTCGTTAGGCTTCTGACTTGACATGGGAGGACCCTCGAGATTTCTTGTGACCCTCAAGGGTCTGTTATGCTTAGCTTCCTAGAGTCTCTTAATGCATCTATAGATGATTTGCAATATGTTCCGGTAGTTCGAGATTATTCTGATGTTTTTGAGGAGGTTCGGGGTTTACCTCCGAGGCACGAGATCAACTTTCGTATATATCTGGGGGACGATGCAAAGCCAGTTGCATTGCCAGTGCGCCATATGGCTCCAAGGGAAAGGAGGGAGCTGAGTAAGCAAGTAGGGGAGTTACTTCAGAAAGGATTTATCAGACGAAGCATATCTAAATGGGGTTCCCCATTATATTCGCAACTAAGGAGGATGGTTCGCTTCGTTTGTGTGTGGACTATAGAGAATTGAACAAACTCACAAAAAAGAATAGGCATCCACTTTTGAGGATAGACGACATGTTTAACCAGCTTGTCGGGGCCTCGGTATTTTCTCAGTTAGACTTGGCCACGGGGTTCCATCAATTGAGGTGGCTGAGGACAGTATAGACAAGACTGCTCTTAGGACTCCGGATGGTTTCTTTGAGTGGCTAGTTATGCCTTTTGGGCTGATGAATGCACCCGCCTATTTTGTTGATCTGATGAGTAGGGTGTTTCGGGAGTTCCTAAATAAATTTGTTGTAGTCTTTGTTGATGACATTTTGATCTTCTCAAAGAGCAAAGAAGAGCATGCCCAACATTTGAGAGAGGTTTTGAAAACTCTTTGTGACCATCAGCTTAAGGTAAAGTTCTCCAAATGCCATTTTTGGAGAAAGGAGGTGAGATTCTTAGGGCATGTAGTCTCCAAAGAAGAGATAGTTGTGGATCCCACGAAAGTATTTGCGGTGCAAGATTAGCATATTCCTAAGAATGCAACAGAGGTGAGAAGCTTTCTTAGGTTGGCGGGTTATTATAGGAAGTTCATTAAGGACTTCGCGAAGATATCAACCCCACTCAACAGGCTAACGAAGAAGACCTTGGCATTTTCATGGGTTATAGATTGTAATGTTGCTTTCCAACATTTGAAGAGGGCTCTTACAACCGCCCCAGTCTTGACTTGCCCGAGGGGAACAAAGTGTTTACAGTTTATACTGATGCATGTGGTAGAGGGCTTGGTGCGGTTCTGATGCAAGAAGGGAAAGTAGTTTGTTATGGGGGCAGATAGTTGAGAGTTTATGAAAAGAACTACCCCACCCATGATCTAGAGCTAGCTGCCATAGTATTCACGCTAAAGACGTGCATCATTATTTACTTGGAGAGAAGTTTGAATTATACACCGATCATAAATCTCTCAAGTATCTGTTCTCACAAAAGGACCTTAATTTAAGGCAACAAAGGTGGATGGAGTTATTAGCTTCTTATGATTTTGAAATTGCTTATACCCCTGGCAAGGGTCATGTGGTGGCTGACGGACTAGGCAGGCAGAGGATGGCCTTAAGTCCTCTGTTTGTGGAGAGGAAGAGCTTGGAGTTCATCTCAACTTTTGATTTTAAACCCTCCATCGAGATTTTGCCTAACTTGTTTGCATCATTGGAGATACGACCAACTCTTATGGATCAGATAGGAGCTTCGCAACAAGGTGACCCACAGATTTTAGACATCATGGATAAGCTCCGAAAAGGGGAGACTTCTAGTCACCTCAGTCGATATACCATAGATGAAAAGGGGTGGTTGCGATGAGATGGAAGGCTTTGTGTTCCTCAAACTGGAAGCTTGATAAAGGCAATCCTAGAAGAAGCTCACCATTCTAAGATAACTATTCATCCAAGCGGTGATAAGATGTACAGAGACATGAAAAGGGTTTTCTTTTGGGCTGGGATGAAGAAAGATGTGGCCGAATTTGTTTCTCAATGTTTAGTTTTCCAGCAAGTCAAAGCTGAGCAAAACAAGCCCGGTGGTTTATTTCATCCTTTGGAGGTTCCACAGTGGAAATGGGAGAGAGTCTCTATGGATTTCATAGATGGTTTTCCTAGATCGAAGAAAGGCAACATCAGTATCTGTGTTGTGGTAGATATACTCACTAAGAGCACTCACTTTATTCTTGTTAAGAGTACAAGGATGACACCATGGTTGGTAGCAATCTATGTCCGAGAGATAGTTCGTCTCCATAGGGTACCTTCCAGCATCGTGAGCGATCGTGACCCCATCTTTACCAGTGAATTTTGGAGGAGCTTGCAAGAAGCATTAGGTACATAGTTGTGTTTGAGCACCGCTTATCATCCTCAGACCGATGGACATACGGAGAGGGTGAACAGAATTCTTGAAGATCTTTTAAGGCTGTGTATCCTAGACTTCGGAGGGACCTGGGAAGAGGACCTTCCTTTAGTAGAGCTTTCCTATAACAACAGTTATCAATCCTGCATCGGCATGGCACCCTTCGAAGCATTGTATGGACGACCCTGTAGATCACCAACTTATTGGTGGGAATCTACAGAAAGATTATTACATAGACCAAATATGGTTAGAGAAACATCCGAAAAGATTGACCTTATTCGACGGTTGTAACACCCCGTATTTTCTGTGAATATTAAAATTAACAAATCTAGGAATACTTAATTTTTAGAAGAGGACTTAAAGGAAACGGGTTACGCCATTGCGTTCCTCTTGGAATTCTGCTTGAGATAGAGTCCGAGTTTGCGTGAATCGGACTCCGTATGAAGAAGTTATGGTGGTTAGAAGATTTCTAGTGTAAGTAGAAGTTAAATTAAAAATAATAATTAAATAATCAATTCAGTTCGAAATTCAAAAACTCATAAACCGGCTGAGCGGGAAATCTTCCGCTCAGGGGTGTCGACATAGGAGTCGACCCCCTATAGGGGTGTCGACATAGGTGTCGACCCCCCCTGTAGGGGTCGACCCCTGCCAACAGTGCAGGACAGTGACGATTTTCTGAGTCATAGGGCTACGTGGTGACTTTTGATTGACCTGGTGACGCATTTTCTTCGACTAGACGGCTCTGATGACTCCTAAGTTGATCTAAAGGTCCATATTAATCCTAAACTTCTATATAATCACCCCAAACCTCAACCCTAAACCTCAAAACCCTATTCTATGAATCCGTCACGTTGTCCATGCCTAAGCTAGCCTAGTCTCCATCTTCTCCAAACTAGAAATCAAGTTAGAAATCTCCAAACCAAATCCAAACTAGAGAATCAAACGTCTACATCAAAGGATAAGCTTAACAAATCCCGAAATTAGATCCCAGAATACAAGAACCGTTCTTTTTTTGTAAGTTCAGTTATTATTCTGATTTGAACACCTAATAGAAATCATGACTGTAATAATCGGATTTAGAACTATGCCTAATTCTAATTCATGCTTATCTTTTTGCCAAATCTGAATTACCTATGCCTATGAGACTATTGTGATTGATATAGTGAAACCTGTCATGCCTATGAGACTGTTGTGACTGACATAATGAAACCTATCATGCCTATAAGACTGTTGTGATTGACATAATGGAACCTATCATGCCTATGAGACTATTGTGATTGATATGATGGAACCTATCATGTTGTACATCATATGCCTATGAGACTATTGTGATTGATATAATGGGACTTATCATGTTGTACATCAAAATTAGTGATTCTCTTAAGTCCAATTCTATCTAATCTTTATACCTATGGTGTAAATTGCTTATCATGCCCACACTTATTATAAATGTACAACATGCCTATTGAAACACGATTCTTGAATTGGGTACACCTTTACATGCCTATTTTTCCTTATGTCAATTCTTATGTTCCTCTATTTTTCCCCTTTTTATCTTCTTTTATGTATACTAAGTTCACTCGGAACTTATATTGAATCTCGTCGTACGTGCGATTATAACACGGGAAAATTGGGTATAAATTAATTGAGTAAAATTTGGGCATAGCATGTGAATGTGGCATAAAACTTGTACTGACTACACTTGGGAAATATTGACATAAAAAGACCTAAACTTGGACACATATGACAAATATGTAAAATGGCTAAAGATGATCATGCCTAACCCGAGGTTACATTGAGTTGCGGTGTAAGACTACCCGGAACCGCCCGGCACATCCAGCGACCACAACAATATAGATATAATGTGAGAGATTAGCGCATTAAGCCCAAAAACCCGAGGCTAGATTGAGTTGCGGTGTAAGAATGCCCGGAACCGCCCGGCACATCCAGCGACCACAACAATATAGATCTAATGTGAGAGGTTGGTGCTTTAATGAATGAATTAAAGCTAAGGGACGGACAGTCTAAGAATGGTAGGGTTAAGTTAATTAAGGTAACATTTAACGAATACGATATGTTAATTAAACAGATGGGTGGGGTTAGGTTAATTTGAGAACACTTAACTGTTATAACATGTTGATTAGGAAACCCTAGTAACTGGGACTCATTTCAGCAGTAACCCACATAGATGTATCGTGGTACCCTGGACTAGGCAGGGTGGGGCACGATTAATGGGCTGATTATAAGCGGTCAAAATAGCGGTGGGTGGTGCAGCATCGTAGATTCTGGCAGAGTATGGGCGTGCACGTACTCCGAAGTGGAAAAAGCAGGCATTGGGCATCAGTAGTATACACTGTGCATCTAGAATTTGTGTCCGGTTGCCACCATAGGAATTGATACACACTATGGCGGGACCAACACAGGTATCTACAATCAAGCTGGGCCGAATGACACAAGTAGGAAATGCATGCGAGTATAAGCCGATCGAAAAAGGGATCACTTTGTTATGAACATATGATGGTAGTTGAAACATTCGTTAGTAGGTGCAGAGAAATGGAAATGAGTGCGATAGTATATTCAGTTTATCTTGCCTTATCTTATGTTATCTTATTGCTATGGTATTGTCCTATGTTCAGTTTATTCATGTCATGATCCTTTTACCTGTTTACATGCTGAATAATCACTGGACTTACCAGGCTTATGTCTGACCCATTTTCTTTCGCCTTCTTTTCTTCCGTTGCCCCCCCCCCCCAGGTCTGCAGGGAGGGAATACTTCAGCTTAGTGCAGACCTTTTCCAACTTGAAGAGAGTAGATGTATTGCTTGGATTCTCTTTTCTTGGGCTATGGCTGTGGTTACACTTTTATTGGGGATTTATGCTGCTTTACTACTGTTTTATGCTTCTTTATGTACTTGGAGTTTTAAATCAAGACAGATGTTTTATTGTAATAATTTAGAAGTAGGGTTTTGAGACAATGCTTGTAATGTTTTGACTGAACCACGCTATTTATGAAATGATTTCAGTTTTCCGCTGTTCGTATGTTTGTCTTGTAAATTATCTGTCCCTTTTACCTAAAATGTTCGCCAAAGTTAATGCATTCCCTTTATGAGTGACCTTAACGGAGGTGGGGTGTTTCACTTGGTATCAGAGCGATGGTTTACCGGATCAGATAAAAGTTTTTGAAAACTATTTTTCAAAATGAAGTTTAAAGAAGCATTTTCAAGAAAAGTGCTGTTTTATTTTAAAGGCATAATCCCCAAAGCCATATGCACTATCTTTCTATCCTTTGTTTTGAACCTTTTCTTTTCGTTTCAGCATGTCTGGGGATCTTAATCTTCCCGGGGGCGTACTGATACTTGGCCGGTTCAGAATGTATCTAGAGGCTTGGGCTAATGGCGCAGGCCCAGCAGACGTTCCTCCTCCCCCAGTTACAGCCGTTCCTCCTCCTCCGCGTGTGAATGCTTTCTCGAAGATATGTAGAGACTTCGAGCTATGGGTGGAAAGAACTTTAATGGGACTGAGTCTTGGCTCAAGGAAACAGAAGATTTGTTTGTTATCTTCGAAGTGGACGATAGGCAGAAGATACAATTGGCTGTATGGTTATTTAAGGACGAAGCCTCTTACTGGTGGGAAGTTACTAATGCTGAGAGACTAGTTGAAACTTGGGAGGAATTCAGAATGAGATTTGAAACGAAGTTCCTCTCGCAAGTTAAATGAAGCCTACAGATGGAGATGTTTTTAGCACTTAAACAGGGAAGCCTATCGGTTAACGAATACGTCAACCAATTCAACCAGCTGGCTAGATTCGGACTGGAGTTGGTAAACACTCCACATAAAAAGGCTCTCCGTTTCATGAAAGGGTTGAATGAGCCACTGCACAGCCTAGCTATGTCCCATATACCTATGGGTGCGACTTTTGAGAGACTGGTAGACATGGCACTGTTACAGGAGGAAGACAAGGATGGCAAGAAAGAGGCAAAGGTGGAAGAACCTCTAGACAAGAAAGTGGAGGGATCGCAGAATAAGAAGACGAATTCCAAGAAAGGAGGGATGAATAACAAACCCCATGACAAGAGGAAGTGTAAATTTTGTGGCATACCTGGACATCTAATTAAAGACTGCAGGAAGAAGAAGAGGAAGATGGGTGGTTGTTTTCAATGCGGCGAGACATGACATATGGCTAAGGATTACCCAAAAAGGCAAGGACAAGGGAAGAGGACTGGATCTACTTCTGGAGGGAAGATTCACGCTCTCATTTCACCTCCGCAAGAAGGAGGTAGAAATATTTCTGTTGGGAGTTTAGTTTATCTTTCTGATCATCCAGTTCGTACACTTTTTGATTTTGGCGCATCGCACTCTTTTATATCTACTACTTTAGTTGAATCTCTGCACCTAGATACCAGTATAATAGAGGATCCCATGGTTGTTTCAAATCCAATTGGGGGCTTAGCTTATTTGTCCATGATTTGTTTAGATTTGGAAATTTCTATACTAAGCGTCGTGTTTAGATGTAATGCTTATGATTTGGGTTGCACGGGCTATGGGTTGATTCTAGGCATGGATTGGTTATCCAGTAATGGTGCCATCCTCGATTGTGAAAAGAGAGTGGTTAGACTTATGACTCACCTCGGTAACACTCTCAAAATCTCTTGTAATCCCATGAATTCTGTTATGCTTAGCTACCTAGAATCTCTTGATGCGTCTGTTGAAAACTTGCAATCTGTTAGAGTAGTCCGTGAATACTCGGATGTCTTTGAAGAGGTGAAGGGTTTGCCTCCAAAGCGAGAGATAGACTTCCGCATATACCTTGTTGATAATGCAAAACCTGTTGCTTTACCCATTAGACACATGGCTCCAAGGTAAAGGAAAGAGCTCAGCAAGCAAGTTAAAGAGTTTCTCGAAAAGGGGTTCATAAGGCGGAGTATTTCTGAATGGGGTGCTCCAGTGGTGTTTGCAACCAAAGCGGATGGTTCACTTGGCCTGTGCGTGGACTATAGGGAGCTAAACAAGCTGACCAAGAAGAATAGGCACCCACTTCCAAGAATAGACGACTTGTTCGACCAGCTCGTAGGTGCATCGGTTTTCTTCCAACTAGATCTGGCCACCGGGTTTCATCGGCTAAGAGTGGCTGAAGACAGCATAGACAAGACCGCGTTCAGGACCCCGGATGGTTTCTTCGAATGGCTTGTCATGCCTTTCGGCTTGACAAACGAACCCACCTATTTCGTAGACTTGATGGGTAGGGTGTTCAGAGAATTCCTTAATAAATTTGTAGTGGTCTTCATGGACGACATTTTGATTTTCTCAAAAAGTGAGGAAGAACATGCTTTGCATTTAAGGGAAGTTATGGATACTCTTTGAGCACATCGGCTGAAAGCAAAATTCTCCAAATGTCATTTTTGGAGAGAAGAAGTAAGGTTTCTTGGACATGTGGTGTCCAAAGAGGGGATAGCTGTGGATCCCGCAAAAGTAGTTGCGGTGCAAGATTGGAAGATTCCACGGAATGCAACCGAAGTACGAAGTTTTCTCGGGATAGCGGGCTGTTGCAGAAAGATCATTAAGGACTTTACGAAGATCTCAGCCCCACTTACTTGGTTGACAAAGAAGAACCTAACTTTTGCTTGGGATTTGGATTGCGATATTGCTTTCCAACGATTAAAAAGGGCTCTAACAACAGCCCCGGTTCTGACATTGCCTGATGGGGGTAAGATGTTTACGGTATACACAGACGCATGCGGTACCGGACTAGGCGCTGTCTTGATGCAAGAAGGCAAGGTAGTTTGTTATGGGGGAAGGCAGTTGAAGGTACATGAGAAGAACTACCCAACTCATGATTTAGAGTTAGCTGCCATTGTTTTCGCTCTTAAGTCATGGCGTCATTACCTACTAGGAGAAAGGTTTGAATTGTTTACTGACCATAAATCGCTAAAGTACCTTTTCTCATAGAAAGATCTTAACTTAAGACAACAAAGGTGGATCGAATTTCTTGCCCCATACGATTTTGAGATTTCTTATACCCCTGGCAAGGGCAATGTGGTAGCGGACGCCTTAAGTAGGAAAAAGCTGACCTTAAGTCCTCTCTTTGTAGAAAGGCAAAGCTTGGAGTACATGGAAAACTTTGACTTTAGTCCCTCCTTTGAATTTGTACCTGGTTTGTTAGCATCGCTAGAGGTGTGGCCTACTCTTTTGGACTCAATAGGAACCGTACAATGTGAAGACCCTCAGCTAGTTGATGTGATGGATAAGCTAATTAGAGGTGAGACTTCTAGTCACCTCAATAGATACTCCATCGATGACAAGGGTTGGTTGAGACGGGATGGAAGACTATGCGTCCCACAAGCAAGGGATTTGGTGAAAACCGTTCTCGACGAAGCACACCATTCTAAGTTGACCATACACCCAGGTGGGGACAAGATGTATAAAGACATAAAAAGGGTTTTCTTCTGGAATGGCATGAAGAAGGATGTAGCTGAGTTTGTCTCTAAATGCTTGATATGCCAGCAAGTCAAGGTAGAGCAGAAGAAGCCTGGTGGTCTGCTTCATCCTCTAGAGGTCCCACAGTGGAAATGGGATAGCATTTCGATGGACTTTATTGATGGGTTGCCAAGGTCAACAAGGGGCAATACCAGTATTTGGGTAATAGTAGACATGCTCACTAAAAGCGCGCACTTTATACCTGTTAAGAGTAGGAGGACTGTCTCATCGTTAGCATCCATTTATCGTAAAGAAGTGGTTCGACTGCATGGAATACCCTTTAGGATAGTAAGTGATCGAGATCCTATCTTTACGAGAGAGTTTTGGAAGAGTTTGCAAGAGGCTGTAGGCACACAGCTATGCTTAAGCACTGCCTATCACCCTCAAACCGATGGTCAGACGGAAAGGTTGAACAGAGTATTAGAAGATCTTTTGAGATTGTGCATTCTTGATTTTGGAGGAACATGGGAGGATCACCTTCCTTAGGTGGAGTTTGCCTACAACAATATCTATCAAGCCACCATAGGCATGGCACCCTTTGAGGCTTTATACGGAAGACCATGTCGATCACCAATTTGTTGGTGGGAGTCTACAGACAAGCTCGTACTTGGGCCTGACATGATCAGAGAAACTTCAGAGAAGGTGGACTAGATACGAAGACGAATGATGACCGCATAAGATAGACAGAAGTCCTACGCTGATAAAAGAAGAACCGACCTTGAGTTTGAGCTTGGAGACAGGTTTTTCCTTAAAGTATCTCCTTTGAGGAATGCCATTCGATTTGGATCCGTAGGGAAATTGGCACCAAGGTTTGTAGGGCCATTTCCTATCATTGAGAGGATTAGGACGATGGCTTATAGAGTAGAGCTACCCGAAAGACTGGTTGGAGTTCATAATGTTTTTCATGTCTCTCATTTACGGAAGTGCTTACATGAGTCCGCAGAAGTTGTGGAGCCGAGCATACTAGAGGAAGTAGAAGTAGAGCGAGAAGCGACGGTAAGAAGAGTTCCAACTCGTATCTTGGGTACAGAAGTTAAAAAGCTACGCAATCATGAGGTCAAGCTAGTTAAAGTACAGTGGAGTGACGTTGAAGGAGACGCGACTTGGGAGTATGAAGACAAGATACGCGCATCCTAACCTTTTCTTTTTGAGGGTACATCCTTGATCTCTTTTTCCATAAGTTTATGCATGCTTATATCTATCTCTTACGTATATCTCCTCGGTCCTATTTCATAATCCTTAGGTAGGAACCAATGGATGTAAACATGTATTTAAAAACATGTTATGATTGATGGTTGCAAGTGGTTGCAAGTGGTTGCTCGTGGATGCATATACACACACATTAGGTACTAGATCGGCTCAGTCACTTTCATATTGCATATGCATATATGTATTTGTAAATGGATTGAAACTTGATGTGTTATCATGTGGACGTTGCATTTGTATGAATGATTGTGCACTCATGTAGAAGTTACAAAATACGATTAGGAATAATTGCATACATGATGGACTCATAGCACCGACATGATTCACATCAAGGAGGTCAACTGAATCAGTAGACCGCCTGATTTTGCATTAGACAAGGACATATATAAACACACACACTATGCGTATGATCATGAAAGCAATAGAAATCTTTTTAAGGACAGTGGATGCTTGTGATTGATGGTTGAGTAGGTGGATGTTGGATGTTAGGATACATTCTTCTTAACTTAGAGATTTCGGGGACGAAATCCTTTAAGGAGGGAGACTGTAACACCTCGTATTTTCTGTGAATATTAAAATTAACAAATCTAAGAACACTTAATTTTTAGAAGAGGAATTAAGGGAAAAGGGTTATGCCACTGCGTTCGTCTCGGAATTCTGCTTGAGATAGAGTCCAAGTTTGCATGAATCGGACTCCGTATGAAGAAGTTATGGAGGTTTGAAGATTTCTAGTGTAAGAAGAAGTTAAATTAAAAATAATAATTAAATAATCAATTTAGTTTGAAATTCAAAAACTCAAAAACCGGCTGAGCGGGAAATCTCCCACTCAGGGGTGTCGACCCCCTCCACCTGTCGACATAGGAGTCGACCCCCCTATAGGGGTGTCGACATAGGTGTCGACCCCCCCCCCCATAGGGGTCGACCCCTTCTAACTGTGCAGGACAGTGATGATTTTCTGAGTCATAAGGCTACGTGGCGATTTCTGATTGGCCTGATGATGCATTTTCTTGGACTAGACGGCTCTGATGACTCCTAGGTTGATCTAAAGGTCCATATTAATCCTAAACTTCTATATAATCACCCCAAACCTCAACCCTATACCTCATAACCCTATTCTATGAAGCCGTCATGTTGTCCATGCCTAAGCTAGCCTAGTCTCTAACTTCTCCAAACTAGAAATCAAGATAGAAAGCTCCATACCAAATCCAAACTAGAGAATCAAATGTCTACATCAAAGGATAAGCTTAGCAAATTCAGAAATCAGATCCCAAAATACAAGAACCGTTCTTTTTCTGTAAGTTCGGTTATTATTCTGATTTGAACACCTAATAGAAATCATGACTGTAATAATCAGATTTAGAACTATGCCTAATTCTAATTCATGCTTATCTTTTTTTCAAATCTGAATTGCCTACGCCTATGAGACTATTGTGATTGATATAGTGAAACCTATCATGCCTATGAGACTGTGTGACTGACATAATGAAATCTATCATGCCTATGAGACTGTTGTGATTGACAAAATGGAACCTATCATGCCTATGAGACTATTGTGATTGATATGATGGAACCTATCATGTTGTACATCATATGCCTATGAGACTATTGTGATTGATATAACAAACTTATCATGTTGTACATCAAAATTAGTGATTCTCTTAAGTCCAATTTTATCTAATCTTTATACCTATGGTGTAAATTGCTTATCTTGCCCACACTTATTATTAATGTACAACATGCCTATTGAAACATGATTCTTTAATTGGGTACACCTTTACATGCCTATTTTTCCTTATGTCAATTCTTATGCTCCTTCTCTATTTTTCCCCTTTTTATCTTCTTTTATGAATACTAAGTTCATTCGGAACTTAGATTGAATCTCGTCATACGTGCGATTATAACGCGGGAAAATTGGGTATAAATTAATTGAGTAAAATTTGGGCATGGCATGTGAATGTGGCATAAAACTTGTACTGACTACACTTGGGAAATATTGACATACAAAGACCTAAACTTGGACACATATGACAAATATGTAAAATGACTAAAGATGATCATGCCTAACCCGAGGTTAGATTGAGTTGCGGTGTAAGACAGTCCGGAACCGCCCAGCACATCCAGCGACTGCAACAATATAGATCTAATGTGAGTGGTTAGCGCATTAAGCCCAAAAACCCGAGGTTAGATTGAGTTGCGATGTAAGACTGCCCGGAACCGACCGGCATACCCAGCGACCGCAACAATATAGATCTAATGTGAGAGGTTGGTGCTTTAATGAATGAATTAAAGCTAAGGGACGGACATGCTAAGAATGGTAGGGTTAAGTTAATTAAGGTAACACTTAACGAATACGACATGTTAATTAAACAGATGGGTGGGGTTAGGTTAATTTGAGAACACTTAACCGTTATAACATGTATATTAGGAAACCCTAGTAACGAGGACCCATTTCAGCAGTAACCCACATAGATGTATCACGGTACCCTGGACTAGGCAGGGTGGGGCACGATTACTGGGCTGATTATAAGCGGTCAAAATAGTGGTGGGTGGTGCAGCAGTGTAGATTCCGACGGAGTATGGATGTGCACGTACTTCGGAGTGGAAAAAGCAGGCACTGGGCATCAGTAGTATACACTGTGCATCTTGAATTTGTGTCGGGTTGCCACCATAGGAATTGATACACCCTATGGCGGGGCTAGCACAGGTATCTATAATCAAGTGGGGTCGAATGACACAAGTAATAAATGCATGCGAGTAGAAGCCAATCGAAAAAGGGATCACTTTGTTATGAACACATGATGGTAGTTGAAACATTCGTTAGTAGGTGCAGAGAAATGGAAATGAGTGCGATAGTATATTCAGTTTATCTTGCCTTATCTTATGTTATCTTATTGTTGCGGTATTGTGCTATGTTCAGTTTATTCATGTCAGGATCCTTTTACCTGTTTACATGCTGAATAATCACTGGACTTACCAGGCTTATGTCTGATCCATTTTCTTTTGCCTTCTTTTCTTCCGTTCCCCACCCCCAAGGTCCACAAGGAGGGAATACTTCAGCTTAGTGCAGACCTTTTCCAACTTGAAGAGAGTAGATGTATTTCTTGGATTTTCTTTTCTTGGGCTATGGTTGTGGTTACGCTTTTATTGGGGATTTATGCTGCTTTACTACTGTTTTATGCTTCTTTATGTACTTGGAGTTTTAAATTAAGGCAGATGTTTTATTGTAATAATTTAGAAGTTGGGTTTTGAGACAATGGTTGTAATGTTTTGACTGAACCACGCTATTTATGAAATGATTTCAGTTTTTCGCTGTTTATATGTTTGTCTCGTAAATTATCTGTGCCTTTTACCTAAAATTCTTCACCAAAGTTAATGCATTCCCTTTGTGAGTGACCTTAACGGAGGTGGGGTGTTTCAATGGCGGATGAAGACACCTCAAGATAGGAAGAAGTCCTATGAATACAAGAGAAGTTCTGACATCGAATTTGAAGTGGGAGACTTAGTTTTTATCAAAGTATCACCTCTAAGGAATGTGGTTCGCTACGGATCGGTAAGGAAGTTGGCACCCAGGTTTGTGGACCATTTCCCATAACCGAGAGGATTGGCCAAATGGCCTATAAAGTAAAGCTCCCAGAAAATCTATCCGGCTTTCATGATGGTTTCCACGTTTCTCATCTGCGGAAGTGCCTGCATGACACCGTAGAAGTTGTTGAGCTAAGTGTATTGGAAGAGGTAAAACTGGAATGGGAGGAGACAGTCAGGCGAGTTCCTTCCCGTATTCTTGGACCAGAAGTTAAGAAGCTACACGATAAAGATGTTAAATTGATAAACGTTGAATGGGGAGATAACCTAGAGGATGCGACTTGGGAGACCGAAGCCAAGATTCGTGCTTCATACCCTTTGCTTTTCGAGGGTATGTTCTTAACTCCTTTTTCCAATATTTTATCTGTGCTTGTTCTTATCCATAGTATTTTCGACCTTCAGATAGGAATCCTATTGATGTAAACATGTGTTTGAGACATGTTATGTTTGATGGATGCAAGTGTTTGCTAGTGGCTGCCTGTGGATGCATATACACACATTAAACACTAGATCGGCTCAATCACTCTCTTATTGCATATGGATGTGTGTGCATCTTCTTTTCTTTTTTGGATGGAAAAGGATGTATTAGCATATGGATGTTGCATTTGGACGAATGAGTGTGCACACATATATAGAACTCACATGTTATAATAGGATTATTCGCATACATATTGGATACATGGCACTAACATACATTGCATTAAGGAGGTCAACTGAATCAGTAGACCGCCTGATCTTTGCATTAGTATTGGGACATATACACACACCTTTGCATATATTCATATAAGCACTAGAAATCTTTAAGGATAGTGGATGACAGTGATTAATGGATGAGTAGATGGATGATGGATGGCAGGATATCCATTCCTCTCAACTTAGAGATTTCGGGGATGAAATCCTTTGAGTAGGGGGGAATGTAACACCCATATTTTTAACAACACTAAAAGAGGATAAATTAAATAATAATTAATTTAATATTCAGCATTAAGGGAAACAAACTGCGCCATTACGTCCGTCTCGAAATTGTGGTCAAGATAGACATTTGGTTTGCATAAAACGGACACCGTATGAAGATGTTATGAGGGTTTTAAGTTTGTATACGCGCAGAAGAAATATATATATATACATATGAGTCAGGTATGAGTCAGAACCTTATCCAGAAACATTCAAAAATCAAATTTTCATATGGCGGCAAATTTCCCGCTCTAGGATGTCGACCCCCCTAGAGGGGTGTCGACACAAGGGTCGACCCCCATTAAGGGGTGTCAACACCAGGGTCGACCCACCTACAGTGGTGTCGACACCCCTAGGGCTGATGTGGCAGACGGTTTCAGATGGGCTGGCAGCTATAAACACGTGGTCATTTCTCTTGTTTTCTTCATTGAGAATCCATGGGGGCTAAACTCTGCCGGTGTCTGAACTGAACTGGAACCGTTATCTTCTACAACTATCAACTTAAGCAAATCAGTTAGAGATTCAAGACCCATTCTTTCTCTATTTTCTAAACCAAACTCTATGAGTTCTTAGTTGCTTTTAGATTTAAATATTTAAAAGTAAACGTGATAAACTATAGTTTGGATTTGTTCATGTGCCTATATTATACTGTATCCATTGTAAATTGCGAACATATGCCATTCTAAATTGATTATAACTTGGACCTAAATCTCTATCTTCTTGGATCTATTGTAACTTTTGTGGCATTCTATGATGTGGATCTTGACCTTATTTGTGTTTGATCTATTTTTAGCTATTGGATCTAAATCTCTATCTTACTGGATCTATTGTAACTTCTATGACATGTTATGATGTGGATCTTGACCTTATTCGTGTTAGATCTATTTTTCTACTATTGGATCTGAATTATGTGGACATCTAAATTACTAATCAGATCTAATTTATCACCTTATGCCTATCATATTAGATCTAAACTAGTTGGACATCTAAATTGTTAATTTAGATCTTATTATGCTTATTATAATATCATAGTTATGTTAGAATTAATTAACTGCCACAAGTTCATCAAATTTATGCTTATATGTCCACCTTATCACCATGCTAGTTTATGTATATGCAAAAACAATCACCTTTGTCATATTCCCGCCACTTTTCTCTTTTTATTGTTTATGACTAGGCTACTTTCTAGCCTAGATGCCGCTAAATATATGTGAATGCGTTAGTTAGGGAACGGGGGAAAAAGGTTAGAATAGGCATAATTTAAATAATGTGTATATGAATTGGACATATAATTCAAAATGAGGAAATGGGGACATAATCACCTATAAAGACATAGGTAAGAATTGGATAAGAATGAAATGTCTAATAATTACAATTAGAAATTGTAATTGCACTTATGACACGAGGTTAGGTTGCATTAGTGGTGGAAGTCTGCCCGGACCCGACCGACATATCCAGCAACCACTAATGTTGAACCTAATGTGAGAGGTCTAAGTGAGAAAATACGAATCGGGCTAAGATCCAAGGTTAGTCCCAACTGTGGAATAAGACTGCCCGGACCCGACCGGCATATCCAGCATCCACAAGTTGTAGGCCTAATGTGGGTGGTCTAGCCCATTATAAACCATAAATGGATATGGTAATAAATTGGACTACTTAACCTAATCTAATCCATAAGGGATTGTATGAATATGAACTAAGGTTAGGGTTAAGTAAAATTGGTTGGAAGTGGGTGGGTTAAGTAAATCTGAGGGGGTGGGTAATATTTACATATAGGCCCCCAAACTTAACCTAATAAGGTTATGTAATTAAAGACACCTAGTGGTATACATAACCAGTGGAAATAATAAAGTAATGTAATTAAAGACACCTTTTAGGGTAAGCATAACTTGTAGAAATGATGGGGTTATGTAATTAAAGACGCCTAGTGGTATACATAGCCAAAGAAAATCTAGTGGGGGATACAAGACAAAGGGGAGAGCTTGTATCATATTGTGTGGGACCCGTTTCATCCAGTAACCCGGAGTAGGTATCAAAACATGTACTCCGTACTAGGTTGGAGAAGGGGCACGCTTATCAGACTGATTGTAAGAGATCCAAACATGGAGGACGGTGTGGGCGGCGCAAACCGACCGGGCCTTGTGCATGCATGAGCTGGGCAGAAGGGGATAAGACGACCGTGAAACCTGTTGATATGGGATTGTGCATATCAGCGAGCGGTTGCCACTTTAGGACGTGATACATCCTATGGTAGGGCCGGCACAGAGTATCTACACGGATTAAGGAGCCGATCGATTAGGGTAGTAGTTAGGGTACACTTGGACGTATGCCTAAGTCTACCACCTTATAGTGGAAGGGATCATCTCATTCTGGATATACTAGTAATAGTGCAGAGTAATCATTTAGGGAAGCGTATACACCTTATTCTGTCTACCTTGTCACACCTGTCTATTATGTAGTAATCTCTCTTATCCACTTTATATGTCTGTCATGCTACTTTTATTTATTTACTTGCTAAAAATAAATAGACTTTCCAGACTTTATGTCTGACCCTTTTTGTTTCTCCTTCTTTCTTCCGTTCCCCCCTCCCTCAGGTTCTCTGGGAGGAAACACTCAGGCTTGACCGTGATTCTGCTTACTTTTGATAGAGCTGCTGATATGTATGACTCAAGCTCCTATCCTTGTTGCTATGGCTATATTCTGTTTTTGGAAAATTTTATTGCTTATATGTACTCTGATATTTTTTAAGTACAAGACAGTGGCTTTTACGTTGTAATGGGCTTTTATGTTTCAGACATGTAATGTTTTTTTTGGACCATGGTATCTTATGATAAATAAAGATTTTAGTCCGCTATTATTATATATGTTCGTCTTGTTATATTTCCGTTCTGTTTACTATAACGCTTCACGAAACTTAATGCATTCATTTTGTAAGTGACATTAACGGACGTGGGGTGTCATAGTATGTTCTTAACTTCCTTTCCAAAGCTTTTATTTATGCTTGTTTCTATCATTTAAAGTATATCCTATCGACCGAACTTCGACCTTTAGGTAGGAATCCCATGGATGTAAACATGTCTTTGAGACATGTTATGTTTGATAGATGCAAGTGTTTTCTGGTGGTTGCTCGTGGATGCATATATACACACATTAGGCACTAGATCGGTTCAATTGCTCTCATACTACATATGGATGTGCGTGCATTTTTCTTCTCTTAATGGATGAAAATTGAATGTATCATCATATGGATGTTGCATTTGGATGAATGATTGTGCACCCATATAGAACGTACATGTTATAATAAGATTGTTGCATACATGGTGGATTCATGGCACTAACATACATTGCATTAAGGAGGTCAACTGAATTAGTAGACCGCCTAATCTTCGCATAAGTATTGGGACTAATACACACACCTTTGCATATGTTCATATAAGCATTAGGAAACTTTTAAGGACAATCAATGCCCGTGATTGGTGGATGAGTAGATGGGCTATGGATGGTAGGATATACATTCTTCTTAACTTGGAGATTTCGGGGATGAAATCCTTTGAGTAGGGGAGAATGTAACACACCGTAATTTTAACAATAGTAAAGAGGAAAAATTAAAGAATAATTAATCTAATATTCATAATTAAGGGAAACACACTATGCCATTGCGTTCATCTCAGAATTTTGGTTAAAATAGACACTTGGTTTGTGTAACACGGACACCGTATGAAGAAGTTATGAAGGTTTGAAGTTGGTATACGCGTAAGGGAATTATATATATAATTAATCCATAAATTCAAAAATCAGTTCAAAAATCAAAATTTCCGTGTGCGGCAAAAATCCCGCTCAGGGGTTTCGACCCCTGGGTCGACCCCTCAAGGGGGGTGTTGACCCATGGGTCGACCCTATAAGGGGGGGTCGACCTCCCTGCGGCAGATCAGACAAATTAGGGTTTCGGGGGCATCTATAAATATGGCCTCATTTCCCATGATTTTGCACACCAAAAATAATGGAGAACTAGATGCTGCCTCTGCCCAGATCAAATCAAGTCTTTTCTTCTTCTGCAATCAAGTTATTCAAGCTTAAATCTGTGATTCAACGCTAGCAATCCCTTCTCCATTTTTCTATATCCAAACATTGTGGTCCATGTTAATTTTAGATCTAAATAATTAAAAAGTAAAACTTGATATGACTATAACTTAGATCTATGTATGTGACTGCTTGAATCATATCAGATCTGTTATAACTCGTGTATCTATGATATTCTGACATGACTATGACTTAGATCTTAACCATTATCATGTCAGATCTGCTTTTGCTTGTAGATCTAATTCTCTATTTATATCACCTTATACCTGTTCAATTATGTTTATGCCAAATCAGATCTGTTGTTAGTTGGACATCTAAATCATTTTTTAGATCACATCATGCCTATCCCTATTATGTTAGAATCTGTCATATTATCATATGTTCATCAGATCTGTTCCTATATGCCTACCTTGTCATTAGGCCACTATATGTTTTATGCAGGTTTCTGCCATTATATGTCCATCATGTAAGTATGATCATCTCTGTTCTATTCCCTCTATCTTTCCCTTTTATTTTTATATAGCCAGGCTACCTTCGAGCCTAGGCATGCCGCTGAAATATGCGAATACATTAGATTGGGAACGAAGGTAAAATGTTAATATTGGGCATAACTTGTAATTGGGAATTTGGGCATAACTTTTATAAAGTGCAATAATATGAATTTGGGGCGAATAGTTTATTATGACCATAACTTGGGAAAAGGGGCATGAAAACCTGTAACGACATAGGTAAATTTGGTTAATAATTGGAAATGCCTAGTATTACAGTAATTAAAAACTGTAACTGTGCCTAGACACGAGGTTAGATTACACTTGTGGTGGAAGTCTGCCCGGAACCGCCAGGTGTAACACCCCACGTCCGTTAGTGTCACTCACAAAGGGAATGCACTAAGTTCTGTGGAGCATTTTGGGTAAAAGATGCAGATAAATTACAAGACAGACAAATTATTAAACAGTGGAAAATAGAACTTTGCTTTATTGATAATTTAGTCTGTACAAGATTCTTTTACAATATCAGAGTATCATCTGTCTTTATAAAATAAAGAAGCATGAAAATACATTTATATATTCCCCAATGTAGCAAGAGCCAGCCATAGCATCTGGAAGAGAATCCAAAGATAACTTCGTCAAATCTTCAAGCTGGGAAAGAGCAACGGTCCAGTCTAATCCCGAGTTATACTATTCCCTCCTCAACTACCGGGGGGGGGGGGAACGGAAGAAAAGAAGACGAAAGAAAAACAGAGTCAGACATAAAGCCTGAGTAAGTTCGGTAACTTCTAGCATGTGAACATGGAAAAACAAAACGACATGAATTAACTGAATACAAGATTACACCATGACGATAAGGTCAACAAGATTAGACAAGGTAGTCACAAGATATGCTAAGATGACTGGATACGCTTTAATACTTTCGCAGCTTCGCTATTTCCTTGTTATACTGGTTTCTATATCTCTGCACCACCTAACTAGTGTTCAACTAGTAACGATAACGTGATCCCAACCCCTGTAGTTTCCATTGTCTTCAGGCATACATTTATTATTTATTACCTAGACCTAATCTAGGGTTTTCTATCAAGTGCTTCTTAGATTTAACTATAGTTTTACGCTATCTGCTGAACGCTTTTCGAGTTCAGGGTTTATGCCACCTAGTCCAACTAGGGATTACGCTACCTGTCGAACAATGCCCCCAAGTCTAGGACACACTACCTAGAGTGGTATATGCTCCTAGGCTTCCCCACGCATGTATCGCGAATCGTTATCGCTTGTCTAGATGCACATGTCCTGCAATGTGCGATCCGAGTCCTGTGACAGGGCAAATCAAGGAATACAGAACTCGGTCGGGAGCTTTCGGATATCTGCCGATGCAGATGCTAAGGTCTGTTTTTATTCCAGTGGCTATGGTCCCACTTGATCCCTCCCTCAACTAATGAAAGGCACACCTTGTAAAATGAGAACTATACGCCGGCCCCCGGTGCCCCACTATCCTATGGCCATCCGCAACCATAACTAGATAGCAAGTATATGGTCTTTTGGAGTTCTCCGCCTTTCCGCTTCACGTATCTCGATTGACTCAAGATGGATGGTAGACGACGAGTTGCTATCACAGGGCTACCGTCTTCTCGCCGAATCACGCTGGTCCATCCTAGTCTTTAGGTTGCCACATATATATATTGCAACCAAGGCATACCCTCGGTTCTTCTAACGCAGACCTTAACCGCTGTGAGCCCAGGATGATCATCTGCAGCCTCACAGAGGGATACCAAGAGTACCCTCACGTCCCCCCGAAGCCTCGGACTTCGTAACCCAATTCGTTGGAGCCTTCTTAAAACCATATGGATGTCCGCTCCTTCGTGTTATACTAAGAATTACTACTTAGTTCTACTAACTAAGGTTTACCACTTAGTTTCCAAATTCCTTGTTTTCTTAACTAAGTTTACTACTTAGTCCCTTTTTCAACTGAGGTTTACTATTTAGTTTTCTTTCTCGCCAGGTTGGGTTGGTTAAGTGTCTTTAGTCGATTGAAGCTATCTTAACCCTCTTCCCTTATCCTATTACACTGGTTAAGTGTTATCCCTTTATGCTTTTTACTTAACCCTATTCATTTATCATATTCTGATGGTTAAGCATTCAAGTTTACTTAACCCTATGGTCTAGTCCAGCTAACATATTAATTTGGCTAAGTGTATAACTTAACCCCAACCTCTAGTCTAATTAACATGTTAAATTGGCTAAGTGTATTAACTTTACTTAACCCCACCTTCTAGTCTAGTCAACATGTTAATTTGGCTAAGTATTCCCATGGACTTAATCCTCCCATTCTAGCTTTAACTGTGCTAAGTTGGCTAAGTGTTCCCTAACCTTCCCATTCTAGCTTTAATTAATAAATTAAAGCCGCAACCTCTCACATTAGACAGATATTGCTGCGGTTACTGGATGTGCCGGTCGGTTCCGGGAAGGTTTACACCGCAACTCAGTCTAACCTCGGGTTAGGCATATTCATGTTTTCTAAGTTCAAAGGGTTTTTGATTAATTTCCAAATCTGGTCTTGAAAACAACCATCCCGTCCTTCGGATCAGTTAGGGATAGCCAGGGAGGGCAGGAAACTTGTATTTTCCAAACCCAAGCCTAGACACTATCCTCTCTGTCACCCTAGAACCTTCTGGTCTATGTGTTATAAAAAGGGGTGTTATCAAAATACTTTTCTTTTGTTTATAAATTGTTAACAATTTATTTCAAAAGCCCATTTCCCCTTTTTAGACAAATTTGGCCTATATTTATTTGTCAAGCCTACTAGTATACTTATATTCTAGGCCCAAGTCCTAACCCAACATGCAGTTTAAGCCATTTCCTATTTCATTGCCGAAACTAGATTAAATATCCTAGTTTATAATTTATGGCCAAAATTTAACCAAGTTACATATTTTGTGGTAAATGAACAATTTAACATTTATGACGAATTCTATAAGTAAATTATTCCTAATTTACTGATTTCATTACTACTCTTTTAATGTACATTGTCATATTTATTATTATGGCCCATTCTCTCTTATTTATCATATTTATACTTTTTGGTATGTAAATTATACCAAGTTTAGTGTCGCTAACCATAATTTATTCTAAACATGACAATTGCTCACAATTATGAAAAAATTCAAAATTGTGCTAATATACTTATTCCAAATCAACCTTAATTAACCCAATCTTGGTTTAACATCCTAATTCACAATTTATGGCAAAACTAGAATTATTTTTCTAGTTTACATTTTATGCCTAAAATTTAGCTTACTTACTAACGCTAAATTTAATATGTCAAAATCACATATTCCCTAATCCATGTCAAATTTCCCCGTTTTCATTTTAATATGCATGTCATAATACATATTCCAAATTATGCCAATTTCCAAGTTTGAACTACGTTCATATTCATTTCCATGTTTTTCCCCAAATCGCATTCCCACCGTTCGAATAATCGTGATTCAACCTAGATTATAAATAAATCTAGATTCGTAGATAAAAAAGAGAATGAATCAAAATGACAAGAAGGAATAATTGGCATAAAAAGGTTTGGATAACAATGTAGGTTCAAGAATATGGGTAGACCTAACTAAATAGGTAAATTCCCACTGTCTTAAAACCAAAGAATGGGCAAAATAGGTTCAAGAACGTGGGTAGACCTAACTTAATAGGTAAATTCCCACTGTCTTAAAACCAAAGAAAAACCAAGGAACAGGTAGAATAAATAATTGGGTTTAGACCCAACTTCTCAATCACAAAACTAAAGCAATATTTTCCTAATCATAAATCATGGGTGTCAAAATCACAGTTGTCCTCATTATGTCATAAGTAATAGTTTATGTCCAAATCAAAGGTATAGGCCTAGTCAAGGAAATAATCCTTGTAGTCACAGTCACAGTCATAGGAAATGTCCATAGTCATATGCGATGTTCATAGTCCAAAAGGGAAAATAATTCCCATAGTCATAAGTCATTGTCATAGGCAATGTTTATATGTCCCAAAATCAAAGGCTTATGTCATAGTCCAAAGGCATATGCTTTCAAAGGCCACAGTTCTATAGTCATAGTCACGGTTACAGTCTTATTTGTCCTCGAATCATAACAGTTCTTAATTCAGTCCAAGAGTATAAACACAGATTCGAAGAGAGAGAGAGATTTGGCATATTCCTTTATTCCTTTAATTTCATGTCACAAATAAAACAAAATATTCAGATCTAGAAATAACCAACTTACAGAAAATAGATCTAGAAAAGAAGGAAAGCATGGCTATGATTCGTGCGTCGTTGCTTGAAACTTGTTTGAGCTAGCCTTTGAATTCTTCACTTGAAACTTTGATTTGAATCCCTCCTTAAAAGTCTTTTAGCAGCATCTCCTCGTCTTGAATCATATTTTATTTTATTTATTTAAGAAAATTTAGAGGAGGGGAAGAAGCCATGAATCTTAGCAGCATAAGGATAGAAGAGAATTGGTGCAAAGAGAATGAAGACTAGGGCTGTTTATATAGCTGCTCAAGACCTTATCGTACACGCAGCGCTGAGTCAGCATTGAACCTAGTTAAGAAAATAGTCCAGGTACGTAGATGAATCTAGCCAAACCTTATCATACACGCAGTGCTGAGTCAGCATTGGGTCCCACAAGCTATTTTGGCGTAAAAGTTTGATTTTCAAACTTTTGAATTTCTGGAATTTATTTAACTGTTTTATTCACATGAAATATTCTTATATGTATACAATTCCTCTAACGACCATTTTACGCGTATATATATACGCACAACTTTCATTTTATTTTCAAAATTCAAATGATGTTGCCATATTTCATTGACTGTAGCCTTATCTTGAATTTTATCTTTCGTATACATATATTTTTGTATATATATATATATATTTCTCATATGTATATATATATATATTTTTTCTTTATTTCCTTATACGTACGTTCTTATCCTTTCAAATTTTGAATTTGTATACGTACATATATTTGCATGTTTAGTTGGCCCTCTCTAAAACAATGATAAAAAAATTATGCCGCCGCCGGGGTTCGAACCCCCGACCTCCATGCTACCAATCCAATGCCTTAACCAACTGAGCTACAAAGGCTTTTGTTAATAAGTCTTAGAACAATAATAATTATTGTTTTCTCCTTACCTCTTTTTTTTCATGTTAGTTACAATACTTAAATTAAACAACTGCATGGATCTTTTTCTTTTAATTTTTCTTTTAAAAATTAATTATATTTTAATTTGAGAATCTTAATGTCACAGAATTACGGGGTGTTACATTCTCCCCCACTTAAAAGGATTTCGTCCCCGAAATCTTCAAGTTAGGAAGAATGTGTCCTAACATCCAATCACCCATCTACTCAACCATTCATTCACAGGCATTCATTGTCCTTAAAAGATTTCTAATGCTTTCATGTTCATATGCATAGTGTGTGTATATGTCTCTATCTAATGCAAAATCAGGCGGTCTACTGATTCAGTTGACCTCCTTAATGCAAATCATGTTAGTGCCATGCGTCCAATCATTCATGCAAACATCCCTAGTCATGTAAATACTACATGCGTGCACAGCCATTCATCCATATGCAACGTCCATATGATATCATATCAAGTTCAACTTATAAACAAATGCATATATGTAAATGCAATATGAGAGCGTCCGAACTTGATCTAGTGCCTAATACGTATGCATATGCATCCACGAGCAACCATTTGCAACCACTTGCAACCATTCAACCATAACATGTTTCAAATACTTGTTTACATTCATTGGCTTCTACCTAAGGATCGCAGATATGACCTAGAGGATATACTTTGGAAAGAGAGAAACAACTACGCGTAAAGCTCCTAAACAGAGAAATCAAGGATGCACCCTTAAGGAAAAAGGGCATGTTGCTAGTATCTAGCCTTCTTGAGCTTTACTCCACTGTATCTTAACCAATTTATCTTCACGATTGTGAAGTTCCTAATCTCCATTTCCAAAATAAACAGATGTCAATCACGGCGCCAAGTATATGTACTAAGATGATTAGAGGCCTCCCTCTTGGCTTATCCATCACGCCATAACTATGAGAGTCAAAAGATCACTCCGTACTTTTTAGAGTACCTACCACAACTATTCATCTTTCACGCAAACCATCCAAACTGAACTCGACATTCCTCAAGTACAAGCCCCAAAGGCCTAAACCAATATCAGACAAGCATCCAAGGAATATCTTCTCCGAATTTAGACGATCTACGTGAGATGATATAAGCAAACTCGATAGCTATCCTCAAATCCCTACTAACCAAAAACTGGTCGGACCACCAATTGGATTTGAGACTCTAGTGGGATCTTTCTACTATACACGTACTATGGTGCAGAGACTCAACTATGGAAGTGGGTATGAACAATTAAGAAGCGCTGGAACCTAAGGAAATAGTACGAACAGAAAACTAGACTCTTCCAACCGGACCACCTTTCTCCTAGGTGCGCTTGGTGGCAAAAGCATGTACTTGTCCTTCTGAAAATCTCGTCCTCGTTCTTCCCCTTGTCCTTAAGTATATGTCCTATCATACCATAGTAAAGATACTTGCTCTTGTCTTAGGTTTTATAATCCCCTCCTCCTTCGTGAGCCAAGTCTACATCCATAATTTCCTCATCCTTGGGTCGTGCTCCTTTGCCAAACTTCCGCGTGTAACCATGTTGGCAAATCTCTCGAAAGTTGCCTCTATCGCACGGAAAAACCCTATAAACTTGAAAGAAGACTGGCCGTAAGTGAAACAACTACGGCTATAGATGGAAGTCGGGCACTACTTTGCCCTTCGATGAGGTTACCTCCCAGAAAGCCAGGAGCCCCAGAGACTCAAGAAAGAAGGAGACAAGAATTCAAACAGAGGAAGAGGAGACAATGCGTATGGCTTTGGGGAATATGCCTTTAAAACAAATCCTTTCTTTTAAAAATGCTTCTTTAAAAACCTTTTGAAAATAATTTTTCAAATCTTTTATCTGATCCGGTAACCTTCAGCTCTGATACCACGTGTAACACCCCACATCCGTTAGTGTCACTCACAAAGGGAATGCACTAAGTTCTGTGGAGCATTTTGGGTAAAAGATGCAGATAAATTACAAGACAGACAAATTATTAAACAGTGGAAAATAGAACTTTGCTTTATTGATAATTTAGTCTGTACAAGATTCTTTTACAATATCAGAGTATCATCTGTCTTTATAAAATAAAGAAGCATGAAAATACATTTATATATTCCCCAATGTAGCAAGAGCCAGCCATAGCATCTGGAAGAGAATCCAAAGATAACTTCGTCAAATCTTCAAGCTGGGAAAGAGCAACGGTCCAGTCTAATCCCGAGTTATACTATTCCCTCCTCAACTACCTGGGGAGGGGGGGAACGGAAGAAAAGAAGACGAAAGAAAAACAGAGTCAGACATAAAGCCTGAGTAAGTTCGGTAACTTCTAGCATGTGAACATGGAAAAACAAAACGACATGAATTAACTGAATACAAGATTACACCATGACGATAAGGTCAACAAGATTAGACAAGGTAGTCACAAGATATGCTAAGATGACTGGATACGCTCTAATACTTTCGCAGCTTCGCTATTTCCTTGTTATACTGGTTTCTATATCTCTGCACCACCTAACTAGTGTTCAACTAGTAACGATAACGTGATCCCAACCCCTGTAGTTTCCATTGTCTTCAGGCATACATTTATTATTTATTACCTAGACCTAATCTAGGGTTTTCTATCAAGTGCTTCTTAGATTTAACTATAGTTTTACGCTACCTGCTGAACGCTTTTCGAGTTCAGGGTTTATGCCACCTAGTCCAACTAGGGATTACGCTACCTGTCGAACAATGCCCCCAAGTCTAGGACACACTACCTAGAGTGGTATATGCTCCTAGGCTTCCCCACGCATGTATCGCGAATCGTTATCGCTTGTCTAGATGCACATGTCCTGCAATGTGCGATCCGAGTCCTGTGACAGGGCAAATCAAGGAATACAGAACTCGGTCGGGAGCTTTCGGATATCTGCCGATGCAGATGCTAAGGTCTGTTTTTATTCCAGTGGCTATGGTCCCACTTGACCCCTCCCTCAACTAATGAAAGGCACACCTTGTAAAATGAGAACTATACGCCGGCCCCCGGTGCCCCACTATCCTATGGCCATCCGCAACCATAACTAGATAGCAAGTGTATGGTCTTTTGGAGTTCTCCGCCTTTCCTCTTCACGTATCTCGATTGACTCAAGATGGATGGTAGACGACGAGTTGCTATCACAGGGCTACCGTCTTCTCGCCGAATCACGCTGGTCCATCCTAGTCTTTAGGTTGCCACATATATATATTGCAACCAAGGCATACCCTCGGTTCTTCTAACGCAGACCTTAACCGCTGTGAGCCCAGGATGATCATCTGCAGCCTCACAGAGGGATACCAAGAGTACCCTCACGTCCCCCCGAAGCCTCGGACTTCGTAACCCAATTCGTTGGAGCCTTCTTAAAACCATATGGATGTCCGCTCCTTCGTGTTATACTAAGAATTACTACTTAGTTCTACTAACTAAGGTTTACCACTTAGTTTCCAAATTCCTTGTTTTCTTAACTAAGTTTACTACTTAGTCCCTTTTTCAACTGAGGTTTACTATTTAGTTTTCTTTCTCGCCAGGTTGGGTTGGTTAAGTGTCTTTAGTCGATTGAAGCTATCTTAACCCTCTTCCCTTATCCTATTACACTGGTTAAGTGTTATCCCTTTATGCTTTTTACTTAACCCTATTCATTTATCATATTCTGATGGTTAAGCATTCAAGTTTACTTAACCCTATGGTCTAGTCCAGCTAACATATTAATTTGGCTAAGTGTATAACTTAACCCCAACCTCTAGTCTAATTAACATGTTAAATTGGCTAAGTGTATTAACTTTACTTAACCCCACCTTCTAGTCTAGTCAACATGTTAATTTGGCTAAGTATTCCCATGGACTTAATCCTCCCATTCTAGCTTTAACTGTGTTAAGTTGGCTAAGTGTTCCTTAACCTTCCCATTCTAGCTTTAATTAATAAATTAAAGCCGCAACCTCTCACATTAGACAGATATTGCTGCGGTTACTGGATGTGCCGGTCGGTTCCGGGCAGGTTTACACCGCAACTCAGTCTAACCTCGGGTTAGGCATATTCATGTTTTCTAAGTTCAAAGGGTTTTTGATTAATTTCCAAATCTGGTCTTGAAAACAACCATCCCGTCCTTCGGATCAGTTAGGGATAGCCAGGGAGGGCAGGAAACTTGTATTTTCCAAACCCAAGCCTAGACACTATCCTCTCTGTCACCCTAGAACCTTCTGGTCTATGTGTTATAAAAAGGGGTGTTATCAAAATACTTTTCTTTTGTTTATAAATTGTTAACAATTTATTTCAAAAGCCCATTTCCCCTTTTTAGACAAATTTGGCCTATATTTATTTGTCAAGCCTACTAGTATACTTATATTCTAGGCCCAAGTCCTAACCCAACATGCAGTTTAAGCCATTTCCTATTTCATTGCCGAAACTAGATTAAATATCCTAGTTTATAATTTATGGCCAAAATTTAACCAAGTTACATATTTTGTGGTAAATGAACAATTTAACATTTATGACGAATTCTATAAGTAAATTATTCCTAATTTACTGATTTCATTACTACTCTTTTAATGTACATTGTCATATTTATTATTATGGCCCATTCTCTCTTATTTATCATATTTATACTTTTTGGTATGTAAATTATACCAAGTTTAGTGTCGCTAACCATAATTTATTCTAAACATGACAATTGCTCACAATTATGAATAAATTCAAAATTGTGCTAATATACTTATTCCAAATCAACCTTAATTAACCCAATCTTGGTTTAACATCCTAATTCACAATTTATGGCAAAACTAGAATTATTTTTCTAGTTTACATTTTATGCCTAAAATTTAGCTTACTTACTAACGCTAAATTTAATATGTCAAAATCACATATTCCCTAATCCATGTCAAATTTCCCCGTTTTCATTTTAATATGCATGTCATAATACATATTCCAAATTATGCCAATTTCCAAGTTTGAACTACGTTCATATTCATTTCCATGTTTTTCCCCAAATCGCATTCCCACCGTTCGAATAATCGTGATTCAACCTAGATTATAAATAAATCTAGATTCGTAGATAAAAAAGAGAATGAATCAAAATGACAAGAAGGAATAATTGGCATAAAAAGGTTTGGATAACAATGTAGGTTCAAGAATATGGGTAGACCTAACTAAATAGGTAAATTCCCACTGTCTTAAAACCAAAGAATGGGCAAAATAGGTTCAAGAACGTGGGTAGACCTAACTTAATAGGTAAATTCCCACTGTCTTAAAACCAAAGAAAAACCAAGGAACAGGTAGAATAAATAATTGGGTTTAGACCCAACTTCTCAATCACAAAACTAAAGCAATATTTTCCTAATCATAAATCATGGGTGTCAAAATCACAGTTGTCCTCATTATGTCATAAGTAATAGTTTATGTCCAAATCAAAGGTATAGGCCTAGTCAAGGAAATAATCCTTGTAGTCACAGTCACAGTCATAGGAAATGTCCATAGTCATATGCGATGTTCATAGTCCAAAAGGGAAAATAATTCCCATAGTCATAAGTCATTGTCATAGGCAATGTTTATATGTCCCAAAATCAAAGGCTTATGTCATAGTCCAAAGGCATATGCTTTCAAAGGCCACAGTTCTATAGTCATAGTCACGGTTACAGTCTTATTTGTCCTCGAATCATAACAGTTCTTAATTCAGTCCAAGAGTATAAACACAGATTCGAAGAGAGAGAGAGATTTGGCATATTCCTTTATTCCTTTAATTTCATGTCACAAATAAAACAAAATATTCAGATCTAGAAATAACCAACTTACAGAAAATAGATCTAGAAAAGAAGGAAAGCATGGCTATGATTCGTGCGTCGTTGCTTGAAACTTGTTTGAGCTAGCCTTTGAATTCTTCACTTGAAACTTTGATTTGAATCCCTCCTTAAAAGTCTTTTAGCAGCATCTCCTCGTCTTGAATCATATTTTATTTTATTTATTTAAGAAAATTTAGAGGAGGGGAAGAAGCCATGAATCTTAGCAGCATAAGGATAGAAGAGAATTGGTGCAAAGAGAATGAAGACTAGGGCTGTTTATATAGCTGCTCAAGACCTTATCGTACACGCAGCGCTGAGTCAGCATTGAACCTAGTTAAGAAAATAGTCCAGGTACGTAGATGAATCTAGCCAAACCTTATCATACACGCAGTGCTGAGTCAGCATTGGGTCCCACAAGCTATTTTGGCGTAAAAGTTTGATTTTCAAACTTTTGAATTTCTGGAATTTATTTAACTGTTTTATTCACATGAAATATTCTTATATGTATACAATTCCTCTAACGACCATTTTACGCGTATATATATACGCACAACTTTCATTTTATTTTTAAAATTCAAATGATGTTGCCATATTTCATTGACTGTAGCCTTATCTTGAATTTTATCTTTCGTATACATATATTTTTGTATATATATATATATATATATATATTTCTCATATGTATATATATATATTTTTTCTTTATTTCCTTATACGTACGTTCTTATCCTTTCAAATTTTGAATTTGTATACGTACATATATTTGCATGTTTAGTTGGCCCTCTCTAAAACAATGATAAAAAAATTATGCCGCCGCCGGGGTTCGAACCCCCGACCTCCATGCTACCAATCCAATTCCTTAACCAACTGAGCTACAAAGGCTTTTGTTAATGAGTCTTAGAACAATAATAATTATTGTTCTCTCCTTACCTCTTTTTTTTCATGTTAGTTACAATACTTAAATTAAACAACTGCATGGATCTTTTTCTTTTAATTTTTCTTTTAAAAATTAATTATATTTTAATTTGAGAATCTTAATGTCACAGAATTACGGGGTGTTACACCAGGCATATCCAACGACCACAAGTGGTGAATCTAATGTGAGGGGTCTAGGTGCACAAACACGAGAAGTGCTAAGACAGGAGGTTAAGCCCGACTTGTGGAAGAAGTCTGCCCGGAACCGACCGACATATCCAGCATCCACAAGTGGTAGGCTTAATGTAGGAGGTCTAGCATATTATAACCATAAATGGACATGGTAATGAATTGGAATACTTAACCTAGTTGAATCCATATGGATTGTATTAACATGAACCCGATTAGGGGTTAAGTAAACTTATTTGAAACAGTGGATGGGTTAAGCAAATCTGGGGTGGGTGGGTAATATTTAACCTGTTGGGATTATGCAATTTTATGACACTAGTAGGTAGGCATAACTTGTGGAAAACCTAGTAGTGGGGATGCAAGACAAAAGGGAGAGCTTGCATCATCTTGTGTGTACGACCCATTTCAGTCACTAACCCATATATAGGTCTCAAACGAGTACTCTGAAGTAGTTCGGAGTCGGGGCACGCTTAGTGGGCTGATTGTAAGTGATCCAAAAGTGGGGACGGTGTCCGACGGCGCGTTCCATCGGGGTCATGTGCGTGCATGACTCCTCTTGCTCGGGAAAATAAGACGTTGTGACATCAGTAGATATGGTTGTGCACATCCGAAAAACGAAGGGTTTCCACTTTAGGAAGTGATACATCCTACCGTGGGGCCAACAAAGGGTTTCTATGCAGTAGGGAGCTGATCGATTAAGGTAGTAATTAGGGTACACTTAGACTTCGGTATGGTTAGAAGCCCGTTATTACCCTCAAAGGTGATTCCAGAACATTGGGCCACCTATTAATTGTATGGGGTGAAACCTCTCACTGGAAGTACGCCTAAGTCTACAATCTTACAGTTGTTGGAATCATCTCATTCGGGTTATAGTAGTATCGGTGCAGTGAAATCATTAGAGAAGCGTATACACTCTATCATGTTTACCTCGTCATACCTGCCTTTTCTGTTGTTACCTTTCCTATCCACTTTATATGCCTGTCATGATACTTTTACTTATTTATTTTCTAAAAGTAACTGGACTCGCCAGACTTTATGTCTGACCCATTTTGTTTCCTCTTCTTTCTCTTCCGTTTCCCCCCAGGTTCCCAGCGTGGAAATACTCAAGCTTGATCAGGATTCTGCTATCATCTTGCTTGGAGCTGCTCAGATGTATTGCTCAAGTTCTTATCTTTGCTACTATGGCTATGTTTCTTTTAGGGGTTATGCTTCTTTTGTTATTGTACTCTGATATTTTAAGTGCAAGACAGAGGTTTTAATAATGTACCGGGTTTATGTATTTTCAGACATATGACATTTTGAACCATGATGCTTTATGATTAATAAAGTTTTTGATTCCGATGCTATTTTATATCTGTCTTGTAATGTTTCTGTTTATGTTTACCTATAATGCTTCATGAAACTTAATGCATTCTGTTAAAGAGTGACATTAACGGACGTGGGATGTCACAGCTGTGAAGTCCAGAGACAAGCTGGAGGTGTTCAGACGTATGATATCTATTATATTATTTCGCTGTGTGTTTTATATGAGGATAGATTATTATAACTGCAAATGTGTTGGTGTGCTCTGATGATTATAAGTATTTTTTTCGAGCTCTCAATAAAGATTTATTTCTATATTATAATTTATTCCGTTACGATGTGAGACTATGTGATGTGTGGTTCTTCTTCTTCTCTTCTAATATTTCTTGCTTTCTTGTCTCACCCTCTAACTTCTTTCTAATAACTATCCGTGTTTTCGATACTTAAGTTTCGGCAAGTAATACAGGATTATGTATTATTGTCAGAATTCGGACATCGAATTCCGCCAGGTCGTTCAGTGGTATCAGAGCTATTGATTTAGTATTAACCTTGGCTCTGTGGTATATCTCGATAGAGATGGGATTAGTAATATCCTGGATTGAGTTTGTGTGTATGTATATATGAGAGCGTATTTATAAATTTTATATACAAATGTTTTGTATTGTGTTGTTTGATCAGTTCAAATGTTGAGAAGCATTGAACTGGAAATGAACACAATATGGTTTATTAAAGCCGGTAAATGCAATAATTTTACCCAAACTATATTTTAGTATAGAAAAGGAAATAATTTTATCAAATTATTGAGATATTAGTGTGTTTGATTGATTTAAATGAATTCAAATTTGATTAAAAATTTGAATTGGTACTACATCTGGTGAAGTGAAATTAAATTAATAATGATATTGAAATTAAATAAATTTGGAATTTGGAAACTGAATAAATAATAATAAATAGAAATCAATCGAATATTAACCAATTGATGTTCAAATGTGTTAAACTAAAGTAAATGTTAATATTGAATGAAGATTCAATTGATTTGCTTGTGTATTGGTTGTTGATTGTGAATTGTTTGTTATTAGATGGTAGAATAGAAATAGTCAACAATTTAACGGAGCTGAACGAATTATAATATAAAGAATAAATTCCAGTATAATTAAATTGGAATGAAAATGGATATGAAGTGAAATTTATGATTTAACTCTGTATTTAAAAATGAATTAATGCAACCTATTTGATTTTTGAATTTGCGTTGTTATACTTGTTGATCGATGAATATTATTTCAGAATTTCATATATCTTTCACTTATATGTTGAATTGAGTTAAGTACAGGTGCCAGATGGCTAGGCAGATTGATAATGGTTGAGTAGCTCGTACGATTGAGCAAGTATGCTCAATAGCGCTCGTAAAAGGTACGCCTACGCGAAAATATAAAATTTTGGGTTTTGATTTTTATTTTCCGACCATGTGGGTCGATGCATATATATTATTTGTTCCTGCGATATCGCAGATGTCACTCCGTACAGGGGAGACTCTACCGAATTTTTCTAGGAATTTAAAGTGTTAGAAAATTTTCGATATTTTTGAAAATTTATATTGATTATTATGAATTGGTTTTCGATTTAAAATGAATTAGATTTTAAATATAATGGGCTTGTAACATTCTTCTCACCTAAGTAATTTCAGGGACGAAATTCTTTTAAGGGGGGAAAATGTAATGTCCCGTATTTTTGGTAGCTGAATATTTAATTTAATTTATTATTTTAAATATTATATTGGTATATTAATCGACTTAATATTGAATTCGTTTGTTTAAAATGAAGTTTAAACGTTAAATTTATAATTAATATAAAACGAATTTGAAATGGCGCGGTAGTTCGTAATATTGAGTTTTGAACTTCAATTGAATATACAGAATCCGTTTTAAGTCAAATATCTATGAAACAAGAAACGTTGGAATCTTGTTGATGATAATTTCCATATGAAAGAGAAAATTATAGATTTTGGTTTATAGATTGTTAGTTATGTCAAAATCAAATTTTAAAATAGTCGCTATGGAAATCGTTATTAATTTATAGCATTTATTTAATATATTTAAATGGGTTTTAAATATGGTTTTGATAACGTTTAACTCGAGATTGATGATATTGAGTTGTATAATTTATATTTGAAGCTATATGATAATTTTATTTGGATAAATATGATAATAATACTTTATTATTATTTAATTAAATTAATTTGGAATGTATTTATATTTAATCGATATTTTAAAGGCCTTAGAAATAGCCAATTTTCAAACGACCTCTATTTGCGATGAAATGAATTTTGTTAGGTCCAGAACGTCAAAACATTACATGCTACAAATTTTGGGGCCAAACAGAGTTAACATGCGAGCGTACATAATTTAATTGTAAACGGACAAACAATTTAAATTACAAAATATCATCATTTTCGAAACGGAGTCGGATTTCGACCAAATGAGATTTATTGGATCTGTATTAGTAATTTATTGTTACGTTTCAAATTTGGTTCATGGCATTGTCAAACGCCCTTGTTTTTATTTAATCGTTTATTTTATTTTAGCCATTTTAGATAGAGGTAACTTTAAATGAATGGCCAAACAAACTCCGATTTTAAGGAAACAAATTTCATTGGATCTATAAGGAAAAAGTCTAGTATAATTTCAAAGTTTCAAGTTAATTGGATTTATTTTGTGATCATGGGGAATTTAAACGCATGATTTTTAGCCTGTGATTTATAAAGGACTTTTTACAAATGACCTCGGAATTCGACGAAACATGTCCCATCGGGTCCAGAATATTTTTTTATGCTAGGATTAGGAGTTTCATTTTGATTGGAGGTCGTATGGGATTGTATTGTGGTGTAACTTCACGGTGAAGTTTCATATATTAATTTAATAATTAATTCTTTCCATTATAAATGTCACCCTACACGTATAACCCTAATTTCTTGGTTAAACTAATTTATGCAGTCAACAATTTTTCCAGCCGCCTCCTATTGAAACCAATGGCCAAATTTAATCGACCATTCCTTCTAACTGATCGTGAAATCCATTAAGAAATCGAAGAAACTCATAACTGAGAACACGTTCATCCCAACAAAATCGACAATCTGGATGGCTATGATCTGATGTCTCAAACCACGGTGATCAGAATATGGTTCGAAAGCCACCGTGCTCGTGGGCCAACTGATGGCGGTTGAAGATACCAAGCGAAGCACCATTCAAGGCGGAAGTGGAGGGTGGAGTCGCGCATCAGGGGATGACCTCTGATCGAGGTACGGTGAATAGGGGACGGTGCATCGTCATTTTTTGGAGGTTGAAGTCACCCGTGGTCTGCTGAAATGGGAACGAAGAAATCTATTGCACTAGCTTGCGCATGAACAAAGAAAGCAAGATCAACCCTTATCTTTTAAGTAAATGTAATTACTTTTAAATGATTTTAATTAAGAAATTATTAATTAATTTAGTCTTGTTTCGAAACCAGGAACCATGCGTGACTTAGTTGTTTGAAGGCAGCAGTCTAAAACATGAGAAGCACAATTCACGAAGCTACATGAATGAAGCAATACATGAAGGGGATTAGCGGATCCTGGCATTTGCTTTTTCAATGTGAATATTCGGCATATTTTATTACAACCTAACTGATTAATTAAACTAATAGGTGTTTAAGAATAAATTAATTATTACATTAGTTTAATCAATGCAGATGGGAATGAACATAACAGCCTGGGTTTGTTGTCTCCGGAATGAATGAGAATCGATGGACACAGAAAAGGTTATCGGTCTGTAACCGGTTAAGTTAAATAAAACTCTAATTTGTGAATTTAAGTAATTACTCTATTATAAATGATTAAAAACCAATGTTATTGATTAATCTAGGACAAGATTAGACACAAATTTAGTAATGACATGAGTCACGTTGAAATCATAATAAAGGCTACAGGAATGAAGAACGACAACATCAAAAGCAAAGGAATGACCAGCCTAATTGAACGCTGATTAAAGTAATTAAAATTTAATAAAATTAATTAAGAAAATAATTATTAATATAAATCGTATTTTTATAATGATAAACTTGTGTCTATATTATCAGAAATGGACAAACAAGGGGTCATTGGAACCGCATTGACGAACACTACATTAAGGAACAAAAATGGACAGAATTGGAAACAACTAGAAATTTAAATTAAATTAAATGAACGTTTAATTTAATTAAAACGAGCCGTTGACAAGGAATCAGAAATCAAGGTTAATTAAACTCACTTTGTTTTTCCCACTTATATTTTATACAAGTGAGTTTTTAAAATTGTGTGTTATGGATGCTAATGATTGACTGTTTGTTGATTTTATATTCATATAGTGATTTAACCTATGAAATTAAACCGTTGTTTAATTTCAGTGAAATACCAAATCGTTATTTTAACGATTTGACCCAATGGAGGTAACTTACCTTATTGGTCACGTTTATATTGTAAACGTGTTTAATTTATTGAATTGTTTGGTTGATTTTAAATAGCCGTTATTTACTATTATAGAAATAATTAGTTAGATTGAATTGAATGAATTTATATGAGCTAATCTATTTTGACGCAGAGATGAATAGGTTGGAGGGATCCAACTGGATTCCTCAAATATATTTAATATTGTTTATTTTCATGTTATCATTATATCAACTGTTCTGATTAGATGATTGATTTGGTTGTTTACCGTTGACCTGAAATTCAACATTTGTTTTGTTTAAACCAATAGGTAATATTGGTTGGGTAATTTATTGTATATGGCCTATAAATTAATCGCTTTCCAAATATTGATTTACCGTCAGGTGAATCGATAGAAATGAAGTTATAAAATATATTTTATAACTGAACATAGATTTTGAGATTTATTCTTCTAATAAGTGTTATGAAAAGGAAGTAAAAATTTCTTATTTATTATTAAAGTTTATATTTCATTATTAAATGATTTTATAAATAAAATTCTGATTCCAATCAAATTTATAGGCAAGAGAGTAGAAAATTAACCTAATAGTTAAGAATTGGATAATTGTTTTTAAGAAAACAATTAAATGGAATTATTTAAATTAATTATATTATTTATTAGTTTAAAGGAAGGATCAATTAAATTGGGTTACCAAGATAAATGTGTTTTGAGTTGACTAAGTTAACTGTTTTAAACTAGAATTGGTTATTAATTAGTTTGTTTTAAATTAATCTAACAAAATAATTTAACGAATATTTGTTTTCATTTTTAATAAGAATTTAAAAGGGAATTTACTATTTATTTTAGTTAATAAAGGAATTAACTACTTCTGTAGTAATTAATGATTGAGCTAAATTATTATTTTAATTAATAATTTAGGAGATTTATTTTCAATTCATTTAAAAAGTAATCAAAGTTGAAATGGAATCTAATTGAATTGCGAAAGGAGTGTGTGAACAAGTTTTATATCAAAACCCGAGTTTTTATAATGAAGATATAAAAAGGGAATTTTAAGCAAGTACGATAGCTTAAATTATGTCGACTTAATATTTGAATTAAGTTAAATGAAAATTGAGATGAAAAGGGTTTATATTAAACCAGAATTTATTTAAACAAGGTTTATAAAAAGTGTTCAGGTGTTATATCGTTAATTTTAAATTAACGTTACTTAACAATGGAATTAAGTAAAATGAAGGAAATTGAAATAATATTTCCAAGTGGGAAATGGTTGAATGGATTTGAAAAGGGATTGTTAAAAATGAGTTTGGTAAAGGATTTAAGAATAAGATTTTGTAATAAAAATATGTGTTATAAAACAAATGGGTCAAGAGAATATAAAAGCAAAAGGAGATGTTAACAAGCATTAACTTAATTAGCGAATTAAGTTATAATAGTTGTATTTGGAAAGGAGATTTTCAAAAATCAGAAATGGATTATAAAAATCACTATTTTAAGCAAAATGGTTAAATAGGATTTTTTTTTATATTAGAATGAAATAACAATTTTTGAATTACAACTCATTTCTATCTTGAGATAAGAACATTGTTGATCAAGGTATGAGAGGTACTTAAAATACCCCAACTTGAACAGCTTCAGGATTATCTAAGGATGATATTAGTTGTAATGGTAAAGAGGTATATAATGATTTATTATTTTCATATGAGGAATAATAACACAGTGATAATTAAAATATTTGAAATATGTATAATTAGATTTCCAAAGTAACGAAAATGGAAAGATTGGAATATATATATATAATGATATTTCCGAAGTAAAAGAAAGGAAAGGAATTGTGGGAAGTTATAATGGTATTTTTTGGAGATAAAAAGGAAATGAAAAAGGGAGTTTCGGAATGGATTTATTCTAAATAATAAGGCTTGATTATTACAAATAATAAAACATGACAGATTTCGTAACGTTGTTTTACGAGCAATAAGTTGAATTTATTTCCCAAATATTAAATAATGAGTAATGAGATAGCCAATGTTTTGAAATGATAGTAGAATAGAAAATTAGATATGTATATAGGATGTTTTCCTAGGTATTTATATAAAATAGTTTTTCAGAATAATCTCATGTTAAATAAGAAGTGAAAAGCTATATTTGTTATATATAATGGTTTAAGAGTTTTAAAATAACCATTGTAAATCGTTTTTAATTAAAGAGGCCATGTAATGCCGAGTACTGAATCAGTGAACTCATTTTATTTTTTAATTATTTATTTGATAGTTAAATAACCGACTATCAAATCTGACCCATATGATTGTTGTTACGGAAAGACCGGGATCGAAATTATATTTGAAAACCATTCCGTTTAGCAAATACGAATACGTTAAACATGCTGATTCGAGATGGAGCTATTGAAGATCATTGATCTTCATAAGTGGAAGGACTGCTTGTTGAATCTCTCTGATTAGCGCCCAGAGTTATTTGATAGTAATTCTATTGTGGTTGGAATCTACGGATTTGCAAGGACTTCTCGCTACTAATTCTCAGGGTGATTCCTAGGATGTAGTAGGAGGGTGCCTTCGATTCATCCTGTTCCTGGGTGACATGTATGGATGGATGTCTGATAGAGTATTTCCAAAAAGGTCACGCACATTGATTTCCTCAACCGTACCAAGAGTAGAGGCGGAGAAGGAAATTTATTTTAGCTAACACAAAAAGTATTGTTGTGGACATTAATTAGTGATTTTGATGGATGTGACGATGTGGCATTCGAAGTAAATGTGATGTGCTGATAAAGCATAGCCTCAAGCCTCATCAACCGGGAAATGGTAAAAAATCGGGTAGGTCGCATGGCTATGTGGATCGCACCAATTAGGGTATATCATTACCTGATCTAGATAAATCAAATGCCTTCGGTTGTCCCTATTTATTTTTGTATGCTTTCGGCGGTTGGCTGACCCCCAACCGTGGTGATGATATATTCGGTACTCTCAAGCAAAGTGAGGGGCTGGTCATGTTTAGCTTGGGTTGCAAGATGTTCTTGTTGAACCCCAATGTATTCATCTCCAGAGGTACTTGTCGGAAAGGTGGTTGCCCATACATTGCCATGGAAATCCAATCTCCAATAAGCGCCCGCGGTTTTGATTGTATACTATGTATGTAGAGCATGAGATGAAAGCGTTCTGCTAGATTGATTATTTATTTATATTTAGACTATTATAATATTAGAAAAATATTGATTTCAAAAATATTTTGGGTTATCGTAAGGTAAAAACCGTCCGTATTTATGTGTGGATTTGGTCTTACGATTATCCTTTTCTTTCGAAAAGATTTTGACTTTAAAATCAAGTTGTGTGGTACCCATAAACTTAGTGTGTTTTCTCAGTCTGGTTCACCAGACTGATCCAGCGTTTGTAATGCTTGGTTTAGACCGGGTTGTACAGGTTCAGGTTACCAGATGCTGCGAAGTCCAGTGATAAATTGGAGCTGTTCAGACATATGATATCTATTATATTATTCCATTGTGTGTTGTATATGAGGACAGATTATTATAACTGTCCAGATGTGTTGATGTGCTCTGATGATTATAAGTAATTTTTTAAAAGCTCTCAAAAAAGATTTATTTCTATATTATATTTTATTCCGCTACGATGTGAGACTCTGTGATGTGTGGTTCTTCTTCTTCTATTCTAATATTTTTTTCTTTATTGTCTCACCATCTAACTTCTTTCTAATAACTATCTGTGTTTTCGATACTTGAGTTTTGGCAAGTAATACGGGATTATATATTATTGTCAGAATTCGGACATCAAATTCTGCTAGGTCGTTACATCTTGGTTGGCTCATGCACTTGTATTTGAACTGTTTATCATGTTAGACAGCATTTGTGTGACGACCCGCCCCGGTCCAACCGACATTTCCCCGAAATGCGCTGTGCTAATGCCCGGCTAGCACGGGACCGTCGTCAGAGGAAAAGGATTTGAAACTATGAATCACCAAAGAACCTGTAGTATATGTCACAGCGCATGGAATAAAAAATAATAACATAACTTGACATAAAACAGGTGAGACAATGCATAAGCTGGACTAAACCATCATAGCAGTGGAATCCAAAATACAAATTATGATACAAACCATCATTATTACAACTTCAAAATACTGTCTCTAAAGCAAAAAGGAAAGGTACACTACTAATGCCCAAAGCAGTGACCAGCAACAACACAGGGAGAATATATGTAAATAGTACGTGGAAGACTCCTGCTCGTCTCCGAACAGCTACTCGTGCATACCACCTAACTTGTCTCTAGTCTGCTCGATTAGGAGCACCCAGAGTAATAAGAAGAGACATAAAACTCTGGGTCAGACAAAAGTCTGGTATGAGCGATAGCAGCAAAATAGAACAATAACATGTATAAATAATAATACCCGAACCTGGACCTGCAACCAAAGATTTAGCACAACAAGATGTACAGTACTCTAAGGTAACACTAACATAAAGTGTAAAATGGGATGTGCATGTCAAGGTGATAGAGAACATCAAACATAGCAATCAACCTCATATCTCTCACTCAGTGCATAAAGTATACAATATCCATTACTTTGATCACCAAATCCTTTGCTACGATCACTTTGCCCTTGGGGTTATAATGACCTCATTGCACTGATCCATAGCCATTAATACTTTGCTATTTCCACTTTACCCCATGGAGTCATGAAGACTCCACTGCACTCTCATAGCCATGCTACGATCACTTTCCCTTGGGAGTCTTAATGGTCCCATTGAGCTGACCCATAGTCGCTAGTCCGTCTCTCAGTGGGGAACCAAAGCTATAGATATCGATAACCCCTTTGCATATGTACCACAGCAAAGCCCAACTTTAGAAGTTAACTCGTCAGTGCCCATTTGGATCCTGAGTTATAACTTCCCACTTGGACTTCCTTTGCATCTCGGGTTTTAATCGAATTGGAGTTGGTCTTCGAAAGAGTCATCGCGTAGTAGTTGTTGAGGCTCGAACAAAGCTCGGTTCGGTCCGTGGTCATTGCCTCAGTTCGGTCGTGAAGCTCCATGGTGCAGTTCTGTTCGGTCCCTCAAGGTGCGGTTCGGTGCTCCCCTTCTGGCTTGGTTCGGTGCTCCCCTTCTGGCTCGGTTCGGTGCTCTTGAGGCGGTTCGGTTCGGTGCTACTCCGGTTCAGTGCTCCATTCATACTCCAACCCTACTCCAATCCGATCCAATCCAACCTTCCTTGTTGCCTCTTTCATTTTGCACGCTCTAGAAGATGCCAAGTTCTGGTTCGGTTCGGTAGCCGATCCGATCCCCCTATCTGATTCGATCCGGATCTCTACAGCATTTCCAACATGCTAATCTTCATCCATTCTCGCCATACGACGGAGTTTTCAACCATTCTAACTTTACTAATCAATCATAAAACATTCCAAACAGTAGTAGCAACATATAGGATCAATCAACAAGGTCAAAACATCAAGCATATAGGTTATTTAGATCAATCATACCCAAAAAGCATGATTTTCCCCTTAATCCCCTTAACCATGTTTTAACTATAGAATTAGCAAACTTAAACCAAATTAACCCAAATTTCTAACAGAGGCATAAAATAATATTTTAGAATTTCTACATATTTTTGCTTACTTTTCTAAGTCATAATTTCGCTAATTATCATAATCACCCCTAATTAGCCGTAATTAGTGTAAAAACATGCTAATCACTTACCTTATCCATAAATAAATTTCAGATCTGAAACGCTAACTGATTTGGAACGGATCCCAATGTATTCCAGCAGCTCTATTTCGATCTCTACGCTAATCCGCCTTAATTTGATGTAGTTTTGGCTAATATGTGATTAGAAAGTGATTAGGAGGTAGTTTACTAGGGTTAGAGGAAATGAAAGTGGCGGCTAAGAAAATGAAATGAGATGGTTTCCTAACTAATTTCTGCCTCCCCATAACCCTAATCCCGAAATGGGTTGTGGGCCCTTCCACTAATTGCCCAATTAAGCCCGGTTAAGCTGTTTTTCACATTCAAAACCTTATTTCAGCCATATCTCCCATACGGTAAGTCCGTTTGATTAATGTGACCACTCTACGGAAAGGTAAACCACCATCCGAATCCAATGAAAGTGGTTTAAGATCAAAACTCCTTACCAATCAAAAGTTATAGTCAAAATAAAATTCTCTAGGGGTAAAACGGTCATTTAAAATTCGACTAGAATCGTGAATATGGGAAATGGGCCTAATAGTCGTTCCCCAAAGTTACATGACCATACGACTTCGTATGTGAATGAAACAAATATTCTACGATCCTTCGATGCGTAGAATGCGGGTCGTTACACTCTCCCGCCGTTAAGAAATTTTGCCCCCGAAATTCCTTAACTAAGAAAACATACAAAGGTGTCTCGCATGCCTATCAACCATTTACAGTCAATCAAACATACCTAATAACACAACAAGCCTATCCTAGCATGCAGTTTACTAACAAGAGAATAATTATCACTATTAAAATCTTACCAGGCAAAGAGTTCTGGATGTGTCTTCCTTATGTTCTCCTATGTTTCCCAAGTACAGTCGTTCTCATTATCACCCCATTGGACCTTGACTAGTTCCATCGTCTTCCTTCGAAGTTGTTTCGTATTGTGTCCGACAATATGAATCATCCTGCGGCTCCCAACTGCCTCGGATTCTACCTCATTATCATCCAACTGATCTAGTGAAATAGTCATATCAGAATCGTGCACGAACTTCCTTAACTGGGAAACATGAAATATGTCGTGAACTCCCGCCTTCTTGTTTCGTAATCCAACTTTATATGCTAAATTTCCAACTTGCTCGAGAACTGGGAATGGACCAACAAACCTTGGTGCCAACTTACCTCTCCTGGAAAAACGAATTACATGCTTTAACGGAGAAATCTTGACGAATAACAAGTCACCAACGGAGAATTTCAAATCTCTTCGCCTTTTATCAGCATAACTCTTCTGTCTATCTAGGGCAGGCTTCATCCGCTGTCATATAATCTTGATCATTTCTGAAGTTTCTCTTATTACATCTGGCCCAAGCACAAATTTCTCACCGGTTTCCAACCAACATGATGGTGAGTTGTATGGTCTTCCGTACAAAGCTTCAAATGGAGCCATACCAATACTAGATTGATAACTATTATTATATGCGAACTCAACCAGATGCAAATGGTCATCCCATGATCCTCCAAAATCCAATATGCAAGCTCTTAAGAGATCCTCCAATATACGATTCAACCTCTCTGTTTGACCGTTGGTTTGAGGATGGTACGCAGTACTGAGATGTAATTCTGACCCTAAAGCCTCTTGTAAGCTCTTTCAACACCCATTAGTAAATAATGGATCTCAGTCACTTACAATACCTTTAGGTACTCCATGAAATCTCACCACCTCATATACAATTTTGCTAACTTAGTTGTCGTTCTATTCGACTTGACCGGTATAAACCTTGCACTTTTGGTCAATCGATCCACAATCACCCAAATACCATCATGACCTGATCAAGTCCTTGGTAGACCATCAATGAAATCCATTGAGACTTGTTCCCATTTCCATTCGGGAATTTCCAATGGTTGTAACAAACCACTAGACTTCTTTTGCTCGGCTTTAACTAGTTGGCAATTCATGCATTTGGATATAAACTTCCCAACGTCTCTTTTCATCCCTTCCCAGTAGTAGGTCTGCTTCATGTCTCGATACATTTTGTTACCATCATGATGTATAGTCAGTTTCGAGTGATGACACTCTCTAAGCACTTCATCTCTCAATCCATTGACATTGGGTACAACTAGCACTACAACAAAATGACCCTATTACAACGGTGGAACACCGTTGTAATATACATTTTACAACGGTGGGCAAACCGTCGTGTATTAAGAAGTTGTAATAGACTAATATCTTTTACAACTTTTTTGCACTGTTGCAACACCGTTGTAATATGTATATTTTACAACTTTTTTCCACCGTTGTAATATGTATATTTTACAACTTTTTTCCACCGTTGTGATTGACTTTTGGGTTTTAAAAAAAATAAATTTTGCAAATGCAACAAAAGCTGAATAAACAGAAAACAAATTGATATATATTCAAAGCAACGGATCCATTCATACAAAAAATATTACAACTTTATATTCAAAATACAAAAACTGAATCATACATCATCACGGTAATATATCAATGCTTCATTACATTACAAATAATGATTACAAGATTTAGAAGCAGGAACTGTTGAGGCATTAAGTCGAACAAGTTATGTGCTTTCATAAAGATGCCAAAATATATATCCATTTCTTCAGCTGAACAAGTGAAGTCCTTCTCCAACAATGTTCCTGCAAATGAAGTTCTGTAAATAATGAACAAACTCATATTTAATCACCCTACTGTAAATTAAAAACCTGACATATTCAATTTTTTTCATTTTGCAATTTTGTAATATAATTGGCAATTGGTGCCAATTAAAAACTGACATATTCAATTTTTTTTCATTTTGCAATTTTGCAAATTGTTGCAAATTGTAATTGGCAATAAAAAATAGAATTTAAGTTTCCACTTCCCAAAATCAACATAATCCGTTTTGGCACAGCGTAATCCTCCTCTGCCAACTATGCAATTAGGCAATTTGCAGCATAAATCAACCCAATTCATTTGCTATTTTTCCAGCATAATTAAAATTGCAAAATGGAAATCAAATTGAACTTACAAATTAATGGCTTCGCATTTTGCTCAGCGCTGTCCCTTGTCGCGCTGAAGCGGTGCCTGTCGTCGTCAGTCCCCTCATGTCGTTGCCGAGTTGGTGTCGCCTCCACCTCTTGCCGATCTGGATCCGCCGTGGTTGTTGAAGTCGGCACAAAGTCGGAATCTTGATTAGTGGGGCGAGTAATTTCGGGAATTGATGGGCAAAAGGGAAGCGAGAGCACTCAAAGGAGGGTCGGGTGGAAAGGTTATGCAGGGAGGAAGAGAAATTAGTCGCCTGTGAAGGACGCCATTAATTGAATTACTAATCGAAAACAAGTAGAAAGAAAAATTGGAGATTAAAGTGGCACCAATATTTTGAGAAGATACTTTAAAGAAGAAAACGAGTGGACAAAAAAAAAGTCAGCGAAAGGGGGAAATTTCGAGCAGGAGCCAAAATTTTGAGGAATGGAGCCAAAATTTTGAGGAATGGAGCCAAAATTTTGGGGAATGGAGCCAAAATTTTGAGGAATGGAGCCAAAATTTTGAGTAATGGACCCAAAATTTTGGAGGAATGGAATTTAAATTTGATTTTGGAGCTAAACGTAAATTTAAGGTTAGGGCCCTGATTTGTTTACAACGTTCAGTGGCAAAAGAAACATATATTTACAACTGCATATCGTTAAAGAGTCGCTGAAATTTTTGGTTTGGAGACCAAATTCAATTTTGGAGCCAAAGCAAAATTCGTTTTTGAAGCTACGAAAGAGAGAGTGAATTATGCATAAACTATTAATTAAAAATATGTTTATTTAAACACGAATTTTGTTTTATTTTTGTTAATTGATTATTGATTACTAATTAATGAGTAACTACTAATTAGTAATGAATTATTAGTTACGAATTATTAATAGGAATTATTCCATATTTCAAATTTAATTATTAATTATTACAACTTAATGGTACTTATTAATATTTAATCAAAATTACTTTGGTATTATGTGTTAGATATTAATTTTACATCGATTATTAATTAATACTATTTTATTTAATTATTAATTGTTTTTATATTTATTTTAATTATTTAATATTTATTTTTAACTTTTATATATTATTTAATATTGATTATTAAATTTTGATTATTATTTAAATAATTATTGTCTAAAAAATAAAGAATTTATTATATATTAATTATTAGTTCTTTTATTTAAAAGTAACTATTATCTATAATTAAACATTTTGTAATTATTTTTAATTTATTCATAATTAACTGACAAGGAAAAAGACTTGTTAAAAATATTATTTACTAATTATTTAATAATAATTAATAAATATTATTGATTCCTAAGTTTATTATTTATTATTAATTATAATTAAATATTTATATAATTAGAATCTATTACAACAGTGCTTATTGCACCGTTGTAAAAAAGAATCTATTACAACGGTGATTATTGCACCGTTGTAAAAAAGAATCTATTACAACGGTGCTTATTGCACCGTTGTAAAATTGAAGTTGTGATATGGTAATATATATGTTCTTTACAATAGTGATTATTTTACCGTTGTAAAAAACATTTATTACAACAGTGCGTTTTGCACCGTTGTAAAAAAGGATCTATTACAACGGTGCTTTATGCACCGTTGTAAAATTAAAGTTGTAATATGGTGTTTTTGTTGTAGTGTAGTCTCTCATTCTTTCGAAGCCATCCTTCTCTGTCTAGTCCATACTTTGTCATCTCCTCACTGTCGATATACATCTCTAACTTGGAGATGATTTCCAATAGGTTAGGATTGTCCCTCTGACTGGAACCAATCCGCTCAATCAAAGTTGGACAAATTGTCAAACTTACTAACATCTCTGGATCCAATTCGCACTTATGTCTGAAATCATACCCCGCAATATACTCCAGTTGCTTCCATTCAAGAAACATATCCCCTAAAACTGGCATGTCTCCTACTCAATGCATCAGCTACCGCATTACCCTTCCCGGGTGTGTATGCGATATTGAAATCATACGAAGCCAAGAACTCTAACCATCTTTGATGATGGAGATTTAAATCCTTTTGAGAGAAAAGGTACTTTAATGACTTATGATCTGTAAACAACTCGAATCTTTCTCCCAAGAGATAATGTCTCCATATCTTCAATGTGAACACGATCGCTGCCAATTCCAAATCATGGGTAGGGTATCTTTCCTCATGCGGTTTCAGTTGCTGACTAGCATAAGCTACAACCCTACCTCCTTGGATCAATACAACACCTTGTCCGGTACCACAGGCATCCGTGTATACCGTCATCTCTTTGTTCCCCTTAGGAATAACAAACACTGGTGCACATGTCAACTTTTCCGTTAGACTCTTAAATGCATTTTCACACCTTTCGTCCCAGACGAAAGCTTGGTTCTTTCTGGTCAACTGAGTTAACGGTGCTGCTATCTTGGAAAAGTCTTGGATAAACTTACGATAATTTCCGGCCAACCCCAAGAAACTTCTTACGTCTATTTCATTCTTAGGCGTAGACAAATCTTGCACCGTAGCCACTTTTGCAGGATCCACGACAATACCATTCTCTGAAACAACATGGCCCAAGAATCTCACTACCCTCCTCGAGAAGTGACACTTAGAAAATTTCGGTTTCAATTGGTGTTTCCTCAACACCTCTATCACTGTCCTCAAATGTTCCTTGTGTTCTTCCTCCGTCCTCGAATAAAATAAGATATCGTCCACGAACACAAGAACAAACTTATTCAATTGATCCCTGAATACCTTATACATAAGATCTACAAAATATGCTGGTGTGTTGATGTTCCTTGTGTTCTTCCTCCGTCCTCGAATAAAATAAGATATTGTCCACAAACACAAGAACAAACTTATTCAATTGATCTCTGAATACCCTATACATAAGATCTACAAAATATGCTGGTGCGTTGGTCAACCCGAATGGCATGAACAACTACTCATAAAATCCAGACGGCATCCGAAATGTCGTTTTAGGAATACTCTCAGCTGCTACTCGAAGCTGATGGAATCCTGTCGCGAGATCCAATTGGGAGAACACTCTTGCTCCATTTAAATGATCAAACAAATCATCTATCTGTAGAAGAGGATATTTATTCTTCTTCGTCACCTTATTCAACTCACGGTAGTCTACACATAAGCGAAGGGAACCATCGACCTTAGTGGCAAATACAACTGGTGCTCCCCACTCGGAAACACTTCTTCGGATAAATCCCTTCTTCAAAAGATCACCTACTTGTACCTCGAGCTCTCGTTGCTCCCTTGGCACCATGCGATGAAGAGGCACCACTATAGGTCTAGCATCTTTCACTAAACCAATACGAAACTCAATCTCTCGGTGTGGTGGAAGTCCGGTCACTTCCCTGAAGATGTACGGATACTCACCAGCAATAGGCACATCTGACAACTCATCATGCAGGATGTCGAGGGAATTTAGAAAACTAGCCATCACCCCATCACTAGGTAGGCAACCAAATAGTACCCTCCGTCCATCATCTGCTCTAATGGTCAACGAAGACCCCTCACATTCTACAACCACTTCATACCTTTGGAGCCAATCGACTCCCAAAATAATGCCAAACCCAGTAAAGCCCAAAACAAAGCAATCACAAGCAAACATACATCCATGACTCGATAAGACCAAATTACGACAAATCATACTAAGGCTAGTCGAACCACCGATCGGGTTCGTCACAACTAAAGGTCTATCGACAATCTCGGGTTCCAATCCCAACCTATCTACCAGGTCACTAGACATGAAGGAATGGGAAGCCCCGATATCAAATAGTACTCGAACAAGAGCATCATAAAAAGAAAGCATACTTTGAATAACGACCCCCTTTCCCTTCTGCACCACAGTTGGGGCATTCGACGAAGAAGGAACAACATTGATAGAATATGCTCCTACGATCTGCTTCTCTTTAGGAGGTTGTGGACATTTATCCTTGTGATGTCCCACTTGGCCGCAATTGAAGCACTTCCTGTCCGCTAGCTTTGCTCGACAATCTTTAGCATAGTGGACCTTCTTGCCACAGTTATAGCACTCAACATCTTTCTTATTCTTTTTCTGACCATCCTTAGCTTGGTTCTGTTTCCTCTTATTCTGCGAATTATTCTTGCCTCCATCGCTTGCTTGCGGCTTTGGTTCCTCTGCAGATGTAACAACAACCTCGGCCTTCGACTTAGGGTAAAGGATCTCCGACCTCAATGACTTTCCCACTATAGATTCGAATGTCTCATCTATATGGTTTATCAGCCTTTTCCCAAATACTCATCTAAGCCAGTTATGAAATTTTCATTCTTCTTTTCGGTATTATCGATAAGGGATAATCCATACTTCGATAAAGTATTGAATTCAGCAATATATTCCGAGACTTCCCTACCATTCTGCTTAAGCTCTAAGAATTTCCTAAACAATTCTGATTTCTGAGCAGTTGGGATAAACTTGTCAGTGAAGCGAGTCTTAAACTGATTCCAAGTAACTTGATCCTCGGGAGTAGCTGCTTTAATAGCATTCCACCAATTCATAGCCCATCCTTGAAGTTGAAGTGATGCTAGCTTTCTCTTTATCCCATCATCAATTCCCAAATCCTCGAAGATGCGCTCACAACTATCAAGCCAATCTTGAACCACCGTAGCCGATTCCGTTCCATGGAACGGCTACCCACCAAAACTAGTATAATCCTTGTTAAGCTTAGCGAAATCGGCTCTAGGTGCCTGCACCGTTGCACCACCACCGTTAGCAGCATTAGGAGCTTCTCCCTGAACATCCATAAGACCTTCTCGCATGAAGGTAGTAAACATCGTCCTCATATCAGGGACATTCCTATTATTGGCCCCTAAACCTGTACTCGTATATCGGCTCATCGTCTAATCTGTAAAGAGAAAACGATTAACCATCTCCTTAGTGGTGTCAATGCAGTGCGACTTCATCCTTAGATATACTAATAATGCATATATATATATATATATAGTTTTTTAAAACCAAAATATCACAAATACGGGCTCTTATATACGTATACAATCTCTCCCTGATGTCTTCCCCTAGGTTAACTACGCAACCTAGAGCTCTGATACCAAGTGTGACGGCCCGCCCTGGTCCAGCCGACATTTCCTTGAAATGCGTTGTGCTTATGCTGACTAGAATGGGACGGTCGTCAAAGGAAAAGGATTTGAAACTATGAATCACCAAAGAACCTGTAGTATATCTCACAACGAATGGAATAAATTATAATAACATAACTGGACATAAAATAGGTGAGATAGTGCATATGCTGAAACTAAACCATCATAGCAGTGGAATCCAAAATACAACTTATGATCCAAACCATCATTATTACAACTTCAAAATACTGTCTCCAAAGCAAAAACGAATGGTACACTACTAATGCCCAAAGCAGTGACCAGCAACAACACAGGGATAATATATGTAAATAGTACGTGGAAGCCTCCTGCTCATCTCCGGAAAGCTGCCCGTGCATACCACCTAACCTGTCTCTAGTCTGCTCGTTTAGGAGCACCCAGAGTAATAAGAAGAGACATAAAACTCTGGGTCAGACCAAAGTCTGGTATGAGCGATAACAGCAAAACAGAACAATAACATGTATAAATAATCATACCTGAACCTGGACCTTCAACCAAAGAGTCAGCACAACAAGATGTACAGTACTCTAAGGTAACACTAACATAAAGTGTAAAATGGGATGTGCATGTCATGGTGATAGCAAACATCAAACATAGCAATCAACCTCACATCTCTCACTTAGTGCGTAAAGTATACGATATCCACCACTTTGATCACCAAATGCTTTGCTACGATCACTTTGCCCTTGGGGTCATAATGACCACATTGCACTGATCCATAGCCACTAATCCTTTGCTGTGTCCACTTTGCCCCATGGAGTCATGAAGACTCCACTGCACTGGATCATAGCCATGCTACGATCACTTGCCCTTGGGAGTCTTAACGGTCCCATTGCACTGATCCATAGCCGCTAATCCATCTCTCTGTGGGGAACCAAAGCTATAGATATCGATAACCCCTTTTCACACGTCGCGCAGCAAAGCCCAACTTTAGAAGTTAACTCGTCGGTTCCCATTTGGATCATGAGTTATAACTTCCCACTTGGACTTCCTTTGCATCTTGGGTTTTAGTCGAATTGGAGTTGGTCTTCAGAAGAGTCATCGCATAGTAGTAGTGGAGGCTCGAACTCAGATCGGTTTGGTCCTCGGTTCGGTCGTGAAGCTCCATGGTGCGGTTCGGTTCGGTGCTCCTCTTCAGGCTCAATTCGGTGCTCCCCTTCTAGCTCAGTTCGGTGCTCCTAAGGCGGTTTGGTTCGATGCTACTCCGGTTTAGTGCTCCATTCAAACTCCAACTCTAATCCGATCTGATCCGATCCGGCTTTCCTTGTTGCCACTTTCATTTGCATGCTCCAGAAGATGCCAAGTTCAAGTTCCGGTTCGGTTCGGTAGCCGATCTGATCCCCCTAACCGATCTGATCCGGATCTCTGCAGCATTTCCAACAAGCTAATTTTCGTCCATTCTCGCCATAGGATAGCATTTTCAACCATTCTAACTTTACTAATCAATCACAAAACATTCCAAATAGTAGTAGCAACATATAGGATCATTCGACAAGGTTAAAACATCAAGCATATAGGTTATTTGGATCAATCATACCCAAAAAGCATGATTTTTTCCTTAATCCCCTTAACCATGTTTTAGCTATAGAATTAGCAAACTTAAACCAAATTAAACCAAATTTCTAACAGAGGCATAAAATAATATTTTAGAATTTCTACATATTTTTCTGAGTCATAATTTCGCTAGTTATCACTAATCACCCCTAATTAGCCGTAATTAGTGTAAAAACATGCTAATCACTCACCTTAGCCACAAATAAATTTCAGATCTAAAACTCTAACTGATTTGGCATGGATCCTCATGTATTCCAGTAGCTCTATTTTGATCTCTACGCTAATTCGCTTTAATTTAATGTAGTTTTGGCTAATATGTGATTACAAAGTGATTAGGAGGTAGTTTAGAAGGTGGAGGCCATTACTAGGGTTAGAGGAAATGAAAGTGGCGGCTAAGAAAATGAAATGAGATGGTTTCCTAACTGATTTCTGCCTCCCCATAACCCTAATCCCGAAATGGGTTATGGGCCCTTCCACTAATTACCCTATTAAGCCCGGTTAAGCCGTTTTCACAATCCAAACCTTATTTCAACCATATCTCCCAAATGGTTAGTCCGTTTGATTAATGTGACCACTCCACGGAGAGGTAAACCATTATCCGAATCCAATGGAAGCGGTTTCAGGTCAAAACTCCTTACCAATCAAAAGTTATAGTCGAAACAAGATTCGCCAGGGGCAAAAAGGTCATTTAAAATTCGCTAAAAATCATGAACATGGGAAATGAGCCTAATAGTCGTTCCCCAAAGTTACACGACCATACGACTTCATATGTGAATGAAATAAATATCCTACGATCCTTCAATGCGTAGAATGCGGGTCGTTACAATTTGTCATTGTGTTATCTTGCATACTTGAATTTCTGTTTGAGCTTGTATGCATGCACATATTCTCTTGATCATGCTGCTTTCATTTGGTTCACATGTGTACACCATGCTAAGTTGCTTTCGTTTGGATCTAATCAGCAGACCAATATAGATGTGTCGAGGCTGATCAGTGAGCACTAGAGATATAGTCTTCCTTGAGGTATTTACAGTGAATCACTGTGAATATCACAAGTACTCTAGACACAAATAGATGTATATACATATCAGACCAAGTCAAAAAATCTAATGAGAAACACATCAAAATTCTGAGGCAAATAAATTTTAAAATAAATTTATATCTTCAAGAATTTAAATCTATTTTGTTCCGGTTTACTGTGTGTGTTTCTTTGACAAGTATGCAGGTGACTGGACTGAATCTGAAGCAGGCTAAAGACATAGTGTGTCAGGATGTGTGTCAATGTGCATGTGTTTGTATATAAGAGAGAGTGTAACTGAGTCTGTAAATGAAAGTGGATGACTGAGTGTTGTAGTTAGGAATCTTTGTAATAAATGAGATTGAATGTATTCTGTCATTGAGATATACAATAGTGGAGTTTAAATTTGTACTATTCAAATGTTGGAATAAAATATTATATTTGAATAAAACACTATTTGACTATTTAAATTCTTGTGCAATAGTATTCCATTAAAATATAAATATTTATTTCTGTATGTAATGTAGTTTAGAATAGTACAGTTACAAACACATTTGTATTGTAATATATATGTTTGTTATCATCAAACAAAAATCATATTGTTATATACAACAATCTCCCACTTTTGATGATGACAAACATATAATAAGATTTTGAATACAACAAATGTTTTAACAATGAAGTGCAGAACTCTCCTATATGTATGACCCCTTACAACAAAACTCCCCTCAAATATGTGCATACGAGTGAAAGGAATAAATGAATTGAATTTCCAGTATTAAAATATTCGTGAAATATTCACTCATCAATCAAAATCTTAACCATTATCCCCTTTTTGTTATCATCAAAAGGATATAGAAATCGAAATAGTGATGAAATATAGATTAGAAATATAGAATCAGATCAAGAGAGAGAATATAAATCATAAATCTCAATCAATCAAACAAAAATCATAACATTCTTCAAACTAGTGGCAAATTTCACATTGTAGAATGATGGATTTATGATGAATTTTATAAAATGGAGAAAAATTTAAAACATATGAATTCCAATTATTGTCAAACAAATTTTTTTTAAAAAAAAGAGCACAAAGTAACGATGGAGTTGGACTATGGTTATAAATTCAAATCAATTGAAAAATTCAAATAATCTCAAATCCTATTGACTATCAATCAAAAAAATCATAATGTGTGATAAAGTAATGACACATTTGACAAAACAGAAAATGGAATGATAGGTTGGTTTTCACATAACAAGGAGGATTTCATATATATAAATGTTTATTTATTTTCTTTTCGTTTTATTTTAAGTGCACACTAACCACGGATTGCCTATTATGATTTTTAAATGGGATCAGTCACAACTTAAGTTATAAGTAATCTCTAACCATGCATGACCATATCTAGTTTTTTTAAATGAGATTAGAGAAACACTTATCATATACAAAATCTCCTCAGTATATAAAACCAAAATGGATGATAGAAATATGGTAGGTACAGAGATGGTTGTGAAATAAATTTCTAAATTAATCATATTATGAAATATGGTCGGTACAACTCAGTCCTGTCACCTGCACACCTGTCATAGAAACACACGGTAAATTGGAACAAAAATTGATTTACATTTTAGCAGATGTAAATTTATTTTAAATTTTATTTTCCTTAGAATTTTGGTGTATTTCTCATCATATTTCTTGACTTGATTTGATATGTATATACATCTATCTATGTCTAGGCTGCTTGTGATATTCACAGTGATTCGCTGTAAATACTACAAGGTGGACTATATATCTGTGCCTGCAAATCACCCCCGACATAACTATACTAGTTTGTTGATTAGAACCAACATTTAAAATTGGCTGATTCTGAACAGCCACAACTCAAATATAATGGTTTGCTGATGGAAACTTCATGTCTTCCATTCAAACATCTCACATATGTAAATTACACATGCACAATACATGTATACATATACATGTGTATGTACATACACATATATAATGTGCAGGGGAAATCTGGTCAAACAGCAATGAAATATGCAGCATAGTAAACCCAAAGCCAAACAAGCCAGAGGTTAGCAAATTAGGCAATGGAGCAACCAGAGTGCACACAAATGATTCAATACGACAGCAAGCATGAGCAAAGTTCATGCATGGTACAACACCAAGAAAGTCAAATACTCAAGCCTTGCAAATCGACCAGAAGTAACTCAGCATAGCCGAGAACACAAAGTGAAATCACACAGTCAATAATTGTTTCCGTAAAAGGTTTGGCATGTGCACTGCAAAACTGCAAGCCAGTGGCAAGTAACTACAAACCGGTGCAAATGCACATGAATATAAACCAAACAAGGTAGTGCACACACAAAAATATAAACATATATATATATATACACACACATACATATTTGTGTATATATATACACATGAACACACACACACACACACACACACACACACATATATATATATATATATATTTGGATGTATAAAAAATCCAAAAAGAGCAATACAAGTAGCAGTTTTTATTCAAGTGTTCAAGGCTATCATATAGCAGCTACACATACACATAGCATGCAACACATAGGACAGAGACATGCAAACACCAAAGTATACATGTCAAAGCCATCAACACAAGTACCAATATATACATGCATTTCAAGGACTGAATGATATACACAATAGTGGTGCAACAATGAACACAAGGGACAACTTAGGTGAATAAACGGAGTATATAGGCATCAGAAAAAGAGAAGCAGGAATACAAAACAATGGTGTAGCAAATCTACAAGGCAATGGTTGCATATACAAGGATTCCAAAGCATAGTTCTGGTCATGGGAGATCGAAGAAATGCAATTTTCAGGTGCTAATAATATATGAGACACGAAGGCTCAGGTCAAACAAGAAATGCACAGGAAAGTGCACATGAATCAGGCCATGACCACCCATGCACCCACCCACCCACACACACACACACACACACACACGCACACACACACACACGCACACACACACACACACACACACACATATATATATATACACATGTTTGTATACATATACAAGGTTCAACATGGCATAGTAAGCACATGGCTCGACATTTTCATATACAAGAATATGGACAAGCATTCACATTTCAAACAGTAAGTACAACAGAGATGAAAAAGGGTCTAGGAGCAGCATGCTCTCAAGAACTCATATATCTAAGCACAAGTACATACATGAGTACTAAAAACAATCCAGGCTTGTAAAAAATGGTCAAGACCAGCCAAGCAAATTAAGCAGGGTAATCTCAAAGAGGTCAAGACAATACAGATGCATATGAAGAAGGCGATAGGCATGCATCATATACAAGGCAGTGGAACAACTAGAGCACTAACAAATGATGGAGAGTTTACAAAAGGCAAAAGTCAATATTTGGCAAGTTAATAATACATATTATTTTCTCCAAATAGACAATATGCAAAAACATGGCAAGATTCATCACTGGATATACCGCAAGATAATAAATTTGTGTATTCAAGGGGTATTTACTTTGGGAAGGTTGAATTATCGATTTCAAAATGTTTCCAGAAAATCGCAAGCACGTTTTTGGACGTAAAATCAATTCGATTGTTTCCAGAAATCAACAGTGCATTCACGGTATTTAAAACATCCCAGAAATTACAAGAACATAATTTAGAGCATGGTAATTCATTCTGGATATTCACGATAATTTTAATTAAGCAACAATCACGCACAAATCAAGGCCAAGCCAATTTGTGAAATCAAAGATTGATTAGGTTTTTATAACCCTATCATCATAGGCATTTTAGATATCAAAACCAAACAATTCATACGAGCATAAAAAAAATCAAAACCAGAGTAACTCACAAGGGTTTCGATCTCAAAGAGGCCAAATCGATCGACTAAGAGTAAGCAATTCATCGAAGCATCAGAGAATCGATCTTATCAGAGAATACGACGTCGCCATTTGGAGCAAGAAAGCAAAACCCTAATTTTGTGTTGGACATTAAGAAAAAGAGAGGAAACCCGATTTGTTTAAGTGAAGAAAGGGGAGGCCAACCATTTTAATTTAATACAAGGGTTTTGTTTTTTTAAGTGTCTTTATTTTTACAAAAAAACATTGTATAGGTTTTCTAGTTTACTTCAATCTAGGGTTTACGAGTTACTGGTTTGTAATTCGGGGAAAACTGATCTTGGGGAAAAAGATCAGTCCAGAGTTTTGAGCGTAGGATTAAAGCAGGGTTTGCGAGTTTATTGCTTTTTGTAAGAGGGAATCTATTTTAATACCTAGTTAGGCAGGGGTTTGTCGAAGCAAGGTAAAATCAGCGTCATTTATTTTCTTTGTTGCAATCTCTGCTGTGATAATTCTAATATATCGTAAAACTCCAATAAACCATATTCACCCCCTCTAGGGCTAATCTAGATCCTACACCCCATGCCACCGCCCTTGTACTCCTCCATAATTATGTCTTTGTACTCCTCCATGATGATGCCTAAGTAATAATTATGTTTCTACACTTAAACAAGAAAAGGAACTAATTAATAAACCATGGAAGGGAAAATTGTTGTTAAGTCCTTACTTCACCATGAAGCTATCCTCTCATGTGATGACACCTAGGCGACATTCTGCACTTAACACCCTGACTCTTACCTATAAATAGACGCCTCCCCTTCACTTATTCCTCCTTTCCATTTCTCTATTCCTTCTCATCTCTTTTATTTCTCTTTTTCTCTCTTTTTTCTTCCTTCTTCTTCCTTTCTCCCTCTCTCCCCTCCACCCGTGGACCCTACCCATCACCACAATAGCTCTGCCCTCTCCTCCTACCTAAACGTCAGCACCCAACACCTCTTCCCCTTGCTGTGGGCCCCCACTACCTCTAATCCCCTTAAAACCACCTCTTTTACCCTCTTCCTCCCCAAGACACCTCACCACATCCCAAAACCCGACCCCCAACACCCTTAGTAACACACCCCATGAGTTTGCAAGTGGGCCGCACCTCTTAAAGATCCCATCTTTACTTCAAAAATCACAATTTTATGCCTTAAACCCCCTTTAGAACCTTCGATCTAAGCAACTACCACTACCACCTCCTACCCGAACCCCACACTTGCATGCGGTAGCCCTAACTAGCCCCTCTCCCATTTTCATGGGTCACGCACCCCTTAACCAAACCTTAAACCACAAAGGATCTCACCTTTATTTTTTAAATGCGAGTAATATTATATATACTAGTATATGTAGTATTCAAGAAGTGTTTGAAGTAGAAAAGGTGACAACTTGGTTGCTACGAGAAGTTTGAAGGTGTAGAGAATTCGGAAGAGTCCTACACTTAAATTTGAGGAGTGAATATCTTGGTGAGAACACTTTGCTCACATTTGGTTAACTATTCTGGTTAATGTAGCTAATTTTGCTATGTTTGGAAACTGCTAAGTTGTTAAGTAGATTTGGGTTTAATATTGTAAATGGATGTTAATAATTTAATTGCTTGACAGTTTAGTAATTAACGTGAATACACTAATGATTATGAAGTAAAACCGAAAATAAAATATCGGTTAATTTGATTGATAACGTGATTGTCATGTTATGGATGAGTAGTAACATCAATTAATTTTTATGTGACATTGATTGACAACTTGATGTGATGTGTGTTGACATTAACTGGACAAGATTGGATTTGCTAGTAATAGAAAATAAATTATTAACAGTAATGAATTAGTTAAAGTGATTTGAAAAAGTAATTAAGTGTTAATGACCATAATACTCATGTTAATGATGTCATTTTGTGATAATTGATGTTAATGACTATTAGTGATTGTTAATGGATGTTAGTGATGTGTTAAATCCATATAAGTTTAATTATATGGTGATTGATTAACTCTTATTCCAAATCGGAATTTAATAAAATATTTTATTAATAAAATATTAAGTGAAAAATAAAAGTTTGAATTTTTAATCTGAAATGGTTAGGAAAGACATTTTAATTTTTTACTAATAGTTTTCGTAAAGATGGAAATTTATTTGAAGAAGTATTCAAGTAATTAAGGCATGTCTTCAAGTAGTTGAAAAATGAAGTTCGGTCTGGATATCCAAAAAATATTTTAAGTTGATTTTATTATCCAAATCATCTTGTTTATTTTTATAATGGGTTTTAGGAAAGTTTGGATTTCAAAGGATGAAGTTTGAAAAATAATATTATTTTAAAAATTTAGATCATATTATAGTATTTAAATAAAGGAATATTTGACTTTAAAGTTAAATATTGTAAATAAAGATTCTAGAAGTTATTATATAGTTAATAAACTATTTTTTAAGTAATTCAATTCGATTTTAAATATAAATCGAAGTTTTATTTGAATAGGACTAGTCGCGCAGGAGAATTGACTTTAATGTTTTGTTTGAAATGAAAAGAGCTTTCAAATGATATGTAAATTTTTAGAATGCAACGGTTAGATTTTGAAATATGTTCAAATCAAATTTGAATAAAAATAACATTAGTTCAGTTTTTGATTCGAAATAGGACTTTAATGAAATAAGCTACTTTTAAATTATTAAAAATAGGAATAAATTGTGATATATCATAATAAATGATTTGAAAGATATTTGGGTTGAATATACTAAGTTTTGAAAGGTTAAAAGGTTATTTTCTGAGCATAACCTGTTTAAGCAACGCTAGTTGCGTTAGTTTTTGGAAAGGTTTAAAATTAAAAGGTTTTGAGATAACCAATGATACTCAAATGATTTGAAAACAAATCCAACAAAGGATTGAAATGAAGATTTTAAGATATTTTGATATTATAAAAGTTTAAACCAAACTTAAGTTTTCCAAGTTAAATTGGAATTGAATGGGAACTGATTTGGTTCTAGTTGAGATAAGTCTTTATAGATGAAGACCCTTACTATTTACGGAATTTAAAAGGCTTTGTTGTTATTCCTCTTATAGTATTAGTCTGATACTGTAACGACCCGAGTTTTTGACGATCTTGGTTATCCGATGTACCACACATATCGAACATCCAAGGATCGAAAATACCGGTCATAAATGAAAGAAATTAGAGGGTGAGAATAGATAAGATAGAAACTTAGAATAGAAGAATAAGAAGAAGAAGAACACAACATCAGAGTAACACGAATCTCACATCGGAACGAATAACATATAATATATGTAACATAACTTTGAAATATACATCTGTACTTGAATATACATCATTATCAAAGTACAACACTTACAACACAGCGGAAATAACTATAGCTATATGATCCTGAAGCCTCCTGCTCCAGCTCTTCAAGTGTATCTGTAAAATCCCGACTACTTGACTGCCAGTACAAATTTAGGCACCCAAGAGTTTAGGGAAACAAACAAATAAACTCTGGGTCAGTCATGGGACTGGTATGAGTAAAACAGTTTGAGCCATTAAACGATATCTCATAAGACCACGCCGTATAACGGAACGGGTTTTTCCCTTATGAGAATCCAAAATATCTTTATATCAAAACCTTTTGATATTATAATAATGTCTACCAACACAATATAATAATCATCTAGCAGAAACGTTTTCATCTCACGTTCTACATATACAGTATACAATCAAAACCGCAAGCACGTATTGGGTAATGGATTTCCAACTATGACAAGGTATGGAACCACCTTTCGCTAGTGTACCTCTAGAAAGGTATAAACTGGGTTCAACAAGAACATTATGCAACCCGGACACACATGACCGACCACTCATTTCGCTTGAGTGTATCCAATGTATATCACCAACGGTTGGGATCAGCAACCGTTTCCCGAATGGGACAGTATCGACAATAGATTTTTAGAAATAAATGGAACTCTAGATCAGGTGATTATACACCCTACTTCGGAGCGACCGACTTAGCCATGATGCCTGCCCGATTTCTGCCATTTATCGGTTGATGAGGCTTGAGGTTACGCTTCATCATCACATCAGATTCACTTCGAATGTCACATCGTCAAATCCATCAAATCACCGATTGACGTCCTCAACAATACATTATGTGTTAGCTAAAAGAAGTTTCCTTCTCCGCTTCCACTCTTGGTACGGTTGGAGAAATCAATATACGTGATCGTTTGGAAATACTCTGTCAGACATCCGTCCATACGAGTTATCCAGGAACAGGATGAACCGAAGGCACTATTCAGTATATCCATCTTAGGCACTGTTATCTAAGACTTATACAATAGCCCTTGCACTTTACTCCATCTTCAATTATCTTTGGCATATATGATTCGCAACGCTTATACCAAAACAGAGTGGTTCTTTAGATAATAATCCAACCGGTCTCTCCATATTAACAACGTTAAAATGGTCAAAAACTTCGATAGTCTGTGATTTAACCATCAATGAAAAACAGGTGTGCAGACAACGATATTATTTCCAGAAGGAAACTCTATGGATTAATCATCAATCACTATCATTCCACAACTATCAGACTCTAACTGTAAACTAATAAGAGAACAACTTCCCAAGTATAAACCCCGAAGGCCGAAACCAACATCAGATCGATACTCAGAAAATTATTCAACTTAACTAATCTCTAGTCAGTTTCTAATCTTGTTTAACTCTATTTCTTAACTCTATACGATTAACTCTAGTTCGTTTTTAACTCTAATCGATTAACTCTATTTGATTACCTCTAACTGATTTACTCCTTTCAAATACTATATTCGATTTACTCCTTTAACTCTATTCGAATAAATTATATTCGATTAACTCCTTTAACTCTATCTGATTAATTCTAACTCCTTTTAAAATATCTTATTTATTTTCTAAATAAATATTTCCTGTATTCTAATTCTTTTCTCAAATAAATATTCCCTAAATAAATAAATAATCCCCTTAAATCTATTTGTAAATGTTCTACAAATATTTCCTTTATAATTCTATTTTATTTGTAAATGGTTTACAAATATTTCTCTTCTTATTTGTTTGAAAAATATTTCCTTTATATTTGTTTTACAAATATTCCCTCTATATCTTTTTAACAAATTCTTTCCCTTATATTTTATTTACAAATATAATTCCCTTATTTTTTATTTACAAATATAATTCCCTTATTTTTGATTTACAAATATAATTCCTTTATTCAAAATCCTTCTTCTTTTATAATATAAAATCCATTGATTTTATATAAATAAATTATTTTCAAAATATACTTTGCAAATCCCTTTTCCACATTCTGGTATTTCTATGGTACTTAACACACCATATAACAACGATAATATCGTCCAAACACACAAAATCAACAACAGATTATATATCACTTCATATATCACAATATATGAATCGCAGTAAAATAAATGTTGAGGAATCCAGTTGTTTCCCTACATCCACAGATGTTACACAATAAAATCAACATCACTTTCAGTTCCATATGACACATTCTGTTAAACAGAATCAATATAGAAATTTAACTAACCAACTAGCAGTTCAATCAAATGGTCAACACATAGTTAATCAGCCAATTTTTAACAGTTCTAAAAATACAACATGAAAATATAAACTGTTCAGAGTTAGTGAGATTTACTCACATTGGACTATCATCGTTAAATAACGTTCAACGTCGGTCGATTCAATTTGTTGTATGATTTCGCTATAATTCCCAACAAGCTCCCAATGGCTCCAACTAATTCCAGTACAAGGCCTACGGTCATACGGTCTCAATGCGACGAACGGTTCATCAAACTTTGATAACTTGACTCACACAAAAAAATGGTCCATTCCTTTTTAATATACCAACCAACATTGCTTCATTTACTTGCGTCTCGAGATACCCCTTCCATTCTACCTCAAGTTTACAACGTTCCCTTTCACCGTTTCATTACTTTGGTTTGTCGCTAAATTAGGATCCAACTTTTATATGTTTTCGTTCATCAGGCCCCTAGCACAAACGTTTGCATATATATTAATATTTAATGAAACTAACTCATATATAGCTAATATAATATCGACCACACCTCAGTCCATTTAGAACCCATGCGCACCCAACCCGCTTCCCGAAGATTCTTTCTTCTTCATAACGAGTTGCTCATCTCTTTAAGCTTCAGGAAAACCATTTCCTCCACTCTCGTTACATCTCTTTCATTTCCACGCTAGAAGGGATCCACACCATGCAGTAAATCATTTCCGCACCTCAACCATTAGTTTCACACAAACATATATATACAGAACTCCTTCATGAGCCCTACGTCATCATCCCATACCACTATACTTGACGTTCATCACTAATCATACCCATGCACCCGCTCCAATCTATATCCCCTTCTTCCAACGTTCTTCTGTTACTCGTGGAAAAGTATTGATCAAGTGTAAACAAGTTATTTTCATGGACCAACGTTGAAAGTCTATGGTCAGTACATGATGCCCAGACCGTAACTTACAGTAACCGACCCAAATGAATAGTGGCATCTTCCATGTATTCAAACGCAAATTTTGGTTCAAGGAAAAATGGCCATTTTGAAAATTCTTGCCCCTTTTACTTTTTTCCATTACAAATCCTAACGCCCATTCCTTTTCACGTTCGTCCATCCTTACTCTTCAGTACTCCCGCTTCACACCAACGAACCCCTCCCCCTCCATGCCGAACTACTGCTCTCCCTCTCCTTAAACAATCCTCTCCTTCATCCTTGCTTACGGTTCCCTTCCTCTCCACAAATACGCATGCTGACTTCCTCTTTCAACTCCCTTCCATCTCATGAACACTAATAGATATGTTTTACCATTTATTTTGTGTTGGGTTTCTCATTTGGAAATAGAAGACTGGCGGCCCATTTGTTTCTTGTATTTATAGCGTGAGGGTGAGGTTAAGAGGAAAAGAACGTGGATTGGTAAGTGACACAAAAGCTAGTGGATAGAAAAAAAGAGGGCGTGCACACTTAAGGTACAAGGAACTTAATATTATTCAACTATCATACGTTCCAAAATATGTGTGCTTCATTACTTAAATTTTTGCTCAGGTCGGGCCGCTACAGACAGAAGTAAGAGTACAGTCGTGCTCAATGAGGTGTCACGATCCCAGAAATATAATAATACCGGTAGTTCAACTCATATTTTGAAACCCTAAAATCGCTGATTAAGGGTGCACAATACTCCAAATAAAAAGTTGCTTATTAAATTAATTAAAAATTACAGTAAAATTCTAAAAATTAAATTATCGTTATGTCCCAAAAGAACCTTGTCTAAATTCAAACCCGATCTCTATTTATATCGAATAAACCATTACGATCGATAAACGATTCTATAGCGACTATTTTAAAATTTGATTTTGGACATATCTTAAAATCTACACGACAAAATCCTGATTTTTCTCTTCCACTAGAAAAATATACTTCACCAGCTCCTAACGTTTCTTGTTTCACAGAAATCCGATTTAAAACAAACCCTGTACATTCTGTGGAAGTTCGAATCGCCAATTTACGAACTGCAGCGCCATTTCGAGCTCGATTTTAATTATATTATAATTCCACGTTCAAACTGTCGTCATTTAAATATATTCGCTAATATATTTCAACCCTAAACTGAAATAAAATCTTAGGGATGACCCAGTTCACATAATATTGTGATTTCCAATATTTTTGATTATTTCTGAATTAAATATATTATTTAATTTATTATTTTAATTAAATATTCACCATTATTTAATTCCACGACCATTAAATCCTTTAATTCACTATTTAAATAATTAAATTAAATAATTATTATATCTCTGAAAATGCGAGTCATTACATTCTTCGCCACTTAAAATAATTTCGTCCTCGAAATTGCTAAAAGGTAGAGGACGACCCTATCGACTGGTTAGAACATATTTGTTCACTTCTTAACTTCTGTTTCAACTGAACCAATTTATTTTAACTAAATTATTAATCATTTCTTATCAACGAAAAATTTCAAAAATCCTAAAAATTTCTAACGCCTTATTTTTTTTTTTTTTGAAATTTTTTGCCAGCACCTCCTTTGTACTGGTCAATCAGTCAAACTCTCTGGGCCATCTCCAACCCAAAAGAAAATTAAACAACCAAGCGGCTTGCCAATTCGGCTCATAAATCTTATATCCAATCGAAATATAAACTAGTACCTTTTGTCGGCATATCATTATATCCTTTCCACCTGTTATCAATTCAACAGGTACAAGGGTCATCCCAATCAAATTCCAGTCTGCTTTTATCCACAACACAACCATTCGCTTATATCCGAGCCAAATATCATTTCAACTCGAGTTTCTTCTCGATTCCCAACTCTTAACTTAATTATCACATTGCACTTCAAATTTGAATCTCACAATCCCATTTGTCTTGATATCATTCTATCTCAATCTCAGTTACCACTTTACTGGCTTTACTTTAATTCAAATTTGCTTTCACAAATTTCTGTTAAATTTGTTTTTAATTCAAAAAATTTTCCCTTGGAGTTTTTAAATAGTTTACTCTTTTCAAAAATCAAATTTTCCTTTTGAACATGTCACTGAGCCCTTAATTAATATTCCATTAGTTAAATCACTTCTCTATTTCTTTATCAATATTTGTTAACCAAATTTTTTCAATAACCATATTGGGCTTTTATGTTATTTGGAAAACATTTTCGAATATCGCCTTCCTTTATTTTCTAAACCTTTAGAAAATATATGCTATTTATAATTGGAAAATATTCCAATTACTTATCTCTTTTCCGATCTCGTTTATTTCTATATTTAGGAAATATTCTTTATTATATTTCCAAGCTTACACTTATTTGGGTAAAAACGGATGTTGTGTAAAACATCGTTACGACAATCCAAATACTATATTCAACTAACTCTTATCAACATTGATTTTCAAGCCTGAAATCTTACTATTTATTTGTCAATAATGAAATCAATCAAGTTGGGGTACAACTACCTCTCAGACCTTGACTGAATAACATTTATAACGTCAAAACAGATAAGACTACTTACTCGAATAATCTATACCACACAACTACTTATTCACTTTTAAACACGTATACACTTTCTCTTTCTATTCTTACTAGATTTTGTTCTTAGTCTTCCTTTTTGATTTTACTATTCTATTTGTAAGTTCGTTTCCTTATCGACTTCTATATATATCGATACGTTGATTTCTAACTATCAAATTATCTTAAAAATATTCTAACTCCTTAAATTCCCAGAAAAATTCGCCATAACCTCCTTTGTACCAGGAGCATCGGGATATTTCAAATAGCCTCCCATGGCCCTCACCAATCCAAAAGAAAAAGAAAAAGCCATGCGGCTAGCCGATACGGCACATAAAATCTCATATATGAATTAAATACATACCTTTTCGTCGAGCATTCTATCTATATACCTTCATACCTTATCCATACCTATCTCATGTATATTTATACCTGCCCAATCTATTTTAACTATACCTGATCGTTTAACTCAATTCGTTAATTAATTTGTTAATTAACTCTTTTATATTTGAACATGACATGTTCAAATATATTTTAACTTGCTTATTAACTAATTTGAATCCAAATTTCAATTTTAAGTTCTATATTCGATTTTGAATATCCATTTACAAATCCAATTCACCTTTCAAAGTTCAACTTCAAATTCAAAACTCGATTAACTAATTCCTCTTCGACTTAGTTAATTTCATTCAATTTCTATTCAAATTTTATATCACTTCTATTATTCAAATTCTATATTATAAATCCCATTTTGAAATTCAACACAACTTGTCATTCCCAAAACAAATTCAAAACAGTATCACTGGTAGTAATTTGTCACTTACAACTCGAAAATGAATACTGATGATGCAGCTGTCATCATCAGAATCTATTTTCCAGCGATCGAAGTGAGTTCAATACTACAAAACCATTTCTAAACATTTTCACTTTGAAATTCATTTCAAAATATAATTCACACTGCTTGTAAAACAATTTAAAATCTCCCAGGATCTTAAATTTTCCTTACTTTTAATCGAAATTCATTTACAAACACTTATCCAATTTTCCAGAATTTTAATTCAATTTCTGGTTTAAATTTCAGATTTAACTAATCTGATTTCACGTATTTCACTTATATGAATTCTGATTAGTTATTTACATAACCATTTAATTTATAATCTTACTCGATTATAATAACAACCAATATATCCAATATATTATAATTTTGATATATATATCTTCTCTATATCAAGATATACCTTGGGTAAACTTATTTTAATTTACCCTCTTTTCAAAACATACCATGAGGGTTCATCGTGCTCAAGTGTTTAGTAACTCCTAACGATACAGTGGATCAAACTGATCGACCAGAATCCATAAACAACTCACTCAATAAATCTCCACAATATAAAACAAATTTTTATATCAATAACAAATACGTTCACTCGTATATATACACTCAAACTCAATCTAGGGTATTACTAACCCTATCTCTACCGAGTCACGCCACAGAGCCAAGGTAAATCACTTAACTTCGCTCTGATACCAACTGTAACGACCCGGGTTGTTGACGATCTTGGTTATCCGATATACCACACATATCGAACATCCAAGGATCGAAAATATCAGTCATAAATGAAAGAAATTAGAGGGTGAGAATAGATAAGATAGAAACTTAGAATAGAAGAAGAAGAAGATCACAACATCAGAGTAACACGAATCTCACAGCGGAACGAATAACATATAATATATGTAACATAACTTTGAAATATACATCTGTACTTGAATATACATCATTATCAAAGTACAACACTTACAACATAGCGTAAATAACTATAGCTATATGATCCTGAAGTCTCCTGCTCCAGCTCTTCAAGTGTATCTGTAAAATCCTAACTACTTGACTGCTCGTACAAATTTAGGCACCCAAGAGTTTAGGGAAACAAACAAATAAACTCCGGGTCAGCCATGGGACTGGTATGAGTAAAATAGTTTAAAAACAGTTTGAGCCATTAAACGATATCTCATAAGACCACGCCGTATAACGGAACGGGTTTTTCCCTTATGAGAATCCAAAATATCTTTATATCAAAACCTTTTGATATTATAATAATGTCTATCAACACAATATAATAATCATCTAGCAGAAACGTTTTCATCTCACGTTCTACATATATAGTATACAATCAAAACCGCAAGCACGTATTGGGTAATGGATTTCCAACTATAAAAAGGTATGGAACCACCTTTCGCTAGTGTACCTCTAGAAAGGAATACACTGGGTTCAACAAGAACATCTTCCTACCCGGCCACACATGACCGACCACTCATTTCGCTTGAGTGTATCGAATGTATATCACCAACGGTTGGGATCAGCAACCGTTTCCCGAATGGGACAGTATCGACAATAGATTTTCAGAAATAAATGAAACTCTAGATCAGGTGATTATACACCCTACTTCGGAGCGACCGACTTAGCCATGCTGCCTGCCCGATTTCTGCCATTTACCGGTTGATGAGGCTTGAGGTTACGCTTCATCATCACATCAGATTCACTTCGAATGTCACATCGTCAAATCCATCAAATCACCGATTGACGTCCTCAACAATACATTATGTGTTAGCTAAAAGAAGTTTCCTTCTCCGCTTCCACTCTTGGTACGGTTGGAGAAATCAATATACGTGATCGTCTGGAAATACTCTGTCAGACATCCGTCCATACGAGTCATCCAGGAACAGGATGAACCGAAGGCACTATTCAATATATCCATCTTAGGCACTGTTATCTAAGACTTATACAATAGCCCTTGCACTTTACTCCGTCTTCAATTATCTTTGGCATATATGATTCGCAACGCTTATGCCAATACATAGTGGTTCTTTGGATAATAATCCAACCGGTCTCTCCATATTAACAACGTTAAAATGGACAAAAACTTCGATAGTCTGTGATTTAACCATCAAAGAAAAACAGGTGTGCAAACAACGATATTATTTCCAGAAGGAAATTCTATCGATCAATCATCAATCACTATCATTCCACAACTATCAGACTCTAATTGTAAACTAATAAGAGAACAACTTCCCAAGTATAAACCCCGAAGGCCGAAACCAACATCAGATCGATACTCAGAAAACTATTCAACTTAACTAATCTCTAGTCAGTTTCTAATCTTGTTTAACTCTATTTCTTAACTCTATACGATTAACTCTAGTTCGTTTTTAACTCTAATCGATTAACTCTATTTGATTACCTCTAACTGATTTACTCCTTTCAAATACTATATTCGATTTACTCCTTTAACTCTATTCGAATAAATTATATTCGATTAACTCCTTTAACTCTATCTGATTAATTCTAACTCCTTTAAAATATCGTATTTATTTTCTAAATAAATATTTCCTTTATTCTAATTCTTTTCTCAAATAAATATTCCTTTATTCTAATTCTATTTATTCCCTAAATAAATAAATAATCCCCTTAAATCTATTTGTAAATGTTCTACAAATATTTCCTTTATAATTCTATTTTATTTGTAAATGGTTTACAAATATTTCTCTTCTTATTTGTTTGACAAATATTTCCTTTATATTTGTTTTACAAATATTCCCTCTATATCTGTTTAACAAATTCTTTCCCTTATATTTTATTTACAAATATAATTCCCTTATTTTTTATTTACAAATATAATTCCCTTATTTTTAATTTACAAATATAATTCCTTTATTCAAAATCCTTCTTCTTTTATAATATAAAATCCATTGATTTTATATAAATAAATTATTTTCAAAATATACTTTGCAAATCCCTTTTCCACATTCTGGTATTTCTATGGTACTTAACACACCATATAACAACGATAATATCGTCCAAACACACAAAATCAACAACAGATTATATATCACTTCATATATCACAATATATGAATCGCAGTAAAATAAATGTTGAGGAATCCAGTTGGATTCCTCCAACCTGTTTCCCTGCATCCACAGATGTTACACAACAAAATCAACATCACTTTCAGTTCCATATGACACATTCTGTTAAACAGAATCAATATAGAAATTTAACTAACCAACTAGCAGTTCAATCAAATGGTCAACACACAGTTAATCAGCCAATTTTAAACAGTTCTAAAAATACAACATGAAAATATAAACTATTCATAGTTAGTGAGATTTACTCACATTGGACTATCATCGTTAAATAACGGTCAACGTCGGTCGATTCAATTTGTTGTATGATTTCGCCATAATTCCCAACAAGCTCCCAATGGCTCCAAATAATTCCAGTACAAGGCTTATGGTCATATGGTCTCAATGCGACGAACGGTTCATCAAACTTTGATAACTTGACCCACACAAAAAAATGGTCCATTCCCTTTTTAATATACCAACCAACATTGCTTCATTTACTTGCGCCTCGAGATACCCCTTCCATTCTACCTCATGTTTACAGCGTTCCCTTTCATCATTTCATTACTTTGGTTTGTCGCTAAATTAGGGTCCGACTTTTATATGTTTTCGTTCATCAGGCCCCTAGCACAAACGTTTGCATATATATTAATATTTAATGAAACTAACTCATATATAGCTAATATAAAATCGGCCTCACCTCAGCCCATTTAGAACCCATGCGCACCCAACCCGCTTCCCGAAGATTCTTTCTTCTTCATAACGAGTTGCTCATCTCTTTAAGCTTCAGGAAAACCATTTCCTCCACTCTCGTTACATCTCTTTCATTTCCACGCTAGAAGGGATCCGCACCATGCAGTAAATCATTTCCGCACCTCAACCATTAGTTTCACACAAACATATATATACATAACTCCTTCATGAGCCCTACGTCATCATCCCATACCACTATACTTGACCTTCATCACTAGTCATACCCATGCACCCGCTCCAATCTATATTCCCTTCTTCCAACATTCTTCTGTTGCTCGTGGAAAAGTATCGATCAAGTGTAAACAAATTATTTTCATGGACCAACGTTGAAAGTTTATGGTCAGTACATGATGCCCAGACCGTAACTTACAGCAACCGACCCAAATGAATAGTGGCATCTTCCATGTATTCAAACGCAAATTTTGGTTCAAGGAAAAATGTCCATTTTGAAAATTCTTGCCCCTTTGACTTTTTTCCACTACAGATCCTAACGCCCATTCCTTTTCACGTCCGTCCATCCTTACTCCTCAGTACTCACGCTTCACACCAATGAACCCCTCCCCCTCCATGCCGAACTACTGCTCTCCCTCTCCTTAAACAATCCGCTCCTTCATCCTTGCTTACGTTTCCCTTCCTCTCCCCAAATACGCATGCTGACTTCCTCTTTCAACTCCCTTCCATCTCATGAACACTAATAGATATGTTTTACCATTTATTTTGTGTTGGGTTTCTCGTTTGGAAATAGAAGACTGGCGGCCCATTTGTTTCTTGTATTTATAGTGTGAGGGTGAGGTTCAGAGGAAAAGAACGTGGATTGGTAAGTGACACAAAAGCTAGTGGATAGAAAAAAAGAGGGCGTGCACACTTAAGGTCCAAGGAACTTAATATTATTCAACTATCATACGTTCCAAAATATGTGTGCTTCGTTACTTAAATTTTTGTTCAGGTCAGGCCGCTACAGACAGAAGTAAGAGCACGGTCGTGCTCAATGAGGTGTCACAATCCCAGAAATATAATAATACCGGTAGTTCAACTCATATTTCGAAACCCCAAAATCGCTGATTAAGGGTGCACAATACTCCAAATAAAAAGTTGCTTATTAAATTAATTAAAAATTACAGTAAAATTCTAAAAATTAAATTATCGTTTTGTCCCAAAAGAACCTTATCTAAATTCAAACCCGGTTTCTAGTTATATCGAATAAACCGTTACGGTCGATAAACGATTCTATAGCGACTATTTTAAAATTTGATTTGGACATATCTTAAAATCTACACAACAAAATCCTGATTTTTCTCTTCCACTAGAAAAATATACTTCACCAGCTCCTAACGTTTCTTATTTCATAGAAATCCAATTTAAAACGAACCCTGTATATTCAGTTGAAGTTCGAATCGCCAATTTACGAACTACAGCGCCATTTCGAGCTCAATTTTAATTATATTATAATTCCACGTTCAAACTGTCGTCGTTTAAGTATATTCGATAATATATTTCAACCCTAAACTGAAATAAAATCTTAGGGATGACCCAGTTCACAGAATATTGTGATTTAATATTTTTGATTATTTCTGAATTAAATATATTATTTAATTTATTATTTTAATTAAATATTCAACATTATTTAATTCCACGACCATTAAATCCTTTAATTCACTATTTAAATAATTAAATTAATTAATTATTATATCTCTGAAAATGCGGGTCATTACAGATACAGGAATTTATATCGATTATTAGCTGATATGGTTTCCGTGAAGATTTCATTGAAAACGAAAATATGATTTTAGGTTTGTTGTGAACGGTGTCTTAAATAACATTATTCTTTAACCCAACTAAGTTAAATTATGATTTGAATTCAAGAAGATAGTTAATATTGAATTTCATAGTTAAACTTATACTATTTGTGGAATTTAAAAGAAATTTATATCGTAATTCGACTTACAGTATCAATTAATTTCGTGAATTGGTATTGAATATAAGCTTACATAATTTCTACTTAAATCTTATATTTGATATTAATTGGATTTTGGGTTTGTTTTGAATGACGTCTTAAATAACGTTATTCTTTAACCCAACCGTGACTAAGATATGATTTGTAAATGGAAAATAATGACAATTTTTAATTAAGATTTAATGAAGTTATCCAACGTTGAATTTAAGAATAAATCTTTGTTAAGATTTAAATGAATCTTTGTTAAAGATTAAAGGGAATGAGTTTTATAAATTCCAAATTTGGAATTAGTAATTAAAGGATTCATGAGGTTTATGAGCGAATATAATAAACCAATTAAAATGGAAAGACACTTGATTGATCCTATGTTTCCATATGAATTTAAAATAATAATTGTTATTCGAAAAGACTAGGATCAGATTTCTATGCGAAAACCATTTTGAATAAGGATGCGACGAAATGGAGCAATTGAAGATGATGGTTAAAGACCGGGAATCTTCACATCGTAGGATTGTTTGTTGATGTCCCAAATATGGGTCCACATATTATGAGGTTATATTGTGATAGTGGTCCGAGCGTACTTGGAGATTTTTTCGATTGCAAGGGCCTCACTCCTTTATCGGATGAGGAATAAGGTTCCTTCAGTTTCGTTCAACCCAGAACGAACTTGTATGGACGTGTGTCTGACATCATGTTTCGTAATATGTGATTGATTTTTACTAAACATATTTCTATTGGTGGCGGAGAAGTTATTCTCTTTGCTTAACACCCTTCTTTGAGATGTACGAGCTCAATGGTGATGCAATTAGTGATTATCAATTATGTAGTATGGAATGACAATGTGGCCAGCTAAGTGATGTGCTAGTGATGATCAAAGCATGGCTTAGTGTAGCATATATTTGTGTAAAAAGACTTCGATAAGCCTCACACCCCGGTAAATGCCCAAAACAGGAAAGATGCAACAAAGTTAGGAGTTGCCATCTCATTCTAGATAGAAAGGTATACCATGGTATACAGCCCATGTATTACCCTAGTGACAACTTCAACTTTTTATGTGGTTGTCGATGTTGCGGGGATCCCCAGTTTATAGGTTTGTAACGACCGAGAGATGATATACTATGGTAAGACCAGGAAAGAATATCTCGGCCTTCTGTTGGTAGAGAACTAGTGTGATTCTCTAGGCATCACTCTATAGGTGTCCGAATTTGGAAGGGAAGTTTCTTACCTGATCATTTGTTGGAAATTCATTTTCCACTACGAGTTTGTACGGTTTTATTTGTAAATCTATATGCAACATAGTGGTATGGGACATTCATGTCGTCTAAGATTGATTCATTTATTTGTGAGAGAATTTCTCCACTATGCACTAATAATAATAAAAGAGAATTTTACGTATCAAGAATGTTTGGCTATCATAAGGGGCATCCTCTCCTAATTTGCATTTGCACGGTGTGTGTGATGAGAGACCTTAAAGTAGCTTCATTTTCCTAAAGCATTGCGAGTTTTTGTGCACTGGTATTCATATGGGGAAAGCTCGTTCCTAGTTGTATGGCGTGGTCCTATAAATACCTTAGTTTTAAAACAAACTTAAGATAATTGTTTCTGTATATCTTACAAGTCCCATGACTAATTCAGAGATTATTGTTCTTTCCTTAAACTTTGGGTGCCTATATTTTCGACACATGCAGCCTAGTAGTTTTGGTGTTTAGATACTTTATAGAGTAGGTGCTGGATTATGGCTGGAGTTATACTCTGGATCATTTCTTAGTCTTCCGCTGAGATTTTTGTTTTCCGCTGTGTATGTATTTTCAATACTCGGATATATTCTTGTGCTTTGATGTAATATTGAAATGATATTAATGAAAAAAGTTCTTTTATTCAGTTCTTATGTGTAGTAACCCCCAGCGACACATCTTATTGATCTGTTCAAGTCGGTTTAATTATCGGTTTGAATCGCCCAAAAGGCGGGTCGTCACAACTTATCTATAGCAATGAAAGTGAAATAAATGCCAAATTAACCTAAATCTATCAACGTGGTCAAAATAGCGCGTATTAGCGCATAAGTAGGTAAATAGCGTGCAAATAGGTAAAAATGTAACACCTAGGCTAAAACTACACAAATCACTTTTTAATTTTATTTATTTATTATTTATTTAGTTCAACTATCCTAAATAATACATTTTATAAATAGAAATCAGTTTAAAACATAAAATTTAAACTGTGCAAACAACTAAAGTTCAGTGAGAGACAATATCACTCACCTCAACCAAATCGGCCTAAATCAGCTCTAAAGCATAGAGCTCGCCAATATGTGTCCAACGCAAGAAACGCCATTCAAATCAACCTCGTACGTAGAAGTTGCGACATGCATAAGTTTATGGACTATTTAAATAGTTAAATAACCCTAATGTTATTAACTAAACTAATTACCCGCTAATTACCTCTCATAATTACTTCGTTTCCAATCGCTTACTTATATCATACACATGTCAAACCAAGAAAAAAACCCACCTCTTCAAGATCTCCCTCCTCTCCTCTCTTCTTCATCTCTGAATCGATCAAGGAACAGAATTCACCAATCAACCGAGCTACGCATCCTTTCCATAATGCACCTGGAACTAAAGACCCCACTACATTCCCTTGGAATGCATCCTCCAGCCCTATACACGGTCCTCCCTCGGCTTTCCAAAGTCACATTTCAATTCGTGGCACCGTGGAGCTCCAAAATTTGAGGATAGGTGCTATTTCGCATACAAAATTCGATTCTAATCTTCGTTTCCCTCCTCGACGATCGTAGCTCGCAAATACCCTAACCCTAGCTTACAAGGCATACGCGGCCATGCCCAAAGAATTGATCAAGTACTTCAAAATTGGTATGAGGTTAAAGAGAAAATCAACACAGGAATTTAAAAACTGATTTGTGATTTTTAGTGATCTAGATCGACAGGAGTTAACTTGTGAAGATGGAAGGAGAGCGGCGGCCATGAATTCGTGAAGAAGAAAGTTAAAGTAGTCGGTTAAAGGAAATTAGTTTAAAGGAAAAACATTAATCTAATTTTTAAATTAAGGACGTAAGTTTTGGTAATTAGGCAGAAGGACACCATTTCCTTTGCAACCATCTCCATCATCGTTAATCTAATTTCCCAGCCAAATCAATCGTCTCCATCAACGCCTTCGCAGCCGTCGTTCCCTTCATAGTTGTCTTCCCAAGCCGCCACCGCCTCAAGCCTAGCCACCGCTTTCCAAGCCGCTGCCGCCTTCACCTTCCACTTCCGTCACCGACCTCATGCCCTAGCCGATTCAAGTGGTCGTTGTCGTCCACGTGTCTTAGCCACCGCCACCGTCCAACTCATATCTATCATCGTCGTCGCCATTCAAGTCATCAAACGCGCTGCAGCTATTGATTTCTTTTGTTTTAATAAATATTATGCTATATTCTCCTATCATTTCGTATTCTGCTTGTGCAATCCATTCTAATGTATTTAAAAAATATTCAAATGCAGTATTCAGATATCATTCTACATATGCAATGCATATTATTTATGTAAAAAAATTCAAATAATTTAATCAGTTATTATTCTTCATATGAAATGCATGCATTTGTAATTCAAAATCTGAAATGGTATATGCATCTATCATTCTTCATATACAATGCATGTTGCAATCTTTCAACAATTATAATGCTATATTCATTTAACATTCTTTGTTTGCAACACATGCTCATGTATTTGACAAAAAATGCAAATGTTGTATACAAATATTTTAAATGTTTTACACATTTTAGTCAATTTAAAAAAATACAATGCTAAATTCAACTACATTTATTCTATTCTATACGTGCTAATTCACTTTACTAATATAACGCTATATTCAAGCATTATTTTGCAAACTCAACACGTACTAATTCACTTCAAAAATACAAATGATAAATTCAATTATCATTTATTATATTTTATACATGGTAGCTCACTTTAAAAATACAATACTATATTCAAATATCATTTAGCATATTGAACATATGTTATTTCACTTTAAAAAAATACAATGCTAAATTCAACTATCATTTATTATATTCTATACATACTAGTTTATTTTACTAACAAATGCTATATTCAAACTTTATTTTGCAAACTCTACACGTGTTAACTCACTTCAATGATACAAATGATAAATTCAACTATCATTTATTATATTTTATACATGCCAGTTCACTTTAAAAATACAATGTTATATTCAACTATCATTTAGCATACTGTACATATGTTATTTCACTTTAAAAAATACAGTGCTATATTCAACTATCATTTAGCATATTGTACATACATTATTTCACTTTAAAAAGTAAAGTGCTAAATTCAACTATCATTTATCATATTTTATACATGCGCTAGATCACTTTGCATATATTATTTTATATACAACTATCATTTTTCATATTTTATACATGTAATTCACTTTAAAATTATAATGATATATGTAACTGTCATGCAACGCATTCTACGCATCTTATTTCAATTTAAAAAATACAATGTTAAATTCAACTATCATTTATTATATACTTTACACATGTTATTTCATTTTTTTTAAATAATGCTATATTCAACCATTATTTACTTTACTATACATGATGCTCTATTCAATTTTATAATATAATGCTATAAACATGCTAGTTCTTTTTTTAATATAATCATATATAACTATTATAATGTTAGTTCACTTTAAAAGATGCAATGCTAAATTCAACTATCATTCATCAAATTTTATGCTTACCAGCTCAACTTAAAAATACAATGTTAAATTCATTTATAATTTAACATACTATATTCAGATATCATTCATCATAATATATACATGCTAGTTCATCTATCATTTTTAATATTCTATAATGTTAGTTCACTTTAATATGACGTTTGAGTAATGATAGACATACATAACATTTAAAAAAAATGATACACAAACATATACACAATCGAAGAATAATAAAACCACAAACACAATATGTAGAGTAAATCAAAAGAAACAAATCACGCAGCATGCATCATACAATCAATATGAAATATAAATGAAATGATATATACAACTAGCATTATACTGTAACAAATGATAATATAACCACAAACACAATCAACAGAGAAAATCAAATAGAATAAAATTCAAACAATATTTGCATCACACTTGAGCAAATGCAAAAAAACAGCCTGAAACTAACAAAAAAGCAAATCAACATAAAATACAAGGACATCAAAGTAAACTGCACATATAATGGAGTAAAATTCAGAGCACATGCAGGAATGATAGTTTCATATATCATTATCCTGGGCACAAACCAAAACCAGTTGAAACAAATCACAATAGCATAATTTCTTTCTCTCAAAATCGCAAATCACACCAAGAATAAAACACTCGTTTGATTTAACAGAAAATACACGATTTGAGGCGGATCGATCAAATTTGATAGAAAATTTACAAATGATACAAATAATTGACTACTAAAATGAAATGCTATATACATTTAGCATTACTCCTAAGCAAATTCAACAACGACATAAAACTTCGCTTTATAGAATAATTCAAAAAAGCTCACAGCAGCAAAAATTTTTATTCCCAAAATCACGAATCAGAAGCTACCGCCGTCATCTGGAGTGAAGCCGTCGTCGTCGAGTGAAGCCGCCGCCATCGTCGTCGAGTGAAGCCGTCGTCATCGAGTGAAGGCATCGGCTATAGAAAGAACACACACGATTTGATCGATTTGTCTTTTTTTCGATCACTAGGAGTGAAGGTAGAGATTGGAGAAAACAGCGGCTATTCAAAATTTCTGTAGAACTTTTTCCTTCAGGCGAAATTTAGAATAGCACGTCCTTATTGTATAAAAATAAAAAGCGTGTCCTTCAATCTAAAAAAACGAGATGTTCTTCCTTGAACCGATTTTCCTGATTAGAGAATTAGGGTTAGTAAACAATCAAGGGTATTTATAATCTCATTATATCCAATTATTAAGAATTCTACATCCAAAACTAACGCATGTTTTAAATGCATATGGTCTAATGATATATCTGATCACCAAAAAAAATGATGTCCTACAATAACTTATTACTATGATTTCAAAAATATATGTTTCATCATAATCCAACACTGTGCTCCGAGGACGATAATTTACACATATTTGGAAATCGTTTGATCAACAAATGATTTGAACTCAAAATATAACGATCCTTATACTTTTTGTTCACGTCACGAACAAACCGGTCTCAATGGAATTGGTATCAAATCCTGATTTGATCGTTTGTGAAAAATCCCATTTTGGAACCATCAATTGAATAATTAACGATCAATATTTAAATATTTAATCATTAAAATATGGTTCATTACATTCTCCCCTCCTTAAAAGATTTCGTGTCTGAAAACCTCAAGGAATGAACAACATAACCCAACACTCTAAAAAAAGTGACGATATAAGACAATCCATTACTTAACGCTCTAAATAGCAACCGTTGGAAGAGATCGCAAAAAAGAAAATAGACTTAGAATTCAGCATGGAGCCAAGCTCCCATTCCTAAGTATAAATCGCAATCAAATTCGGGATTGATGTAGCCAATCCAAGCACCTAAGTCGCACACTATTTCCAAATGAATGTGTAACACCCCATATTTTAACAACACTAAAAGATGATAATTAAAGAATAATTAATTTAATATTCAGAATTAAGTGAAACGGACTGTACCATTGCGTTCGTCTCGGAATTATGGTCAAAACAGACACCTGGTTTGCGTAAAATGGACACCGTATGAAGAAGTTATTAAGGTTTGAAGTTTATATACGCACAAGAGAATTATATATATATATACATAACATTCAAAATCAGTTCAAAGTCGAGTTTTTGGGGGGAGTGGGAAAATTACCGCCCAAGGGTGTCGACCCATCAAGGCGGTGTCGACCCCTGGGTCGACCCCATAAGGGGGTAGACCCCCCTACGGCAGATCTGGGAAGATTAGGGTTTGGTGACGGCTATATATATGACCCCATTTCTCTTGTTTCTCCGCACCAAAAATAATGGAGAACTAGGTGCTGCCTCTGCCGAGATTAAATCAAGCCTTTTCTTCTTCAGCAATCAACCAGAGTTATTCAAGTTTGAGATTTGTGATTCAACATCAACAATTCTTTCTTTTATTTTTCTAGATCCAATCACAGCGAGTTTACATTACTTTTAGATCTAAATATTTAAAAGTTAATCAGGACATGACTTGTAACAACCCGTAAAATCTGAGCCAGTTTAAAAATTTTATTTTGGCAATTTTAGCGAATTTTGAATATTTAAAATGAATTATTTTAAATAATAACGACGAGAAATTTATTTTGAATAGAATTTGAACGTATATATTTATATAGTTCGTCGTTAGAATATAAATATTTATTTTAAATTATAAAAGGAATTGGAAATGGCACGGTAGTTCGATAATTCGATTTCAAACTTCAAAAGAATGTACAGGGTGCAAAATAAACCGGATTTTAGTGAAACCAAAAATAATAGAATCTAATTGAGAATATCTTTCCAACGAATCCGGAAAATCGAAATTTCATAGCGGGAATCAAAAGATATGCCCAGTTGAAAATTCAGAATAGTCGCTATGGAATTCTGGCCCTTAAAAATAGTAATTTTGCAAACGACCTCGGAATTCGACAAAACCACTTTTGTTGGATCCGTGATGTCAAGTTATTGCTAGGTTTCAAATTTCATAATTTTTGAATTCAATATGTGAGCGTGGCAAAGGAAAACGCGTTTGACCAGTTTCAGTTGATTTTAATCGACTGGAAAATGGCCATTTTTTAAACGGTCTCAGAATTTGACGAAACTAGTTTTGTTAGGACCGTATCGTCAATACGAAGCTAGAAAGTATTTTTCTGGAATTTTTCGAGTTAGTATGTGACCCCAGTAAATTGAAATGTGCGTTCAAATTCAATATATAGAGTTATATGTTGATTTTGACGAAAACTGATCGAAATGATCAAATTAGCCTACGTGACATATCCCATTGTGTTCGGTATGGGGGTAATTAGCTATAGACGACAGGCGGTGGGTCTCGTTTCGAGGTCGAAAATAAAAGTCACTTTTTAGAATTAATTTAATAAATAAAATAATATATATATTTTCCTTTTTAAAACCCTCACCCCCCTTCTCTCCTTATTTCATTCAAATAAAATTAAAAAGAAAAAAAACAAAAGAACCAAATCGCGCCTCCCTCTCCCCCACCTCCCGCCGCCGTTCATCCTCCACCCACCACCTCCCGTTCATCTCCTTCACCTCTCCTCCTCTTCGATCCCCTCCTTCTCTCTCTCCCCCACGACTTCCCTTTCTCGTTCGATTCCCCTCAACCACCGACGAAGAAGCTGTCGCCCCTCCTCTTCACCGATCCGCCACCACCCATGAACCTGCAACCCCCCTCCTCTTCTCCGCCTAGCGCCATCGCGAGCTCCGCCTGAAGTCCATCACCGCTCCTCGCAATCCACCTCCACGGCAGTCCCCTCCTCTTTCCGCTGTTGAACCACTCGCACCCCCTCTAGAAAAATACAGTAAGTTTTCTTATTTAATTAAATAATTTATTTTCTAACTGATTTTATTTTATATAAGAAAAACTGATTTTATATTATGAAAAGCTTTGGTTTTTATTTATAGAAAGATTAAAAATATAATTTTTATATGACTAGAAGATTAAAAATAAATATCATTTTTACATTATAGAAGTGTTAAAGATTTGATCTTTATTTTGTAGGAGGAGCAAAGATGTGATTTTTATATAAGTGGCGATATCAAAAATCTAATCTTTATTATATATGAATACCGTTGTAAAAATAGAATATTTTTTTATCTATATAGTAGGGAAATAAAAATCTGATCTTTCTTATATATATGTTGAAATAAAAATGCGATTTTTATAGCGATAAGATAAAAATTCAATCTTTATATAAGAAGTAGAAATATAAAAATATAATCTTTATATAGAAATAAGCGTTGTAAAAATATATGAAGTAGAAATAAAAATATGATTTTTATTTATTAGAATGAAGCAGTAAAAATATAATTTTCATTGGAACAGCGTGAAAAGACTGTTGTGGAATTACAAATGGATTCAGACGATTCAACAGTTCAATAGCAAAGCACGGCGGAGTGGAACCCTCTGTGAGAACTTCTCACTTTAAATCATCTTTTCTAGTTAAAATTATATACTAGGATGTAGACGGTGTTTAGTAGCACCCGACATCCGTCGTCCACAGACCATGGACGGCTTGTATGCTTGTTTGTTTTGTTTGATTTTGATGTGTAGTTGATTGTGTGATGTGAAATGAAATAAAATATTTATATAGAAAATAAATATTGTATAGTTAAAAATAGAATTTTTAACGTGTATATAAAATGAAATAAATAGTTATAAACAAATCGGACGATTTGTTTATATACACATGTTTGACTGATACTGATTGGGATGATAAATTTTACACATCGCCCAACTGCACAAATAATATTCAGTGTTTATTGATGTGAAACCCCACACGGGTATTGGGATGATATTTGAAGTACACTAGTCCCAATAATTAGTTGTATGTCAATCGGTTGATTGACAGGCTGTTGTAAGCGTTAGATATCTATATTTGATGCTTATACAGTGTAGTGCACTTTGGATGATGTTTGATTATTTATCATTGCTATGATATACATGTGTTGTGTGGAATCCGTATAATTAATATTATATGGTAATTGATTGGGCCTCATTCCAATTGAGAAAATAAAGAATATTATAAAATAAGACTCATGTGTTGACAGTACTCATTTGTTGAGATTAGTCAAGTGTTGGAAGAAATTTAGATTCATGTGTTGAATAGAATAAATATTCATTTGTTGAATAGAATAACGAAGTGATTGAAATATATAAAGCCGTGTTGATTAGTGATGCACCATTTTGACGTGAACGATATTTATATCGATTATATTCGTTTTTATAATGAATATAGAAAAAGAAGTGATTTCAAAATATAACGTTTTGAAAATGTTATCATTTATATAAAGAGGATATGAAATATTCAATTTTGATTTGAAATTGAATATGAAGTTGAAATTGTTTTGAAAACGAATTTAAAATGAATTATAAAATACGTTTTGAATTGAAATCGACGAAATATATAATATATTATATATATATATATATTAAATGTCCTGAATAGAACGCGCCGCGCTGCGGCAGTTCGTGAATTTCGACCATTGACTTCGAATTGACGTTGCGGGAGATCCGATTGTCGGATTCTCCTGAAATCGGAACCGTTAGGTTCGTATCGAAAAGAGCTTTCTGGCGAATATTTGAAATTAGAAATCTAATGGATGGATTTGGAATTATGTCCAAATCAATTTTGGAAAAGGTCGCTGTAAGTGCAGTTCGATGGACATTGGTGGAAATCGACTGTACGGGCCTTGATAAAATTATTAAAAATATCTATAATTTGTGAAAAATCATAAGAAATGATTTGTGAAGAATTGGGATGAAAGCTCCATATTTGAAAAGATAAAAATAGATTTTTATCGAAATGAACTAGTTTTGAACTAGAATTAAAATCAATTTATTTTTGAAATAAATAAATTGAATTTGAAAGTGGTTTTAGAAATAACCAGGTATTTCCAATACGTGAATTGGAATGAATTTGAATCGAAATTATCTTTGGAATATTTCGATGTTGGATTTTGTGATTATACAGATATGGTTGTGGGAATTTGAAAGTTATATTCATATCGTTATTTCCAATATGATATTTGTTGGTTTCAGAATTTGATATTGAATATAAGCCAGTATATTCTCTATTCAGAGCCTTATATTTTATATCTAATGTGATTTGGGTTTGTCGTGAATGGTGTCTTCATTAACACTGTTCTTAAGCCCAGTTGAGAAAAAGATTGAATCTTTCTATTTAGATTTAATAAAGTGTATCAATTAAATAATATTTATTTGGAATTGAATTTGTATTGGTTTTTAGGTTTATCGTGAGCGGTGTTTTGAACAACACCTGTTCTTTAACCCGATTAACACTAGAGTGTGATTTTGGGTTTATCGTGAATCGTGTTTTAGATGACATTGGTCCTTTAACCCAGTTAAAAGCAGGATTGATTTTTGAAAAGATTAAAACTAAGTGGAGTTTTAATTAATCTTTAATTAGATTGAAATGTGAATTGATAATTTAAATTATCAAATCTGAAAGGTGATCGAGAATGGAGTACCACCAGTTTTGCTCCAAAGCGATAGTTAAATCTTTAATTAGATTTGAACGTGAAATGGTAATTAATTTTACCAATAACACCGTGGTGTTAGATATGGAGTATTACCAGTTTTCTCCATGGGATAAATAGGTTGGGATTGGGAAATAAAATAAATAATTACTTCAGTGTGGTTCGCTAATCCCTACTAGTTTGAAATGATATCCAAAGGAAAATTAAAGAATAAATTTAGAAGAATTTATCTTTGATAAAATTAATGGGAACCTATTCCCTAATGATGTGAAAATTCGAATAAAAGAATATTCTGAATTGGAATGAGGCGTTTGTTGTGTTTGTGTAACATTTGTTTATTATATACGTGGGTTATTCAGAAAGGCCGGGTTTCTACCCATTCTGAATAACCGATTCGACGATATGTCGAAGATGAAGACGGTGGTTGAAGACCGGAAGTCTTCACATCGTTTGAGTGATTATTGATGATCTTGATTGGGCTGTACACCCAAGATGAGGGAATCAGTTGGTGATCGTCCAGACGTACTTGGAGATCGATGGATATGCGAGGAAAGTGCCTCCGGTTTCGTTCAGACCCAGAACGAACTTGTAAATGGACTGTGTGTCTGACATTGGATTTTGTTCTATGTTGATTGATCTCTATTAAATATACATCTGTTTGGCGGCGGAGAATTTATTCTCTTGCTTAACGCCCTTGTCTGAGACGTACGAGCTCAGAGGTTGTATATCGATGGATATCAGTCGCATGGAGTGAATTGCCAGTGTGGCATGCCTAAGTGGCAGATGATCAAGGATTTTGTTGAAAAGCAAAGTCTTGTGGTTGATGATCAAAGCATGGCCTATGTGGCACAGCTTTGTGTATAACGTGAATTCGCGAGCCTCACACCCCGGTATGAGTCAAAAACGGGATACGGACTGCAGGGAGAGCACGACGTTTCTTTCTAGCTATGGGTGGTGTTAGTGACCTACCAGCCCTGACATTTATATATTTTTCACATGTGTGGTTTTTGGATGAGGCACCTCGATTTTAGGTCTGTTAGGACCAGGAAACGTGTGTTCAGGAATTGCCAATCCTCAAAAGTAAGAGAGGACCGGCCCTGAAGATCCAAAGATCATAGTGGGGTCCTGAGACATTTGCTAGAGTGTCTCGAATCGGAGAGGAGCTTGCCCCTTGCCTCGACTCATGATGGAATCCAATTTCCAATACGTGTCATTCGGTTTTATTTGTAGAACCTAGTATGGCGACATAGTGGTAAGGGTCATTCATGCCGCCTAGGATTGATATTTATGATTGAAAATGTTTTGACACTATACATTTATTATAGTATCAAATAATGTGTTTTTAACGTATCAAGCATGCTTTGGCTATTATAAGGTAAAAACCCTATCCTCCGATTTGCGTTGCATTGTGTGATGGGACCTGGGTCTTATAATAGCTCCATTTTTCTTTATTTAGCATTGCGCTGTTAGTTTGATGCACTGGTATTCTTGGGAGGAAACCCGTTCCGTGTTATACGGCGTGGTCCCTTAATTTACCAAACTTTAAAATAAAGATTAATAACTGTTTTAGTTCTCACACCAGTCACATGACTGACCTGGAGTTTATTGTTTTAACCTAAACTCTGGGTGCCCTTATTTTCGACACGGGCAGCTAGTAGTTTTGGTTTTGCAGATTTATATTCACAGGATCCTGATTTACAGCTGGAACGATGCTCGGAAAGCTCTGTATCCGTGTATTACTTTCAGTTGTGTTTTGTATTGTTTTTCCGCTGCTAATGTAATTTATTGTAATCTCTGATATTTATCGAATGTATTTTATTCATTCATACTCTGTATATTCTTGTATTCTGATGGAATTGTTGTAATTAACAATGAAATGTTCTTCTGTTTGCGTTCTGATTTGTCCTGTTCTCATACGATCAGGGGTTTCGAACGGTCTTGGTCGGTTTAACGACCGATTCGGATCGAGCGAAATTCCTATTCGTCACATTTGGTATTAGAGCTTTGGTTTATAGAGCTCGAGAAAAAGACACAGTAGAACCATACGAAAGAATTCATCAGATATTGGATGAGTAAAATCCAATTAGAATGACTTGTTAGAGATAGGATTAGTAGTATCCTAGAACGAGTGTGAAGAGTATATTTTTCAAATGAAAACAATTTTGTTTTGAAATTTAAACCATAGTATACGTATTTGAATATTTATTTATTTTGAATTTGGACGATCGAGTATATGAAGATTTTGCATGTACGCATCATGAACGTATATTCGAAGTTTTAATATACTGGATAGATATAGAATCACGTTCTAGACACCCGGAGATGGTTCTGATGATTGATCGATCATCATCATAATTTATGTTCGTGTTTCGATGGTGTGATATCTATATATTTCCATTAGACTGGTGTGAGAACCAAAACTTACATAGATTTATTGTTGTGATTTGACATCAAAAACATGATTTTCTGTATATATATCAAATTATGGATTTGAAACGTTAATTCACTAATTGATTGATGGTTGCGTTGTTTGTCTATTTATTTGAAATTTTGAACCATTTAGCCTAATAGAACCAAATATTGAACTGTATTGAAAATTATTTGCAAATGCAAGCATATACATGTGCTTACATTGAACAGGTCATAACAAGGAGGCTAGAGCAGAAGAATAAAATTGTTTGCCCGACAAATAGGTACATGTTTACCATAACTTACTGTTTTGTTTGGGTGATGATAATTTTATGAGCCGATTGGCTAGCCTCTTGGCTAGCCTCTTGGCTAGCCTCTTGGCTTTTCCTTTTTCTTTTTGATTGAAGAAGGCCATGGGAGGCTATATGAAATATCCCGAAGTCCCCGGTGCAGGGGAGGTTATGGAGAAATTTTTCGAAAATTTAGGGTGTTAGCCAAATTTTTGAAAAATTTGAAAAGTTCTTAGAAACTGAAAAGTTGAAGAACTTAAGCCATAGCGGAAACAATGAAAGTTGAGTTGGTTTATAAAACAACTTTCGGCTTCGTTCCTTTTCGGGGACGAAAAGTTTTAAGTGGGGGAGATTGTAACAACCCGTAAAATCTGAGCCAGTTTAAAATTTTTATTTTGGAAATTTTAGCGAATTTTGAATATTTAAAATGAATTATTTTAAATAATAACGACGAGAAATTTATTTTGAATAGAATTCGAACGTATATATTTATATAGTTCGTCGTTAGAATATAAATATTTATTTTAAATTATAAAAGGAATTGGAAATGGTGCGGTAGTTCGATAATTCGATTTCAAACTTCAAATGAATGTACCGGGTGCAAAATAAACCGTCCAACAAATCCGAAAAATCAAAATTTCATAGCGGGAATCAAAAGATATGCCCAGTTGAAAATTCAGAATAGTCGCTGTGGAATTCTGGCCCTTAAAAATAGTAATTTTGCAAACGACCTCGGAATTCGACGAAACCACTTTTGTTGGACCCGTGATGTCAAGTTATTGCTAGGTTTCAAATTTCATATTTTTTGAATTCAATATGTGAGCGTGGCAAAGGAAAACGCGTTTGACCAGTTTCAGTTGATTTTAATCGACTGGAAAATGACCAATTTTCAAACGGTCTCAGAATTTGACGAAACTAGTTTTGTTAGGACTGTATCGTCAATACGAAGCTAGAAAGTATTTTTCTGGAATTTTTCGAGTTAGTATGTGACCCCAGTAAATTGAAATGTGCGTTCAAATTCAATATATAGAGTTATATGTTGATTTTGACGAAAACTGATCGAAACGATCAAATTAGCCTACGTGACATATCCCATTGTGTTCGGAATGGGGGTAATTAGCTATGGACGACAGGCGGTGGGTCTCGTTTCGAGGTCGAAAATAAAAGTCGCTTTTTAGAATTAATTTAATAAATAAAATAATATATATATTTTCCTTTTTAAAACCCTCACCCCCCTTCTCTCCTTATTTCATTCAGATAAAATTATAAAAAAAAAGAACCAAATCGCGCCTCCCTCTCCCCCACCTCCCGTCGCCGTTCATCCTCCACCCACCACCTCCCGTTCATCTGCTCCACCTCTCCTCCTCTTCGATCCCCTCCTCCTTCTCTCTCTCCCTCACGACTTCCCTTTCTCGTTCAATTCCCCTCAGCCACCGACGAAGAAGCTGCCGCCCCTCCTCTTCACCGATCCGCCACCACCCACGAACCTGCGACCCCTCCTCCTCTTCTCCGCCTAGCGCCACCGCGAGCTCCGCCTGAAGTCCATCACCGCTCCTCGCAATCCACCTCCACGGCAGTCCCCTCCTCTTTCCGCTGTTGAACCACTCGCACCCCCTCTAGAAAAATACAGTAAGTTTTCTTATTTAATTAAATAATTTATTTTCTAACTGATTTTATTTTATATAAGAAAAACTGATTTTATATTATGAAAAGCTTTGGTTTTTATTTATAGAAAGATTAAAAATATAATTTTTATATGACTAGAAGATTAAAAATAAATATCATTTTTACATTATAGAAGTGTTAAAGATTTGATCTTTATTTTGTAGGAGGAGCAAAGATGTGATTTTTATATAAGTGGCGATATCAAAAATCTAATCTTTATTATATATGAATACCGTTGTAAAAATAGAATATTTTTTTTATCTATATAGTAGGGAAATAAAAATCTGATCTTTCTTATATATATGTTGAAATAAAAATGCGATTTTTATAGCAATAAAATAAAAATTCAATCTTTATATAAGAAGTAGAAATATAAAAATATAATCTTTATATAGAAATAAGCGTTGTAAAAATGTATGAAGTAGAAATAAAAATATGATTTTTATTTATTAGAATGAAGCAGTAAAAATATAATTTTCACTGGAACAGCGTGAAAAGACTGTAGTGGAATTACAAATGGATTCAGACGATTCAGCAGTTCAAAAGCAAAGCACAGCGGAGTGGAACCCTCTGTGAGAACTTCTCACTTTAAATCTTCTTTTCTAGTTAAAATTATATACTAGGATTTAGACGGTGTTTAGTAGCACCCGACACCCGTCGTCCACAGACCATGGACGGCTTGAATGCTTGTTTGTTTTGTTTGATTTTGGTGTGTAGTTGATTGTGTGATGTGAAATGAAATAAAATATTTATATAGAAAATAAATATTGTATAGTTAAAAATAGAATTTTTAACATGTATATAAAATGAAATAAATAGTTATAAACAAATCGGACGATTTGTTTATATACACATGTTTGAATGATATTGATTGGGATGATAAATTTTACACATCGCCCAACTGCACAAATAATATTCAGTGTTTATTGATGTGAAACCCCACACGGGTATTGGGATGATATTTGAAGTACACTAGTCCCAATAATTAGTTGTATGTCAATCGGTTGATTAACAGGCTGTTGTAAGCATTAGATATCTATATTTGATGCTTATACAGTGTAGTGCACTTTGGATGATGGTTGATTATTTATCATTGCTATGATATACATGTGTTGTGTGGAATCCATATAATTAATATTATATGGTAATTGATTGGGCCTCAATCCAATTGAGAAAATAAAGAATATTATAAAATAAGATTCATGTGTTGACAGTACTCATTTGTTGAGATTGGATAAGTGTTGGAAGAAATATAGATTCATGTGTTGAATAGAATAAATATTCATTTGTTGAATAGAATAACGAAGTGATTGAAATATATAAAGCCGTGTTGATTAGTTATGCGCCATTTTGACGTGAACGATATTTATATCGATTATATTCGTTTTTATAATGAATATAGAAAAAGAAGTGATTTCAAAATATGACGTTTTGAAAATGTTATCATTTATATAAAGAGGATATGAAATATTCAATTTTGATTTGAAATTGAATATGAAGTTGAAATTGTTTTGAAAACGAATTTAAAACGAATTATAAAATACGTTTTGAATTGAAATCGATGAAGTATATAATATATATTATATATATATATTATATATATATATATATATTAAATGGCCTGAATAGAACGCGCCGCGCTGCGGTAGTTCGCGAATTTCGACCATTGACTTCGAATTGACGTTGCGGGAGATCCGACCGTCGGATTCTCCTGAAACCGGAACTGTTGGATTCGTATCGAAAAGAGCTTTCTGACGAATATTTGAAATTAGAAATCTAACGGTTGGATTTGGAATTATGTCCAAATCAAGTTTGGAAAAGGTCGGTGTAAGTGCAGTTCGATGGCAATTGGTGGAAGTCGACTGTACGGGCCTTGATAAAATTATTAAAAATATCTATAATTTGTGAAAAATCATAAGAAATGATTTGTGAAGAATTGGGATGAAAGCTCCATATTTGAAAAGATAAAAATAGATTTTTATCGAAATGAACTAGTTGTGAACTAGAATTAAAATCAATTTATTTTTGAAATAAATAAATTGAATTTGAAAGTGGTTTTAAAAATAACCAGGTATTTCCAATACGTGAATTGGAATGGATTTGAATTGAAATTATCTTTGGAATATTTCGATGTTGGATTTTGTGATTATACAGATATGGTTGTGGGAATTTGAAAGATATATTCATATCGTTATTTCCAATACGATATTTGTTGGTTTCAGAATTTGATATTGAATATAAGCCGGTAAATTTTCTATTCAGAGCCTTATATTTTATATCAAATGTGATTTGGGTTTGTCGTGAATGGTGTCTTCATTAACACTGTTCATAAGCCCAGTTGAGAAAAAGATTGAATCTTTCTATTTAGATTTAATGAAGTGTATCAATTAAATAATATTTAATTGTAATTGAATTTGAATTGGTTTTTGGGTTTATCGTGAGCGGTGTTTTGAACAACACCTGTTCTTTAACCCGATTAACACTAGAGTGTGATTTTGGGTTTATCGTGAATCGTGTTTTAGATGACATTGGTTCTTTAACCCAGTTAAAAGCAGGATTGATTTTTGAAAAGATTAAAACTAAGTGGTGTTTTAGTGAATCTTTAATTAGATTGAAATGTGAATTGATAATTTAAATTATCAAATCTGAAAGGTGATCGAGAATGGAGTACCACCAGTTTTGCTCCAAAGCGATAGTTAAGTCTTTAACTAGATTTGAACGTGAAATGGTAATTAATTTTACCAATAACACCGTGGTGTTAGATATGGAGTATTACCAGTTTTCTCCATGGGATAAATAGGTTGGGATTGGGAAATAAAATAAATAATTACTTCAGTGTGGTTCGCTAATCTCGACTAGTTTGAAATGATATCCAAAGGAAGATTAAAGAATAAATTTAGAAGAATTTGTCTTTGATAAAATTTATGGGAACCTATTCCCTAATGATGTGAAAATTCGAATAAAAGAATATTCTGAATTGGAATGAGGCGTTTGTTGTGTTTGTGTAACATTTGTTTATTATATACGTGGGTTATTCAGAAAGGCCGGGTTTCTACCCATTCTGAATAACCGATTCGACGATATGTCGAAGATGAAGACAGTGGTTGAAGACCGGAAGTCTTCACATCATTTGGGTGATTACTGATGATCTTGATTGGGCTGTACACCCAAGATGAGGGAATCAGTTGGTGATCGTCCAGACGTACTTGGAGATCGATGGATATGCGAGGAAAGTGCCTCCGGTTTCGTTCAGACCCAGAACGAACTTGTAAATGGACTGTGTGTCTGACATTGGATTTTATTCTGTGTTGATTGATCTCTATTAAATATACATCTGTTTGGCAGCGGAGAATTTATTCTCTTGCTTAACGCCCTTCTCTGAGACGTACGAGCTCAGAGGTTGTATATCGATGGATATCAGTCGCATGGGGTGAATTGCCGGTGTGGCATGCCTAAGTGGCAGATGATCAAGGCTTTTGTTGAAAAGCAAAGTCTTGTGGTTGATGATCAAATCACAACCTGAGTGGCGCAGCTTTGTGTATAACATGAATTCGCGAGCCTCACACCCCGGTATGAGTCAAAAACGGGATTCAGACTGCAGGGAGAGCACGACGTTTCTTTCTAGCTATGGGTGGTGTCAGTGACCTACTAGCCCTGACATTTATATATTTTTCACCTGTGTGGTTGTTAGATGAGGCGCCTCGATTTTAGGTCTGTTAGGACCGGGAAACGTGTGTTCAGGAATTGCCAATCCTCAAAAGTAAGAGAGGACCGGCCCTGAAGATCCAAGGATCATAGTGGGGTCCTGAGACATTTGCAAGAGTGTCTCGAATCGGAGAGGAGCTTGCCCCTTGCCTCGACTCATGATGGAATCCAATTTCCAATACGTGTCATTCGGTTTTATTTGTAGAACCTAGTATGGTGACATAGTGGTATGGGTCATTCATGCCGCCTAGGATTGATATTTATGATTGAAAATGTTTTGACACTATACATTTATTATAGTATCAAATAATGTGTTTTTAACGTATCAAGCATGCTTTAGCTATTATAAGGTAAAAACCTTATCCTCCGGCTTGCGTTGCATTGTGTGATGGGACCTGGGTCTTATAATAGCTTCATTTTTCTTTATTTAGCATTGCGCTGTTAGTTTGATGCAGTGGTATTCTTGGGAGGAAACCCGTTCTGTGTTATACGGCGTGGTCCCTTGATTTACCAAACTTTAAAATAAAGATTAATAACTGTTTTAGTTCTCACACCAGTCACATGACTGACCTAGATTTTATTGTTTTAACCTAAACTCTGGGTGCCCTTATTTTCGACACGGGCAGCTAATAGTTTTGGTTTTGCAGATTTATATTCACAGGATCCTGATTTACAGCTGGAACGATGCTCGGAAATCTCTGTATCCGTGTATTACTTTCAGTTGTGTTTTGTATTGTTTTTCCGTTGCTAATGTAATTTATTGTAATCTCTGATATTTATCGAATGTATTTTATTCATTCATACTCTGTATATTCTTGTATTTTGATGGAATTGTTGTAATTAACAATGAAATGTTCTTCTGTTTGCGTTCTGATTTGTCCTGTTCTTATACCATCAGGGGTTTCGAACGGTCTTGGTCGGTTTAACGACCGATTCGGATCGAGCGAAATTCCTATTCATCACATTTGGTATCAGAGCTTTGGTTTACAGAGCTCGAGAACAAGACACAATAGAACCATACGAACATGGAGAACGGTGTACTCCTAACTAGGTCAGAGTCGGGGCACGCTTACTGGGCTGATCATAAGAGATCCAACCATGGAGAACGGTGTGGGCAGCGCATTCCGACGGGTCATGTGCGTGCATGGGTCCGGCAGAGGAGGTTTAGATGTCGTGACTCCTGTAGATACGGTTGCGCACATCCTGAAAATGAAGGGTTGCCACTTTAGTGAGTGATACACCCTACCATGGGGCCGGCACATGGTATCTACGGAGTAGGGAGCCGATCGATTAGGGTAGTAATTAGGGTACATCCAGACTTCGGTATGTTGGGGAGCCCATTAATACCCTTAGGGGTAACTCCGTATGTTGGGCTGCTGTTGATTGTATGGGGTGAAAACCTCTCACTGGAAGTGCACCTAAGTCTACCACCATGTAGTTGTTGGGATCATCTCATTCTGGTTATACTAGTGTTGATGCAAGACAGAGAGAAAAGGGAAGTATTAGAGAAGCGCAAAATACTCTATCATGTTTATCCTGTTTACCTTATCATACCTGCCTATTATGATGTTATCACTCTTATCCACCTTATATGCCTGTCATGATATTTTTACTTATTTATATGCTAAAAGTAACTGGACTCGCCAGACTTTATGTCTGACCCATTTTGTTTCCTCTTCTTTCTCTTCCGTTCCCCCCCCCCCCCCAGGTTCTCAGGGTGAGAATACTCAAGCTTGACCAGGATTCTGCTTTCATCTTGCTTGGTGCTGCATAGATGTACTGCTTGATTTCATATCTCTCTCTACTATGGCTATGTTTTTAGGGATTATGCTTCTTTTATTATTGTACTCTGATATTTTAAGTACAAACAGAAATTTTAATGATGTATTTGGTTTTATGCATTTTAGACTTGTGATGTAACCATGTTTTGAACAACGATGCTTTATGATTAATAAAAGTTTTTAATTCCGCTGCTATTTTATATTTGTCTTGTAATGTTTCTGTTTCTGTTTACCTATAATGCTTCACGAAACTTAATGCATTCTCTTAATGAGTGACACTAACGGACGTGGGGTGTTACGGAACAGACAATGGAAAATAAATATGACAACTCATTAGTTGGAAGATAATTCAATTTAGCATCGCATATTGCATTACTTTCCAAATTTAGCAAAATTCATGGAAAATTTCAGCAATATCTCCACTGCATGGCTCAATCCAAAAAACTATAACTGACCAACTATGGCTCATCCTAACAAAAGAGAACAAAATCCCAAAAATTGCAACCCATATCAAGGAAAAATATCACCAAAAATGCACCAATGGAAAAAACCATAATTGTACATCTAGTAGATACCTTTTAGAGCAAGATTAGCATTTATATGCAAATAAAAGTGAATAAGCATCCAAACAATCAAATCGTGATTCTGCATACCTAGGCATGTATATACAAAGAGGATTAAACATAATAGTGAAATAGAAAAAAGGGAAGTAATCATGTTAAATAAAAAGAATTTATCTAACATAAGCATGTCAAGTCATGTATGGGTATTATCTCAAATAAAGGGCTATGCTACAATACAATTATCATGCATGCCTAACAATCATATAAGCCTATATAGTCATGTTAAACATCAATAATAAAACATGCATTGGCAAAACAATAGCAGTTATAAAAATAACATCCATACATATCCGAGCATGTTAGGTACTAAAGAGACATCGAATATAAGAGATAATCCATATATGACCGACACTTAGTTTCCATTTCAAAAATAAGGAATATTAATTGAGAATCTCTCATCAATGAATTAGATATACTATTCCCAATTCCATGTGTAACACCCCACCTCCGCCAGGGTGGCTCTTGCAAGCACTCTGACTTTGGAGGGGCGTTTGAATCAGGTAAACATGCATAATGATATATCAAGGCAGAACAAGAACATATGTATATATGTAAACAGAGTAAATAACATAGATAAAACAGCGGAAGATTTCAAACCATTTCAAAACAAGTTTGGTACAACATAGCTTTCCAAATAAACAAGTCTAGATAAAAACAACATCAACTGAAAAACTGAAATACATAAGTGCTATCCCCAAATAAGTGATAACCATAGCTAGCTTCATGTCGAAACCGTACATGAGCTGAAATCCCACAAGCAAGCAATCCGAAATCCAAGCTAAGCTCCAACGTTCCCACCCTGAGAACCTGGGGGGGGGGGGGGGGGAACGGAAGAAAAGAGGCGAAATAAAACAGGTCAGTCAAAAAGACTGAGTAAGCCCTACTACAATCAATGTAAACTGATTAAGTTAACTGGCATGAGAAGCAGGTATGATCATAAGGATAACAACATACTAGCATGGTGATTAACTAACAAGGTAGATAAAGGTGTCATCGCATAATCAGGTTTAAGGTTTTGCACCACAGGTGTACTAAAACTAACATGACTGGAATAAACAAGTATTGATCCCTTGGCCCAAGCTTTGGCCCAATAGCATGAAATGACCCTAATACAAGGTCCAACCAAATGGTCTAGTCGATCGGCTCCCTAAGCCTAACTCGTCACGTGTTGGTGTCAATACGGCCCAAACATAATTGTAGTCGAACTGTGCCGGGTCCACCCTTTAGGTGTATCAAGCCCTAGGGTGCCAACCCCTGGACACCATAAACATGAGTGCACAGTCTCGATCTACTGGTACCCATGCTTGACTTCTCCAAATACGGACTACGTGCACGACCATAGTCCGTCCGGAACTACATCGGCGTACCACCCTGCCGTCGTTTATTGGTCGCTTACCTCCAGCCCAGTAATCGTGCCCCCTCCCTAGCCTAGTCCCTAGGGTCTTAATGATACAAACTTGGGATTACTGCTGGAGTGGGCCCCCATTGCTAGGATTTTTCTAGTGGGTTAAGTACGGTTTAACCCTCTTGATAATCATGGATTAACTTGGTTATGTGTAACGATGAGTTCACGACTTAACCCTGACTAATCTACCAAGCCCAAATTGGTTAAGTATTAAGTGGACCATGACTTAACCCTAATCACGAGGCATTAGTTAATTTAATGCTCCTTAACCTCTCACATTAGACCTTGTTGTGGTTACTAGTTAAGCCGGGCGGGTCCGGGTAGCTTTACACCACAACTTGGTCTAACCTCGGGTTCAAGGTACAACATGGCCAACTTCTCACATTGGGTCCTATTGTTTGTAGCCACTAGTTAAGCCGGCCGGTTCCGGGTAGGTTTACGCTACAAACTCAACCCAACCTCGAGTTGGTCACACTTATCTTTTCTAAGTGTCATGTCCATCATGTTTCCAAAACATGTTACAAGTTTTCAAGCATTTGGGTAGACCTAACTTAATAGGTAAATTCCCAAAGGGTAGACCTAACTTAATAGGTAAATTCCCAAGCTTATGTTTTTATGTCTTTTAAGTTTACCCAACCCCAAACGCAATCCCATCGCTTACATATCGCAATAGCGCATAAAGGATAGAAAGAGGGAACTTGGCATAATCATGACATAAAGGTGTTGAAGCCACAAGTTTAACATGGTGGCATATGAAATGTACATATGTTCATATACTTGCATATTACATTTTTGGCCTCAAAAGCATGCATAAAACCAAACTTAGCATATTGGTGATACATGGTGATAAATGACATGTAAAAATGGCCATAAGTTCGCATTTAGCCTCGCATGCAAGTTATCATAAGAGATATGATAACTTACATGTTGCCAAAATGCAACCTTTAGCATAAAGCTTGAAGCTTTAGGCTCATAAACCCAAGATAAGCTTGCATAACATGATAACATGAACAAAAGGATCAACCCAAACTTGCATAACATAACTTGCATATCATATGACAAACTTGCATATCAAACTTGCATAACATAACATGATAGACTTGCATATCATAACATAGCAAACTTGCATAACATGATAAACTTACATATCATACTTGCATAACATAATAAACTTGCATATCATAATGATCAAACACAACTTGCGTCATTCATTAACTTTAGAGTTTAAGTATGAAAGTAGAAAAGGGCTTACAATGCTTATGAGGACTCAAATGAGTATAGCAAATATAAGAAAGCCCTTATGCAATCAATTAAACCCCAAAATGCAAGCTTTAATAGAAAAATCCTTAAGCCAAAGTGATCAAAACCCTTGCTTTATGATGCAAATATAGAAACTTGACTTGAATGCAAGCTAATGATGCTCATACAAGCTTGAAAACACTTGTATGCATGGAAAGTCTCATAAAAATTTATTTAGGAATTTATGAAGAGAGTGGAGGCCATGAGAGGATTGATTTTGCCATAGTTTAGTTGTATGAATGAATAATGATGATTTAGGGTTAGGTTAGGGCCTTATTTATAGAGATTAGGACTAGTTTCAACCCTAGTTCCAATCTCAGCCCTCAAAACCGAATCTGGCCCCCAAGCTCAACACAATCTCTAAATGGTGCACCAGGCTAAACAGCCCGGCTGGACCAAGTCGACAGCCAAGTCGACAGGGCTGTCGACTTGGGTCCAACCAAGTCGACAGGGCTGTCGACTTTGGTGCTCTGGCGGGAACTTTCCCGCCTAGCCCAATCTGACCTAATTTTTCAAATTCAAACTTGAATTTGAAATCTGTTTTTACTTTGAATTTTTCTGAAAACTTTGTTGGGCCTTAATCGGGTCATACGGACTCCGATTTTCGAAAACTCGGACTCTATTTCGTGTATTTTTCCGAGACGAACGCAATGGCATAGCCCGTTTCCCTTGATTCAGATTTTAGAATTAAATTCTGCCTCGATTTACATCATTACAGGTTATTGAAAATACGGGTTGTTACATTCTCCCCTCCTTAAAGGATTTCGTCCCCGAAATCTTCAAGTTAGGAAGAACGTATCCTACCATCCAATCATCCATCTACTCAAAACATCATCCACGAGCAATCATTGTCCTTACAAGATTCTAAATGTTGTATGAACATATGCAAAGGTGTGTGTATATGTCCTTATCTAATGCAAATATCATCAATGCAAATTATGTTAGTGAAATGAATCCATATGTATGCAATTCCTAACATAATGTATAACATCTATATGTGTGCACATAACATACATCCATATGCAACATCCATGTGATAACACAAAAATTTTCATCCATGAATAAGCATAAACACTCATGCATATGCAATATGAGGAGTGTGTGAGCCGATCTAGTGCCTAACGCGTATAATGCATCCACGAGTAACCACTTGCAAACACTTGCAACCACTTGCAACCATCAAGCATAACATGTTTCAAACACATGTTTCATCCAAAGGGTTTCTACCTAAGGTTCTCATGACAAGATTAACACGATAAACTAGATAAACATGGATAGCAAAGAGAAAGATATGCTAACAAAGAAAAGAGATTGAGAGTGTACCCTCAAAAAGGAATGGATAAAGCCCACGCATCTTCTCCTCGGTTTCCCAAGTTGCGTCTTCTTCGGCTTCACCCCATTGAACCTTCACCAACTTGACCTCTCGATTCCTTAGCTTCTTGGCCTCCGTCCCCAAGATACGAATCGGAGCTCTCCTCAAGGTAGCCTCTTTCTCCACTTCCACCTCTTTCAGAACACTTGGCTCAACAACCTCTGCTGATTCATGTAAACACTTCCGGAGATGCGAGACATGAAAACATCGTGTACTCCGGCAAGCTTCTCGGGCAACTTCACTCTATAAGCCATCTGCCCGATCCTCTCTATAATAGGGAATGGTCCAACAAACCTTGGTGCTAACTTCCCAACGGCTCCAAATCGGACCACATTCCGCAAAGGAGAAACCATCACGAAAACCATATCCCCAACATCAAACTCCAAATCAGTTCTTCGCTTATCAGCATACGATTTCTGTCGGTCTTGGGCCGCTTTCATCCATCTCCGAATCAACTCGATCTTCTCGGATGTATCTCTGATCATATCAGGCCCAAGTATAAGCTCATCTGTAGTCTCCCACCAACATGTAGGCGACTTGCACGGCCTCCCATATAAATCTTCGAATGGTGCCATCCCTATGCTTGCCTGATAACTGTTATTATATGCAAACTCAACAAGAGGAAGATGGTCTTCCCAAGTACCACCAAAATCCAGAATACAAAGCCTCAACAGATCCTCGAGTACCCTATTCACCCTTTCGGTTTGACCGTCCGTCTGTGGGTGATAAGCAGTACTTAGATTCAACCTCGTGCCTATGGCTTCTTGCAAGCTATTCCAGAACTGACTTGTAAAGATTGGGTCACGGTCACTGACTATACTAGAAGGGACTCCATGTAGTCTCACAATCTCACGAAGATATACAGACGCTAGCTAAGATGCGGTCCTCTTGCTCTTCACCGGAATGAAATGAGCACTCTTCGTAAGTCTGTCCACAATAACCCAAATGCTCGTATTCCCTTTCCTTGACCTTGGTAGCCCATCGATAAAATCCATGGAAATACTCTCCCACTTCCATAGTGGAACGTCTAGAGGATGCAATAGCCCACCGGGCTTCTTCGACTCGGCCTTAACTTGCTGGCAAATGATACATCTAGAGACAAACTCTACCACATCCTTTTTCATCCCAGGCCAAAAGAAAATGCGCTTCATATCTTTATACATCTTATCTCCGCCTGGATGTATAGTCAACTTAGAGCGATGCGCTTCCTCAAGAACTTTTCTTACTAAATCTTCTACCATTGGAACACATAACCTTCTGTCTCTCCTCAGCCAACCCTTGTCATCAATAGAATATCGAGCGAGATGACTAGACGCCTCTCCTCGAATCAGCTTATCCATAATCTCAACTATCTGAGGGTCTTCTCTCTGCGAAGCCCCAACTTGATCAAGAAGGGTAGGTCTGAGTTCCAGAGATGCTAAAGAACCGGTCAACGACTCAATCGCCAAAGAGAAATCAAAGTTTGCCACATACTCTAAATTCTTCATCTCAATGAATAGAGGACTCAGAGTCAACCTTTTTCTACTCAATGCATCTGCTACCGCATTCCCCTTGCCAGGGGTATAAGCTATCTCAAAATCGTAGGACGCCAAGAATTCCATCCATCTTTGTTGCCTCAGATTCAGATCCTTCTGAGAAAAGAGATACTTCAATGACTTGTGATCGGTATAAAGCTCAAATCTTTCTCCCAGAAGATAATGGCGCCAAGCCTTGAGTGCATATACTATTGCTGCCAACTCTAAGTCATGAGTGGGATAATTCTTCTCATGCACTTTGAGTTTTCTACCGCCAAAGCATATCACTCTTCCTTCTTGCATCAGAACAGCTCCTAACCCCGTGCCACATGCATCGGTGTATACTGTAAATAACTTCCCTCCATCGGGCAAAGCTAGAACAGGTGCTGATGTGAGAGCTCTCTTGAGCTTCTGAAAAGCAAGCTCGCATTCTATGCTCCAAGCAAAAACTAAATTCTTCTTCGTCAATTTAGTGAGAGGAGCGGAAATCTTCGCGAAGTCCTTGATAAACTTCCGGTAAAAGCCTGCAAGACCTAGAAAACTTCTCACTTCGGTTGCATTCCTTGGAGTCTTCCAATCCTGAACTGCAACTACCTTAGCAGGATCCACCGCTAAGCCTTGCTTAGATACTACATGCCCAAGGAATCTAAATTCCCTTCTCCAAAAGTGACACTTGGAGAACTTGGCCTTCAACTGATGCGCTCTAAGCGTATCCATCACCTCTACGAGATGCCTTGCGTGCTCTTCCTCATCCTTAGAGAAGATCAGAATATCATCTACGAAGACCACGACAAACTTGTTCAAGAACTCCCTGAACACCCTACTCATCAAGTCCACGAAATATGCGGGTGCATTAGTCAAGCCGAACGGCATGACAAGCCACTCGAAGAATCCATCTGGAGTTCTGAACGCAGTCTTGTCTATACTATCTTCAGCTACCCTGAGCTGATGGAATCCAGTAGCAAGATCAAGCTGAGAGAAAACAGAAGCACCGACAAGCTGGTCAAAGAGATCATCAATCCTCGGTAACGGGTGTTTGTTCTTCTTAGTCAGCTTATTCAACTCTCGATAGTCAACACAAAGTCGGAGAGAACCATCTGCCTTGGTAGCAAATACCACAGGCGCTCCCCATTCAGATATACTTCGTCTAATGAAGTTCTTCTCAAGCAACTCCTTCACTTGCTTACTTAGCTCCCGCCTTTCTCGCGGAGCCATGTGCCGAACGGGCAAAGAAACCGGCTTTGCATTATCCACCAGATAAATGCGGAAATCAATCTCTCGCTTAGGGGGCAACCCCCTAACTTCATCAAAAACATCCGGATACTCTCGAACCACTCTCACAGACTGAAGAGTTTCCATTGACGAGTCGATGATTCAAGATAGCACAACATGACGGGACCTCTCGGATTACAAGAAATCTCTAGGGTGTTTCCGAGGCGAGTCACGAGCCTCACAACCCTATGCTCACAATCAAGGATGGCTCCATATCTGGACAACCAATCCATGCCCAATATCAATCCATATCCCCTAAAACCAAGAACATAAGCACTACACAAGAACTCTACACTCAGTATAGAGATCCTCAAATCCCCACATATCATAGACAGATGGGCGGAACCCCCAATAGGATTTGAAACACAAACGGGATCCTCTACCAAGCTAGTACTAAGGTGCAAACTATCAACAAGATCAGATGAGATAAAGCTATGCGATGCACCAGAATCAAACAAGGTACGAACTGGAAAATCAGAAATATATACAAGGCTCTCAACAGAAATACTACCTCGATCGGGAACTGGAGCGGTATTGAGAGCATGAACTTGCCCTCCTGAAGGTCCAGCACGCTGAGTCTGACCCTGGCCTTGCCCTTGCTTCCTCGGGCAATCCTTACTGAAATGTCCAGTCTCACCGCAGAAAAAGCATTCACCATTCTTCCTTTTCCTCTTCTTACAATCCTTAATAAGATGCCCAACTGAACTGCAATAATGGCATTTCCCCTTGTTGTTCTTGCCCTTGTTGTTGTTCCCCTTGTTTCCTTGACTCTTGTTCTTGTTCTTGTTTGATTGCCTTGACTGCTCTGACCACTTGGATTACCCTGATTTCCATTCCCCTGGGAATCAGCCTTCTTGGCTTGAGTATCATTCATCTTGATCTCTTTCTTGACATCTCCCTGAAGTAACGCCATATCAACCAAGCTCTCAAATGTGGCCCCATGGGGAATATGTGACATAGCCAATCCCTGCAATGGCTCATTCAATCCTCTAGCAAAACGAAGAGCCTTCTTCTGAGGAATATTAACCATATCCAAGCCAAAACGAGCTAACTGATTGAACTTGTTCACATATTCTTTGACAGACATATCTCCTTGCTTCAAAGTTATGAACCTCTCCATTTGCAGATTCTCCTCAGCAGAAGATAGAAACTTAAGCACGAACCTTGCCCTGAAATCGGCCCAAGTCTCAACAGGCCTAGTACCATTGGTGACTTCCCACCAATAAGCGGCTTCATCCTTCATAAGCCAAACAGCCAACAAGATCTTCCTCTGATCGTCTAACCCAAAGATAGCAAATAAATCCTCGGTCTCTTTCAACCAATTTCTGGCCTCTACAAAAGTCTCAGTGCCTTGAAAGTTCTTGCCACCCATTGCTTTGAAATCTTTGCAAGTCTTTGCGAAGTCAGCTTGAGGATGCTGAGGGGGAGGAGGAAGAGGAACCTCAGCGACAGGAGGAGGAGGAATATTAACTACTGGAGGAGGAGGAACGTCCGCGGGGCCGGCTTCGGTCGCCCTAGCCTCCAAAAGTCTCCTATACCAAACAGGTACGTGTACTCCCTCCGGAAGAGCAAAGTTATCGGCCATACTGAAAATGAAGAAAAAGACAGATTCAGAATGGAGAAAAACGAAGGAATTTTTGCTAATGGCTTTTTGGGGAATAGCCTTTAAAATAAACTAGACTTTTCTTTGGAAAATACTTTATACTTGGTTTTGAAAATAGTTTTCCAAAAGTTTTCTAAAAACCTTTTTTGTTCCTTCTCGTAAACCATATGCTCTGATACCAAATGTAACACCCCACCTCCGCCAGGGTGGCTCTTGCAAGCACTCTGACTTTGGAGGGGCGTTTGAATCAGGTAAACATGCATAATGATATATCAAGGCAGAACAAGAACATATGTATATATGTAAACAGAGTAAATAACATAGATAAAACAACGGAAGATTTCAAACCATTTCAAAACAAGTCTGGTACAACATAGCTTTCCAAATAAACAAGTCTAGATAAAAACAACATCAACTGAAAAACTAAAATACATAAGTGCTATCCCCAAATAAGTGATAACCATAGCTAGCTTCATGTCGAAACCGTACATGACCTGAAATCCCACAAGCAAGCAATCCGAAATCCAAGCTAAGCTCCAACGTTCCCAACCTGAGAACCTGGGGGGGGGGGGAACGGAAGAAAAGAGGCGAAAGAAAACAGGTCAGTCAAAAAGACTGAGTAAGCCCTACTACAATCAATGTAAACTGATAAAGTTAACTGGCATGAGAAGCAGGTATGATCATTAGGATAACAACATACTAGCATGGTGATTAACTAACAAGGTAGATAAAGGTGTCATCGCATAATCAGGTTTAAGGTTTTGCACCACAGGTGTACTAGCAAACTAACATGACTGGAATAAACAAGTATTGATCCCTTGGCCCAAGCTTTGGCCCAATAGCATGAAATGACCCTAATACAAGGTCCAACCAAACGGTCTAGTCGATCGGCTCCCTAAGCCTAACTCGTCACGTGTTGGTGTCAATACGGCCCAAACATAATTGTAGTCGAACTGTGCCGGGTCCACCCTTCAGGTGTATCAAGCCCTAGGGTGCCAACCCCTGGACACCATAAACATGAGTGCACAGTCTCGATCTACTGGTACCCATGCTTGACTTCTCCAAATACGGACTACGTGCACGACCATAGTCCGTCCGGAACTACATCGGCGTACCACCCTGCCGTCGTTTATTGGTCGCTTACCTCCAGCCCAGTAATCGTGCCTCCTCCCTAGCCTAGTCTCTAGGGTCTTAATGATACAAACTTGGGATTACTGCTGGAGTGGGCCCCCATTGCTAGGATTTTTCTAGTGGGTTAAGTACGGTTTAACCCTCTTGATAATCATGGATTAACTTGGTTAAGTGTAACGATGAGTTCACGACTTAACCCTGACTAATCTACCAAGCCCAAATTGGTTAAGTATTAAGTGGACCATGACTTAACCCTAATCACGAGGCATTAGTTAATTTAATGCGCCTTAACCTCTCACATTAGACCTTGTTGTGGTTACTAGTTAAGCCGGGCGGGTCCGGGTAGCTTTACACCACAACTTGGTCTAAGCTCGGGTTCAAGGTACAACATGGCCAACTTCTCACATTGGGTCCTATTGTTCGTAGCCACTAGTTAAGCCGGTCGGTTCCGGGTAGGTTTACGCTACAAACTCAACCCAACCTCGAGTTGGTCACACTTATCTTTTCTAAGTGTCATGTCCATCATGTTTCCAAAACATGTTACAAGTTTTCAAGCATTTGGGTAGACCTAACTTAATAGGTAAATTCCCAAAGGGTAGACCTAACTTAATAGGTAAATTCCCAAGCTTATGTTTTTATGTCTTTTAAGTTTACCCAACCCCAAACGCAATCCCATCGCTTACATATTGCAATAGCGCATAAAGGATAGAAAGAGGGAACTTGGCATAATCATGACATAAAGGTGTTGAAGCCACAAGTTTAACATGGTGGCATATGAAATGTACATATGTTCATACACTTGCATATTACATTTTTGGCCTCAAAAGCATGCATAAAACCAAACTTAGCATATTGGTGATACATGGTGATAAATGACATGTAAAAATGGCCATAACTTCGCATTTAGCCTCACATGCAAGTTATCATAAGAGATATGATAACTTACATGTTGCCAAAATGCAACCTTTAGCATAAAGCTTGAAGCTTTAGGCTCATAAACCCAAGATAAGCTTGCATAATATGATAACATGAACAAAAGGATCAACCCAAACTTGCATAACATAACTTGCATATCATATGACAAACTTGCATATCAAACTTGCATAACATAACATGATAGACTTGCATATCATAACATAGCAAACTTGCATAACATGATAAACTTGCATATCATACTTGCATAACATAATAAACTTGCATATCATAATGATCAAACACAACTTGCATCATTCATTAACTTTAGAGTTTAAGTATGAAAGTAGAAAAGGGCTTACAATGCTTATGAGGACTCAAATGAGTATAGCAAATATAAGAAAGCCCTTATGCAATCAATTAAACCCCAAAATGCAAGCTTTAATAGAAAAACCCTTAAGCCAAAGTGATCAAAACCCTTGCTTTATGATGCAAATATAGAAACTTGACTTGAATGCAAGCTAATGATGCTCATAAAAGCTTGAAAACACTTGTATGCATGGAAAATCTCATAAAAATTTATTTAGGAATTTATGAAGAGAGTGGAGGCCATGAGAGGATTGATTTTGCCATAGTTTAGTTGTATGAATGAATAATGATGATTTAGGGTTAGGTTAGGGCCTTATTTATAGAGATTAGGACTAGTTTCAACCCTAGGATTAAACCCTAGTTCCAATCTCAGCCCTCAAAACTGAATCTGGCCCCCAAGCTCAACACAATCTCTAAATGGTACACCAGGCTAAACAGCCCGGCTGGACCAAGTCGACAGCCAAGTCGACAGGGCTGTCGACTTGGGTGCTCTGGCGGGAACTTTCCCGCCTAGCCCAATCTGACCTAATTTTTCAAATTCAAACTTGAATTTGAAATCTGTTTTTACTTTGAATTTTTCTGTAAACTTCGTTGGGCCTTAATCGGGTCATACGGACTCCGATTTTCGAAAACTCGGACTTTATTTCGCGTATTTTTCCGAGACGAACGCAATGGCATAGCCCGTTTCCCTTGATTCAGATTTTAGAATTAAATTCTGCCTCGATTTACATCATTACAGGTTATTGAAAATACGGGTTGTTACTCCATGGCTACCTGTCGATGAAAATCATTGTCAACTAGGCCCGCATCCATTTTGGAATCTCGAATAGCCATAGAGAACTATTCAACTCTTCACATTCAACTATAATTAGATAACATCGCATTCAACCATATATGACCTTCATTAAAGGTAACTCTCTTCTGAACTGGTACATCTCCAACTCATCATCCACAAGCAACTGCATTTCTTACATGCACGTATGGAAAACAAAAAATCGTAGGAGGCTTAATAATTTCAACCATTGCTTTTAGCAAAGGTAAAAACCTCTCACGGTGAATAGAAACTCTAGCGATATGACATTAATAAAATATTCTAACTCCTTCGCTAGTAAATATTGCTTCCAACCCTCAAACGAAAATTCTATCGCCGTCGACCCCAAATCGGGAGTCAAATACTCCTCCTAATACGGTCTTGGCCATCAACTAAAATGCGGCAACCTTCCATTCAGAATCACACTGGATCAAACCAAGCAACACAACCAAGTGTGTTTTATCGGCTCGTCGTTCCTTCTTGGAACGAGTAACCGATACAGCTATAGGCCAACTTCAAATTTCGAACCATCATAACTCCTGTAGGATCCCTAACGAAGTCCTACTTGAGATAACGTCACCCAAGCACTCCACTTTTCTCTATGAAAAGTAAAACTCCAATAAACTAACCAACAAAAGTTGATTTCTCAACACCCACAACACAAACACCAATTGTACATTATGCCTTCTTTTCGTCCATTGTAAGGTAAAAAATATATTAGGATAACAGTAGTGCAACTCCTTCATAAAGAAAATAAACCATATTTTGGTATCACATCGAATTTAGTCACATGCTCCAACATAGATATATCACCAAAATCGGCGAACTCCTCACCAACACTGACATCTAAGAAGTCGATAACAATCTCTTCAAAATGAACACTGAACCGTTCTTAAGCAAATCGGCTGTAGGAACCCAAAGCGATAAAGACTTCAACCGATTCAAGCTTAACCTTGTAGTTTCGTAGAAGCAAACTTCTACGACATTCAACATCTAACTCCAAGCCGTCGAAGAACTCCTTGCGAGAACCCAAACAGCTCTTGCATCACAATAGTCGGCTCTATTCTAAGGAACAGTCTACCACATAGACACATAAATGTCCATACAACACGACATAACTGACTCATTGCACTTGAGAATCATAACTAATTAGATATATTTGGGCATCCTAAATATTACTGGAAACATACTAGTGAATTGAGGCTAGTAGTCCTCGATTTTGCCCAGAGCTCTACTTCAGAGACGGAGTAAATAATAACATTTCTCATTCTCCATCCCGTCTCAAACAAGTGGTTAGGACGATCAGTAGCTAACAGAGAAAACTATTTTTATGGTACTCATGTGCAAAACAACCTATGTTATATATTACTAACATATAGATTTGAAAGCCGAAATATATACAAATATGTGCTCATTCGTATATATTAACTGTTGATTCGATATTGCTTAGGTTAAACAACGTAACCTCAGCTCTAATACCAAGTGTGACGATCGCCATACACCATCGGTGCTTATATGACCTAATAATGCGCTGCATAGGCAATCAATCGATGTATAACCATCGTCAAGAGAAAGAAATAGCAAGACAAAAAGAGAAATGGAAAAGAAAAATGAAATAGAAGAGAAGAAAAATAAGAGAAAATAAAACTCAAGTACCGAACCTAACGTATATCTCACAGCGCATCAAACAACATATAATATCAACAACCACAAAAATAAAAAAGAAGAGATAATAGTAACCATATAAACCATATAATCAGAGTACATAGGCTTATATAGTTACGCGGTACAGTAATAGAGTTTATACAAGAGATAAATAAACTAAAACTGAAAAATTATCACTAATAAGGATACATAACACTATCAAGAATCCGTAGTGTCACATAATGGAATAAATAATAAGGATATAAATATAAATCTGTAAAATACGCCTCTTGTAAATTCACTAGAGCAGCTTCAAATAATACTCATACCCATAAGCAAGCCTGCTCATTGGCATCGTTGATGAGTACCCAAGGTAATAAGAGAGAAATAAAACCCTAAGGCAGACAACGTTATAGTGTAAGCGATAAAAAAACCCTTAAAATACTGTAAAATTCAGAACATTATATATGGAATAGTGGATATAGAGAATCATACCTGTTATGCCTCTACATCCACAAAGTTAGCACACAATGATAGACATATGCTAATATATGCTAAACATCATACAAAGAGTGTGTGATAGATGTCTAAATACCAAATGGTGATAAATAAGTAAATAACCATAACATCCGTCTTCCATCCTCACATTCACTCACTCAGTGCGTAAAGCATAAGATACTCGATACTTTGGTCACTCAATCCATTGAAAAACCGATAGGTAAAAATGTCAACTAACTCTATAAGACTATCCACAACGTCAAAATGTCAACAGACTATAGTGAATAACCCTACCCAGTCCAAAACGTAAATAGGCTCTGGGTCCGGGCGGATCATGTCAGAAACATTAACCGACTCTGGTTAAATCCTTGTGACACTCTCTCAAAGGTATACCAAAGTCTTGAATAATAATAACCCCTTTGCAGACGTTCTCCGTAACAGAATCCATCCCATTAGTTGTCCATAAGACTCCCATCCGAAGTCATCATGATCTGGGAACTCTCCCTGGCTATCAACATATTTCGTAGGGTATCATCATGTATCTCTCGTATTTCTCCCTCCATCGGTCATCTCAATACAACTTAATGTCGTATTTTCAGCATCTTGGAGAAAACTATCTATTGAAGCAGCCTTGCTTCCAACCTTAGAATCACCATCATTAAATGACGAAATATTAATTAAGCACCACATCCTTTCTTAACGTCGAAGCCACTGATCGAAGGGCCATCGTATTGAAATCACTAGTGAACCATTATGCCTTCTATTCAAAATCGCACAATTGTCCATGTCAAATTGACCCAAGTGGTCAACAACAATAATAGTCGATATTGGGCATTCCATAGTTATTGATAACGACTACTTGGATCATGTATCTAACAAAAATTGGTTAAATACACATCAAAGGAAAACGTATGACATTCCTCATGGAATCCAACTTATTTCTGAGTCTATCCTCCATTTCTAGATCTGCCATCGAGTTTTAGTGTCGCTCCATCTTCAAATCCGTCGCCGAGCTTCAATATCTCTCCATCATGGAATCCATCCATGCGCTCTAAATCTCCTTTGATAATTTATCTCAATCATTCAAGTCTATCATCTTTTTCATTCTATCAATAAGCATCGATGTGTGCATTTGATCGATAAGCACACCAAACTCTAGTGAATGAAATTTCTTAATACTAAATCACCTACGAACAATGTTTTAAGCTAAACTAAGCAAACAATTCATCCATGCAACCAATAGTTGTTTAAATTCCTAAATTAGCATACAAGCATCCATAATAGTAGTAATAAATTAAATAAAATCTATCTATAGCAATCAAAGTAAAATAAATGCCAAAATAACCTAAATGTGTCAACATGGTCAAATAACATATATTAGCGCATAAATGGGTAAATAGCGCTTTATAGTGCGCAAATTGGTGAAAATAATATCTAGGTTAAACTTACTTAAATCACATTTTAATCTTTTTATTTATTATTTACTAAATTTAAATATCCTAAGTATTACGTTTTATAGATAGAAATTGGTTTAAAACATCAAATTTAAACTGTGCAAACAACTACAGTTTGGTGAGATACAATTTGACCCACCTCAACCAAATCAGCCCAAATCTTCTCTAAAATATAAAGCTTGCCAATACAAGTATGCTAGAAATGACATCCAAATTTGAGCTCATACACGTAGTTACGACATGTATAAATTTGCGGATTATTTGAACAATTAAATAACCCTAATATAGTTAACTAAACTAAGTACCTACTAATTATCCCTCATAATTGCTTCTTCCCCAATCCTTACATGTAGCATACACGCACCAAACCAAGAATAAGACCTACATCTTCAAGTGATCTCTCTCCTCCTTTCTCCATATCTTGATGGAACAACAAACAGACTCCCTAATCAACTGAGTTATGCATCCTCTCCGTAATACACCCAGAACCCAAGACCACATTGCCTCCTTCAGGATTGCATCCTTCAGCCCTATACACAACCCGCTCTAGGTTGCTCCAAGTTGCACTTCACGTCGTGGAACCATAGAGCTCCAATGTTCGGGGATAAGTGCTATTTCCAATACTATATTCGACTCTAATTTTAGTTTCCTTCCTTGATGATCGTAGCTCTCCAATACCCCTACCATAACTTACAAGGCATATATGGCCATGTCTCTAGAATTTATCGAGTGCTTAGAGCTTCAAGAAATTATTGTCCCCACCACGGTGGTGACATAGACCATCGTCAAATTCTGAATCATCCTTCCAAGATTCATAGTAGTCTTAACTAAAGGTTGCGACTACACAACGTCTCAAGAATACATAAAAATATTTCAGTTAGTATTCTGTATTAAATTTAATACGAACTTATCCCCTTTTCAGGCTGATGAGTAAATCAAAGATTTATAAAGAAAATACCCCTGATTAAATGAAAGTTTTCCTTAATCCATCCAAGGGAAATTTTCTAGAAATTCTTTTTGAAATTCAATTTTGTTTATCAACCGAGAGTCTTAAACTATATAAATTTACTATTGTTATTTCTTTCGAAACAAAATCTTATTTTATATAAAAATGAATTTTCTAGAAAAATAATTTAAAATATTTGAAAAACATTTCTTTCTCAAATCAAGTTCAAAAATTAAATTTCTCCTGACTATAGGACCAAGAAACTCAAAAGGAAGTATTTCAAAAAAGAATATCTGGATTGTCACACCAAGGTACCGAGTGAATATACCTTTACTAAGCCCCCATACTAATATGGCATATTAGCACGAATTTTTCATTTACTCTAAACCAAGAAAAACCTTTGAATGGAACTCTCAAGCAAAACTAGAATAAAAAATTGAGACTATCTCGGGAACAACTAGCTTTTCATCTTGTCATAAAGCTTAAGTCCATAGGATTCACAATATATTGTCTTCATGCTCCTCAAGAAAATGGCCAAGTGCACCATGGGATAAATCTAGTTGCAAGGAACTCGAACTCTAATATATTTACAACTCATAATCACTTAAATACTTTCTTACTAAGTAGGATCGCAACTACTTCATCGTCAAAATTATTTGAATCCAAGCGTAAAGATAGAAAGAAAGATCGAATACGTTATCTCGGTATATCTTAATTCTTTTTTTCAGTTGAATTATGAAAAGCTAATTAGTAAAGAGTAGAACAAAGACAGCAAAAGAAATATAGACCGTTCATTGAAACTGGATACATTTTCAAGTTTGCTCAGAAGTAGAACCAAAAAATTATCTATATTTTTAACAAATACGAGTAGTTCATCCATGTTACACTCACCTATCTGCAACTGCTTCTAGAGAATATGAAATCTTTGGGAACAGCTAGCCTACTCACACTTGATGGATCGGTAAATGTGGCGAACGAACAAGAGAGAGGCTCTGAATCCGATCATGCCCAGCATGAGGAAGAAGCCATAGCAGATGCAGGCCATGTACCCGAAAAAGAAAGATGTCTGCATGAAGCCTGACATGTATGATCTAGCATGGTAGTAATATAAGCAGTATCCATATATGTATAGCCCAGTTGTCCCACCACAGATAAATGACCTCCACCACCATTGATGGTCTTCAGAAGCAAGCTGAAAATAGGTGATGGCCACAGTAATAAAGGCGGTGACAATAACTAGAATGATGAAGACAATGAACAAAATGCTATATATGGTATAAATCCTGTGGCCCCAAACGCTAGAAAATATGTAGTAGAGTTCAATATAGATAGCACTAAATGGAAGAAAACCAGCCATGGCCATTTGTGGAATTAGTCCCCTATACCAGGGTTATTGTGGAATCTCTCTAGGGTACTTAGTAGTGCGAACAGGAGCTTGGAACTCTGTTTTGCTATTTTTACCAGCTATGCCACCCAAAACAAGCAATGGTGAGGTGACAAGTGCCCATATTAGTGCAATAACAACAATCGTACCAAATGGTAGTGCTGTAGTAGCACTGTATGCAATAGCAACGGTGTTTAGAAAGCAGAAGGTCAGGAAAAGAGGGCCGCAAAAGAGAGCTCATGTCAATAGTAGGTTTCTTACCTAGTTTGTTCCTTCAAGCTGACAATAGAAAGAAGTGGCAGTATAGCCAGCGATGCCAGATGTAAGAGCATAGATTACCACCAATGCAGTAAAAAGAGCTCCTCGATTATAAGGATAGAATACTCCCACCAATGCAAGGATAAAATAAAAATTGTCAGCGCAAATAGCTGTGTGCCAGAACCAAGACAAGCAGCAAATAAAGACTTGTGATTTGGGTACCGAAAGACATCCCCGTGAATGTATTTCCAACCAGTCTCTTCCTGTTCATCAGCTTCTTCCTCATCATGAGTGTACTTGAAAAAGTCATTCTTGAGAACCCTCATGAGAATAGTGGCAAGAAATCCGGTCAAGAGAAGAACAGTGACGCATGAATTTATAATAGAAACCAGTGAATTTCCAAATGGTGAGGTGTAGCAGAAGACTGAGAGTATTTCTCCATCCTTTTCTCAAATGGTGTATCTGATTCTTTCCAAGTAACTGAATATAAAAATTCAACCTCCACCTCTCTGTCTGTGGTAACATCTAGTAACTCATCTGAGTCAGTATGGACACTGACCTCAATCACCCGATCATTGTTGTACCCAACCTCAAATTTAATATGCCTGTAAAGATAGTATTTGTATTCACTTGGATCAATTTTCCCATCTTTGTCTACTTTTCCAATGAATCCCCAGATGGGTAGATCGTCATAGTACATTTGGAAGTAATAATCCTTTTGAATAGCACTCCTAAACTGGGCCACATCTTCCTTAGTGAGTGTTTTCTTGCATACAGATTCTGATTTTACATTGACACGAAAATCAAGTTTATATGGAGCGTCAACAAGACGATCACCATTCAGAACTTCACCAAGGGCTTCTGATTTTTCATGAACATGCTCTGGAGAGCAGAAGGGGAGATCAAAGTACTGGTATGTCTCACTAGGGTTATGAAAAGGGCCGACTTTATTGGCATAGAGCGGCACGGGCTCGCCTTCTTTGTATTGGTGGTTGGAAGCGTCTGATACAACTCGGCCGGTGCAGAAAAGCAACAACAGAAGCCATACGGAGGAGAAGGCGATTTTCTTATTCATTTCTAGTGAGACAAGATTGCAAGTCCTGCTGGTATATCTTAATTAATTAATTCCTCTTATCGTCTAAACTTAAGCTCTACACAAAAATTTACAACCCACATACTTTTGTGATCTCGAGTTTCAATAAAAATCGAACTCTAAGCCATCCAAGCACGAATCATGTAAATCTGGTACATGCAAATAATTGAGCATGAGTATATTAGAGTATAGCAAAACTAACTCACAATGGAAACAAGATAGAATAATTAGTATCAATCATGACAAATATATTGATAGTGAGTCACCACATCAATACCCAGCATGGGAGAACAAGCACAGAAATAAAATATGAACAAGACCTGCCTTCTTCAAGATAAACATGAGAGTTATTATGAGGTGGGAGGCCAGAACAGTAAGCCCTGTTGAGTAGAAAATGCATAACACTGTCCGTAATACACAAATATATTTCGTTTGATTTCACCCAAATCATATTTCTAACAAGGTTATCGATTCTAACCTAATCTTGTAAAGATAACGCAAAATGATTAACTACTATACCCAAGGTAGCACCTCACAAAGATTGGTTACTATTTTATACCAAGATAGAACCTTTACGCATAAATGAAGCCTTTAAACCACCCTAAAAACCAATAACTAATAAGTAATAAATAATAAGTATGCTTCTAACCACTTAATAACTTACTAACAAAAGAGGCGGGGTTCTATATCCAGTTATGACCTCACTCACAATGTAATATATAAGTCGGAACCCCGACGATCACTTAATACCTAAATGGTTTATAAACACACTAATTCAGGCTAGAGGACACTAGCTACTACTCCATAACTCATAAATAAGTCTTTAATCATTTGCATATCCCAACCCTTCATAAGGCAGGAGATAGTAAGCAGTCACTTATTAACTATAGGATAGGAGGACAACTACTCGTCATTAAAGACCTTCCCTCCGGTGGATCCCTACTTCGCTATCTAGCCGTCCTTATTGGATAATCCCCGAGTAACTTAATACATCCTGTAAGATAGACAGACCTTTTGTACCTTTGTAGGGGTCATTTAATATCATATCCCAAGGAGGACTTTACCTCCAGTCCTATACTACCAAAAGGAAGCCATTGGGATTATACAATTCGTGCCCAATTAGCATTTAGAACTTCTTATTTGGAAGAAGGCGAGTTATCCGATCACTTAGTACTTGACAAGGAAAACCATATGATTCTACCCTTACCTTGAAAGGAAGGGTGTATCGAGTCACTTAAAACTCCCAATTGGTAGATCTCACCACTTAAGACCTTAGTTCCGAAGTAGAATATGCTATTAAATTGTCCCTTTATATTTCTTCTTTTGGAAGTGAGGCAGGCCCTGCAGCCACTACAGTCCTCAACACTTGAAGTAAACCTTTGGGAACAATTCGCATTACGCATAAATAATTATCATATGTTCTATAATGATATCTGAGATCAGTTGTACATATATCCAAATGCTAGAAAGTACAGACTTTTGTCGGATTAATTAACTGACCATGCATCATCAACCTACTAAGTTCAATTCATATATTAATTAGAGATATTATTCCTAGGATTAAACTAAAGATAAGATAGAATTGATATCCTAGTAAGATTTAAGCTCTAAGATGATTTATTGGACTTAATATTTATTATGGTAATTTCTACCCAAATCCCCATTTAGTTTAATTACCATAACTTTTAAATGCCATTAATGACTACAACAGTCACTTTTCCTAAGGCAATATACATTCAAATAAATATAATTTATAACAGTCCCATTTAATTTCATTAATTGTATTTATTGTAACTCCTATTTATTACATTAATTATTGTTTATTATATTAGTTCTTATATATATATATATCATATGTTTATTATGTTAATTTCCCTAAAATAGAGTTACAATATTTACTTCATATTTATTTTGAATTGTAACCTTTTAACAGTTATTGTCACATGAATTTCCCCTATAAAATTCATGGTTACAATCTTAATTCTTATTTAAGTTAGTTGTAATAATTACAATTATTGCAATTAATCCACAATTATTGCTTACAATTTAAAGGTCACAACTATTTATTCTCCTTTTATTACAGAAAACATTACCATATAACGGTCACTAATGAAGAACATTCAAGTCCAAACCTATCTTAACGTTTGCTTAATTTATAAAATGTTAGCATTATTTACGTATATTTTTGGACAAGTAAATTATAAATATATATATATGTATGTATGTATGTATGTTAGCGCAATATTTACGTAGTTACTAATTTTTTTTAATTCTATTTATTTTACATTCTAGTCCAAAGTCCAAACTAATGAGTAGAACAATCTTTCTATGCTCTGACTTGCTGAGATTCAAAACCCATTAAAATGTTAATTGTTATAATTCTTATAAATTTTGCCAAACATTAAAAAGTGGAAATATTGACATATTCAAAATCACAAGAAATAGATAATATTTTATTTGGAATAAAAGTTTTGAACTATGTATAAGATACATGAATTTACACATCTCTTCCAATATGTTTTGTTCACATTTCTTGTAATTTCAAACAATATATTTTATAGAAAAAGGACAAAAGGACTAGTTTATAAAATCAATCAAAACCTTAAACAACCCAAGACAAAGACATATTAATAAACCAATACTAGTAATTTACAGAAAACTTATAATTACACCCAATTCTATAGATCTAGAATAAAAAACTACCTAAACTTCATTAATATTTATGAGTCAATTTCTAGATTTAAGGTGTAAATAAAAACCATAAAATACCAGAAAGAATTTTAGGCAAGATATGAATATTATAATTGAAAAGCCTATAAACAAATTACAAATTTAGGCATATGAATTCAAAATTACACACACGTAATAGATCTGATTTAAAAAACAATGTATAAATTTCCCACTCACCTGAAGTTATTCTGAAATCCCAGATTTGAATTACAGCTTTTAGGTTTCCATTCCCGAATCCCTACAGATCTATAATATGTATAAAAGAGTTATATGTATACATAACAAATTTGTAGATCTGAAAAAAGGGAAAGAAAATAATGATAGAATTTATCTAATGTACAAAACCAATTTTTGTTTATAGATCTGGATTCATTCTCTCCAATCCTTGTTGTTTGAATCGAAAATTGATTTATTTTAGAAAGTTTGGAAGAGACTAAAGAATTGAAAATTGCAGAACTTTGTTGTTTCCTCTAGAAAATATGAGCAAAGAATAAGGGGTGAAGCCCTTTATTTGTAGACGCTCAAATGACCTATAACCATTAGATTTAATTATACAAAGATTGGTCCGTTATTATAAAATTTTATTACTAAAAACTCTAGCGCCATTGTAAGAGGCGATCAGCAGGTCGCACCAAGTGGTCGACTGCCCTGTCAACCCCAAGATCGACTGCTCTAATCGATCCACCACCAGTACAGGTGGGTTATTAATAGTATGGTTAATTACTATATATACAGTTGATTAATTTTATTCCATCCGTATTCGCTTTTTGTCCATAACTTTTTCATACGGACTCCATTCAACATGAAAGTTGACCAAAATTTCATCATGAATGCAACAATGCAAGCTTCATTACCAAATTCCATCATTTGCTCAAATTCAATTTTTGGAACCTAATTAAATAACTATTTTAACTAACGCCATATTTTGGGGTGTTACAATGTCTGAGCATGTCGGCTATCTACACCATAAAATCGGGGAGGGCCTTGGTCTAGAGGACAGATCGTCATCTCATGATCGAGATGATGACTCCAGGATATCTAATAAATAGTTTCTAGTTTTACAATTCAATAGATTATGCATATAGGGGGCTATGATTAGCCCCTAGGCATGCTTTGAGAAACAACTAGGTCAGGAGGCTCGAAGAGGCCCATCTTAGTTTTTTCCTTCTTTGCATTTTTGATTTAGCTTGTATTTTCTTTGAACATCCACCGGTGATGAATAAACTTTGATTAGGGTTTTACTTTACCTAGAGAGTTCTTGTAAAGCCTCAAAACATGAATTCCCTTAACTAGATCGTGATAGGATGAATTTGTACAAGTTAACTACGAGTTCCTCTTAATAGATAGTGATTTGACGAGATTGTAGAAACCGATCATGAATCCTTTTCATCGGAAAGTTAATGGATGAAATCATATTGATGAATTATGAGTTTCTTCCACCGAAGAATGATTAGATGAGCTTGTATAAACTGAATGTGGGTTCCTTTGGTCGGAGAATGGATGAATGGATTCTTGCAAATAAGCTACAAAATCATTCCCCAAAGAGTGAATATATGAGTTTGTATGGAGCTAAGTATGAATTCCTTTCACCAAATTGTGATTGGATGAGTTTGTATGAACTGGTCCTGTACTTCTTTCTAAAGAGTGATTGGGTAGATTCATTCGAAATAATTATAAGTTTCTTCTTCAGATGGAAATTGAATGAACTTGTATGAGTTGAATGTGAATCCTTTTCACCAGAAAGTGAATATTGTGGTTCATATAATTAAATTATGAATTCCTTTATGAGAGAGTGATAGGATGAATTCGTATCAGTGGATCAAGTTATTTTCGTTTGACGGTGATGGGATGGATTCCTATAAATGAATCGAATAATTCAGCAACCGAATGTAAGGTCGAGACTAGAATACATAGAGTAATGTCACTTCGGTGGAAATCGATTGGATTGGCCTAATTTTCGATGAACGTTATTCACTAGAAAGTGATTAATATGTAATCCAAAGAGATTATAAATTGTTAAGCTCAGATTAAGTCTCTAGCGTGAGATTTAGAACACTGAATGATTAAGCACTCAACAAGAGCCCAGCGAGGCTAGAATTAGTGTAATGTCCCGTATTTTTAGTGATCGACATTATTTAAATATTTTATTTGGAATTATAAATGGTGTTTTAATATATAATTCGATTATATAATGATGTTTGAACATTAAATTTATACATAAATATAAAACGAGCTCGAAATGGCGCGGTAGTTCGTAATATTGAGTTTTGAACTTCAATTGAGTATATAGGATCCATTTTAAGTCGGATTTCCATGAAACAAGAAACGTTTGAATCTTGTTGATAATAACTTTCATACGGAAGAAAACAATATATATTTCGCGTTATAGATTGTTAGTTATGTCCAATTCAAATTTAAAATAGTCTCTATGGAATTCGTTAATAAGCGATAACGTTTATTTAATAAATTTATAATGGTTTTATATAATTTGAACATTGTTTAACTTGAAATTGATGATATTGAGTTGTATAATTTATATTTGAAGCTATATGGTATTTCCAGTGGGTATTTATAATAATAATAATTTATTATTATTTAACTCGGTTATTTTGGATTTTATATAATACTTTATTTATATTATATAAGCCTTAAAGTAGCGATTTTTGCAAACGAAGTCGGTTTTCGACTAAACAAATTTTATTGAGACCGAAATGTCAAGAAACAGCGGTACGTTCGTTTTCATCATGGTTAGAGCTCGTGAATGTCGGTATAGATATTAAACGCTAATGTATAAAGCATTGAATAACGGTAATTAAAATTTACCATATAAAACTTATACCCTAATATAATAAAATAAAAGTACAAGGCCACCACATCATCAACCACAAACATACATCCTTAGACCATAAGCAAAGTATAAATTCGTGCACATACAATATTTGAGACTATGGCACTCTACTTTGTACCCATCCCAATTCTTCCTTCTTAAGTATTGCCTACCGTGCCTACATATTTAATTCAACATGCTGCAAACCTATCTAGGATCATACACAGCTACTCTAAACCAACTTGTACTACCCTAAAGTAACGTTTGAAGTAATGTTGTTCTTATCCTCTCTCTCCCCGCCTATACATACCCTGTAAAATGGCCGAAATTTAGTTTTCGTTTCTCGTGGTCAACTGAGAATATGCCGCCTCCAAATTTTTGTTCAGCAATTTAAAATGAAGTCCTCCGTTCCTTTTTAAATTCAAAACCTCGTGACCTTTTAAGTTAGAAGATGGCATGCGCTTTTCTTCTTGCATAAACGAAAGAGTTGGCTAGGATTGTCGACGACGTTGAGCGATGGACTATCATATGGAAGGGGGATGATGGTCGTGGTTCCAATGCCCGGGAGGCGATGCAGTAGACGTGGATAAAGGGTCGGGTTCATTTCGGAAGTCACAAGCAGGCCGAGGGTCGTCATGGCCGCGGGAAGGGCTAAAGCTCAGGCATGTTAGAGGAGGTCGGCACACAGACGGGATGGAGTCACGTTGCTGCAGAGTCGAGCCGAAGGGGGAGGGAATCGACGATTGTTGAGTGGATTGCCGGATGAGGGGAAGTGGCAGCAGCAGGCCTCGTGCATGACTGTATTTCATGCTGGTGAAGTTTCGAAGTCACAGTATGGTTTCTGGTTTGCAGAAGTCAAAAACAAATGATGGGGGGAGGGCTTCGCGTTTTCAATACAAGAAGGGTTACGATGGAAGTCGAGCATCTGAAGAAAGAGTCGTCCCTATTTTGACCCCAAACATAATTTAGCATATGTTTAAAATGATTAGTTTAATGTAATATGTGATTAATAAATTATTTAATTCAATTTGTTTTGATCAATGAAGAAGGGACAAGCTAGTGAAGCATAAAGGGTTGGCCGCAATTTGTCTTATCCAATGTAATTCACGCATATACCAATTAGTATATACATTACAACGTGATTAATATATATTTAATAAGTGATTTAGTTAGATTAAGATGTGATTAATAATAATATTTATTAAATGATCACTGCGGACGGAACTAATTGGCAGTAGAGAGGAATTTCGTTCGAAACTGTATCTTTTGAACAGAAGAAGAAAGAGTATCGGCTGTGGATTTAAATCAATGTAATGATCAGCTATTGTTTTCTTTACAAACATAATTAAGTAAATGTTAATCAAGGAATTTACAGTAAAGTGGTTGAACGTTACAAATAAAGGAAACAAAATGGTTGGTCAAAATAGAAGGGAACAAAGGAATTTTTGGAGGGTCTGATATATTAATACCATGTAATTATTAGCTAGGGTAAACTATCATTAAGGAATTAATATTTAACATAGTTAGTTTAAATTATAAAATCTAATAACTAAAATTAATAAGGGTAAAATTGGGTAATTAGTTTAACTAAACGCAATTAGTTTATTCAATTTATAATTAAGGGTTAATTAAATTAAATTAAATTATTAGTGTTTAAATAACTTACCCATATATTACCAGAATTGGATGATCCAAGAGACGCTAGACTCGTCTAAACAAACTCTACATCATGGAACAAATCTGGAAGTAATTGGAATCAACCGGGATTTTAACTTAAATTAAACACTCGTTTAATTTAATTAAAACCAACTGCTTAAACAACGGTATCAAATCAAGGAGAGTTAAACCCATTCAGTTCCTCCCACTTACATTTTATGTAAGTTCGGTTTTTATTTTGTGTGCTATGCTTGCTAATGGATGACTGTTTGTTAATTTCCTTGTCGATTTTACCAATGAAATTAAACCGTTGTATAATCTCAGTGAAACACCAAATCGTTATTCTAACGATTGGAACCAATAGAGGTAACTTACCTTAATGGTCATGTTTATGATATAAACGTGTTTTGTGACAGCCCGCCCCGCACCAGCCGACATTTCCTCCGTATGCGCTGTGCCTATGTCCAACCAACACGGGACGGTCGTTAGAAGAGAAGAAAGAAGAGAATAAACTAACCAAGAACCTGTAGGATGTCTCACAGCGCATGGAATAAAATATAATAACAACATACTTGACATAAAACAGGCGAGACAGTGCATTAGCTGAAAACTAAAACTAAACATCATAGAAGCGGAAATCCAAACATAGCTTATGTTCCACATCATCATTATTACAACTTTTCAACTGTCTCTAAAGCAAATCAAAGGAAAAGGTACACTTCTAATGCCCGAAGTAGTGACCTGCAGCGACACAGGGAGAATATCTATATATATCATACGTGGAAGCCTCGTGCTCGTCTCCGGTACAGCTACTCGTGTATCACCAGCTAACCTGTCTCTAGTCTGCTCGTGAGAGCACCCAGAGTAATAAGAAGAGACATAAAACTCTGGGTCAGACAAAAAGTCTGGTATGAGCGATAAGCAGCAAGATAGAGCAATAGCAGGTATACTAAACCATACCTGAACCTGGACTTGTAACCAAAGAGTTAGCACTACATACCGTACAATACTCTAAGGTGCCACTAAATAGATGGTGTAAAGATAACGGGGGAGGGGGTGTGCATGTCATAGTGATAGCAAACAATCAATCATAGCAACCATCCTCACATCTCTCACTCAGCGCATAAAGCATACGATGTCCAACACTTCGATCATTAGACCCATCAAGGTAATGACGGAGTTCGACTTGTACAACTACTGCTACCACCAAGCTTATCCCATGGGATCATGACCAAACCTTTTCAAATGACCCCACTTCATTAGTCTACGACCCACTAGTCGTACCTAGGCCACTGTGGTCCTGAATCCGTTCACGTACCCCCTACACATAGTGAGCCAAAGTCATAGACATCGACAACCCCTTAGCACATGTCCCGCAGCAAAGCCCAGTCATGAAGTTAACTCATTGGTTCCCAACTGGATCCTGAGTACAAACTTCCCACTTGGACTACCTTTGCATCTCGGGTTTGGTCTTCTCCGGATCTATCTTCATTTGGTTCGCAACCCATGCCTCGCGTTCAAAACTTCTGAGTTCGGTTCGTGGTCATCATACTCCTTCGGATCGGTTCGAGCCACTGCATCGGATTGGGTCGTGATGCTCAGCTGGTACGGATCGTGACGCTCCTCCCTGATCGGATCGGGTAGAGTTCCTTTATCTGTTCGTGACTCGTGATGCTCCAGGCTGTGTCGTGGTGTCACACTGGTCCGGGTCGGGTCGTGCTCCCTCCATCGGATCGAGTCGCGGTCTTCTGGTTCGTGCCCTTCAAAGTGGAGCAGCTCATGGAGTAGGATCAGCTCGTGAAGGGGTCTCACGATCGGGTCGGGTCGGGGTAGGGGCGATCCGATCCAGTTCTGTACAATTTTCCTGCAACTCTTCCAGCGACTGTTTTACACCATTCGTCGGCGTTTTTGACCAATCTAACTTCTCTAATCAATCACAAAACATACCATACAGTCATACCAACATATAGAACTGACCACAAACACCAAAACAACGATTTGATAGGTTAAAACGGATCAAACATAGCCAAAACCCTATATTTTCCCTTAAGCACGTTTAAGCAAATCTAATGATAGGATTAACAAAACTTAACTAAATTAGCCAAATTTTCTAACAGAGGTCTAAAACAATATTTCAAAATTTATAAATATTTTTCCAGAATTTATTTATACATAAATTCACTAATTAACACTAATCACCCTAATTAACTGTAATTGGTGTCAAAACAATGCTAATCACTCACCTTGGCCACAAATAAAACTCAGATCTGAAATGATTCTCTGTTTGGCACGAATACCGATGTCTAACAGCAGTCCTAATACTGATCTGGTGAAGATCTTCCTTGATTTGATGTTGCTAAGCCTAATCTTCAATTAGAAAGTGGTTTAGAGGTGTTTTAGATGTTGGAGGCCATTCCTAGGGTTTCAAGAATGAAAGTGGCGACTGAAAGAAATGTTTTCTAACCCTAATCAGTCCCTATATACCCCTAATCCCAAAATCCCCCATTGGGCCTAGCTGTTAATTACCCAATTAAGCCCAGTTAAGCAGTTTTTCACCTTCTAAACCATGTTTCAGCCATATCTCCCAAACGGTGAGTCCGTTTGGATAATGTGATCACTCTACGGAATTGTAAACCATCATCCGAATTCAATGGAAGTGGTTTCAGGTCAAAATTCCTTTCCAATCAAAAGTTATGGCCGAAACAAGATCAGATAGGGGCAAAACGGTCATTTAAAAATCGACAAAAATCATGAACATGGGAAATGACCCCACTAGTCGTCTTCCAAAGTTACATGACCATACGACTTCGTATGTGGAAGAAATAAATATTCTATGATCCTTCGATGCGTAGAATGCGGGTCGTTACATTCTCCCCCCTTAAGAAATTTCGTCCTTGAAATTCCTTAACCCAAAACATAAAAGGATCCCGCATGCCTACCAGCCATATACAACAATCAAACATGCAAAACAAACAAAACAAACCTATCCTAGCATGCGGAAAGACTAAATCGAAACTGAAATCTTACCAGGCGAAGAGTTCTGGATACATCTTCCTAATGCTCTCCTCTGTCTCCCAAGTACAGTCATTCTCATTCTCGCCCCACTGAACTTTGACTAATTTCACCGCTTTCCTTCGAAGTTGCTTCGTTTCGTTCACAACAATACGCATAGGCCTGCGGTTCCCAACCGCCTCGGGTTCAACTTCGATATCATCCAACTGATCAGGTGAAATAGTCACATTTGGGTCGTGTACGAACTTCCTTAACTGGGAAACATGAAACACGTTGTGAACTCCTGCCATCTTGTCTGGTAATTCAACTTTATATGCCAAATTCTCTACTTGTTTGAGAACTGGGAATGGACCAACAAATCTTGGTGCTAACTTGCCTCTCCTGCCAAATCGTATCACGCTCTTCAATGGAGAAATCTTGACAAACACCAAGTCGCCAATGGAGAACTTTAATTCTCTTCTCCTTTAATCAGCATAACTCTTCTTCCTATCTTGGGCAACCTTCATTCGCTGTTGGATAACTTTAATTTTAGCTGAAGTTTCTCTTATCACATCTGGTCCAAGCACATACTTCTCACCAGTTTCTAACCAACATGCCAGTGAGTTGCACGGTCTTCCATACAAAGCTTCAAATGGAGCCATACCAATACTGGATTGATAACTATTATTATATGCAAACTCCACTAGATGCAAATGGTCATCCCATGATCCACCAAAATCCAATACACAAGCTTGCAAAAGATCTTCTAACACTCGATTCACCCTCTCTGTCTGACCGTCGGTTTGAGGATGATACGCGGAACTGAGATGTAATTCTGATCCTAACGCCTCTTGTAAGCTTCTCCAAAATTCACTAGTAAACAACGGATCTCGGTCGCTCACAATGCTTTTGGGTATTCCATGAAATCTCACTACCCACTTTACATATAGTTCAGCTAACTCAGCTGCCATTCTATTCGACTTGACGGGTATAAATCTTGCACTTTTGGTCAATCGGTCCACAATCACCCAAATGCTATCATGGCCCGATCTAGTCCTTGGTAACCCATCAATGAAATCCATTGAGACTTGTTCCCATTTTCATTCTGGAACTCCTAATGGTTGCAACAAACCACTAGGCTTCTTTTGCTCAGCTTTAATCAGCTGGCAATTCATGCATTTGGATATAAACTTCCTAACGTCTCTTTTCATCCCTTCCCAGTAGTAGGTCTGCTTCATGTCTCGATACATCTTGTTACCACCGGGATGTATAGTCAGTTTTGAGTGATGACATTCTCTAAGCACTTCATCTCTCAATCCATTGACATTGGGCACAACAAGTTTTCCATTCTTTCTAAGCCATCCATCTCGATCAAGCCCATACTTGTTCATCTCCTCATCGATACCCATCTCTAACTTGGAGATGACTTCCAATAAGTTAGGATCGTTCTTCTGACTGGAACCAATCCGCTCAATCAGAGTGGGTCTAATCGTCAAATTTGTTAACATTTCTGGATCCAATTCGCACTTTGGTCTGAAATCATACCCAGCGATGTACTCCAGTTGCTTCCATTCTAGAAACATAGCCCCTAAACTGGCATGTCTTCTACTCAATGCATCAGCCACTGCATTGCCCTTTCCTGGTGTATATGCGATGTCGAAATCATAGGAAGCCAAGAATTCTAACCATATTTGTTGTCGGAGATTTAGATCCTTTTGAGAGAAAAGATACTTTAATGACTTATGATCAGTAAACAACTCAAATCTTTCTCCCAAGAGATAATGTCTCCACATCTTCAATGCGAATACGATCGCTGCTAATTCCAAATCATGGGTAGGGTATCTTCTCTCGTGCGGTTTCAATTGCTGACTTGCATAAGCTACAACCCTACCTCCTTGCATCAATACAGCACCTAGTTCGGTACCATAGGCATCCGTGTATACCGTCATCTCTTCATTCTCCTTAGGAATGACTAACACTGGTGCACATGTCAACTTTTCCTTTAGACTCTTGAATGCATTCTCGCATTTTTCGTCCCAGACGAAAGCTTGATTCTTCTTGGTCAACTGAGTCAATGGTGTTGCTATCTTGGAGAAGTCTTGGATAAACTTACGATAATATCCAGCTAACCCCAAGAAACTTCTTATGTTTGTTGCATTCTTGGGCGTAGACCAATCTTGTACCGTAGCCACCTTCGCAGGGTCCACGGCGATACACATTTCTGAAACAACATGGCCCAAGAATCTCACTTCCCTTCTCCAGAAGTGACACTTAGAAAACTTTGCTTTCAATTGGTGTTTTCTCAACACCTCCATCACTATCCTCAAATGTTCCTTGTGTTCTTCCTCTGTCCTCGAATAAACAAGTATATCGTCCACGAACACAAGAACAAACTTATTCAACTAATCTCTGAATACACTATTCATAAGATCCACAAAATATGCTGGCGCATTGGTCAACCTAAATGGCATGACCAACCACTCATAAAATCCAGACGGCGTCCCGAAATGCCGTTTTAGCTATACTCTCAGCTTCCACTCTAAGCTGATGAAAACCTGTTGCGAGATCCAACTGAGAGAACGCTCTCGCACCACTCAACTGATCAAACAAATCATCTATTCGCGGTAGAGGATACTTATTCTTCCTCGTCACCTTATTCAATTCGCGGTAGTCCACACACAATCGAAGGGAACCATCTGCCTTGGTAGCAAACACAACTGGTGCTCCCCACTCAGAAACACTTCTTCGGATAAATTCCTTCTTCAAAAGATCGCTTACTTGCACCATGAGCTCTCGCTGCTCCCTTGGTGCCATACGACGAAGTGGCATCACTATAGGTCTAGCATCTTTCACTAAATCAATACGGAACTCAATCTCTCGGTGTGATGGAAGCCCGGTCACTTCCTCGAAGACGTCCGGGTACTGGCCAACCACGGGCAAACCTGACAACTCATCATGCGGGAAGTCGAGGGAATTTAGAAAACAAGCCATTACCCTATCACTAGGTAGACCACCAAACACTACCCTCCGCCCATCATTCGCTCTAGCTGTCACCAAAAAGCCCTCACAGTCTACCACCACCCCGTATCTTTGGAGCCAATCGACTCCCAAAATAATGCCAAACTCAGTAAAGCCCAAAACAAAGCAATCGCAAACAAACATGCATCCATGACTCAATAAGACCACATTACGACAAATCATGCTAAGGATAGTCGAACCACCAATCGGGTTCATTACTACTAAAGGTCTATCGACTATCTCGGGTTCCAATCCCAACCTATCTACTAGGTCACTAGATATGAAAGAACTGGAAGCTCCGGTATCAAACAAAACTCTAACAGGAACATCATAAACAAAAAGCATACCTTGGATAACAACATTCTTTCCCTTCTCCGCCGCAGTCGGGGCATTCGACGAAGAAGGAACAACATTGATAGCATATGCTTTCACAATCTGCTTTTCTTTAGGGGGTTGCGGACACTTGTCCTTGTGATGTCCCACTTGGCCACAGTTGAAGCACTTCCTGTCAGCTGGCTTGGCTCGACAATTACTGGCATAATGGCCCTTCTTGCCACAGCTAAAGCACTCAACATATTTCTTCTTCTTCTGGCCATCCTTAGCTTGGTTCTGCTTCCTCTTGTTTTGAGAACCATTCTTGCCTCCACCGCTTGCTTGCGGCTTTGGCTACTCCGCAGATGTAACCTCCGTCTTCGACTTAGGGTAAAGACTCTCTGATCTTAAAGATTTCCCCACAATCGATTCAAACGTCTCATCGATGTGGTTAATAAGCCTTTCCCCCAAGTATCCATCCAAACCTATTATGAACTTCTCGTTCTTCTTCTCGGCAGTATCAATAAGAGATAACCCATATTTCGATAAAGTATCGAACTCAGCAATAAACTCTGAGACAGCTCTACCATTTTTCTTAAGCTCCAAGAACTTCTTAAACAACACTGACTTCTGAGCAGCTGGAATGAACTTATCGCTAAAGCGAGCCTTAAACTGATCCCAAGTAATCTGATCCTCGGGAGTAGCTGCCTTTATAGCATTCCACCAATTCTTTGCCCGTCCTTGCAGCTGACGGGATGCTAGCCTTCTCTTCATTGCATCCTCGATACCCAAGTCTTCGAAGATACGCTCGAAGATATCTAACCAATCCTGAACATCCGTAGCCGACTCTGTTCCGTGGAACGATTTTCCACTAAGGCTAGTATAATCCTTGTTAAGCTTGGTGAAATCAGCTCTAGGCGCCTGCACTGCTGCACCACCACCATTTGCAGCATTGGGAGCTGCTCCTTGCACATTTCTAAGCATCTCTCTCATGAAGTCAGTAAACATAGCCCTCATGTCAGGGGCATTCCCATTGTTGGCTCCTCTACCAGCACCCCTCGTATAACGGCTCATCGTTCAATATGTAAAGAGAAACGATTAACCATCCTCTTTGTGGTGTCAGTGCAGTGCGACTTCATCCTTAGATATACTAATAGTATATATATATATATATATATAGCTTTTAAAAACCAAAATAATCACAAATACGTGCTCTCTTATACATGTACTATCTCTCACCGATAACTTCCCTAGATTAACTACGCAACCTAGAGCTCTGATACCAAGTGTGACGGCCAGCCCCGCACGAGCCGACATTTCCTCCGTAATGCGCTGTGCCTATGTCCAACCAACACGGGACGGTCGTCAAAATAAAAGAAAGAAGAGAATAAACTAACCAAGAACCTGTAGGATGTCTCACAGCGCATGGAATAAAATATAATAACAACGTACTTGACATAAAACAGGCGAGACAGTGCATAAGCTGGAAACTAAAACTAAACATCATAGCAGCGGAAATCCAAACACAGCTTATTTTCCACATCATCATTATTACAAATTTTCAACTGTCTCTAAAGCAAATCAAAGGAAAAGGTAAACTACTAATGCCTGAAGTAGTGACCTGCAGCGACACAGGGAGAATATCTATATATATCATACGTGGAAGCCTCGTGCTTGTCTCCGGTACAGCTACTCGTGTATCACCAGCTAACCTGTCTCTAGTCTGCTCGTTAGAGCACCCAGAGTAATAAGAAGAGACATAAAACTCTGGGTCAGACAAAAAGTTTGGTATGAGCGATAAGCAGCAAGATAAAGCAATAACAGGTATACTAAACCATACCTGAACTTGGACCTGCAACCAAAGAGTTAGCACTACATACCGTACAATACTCTAAGGTGCCACTAAACAGATGGTGTAAAGATAACGGGGGAGGGGGTGTGCATGTCATAGTGATAGCAAACAATCAATCATAGCAACCATCCTCACATCTCTCACTCAGCGCATAAAGCATACGATGTCCACCACTTCGATCTTTAGACCCTTCGAGGTAATGATGGAGTTCGACTTGTACAACTACTGCTACCACCAAACTTATCCCATGGGATCATGACCAAACCTTTTCAAATGACCCCACTTCATTGGTCTATAGCCCACTAGTCGTACCTAGGCCACTGTGGTCCTGAATCCGTTCACGTACCCCCAACACATAGTGATCCAAAGTCATAGACATCGACAACCCCTTAGCACTCGTCCCGCAGCAAAGCCCAGTCATGAAGTTAACTCATTGGTTCCCAACTGGATCCTGAGTACAAACTTCCCACTTGGACTACCTTTGCGTCTCGGGTTTGGTCTTCTTCGGATCTGTCTTCATTTGGTTCGCAACCCATGCCTCACGTTCAAAACTTCTAAGTTCGGTTCGTGGTCATCCTCCTCCTTCGTATCGGTTCGATCCACCTGCATCGGATTGGGTCGTGATGCTCATCTGGTGCAGATCGTGACGCGCCTCCCTGATCGGATCGGGTCGAGTTCCTTCATCTGTTCGTGACTCGTGATGCTACAAGCTGCGTCGTGGCATCACACTGGTCCGGGTCGGGTCGTGCTCCCTCCATCGGATCAAGTCGCGGTCTTCTGGTTTGTGGCCTTCAAAGTGGAGCAGCTCATGGAGTAGGATCAGCTCGTGAAGGGGTCTCACGATCGGGTCGGGTAGGAGTAGGGGCGATCCGATCCAGTTCTGTACAATTTTCCTACAACTCTTCCAGCGACTGTTTTATGCCATTCGTCGGTGTTTTTTTACCAATCTAACTTCTCTAATCAATCAAAAAACATACCATACAGTCATAACAACATATAGAACTGACCACAAACACCAAAACAACGATTTGATAGGTTAAAACGGATCAAACATAGCCAAAACCCCATATTTTTCCTTAAGCACGTTTAAGCAAATCTAATGATAGGATTAACAAAACTTAACCAAATTAGCCAAATTATCTAACAGAGGTCTTAAACAATATTTCAAAATTTATAAATATTTTTCCAAAATTTATTTATACATAAATTCACTAATTAACACTAATCACCCTAATTAACTGTAATTGGTGTCAAAACAATGCTAATCACTCACCTTGGCCACAAATAAAACTCAGATCTGAAATGATTCTCTGTTTGGCACGAATACTGATGTCTAACAGCAGTCCTAATACTGATCTGGTGAAGATCTTCCTTGATTTGATGTTGCTAAGCCTAATCTTCAATTAGAAAGTGGTTTAGAGGTGTTTTAGATGTTGGAGGCCTTTACTAGGGTTTCAAGAATGAAAGTGGCGGCTGAAAGAAATGTTTTCTAACCCTAATCAGTCCCTATATACCCCTAATCCCGAAATCCCCCATTGGGCCTAGCTGTTAATTACCCAATTAAGCCCAGTTAAGCAGTTTTTTACCTTCTAAACCATGTTTCAGCCATATCTCCCAAACGGTGAGTCCGTTTGGCTAATGTGACCACTCTACGGAATTGTAAACCATCATCCGAATTCAATGGAAGTGGTTTTAGGTCAAAATTCCTTTCCAGTCAAAAGTTATGGCTGAAACAAGATCAGCAAGGGGCAAAACGATCATTTAAAAATCGACAAAAATCATGAACATGGGAAATGACCCTACTAGTCGTCTTCCAAAGTTACATGACCATACGACTTCGTATGTGGAAGAAATAAATATTCTACGATCTTTTGATGCGTAGAATGCGGGTCGTTACTTGTTTAAATTGATTGTGTGAATTATTTGTTATTTGTAACACCCCACCTCCGTTAAGGTCACTCACAAAGGGAATGCCTTAACTTTGATGGAGCGTTTTAGTAGACAGAACAGAAATTTACAAGACAGATAAAATAGTACTTAAAAAAAAATTATAACTTTATTACAACAGAAACCGAAGCAAGTTTGGTTACATCTTTTCAAAACACAATATCAGAATTCAAGTACAAAAATATCAGTCTTGTACAAAAGCCTTCAGAATGCCTAGTTTTTACAATCATAATCCCCAACATAAACTGCCATGCCAAAGCCGGACGATACTTCAAACAGAGAAGATCCGAATCAAGCTCCTAGATTTCCACCCTACAAACCTGGGGGGGGGGGGGAACGGAAGAAAAGGGGCGAAAACAAGCAAGGTTAGACATAAAGTCTGGCAAGTCCAGTGACTTTCAGCATATGAACATATAATAATAATAATGACATGAAAATAAGCTGGATAAGAGATAACAGTAACAGGAGCAGCAGATATACTTAGGTTAAACAGAAGAAACAAAATAATATTACTTTTCACCTCTCTGCACTAATACTAGTATAACAGGATTAGGTGCCACCCCAATGTCTAAACTGAAACAGAAACGGGAATAGAATAATTTCCACAGAAGAGAATGCTAGTAATGGGCCTTTACCACCCCAACAGAAACAGACAGAAGCAGAATGCTAATAATGGGCCTTTACCACCCGAACAGAAACAGATAGAAGCAGAATGCTAATAATGGGCATTTACCACCCGAAACAGAAACAGACGGAAGCAGAATGCTAATAATGGGCCTTTACCACCCGAACAGAAGGTACAGAAACAGAAACAGATTAATCCCTACGGAAACAGAATGTAGAATTAGGTGTACACTAGTAAATGGGCCTTTATCACCCCTACAGACATATGGTACCACGCAGACAGGTGTTGCCACCCAACAGAAACAGACGGTACCCCACAGAAACAGACAAAGCTAAGTGTACCTTAAATCCTACCCCACACGATCGGCACCCTATTACATAAATACCCTGTGCCAGCCCCACAGAAGGGTGTATCATTCCCTAAAGTGGCAACCTTTGAATGACACAGACCTATTTACAGATGTCACGGCGTCTTACATCCATAGAGGCAGGCCGGGATCCATGCACGCACATGACCCGGTTGGACGCACCATCAACACCCCTCGCCATTATCAGAATGAACCGCTTATAATTAGTTCAGTAAGCGTGCCCGGACCCTACCTACTGTTGGGTACCAGAAAGGGTTACTGACCAATATGGGTCCCAAACAACAGATGACACAAGTATCTTTCCCTCCTAACCTTGTGTCCCCAGACTAACAGATTTCAGATTAACTTTTTTACAAGTTTCAAACATACAGAGTTCAGATCAACTAGTTCACAAATTAGAAAATCAAGTTAATAAGTTTTCAGACTAACGGATCAGATATACAGATTTAACAGACTTACAGATTAACCGATTACAGATTAACAGACTTACAGATTAACCGGTTACAGATTTACAGACTTACAAATTGTCTAACTTTGTATTGGGCCTACAGATTCATGAAACGGGTTTATTAATTTCATTAGTCCAGTTGGTTTAACCCTATCCAGCCAACACATTTTAGACATCATATTTATCTCAGATTTTCATTAATTAAATATTAACGCCCAGACCTCTCACATTAGACTGACAGTCTGCGGCTACTGGTTAGGCCGGTTGGTTCCGGGCAGGTTCCTGCCACAAACTGAATCTAACCTCGGGTTTCAAGCACGTTATGACTAACTTCTCACATTAGAAGCTATTGTTTGCGGCCACTGGATGTGCTGGGCAGTTCCGGGAAGGATTACGCCGCAAACACATTCTAACCTCGAGTCAGCCATGTTTATCTTTGCGGCCAATTAATTAATAATTTACCATTTATGCCCACGCCTAATATACATGTCAATTTTTCATAACTATAGCCAATTCAGATTATGTCAATAACAGACTAAATATATCAACTCAACAGATATAGTAGATAACAGATTTCGCAGATTAGGCGACTTAACGGATTTAGCAGATTAAGCAATTTAGCATATAACAGATTAGGCATTTTCAGCAGACTTAGCAGATGACAGATTTGGCAGATGAACAGATCTAGCAGATTAGTCAATATAGCAGAACTAGCAAATTAGGCAATATAACAAATTTAATCATTCCTTAAAGTTTCATTGATATATCTTGCCTAACTATAAATTTGGCCTAAGTCCACATGCCTAAATAATTGTCATGATTCACAATATGATCATATACCCTACGTTTTAGTTAAACATTGCATAGCACAGAATATTTTCCAAAACCCATACATCATGATAAACAATATGAATTATGCCAAACTATATCCTTTGATGCCAAGTATCAAAAAGTCCAGTTTTAGGCGTATTCACGTTACTTGTTATCCTATAGATTTTTACGCCTAAGTCACATATCTTCCTTTTCTTAAAATATGCCTCAAATATAGATCTTAACTTGCGACATATACTATGTCCTCAAAATTAAATCTTAATTCAAAATATGCGTTATGTCCAAAGTCTCAAGTCATATGTTAACATACAATGGTTCCTCTTCTCCCAACTCACAGAATATGCATAGATCTAAATCTAGTTTACAACCTATATCCTTTTTCTTAAATCAGTCACAAATTAGCCATGTCCCATTTATGCCATCATTCATTATTTGTCCCAAAGTTTAATGTTCGTGCGTTAATCTCTTATGAGATTTGGTGCAGGCTCGTGGTAGCCTGGCTATAGAACAGAAAGAAGAAAGAGATACAGAATAGGATAGATCCAAACAGAACAGAACATACATAACCTCAAATTCAGAGTTATAATCATGTCACAATCAAAATTAAAGTTTATATCGGAAAATAACTGCACTTGCCTTGATTGGATTAAAGAAGAAGAAGAGTTGCAGTTGTTCTCTTTTAATTTTATTAAGTTTGGAAGAAGATGCTTTAGTCCTAGTTCCAGTTCAGATTTCGGCAGAGTAGCGACGCCATTTTTGTTTTACTTAGAACAGAGGCAGAGTATAGGCAGAATGAATTTAGTCCTAGTTCTAGTTTAGATTTCAGCAGATTAGCGACACCATTTTTATTTTAATTAGAACAGAGGCAGAGTATAGGCAGAATGAAATGGTGTAGAGAGAATGAGGGTAGGTGGCTATTTATATAGGTTTAGAGTCATGAATCTGGTCAGAAAATCGGGCCAAAAACATCATAATGCATCAGGTTCAGGAAGTGGGTTCGAGAGGCAGGTCGACTACCCAGTCGACCTGGTCAGGGGGGGGGTCGACTACCCAGTCGACTCCCCAATCGACCTGGGTCCTGGGCGGGAAATTTCCCGCCCAGCCCACTTCTGGGTTTGAATTCGAATTTGAATTCGAATTTCGAGCTGTTTTCGATTCTGAAAATTCCTGAAACTTCGGAGGGTCATATCTCCCTCATACGGACTCCATTTCTCGAAAACTCGGACTTGTTTCCGAGCAGAATTTCCAGACGAACGCAATGGCGCAACCCGTTTCCCTTGATTCTTATTTTAAAAATTAATTATTCTCTGATTTGTTACTTATACGTTCACAGAAAATACGGGGTGTTACATTCTCCCCTCCTTAAAGGATTTCGTCCCCGAAATCTTCAAGTTAAGAAGAATGTGTCCTACCATCCAACATCCATCTACTCAATCATCAACCACTGTCGTCCATTGTCCTTAGAAACTTCTAATGTTGTATGAACATATGCAAAAGTGTGTGTATATGTTCCTTATCTAATGCAAAGATCAGGCGGTCCACTGATTTAGTTGACCTCCTTAATGTGAATTATGCCAGTGCCATGAGTCCAACATGTATGCAATTTTCCTATTTGATACATATCATTTCTATATGAGTGCACAACCATTCAGTCATATGCAACATCCATGTGCTGAGTAAATCATTTTGCATCCACAAAAATTTAAAATGCTCACACGTCCATATGCAGTATGAGAGTGTTTTCGAGCCGATCTAGTGCCTAGTGTGTGTATATGCATCCACGAGAAACCACTAGCAACCACTTGCATCCACTTGCAACCATCAAACATAACATGTCTCAAACACATGTTTACACCCATTAGTTTCTACCTAAAGTTCGAAGATTTGATCGATAGGATACAGTCGAATGATGGAAGCGAGTACAGATAAAACAAAAACTCGGTTCCCATTAGACATTGGTTGAGAGAATAATTCCCCTAAGTATCAACCCCGAAGACCGAAATCAACATCAGATTGACACCTAGAGGATTACCCTCTTTAGACAATGTCAAAATTGGAAATCTTAACCTTATCAGAAATATTCAGATATTTATATATTACTGGTGCAGATCAGATTATCGAATGATTCTTAGAAAACTAAGCATGGGAAAATCCCACTATATCCCTCAAAAACCCAGAATGTATGTGTTACAATCGACTTAATGCCTAACACAGATACCCTCAAACCCCAACCTATCACCAACAGATGAGTCGTAATCCCTATGGGGTATGAGACTATAACCAGATCAGAAACAAGACTAGTATTAAAGTGCAGAGACTCGACTACAAAATCAGAATGCCATAATCGGAAAGAGTTCTAACTCAATAATCAGATAAGGAAACTAAACTCTCTACGGAAATTTTCCTGCTTCTATCCTATCCACCAACTATGAGAGCATTCGCCTGCCTTCCCGAAGTAGGTCATGTCCTTTGTCCTTGCCCCTGCTTCTTCGGGCAGTCCCTAGTGAAGTGTCCCATCTCACCACAGTTGAAGTGAGTGTCCTTCCTCTTTCGGCAATCCTTGTCCAGATGAGTCAAGCTTCCATAAGTAAAGCACTTTTCTCCTCCTTTATCTTCAGACTTTTCTTCCTTCTTTTGTGTTTCCTTTTTGCCTCCTTTGTGAACCAAGTCCATATCCATGAGTTTCTCATCCTTGGGTTGTACTCCTTAGCCAATCTCCCTCATTCTCATCTTTACTGTTTGTAACATGTAGACAAGTCCCTCGAAAGCTGCCTCCATCGCACGGAAAATCCTACAAAGCTCGAAAGAAAATTAGCCGTAGGCGAGACTACTGCGGCTACAGATGGAAATCGGGCGTTTATTTGCCCTTTGACCGGTGTCATAGTCTTATCAAGCCTACAGAACCATGCCGCGATGAGGTTACCTCCCAGAAAGCCGGGAGCCCCGGAGAAAGAAGGAAACAAAGATTCAAACGGAGGATCAAAAGATAGATATATGGCTTTTGGGGATTATGTTTTTTTCAAAAAAAAGGCTTTACTTTCGAAAATACTTCCTTTTAAAACCTTTTTAAAAATAGTTTTCAAAAACTTTACCCAATCTGGTAACCTTTAGCTCTGATACCAAGTGTAACACCCCACCTCCGTTAAGGTCACTCACAAAGGGAATGGCTTAACTTTGATTGAGCGTTTTAGTAGACAGAACAGAAATTTACAAGACAGATAAAACAGTACTTAAAAAAAATTATAACTTTATTACAACAGAAACCAAACCAAGTTTGGTTACATCTTTTCAAATCACAATATCAGAATTCAAGTACAAAAATATCAGTCTTGTACAAAAGCCTTCAGAATGCCTAGTTTTTAAAATCTAATCCCCAACATAAACTGCCATGCCAAAGCCGGACGATACTTCAAATAGAGAAGATCTGAATCAAGCTCCTAGATTTCCACCCTACAAACCTAGGGGGGAAACGGAAGAAAAGGGGCGAAAACAAGCAAGGTCAGACATAAAGTCTGGCAAGTCCAGTGACTTTCAGCATATGAACATATAATAATAATAATGACATGAAAATAAGCTGGATAAGAGATAATAGTAACAGGAGCAGCAGATATACTTAGGTTAAACAGAAGAAACAGAATAATATTACTTTTCACCTCTCTGCACTAATACTAGTATAACAGGATTAGGTGTCACCCCAATGTCTAAACTGAAACAGAAACGGGAACAGAATAATTTCCACATAAGAGAATGCTAGTAATGGACCTTTACCACCCCAACAGAAACAGACAAAAGCAGAATGCTAATAATGGGCCTTTACCACCCGAACAGAAATAGACAGAAGCAGAATGCTAATAATGGGCTTTTACCACACGAACAGAAACAGACGGAAGCAGAATGCTAATAATGGGCCTTTACCACCCGAACAGAAGGTACAAAAACAAAAACAGATTAATCCCTACGGAAACAGAATGTAGAATTAGGTGTACACTAGTTAATGGGCCTTTACCACCCCTACAGACAGATGGTACCTTGCAGACAGGTGTTGCCACCCAACAGAAACAGACGGTACCCCACAGAAACAGACAAAGCTAAGTGTACCCTAAATCCTACCCCACGAGATCGGCTCCCTATTACATAAATACCATGTGCCAGCCCCATAGAAGGGTGTATCATTCCCTAAAGTGGAAACCTTTGAATGACACAGACCTATTTACAGATGTCACGGCGTCTTACATCCACAGAGGCAGGCCGGGATCCATGCACGCACATGACCCGGTTGGACGCACCATCACCCCTTGCCATTATCAGAATGAAACGCTTATAATTAGTTCAGTAAGCGTGCCCGGACCCTACCTACTGTTGGGTCAAAGTTTTGATACCAGAAAGGGTTACTGACCAATATGGGTCCCAAACAACAGATGACACAAGTATATTTCCCTCCTAACCTTGTGTCCCCAGACTAACAGATTTCAGATTAACTTGTTTACAAGTTTCAGACATACAGAGTTCAGATCAACTAGTTCACAGATTAGAAAATCAAGTTAATAAGTTTTCAGACTAACGGATCAGATATACAGATTTAACAGACTTACAGATTAACCGGTTATAGATTAATAGACTTACAGAATAACCGGTTACAGATTTACAAACTTACAGATTGTCTAACTTTGTATTGGGCCTATAGATTCATGAAACGGGTTCACTAATTTCATTAGTCCAGTTGGTTTAACCCTATCCACCCAACACGTTTTAGACATCATATTTATCTCACATTTTCATTAATTAAATATTAACGCCCAGACCTCTCACATTAGACTGACAGTATGCGGCTACTGGTTAGGCCGGTTGGTTCCGGGCAGGTTTCTGCCACAAACTGAGTCTAACCTCGGGTTTCAAGCACGTTATGACTAACTTCTCACATTAGAACCTATTGTTTGTGGCCACTGGATGTGTTTGGCGGTTCCGGGCAGGATTACGCCGTAAACTCATTCTAACCTCGAGTCAGCCATGTTTATCTTTGCGGCCAATTAATTAATAATTTACCATTTATGCCCACGCCTAATATACATGTCAATTTTTCATAACTATAGCCAATTCAGATTATGTCAATAACAGACTAAATATATCAACTCAACAGATATAGCAGATAACAGATTTCGCAGATTAGGCGACTTAACGGATTTAGCAGATTAAGCAATTTAGCATATAACAGATTAGGCATTTTCAGCAGACTTAGCAGATGACAGATTTGGCAGATGAACAGATCTAGCAGATTAGTCAATATAGCAGAACTAGCAATTTAGGCAATATAACAGATTTAATCATTCCTTAAAGTTTCATTGATATATCTTGCCTAACTATAAATTTGGCCTAAGTCCACATGCCTAAATAATTGTCATGATTCACAATATGATCATATACCCTATGTTTTTGTTAAACATTGCATAGCACAGAATATTTTCCAAAACCTATACATCATGATAAACAATATGAATTATGCCAAACTATATCCTTTGATGCCAAGTATCAGAAAGTCTAGTTTTAGGTGTATTCACATTACTAGTTATCCTATAGATTTTTACGCCTAAGTCACATATCTTCCTATTCTTAAAATATGCCTCAAATATAGATCTTAACTTGCAACATATACTATGTCCTCAAAATTAAATCTTAATTCAAAATATGCGTTATGTCCAAAGTCTCAAGTCATATGTTAACATACAATGGTTCCTCTTCTCCCAACTCACAGAATATGCATAGATCTAAATCTAGTTTACAACCTATGTCCTTTTTCGTAAATCAGTCACAGATTAGCCTTGTCCCATTTATGCCATCATTCATTATTTGTACCAAAGTTTAACGTTCGTGCATTAATCTCTTATGAGATTTGGCGCAGGCTCGTGGTAGCCTGGCTATAGAACAGAAAGAAGAAAGAGATTCAGAATAGGATAGATCCAAACAGAACAGAACATACATAACCTCAAATTCAGAGTTATAATCATGTCACAATCAAAATTAAAGTTTATATCGGAAAATAACTGCACTTGCCTTGATTGGATTAAAGAAGATGAAGAGTTGCAGTTGTTCTCTTTTAATTTTATTCAGTTTGGAAGAAGATGCTTTAGTCCTAGTTCCAGTTCAGATTTCAGCAGAGTAGCGACGCCATTTTTATTTTACTTAGAACAGAGGCAGAGTATAGGCAGAATGAATTTAGTCCTAGTTCCAGTTCAGATTTCAGCAGAGTAGCGACGCCATTTTTATTTTAATTAGAACAGAGGCAGAGTATAGGCAGAATGAAATGGTGTAGAGAGAATGAGGCTAGGGGGCTGTTTATATAGGTTTATAGTCATGAACCTGGTCAGAAAATCTGGCCAAAAACATCAGAATGCATCAGGTTCAGGAAGTGGGTTCGAGAGGCAGGTCGACCCCCAGGTCGACTACCCAGTCGACCTGGTCAGGGGGGGTCGACTACCTAGTCGACTCCCCAGTCGACCTGGGTCCTGGGCGGAAAATTTCCCGCCCAGCCCGCTTCTGGGTTTGAATTCGAATTTTGAATTCGAATTTCGAGTTGTTTTCGATACTGAAAATTCCTGAAACTTCGGAGGGTCATATCTCCCTCATACGGACTTCGTTTCTCGAAAACTCGGACTCGTTTCCAAGAAGAATTTCGAGACGAACGAAATGGCGCAACCCGTTTCCCTTGATTCTTATTTTAAGAATTAATTATTCTCTGATTTGTTACTTATACGTTCACAGAAAATACGGGGTGTTACATTATTGGTTGATGTTAAATAGTCGTTATTTACTGTCATTAGTTAAATTTGATAATTCTCATTGAATGATTGATTTTTGAGGTAACCGTATTTGGATGCAGGGAATAAAAGGTTAGAGGGATCCAACTGGATTCCTTAAATTTATTATTATTTCATATTTCAATTATATGAACTGTTTAGCCAATATGGGTTGGACAAATTGATTTAGTTGTTGATTTTTTATTGGAATTCAATGTTTGTGTGGTTTTAACCAATGCGTAATATTGGTTGAGTAATTGGCATCAAATGGCTTAAAAAGCTGTCATTTTAAATATGGATTTACCGTCAGGTAAATAGACTGAAGTGAAGTTATAAAATTTATTTTATAACTGACTATAGATTTTGAAATCTATTAATTTGAATCGAAGTTTGGAATCTATTATTTTGAATAAAAGTTTGTGGATAAGGAAATTTATGTTTATATTTATTATTTTAGTTTTTAAATGATTTTTATAAATCAAATTCTTATGTTAATAAGATTTATAAGCAGTTGAGCAGAATTTAAAATAATGATTAAGGATTGAATTAATTGTTCTAAGAAACAATTAAGTGAAGTTATTTAAATTAATTATTTTAATTTAAAAGAGAAAATAAATGGAATTTGTTAAAGAAATAATCGTGTTTTGAGTTGACCAAGTCGACCATTCCAATTGGAATTGATTATTAAATTGGATTGTTGTCATTAACCGAATGAAATGGTTTAATGGACATTTGTTTTATTTTAATAAAATTTTACTATAATAATTTACTATTTAATTTAGTTAATAAAGAAATTAATTAACTACTTCTACAGTATTTAATGATGGATAAATTATTATTCTAATTAATAATAATTTAAAAGGTCACTATTTAAGTGATATTTATTTATGAAAATAATCAAGTTTGAAATGGAATATAGTTAAATTATTAAAGGAGGTTATGAACGGGTTTTATATTAAAACCCGAGTTTTATGAATTAAGTTTAAAAAGGGATTTTAAGCGAACTCGATAGCTTAAATTAAATATTTACTTAACGTTTGAATTAAGTAAAAGAAAGTGAAATAAAAAGGCAGAATTTTATAAACAAGGTTTATAAAGGAGATGTGGAGTCAAAGTGCTGATTTTGAATCGACGATAATTAATAATGGAATTAAGTTAAATAAATGTAATTGAAATATGGTTTTCAGAAAGGAAAATGGATTGGTAAAGAGATGTGTAAGTGAGTTGGTAAAAGAAGTTGGTAATAGGATTCATAATAAAAATCTAGTTTTCGGAAACAAATTTATCTAAATAAGTTGAAGGTTAAATGGTAATGTTTAGTAAGAATTATTTAACCAACAAATTAAGTAATGTTAGTTATATTTAAAAAGGAGACTTCCAAAAAGATAAGAAGGGTTATAAAACTATATTTTTAATAGTTAAATGAGATGTATTTTGACATTAGAATGAATATTGATTTTTGGATTACAACTCGTATTTATCTTAAGATATGAACGTTGTTGATCAAGGTCTGGAAGGTAATTAAAATACCCCAACTTGAACGACTTCAGGATTATCCAAGGATGATATTAGTTGATAATGGTAAGAATGTCAGAATTAATTTTCTATTTCCATATGAGAAATACTAATGCAATGTTAATTGCAAGATTCGAGAATATAAAATGAGACTTTCAAAGTAACGGAAATGGAAAAATTCAAGAATATATATATATATATATGTATTATATATATAATGATATCCCAGAAGTAAGGGAGATAAAAGGAGATTACATGGAAATATAATGATATTTTCGGGTTAAAAAGGAAATGTAAAGTTGAGAGTTGAAATAGGTTTATTCCATAAGAATAAGAGTTGTTTATTGGTAATGAAATGAAAGAGATTTCGTAACATTGTTTTATGAGTGATAAATTGAATTGATTTTCCAAATTATAGGTAATATGGAAGGTGTAGTAAATGTTTTGGAAAGTGAATTAAATAGAAATTGAATATTGTTATAAGATATTTTTCTAAGTATTATAATGAAAAGGTTTTGAGAACATTAGTATATTAAAATAAGAAATAAATACCGTATTTAAATATTGAAAGATTTAGGAGTTTTAATTAACCACTCGTTAATTATTTTTAATTAAAAAGGCCAAATGATGCTAAATACTGAATCAGTGAACTCATTTTATTTTCATAATTGAAAAACATTTTATTTGGTAGTTAAATAACCGACTATCAAAACCTGGCCAAATGCGTTGTTGGTATGGAAAGACCGAGATCAAATTTATATTCGAAAAACCATTCCAAACCAGCAAATACGAAAGCATAAAGATTGAAGATGGGGCACTGAAGGCCATGGATCTTCATAAATCGAAAGAACAACTTAAAATCTTTGGTTTAGCAGCCAGAGATATACTGTGATTCTGCCGTGGTTGGGGTCTAGGGATTGCAAGGACTACCAGCTACTGATCGATAGGGTGATACCTAGGAGTGGAAGGAGGGTACCTTCGGTTCATCCTGTTCCTGGATGACTTGTATGGATGGATGTCTGACGGAGGATTTCCGAAGGAATTACGTACGTTGATTTCTTCAAACATACCAAGTTAATAGCATAGAAGGGAAACTTCTTTCGCTTAACAACTAGAGTATATTTTGTAGACGTCAATTAGTGATTTTCTGGCAGATCTGACGATGTGACATTCAAAGTGAATGGTGTTCATACATTCTAAAGGTATTTATGACCTCAAGCCTCATCAACCGGGAAATGGTAAAAATCAGGTAGGTCGCATGGCTATATGGATAGCTCCCATTAGGGTGTATTGTCACCATCTAGAGAATATTCATATTTGTTCTTCTTTTCACTTTTGTATCTGCCGGGAACGGTTATGTTGCTAGCAACCGTAGGTGACAATATATTCGGAACATTCAAGGTTAAGAGAATGGCCGGTTATGTTTAGCCGGATTCGCAAGATGTTGTTGAACTCAGTGTATCCCCCTCTAAAGATACACTGTCAGAAAGGTGGTTGCCCATACCTTGCCATGGAAATCCATTCTCCAATAAACGCTAGCAGTTTTGATTGTATACTATATATATAGTACGTGAGATGCAAGCGTTCTGCTAGATTGATATTTATTTGTATTTAGACATTATTATAATATCAGAAAAGATATGATTTCCAAAAATATTTTGGGATATCGTAAGGAAAAAACCGTCTGTATTTATGTGTGGATTTGGTCTTACGGTTATCCTTTTCTTTCAAAAGGATTTTTGACTTTAAAATCAAGTTGTGTGATACCTTAAACTTAGTGTGTTTTTCTCACTTTGGTTTCCAGACTGATCTGGCGTTTGTAATGCTCGGGTTACACTACATCATAGCAGCAATTTTGACACCCCCCTATCCGCAAAATTTGATATAGGTTAAAGCCGTATCAAAGTTGACTCATTTATTAGCCGTATCTAAACAGTTAGATAAGGCTCTAAACCTAATTTAAATTTGATTCGAGTGTTGGTTGTTTCAAAGTCGTGCCTTTTTTATGTAAAAAATTTGGCTGAAAAAGCCCACCCATCCCTCCAAAATTTTAATCCTTTCAGCCTCTCTCCCTCCATTTTTTATTTCCCTCGTCTAATATTGTATCCCGTGCACTATTTCCATTTCTGAAAATCGCTCCCAAAAAATTATAGAAATCTGATAGTTGTATACTCAAATTTGCTTCTTTGTTATTGTCTGCAAATCGTGGTCTCTATTACTGGTAAAATTTTGGTTTGATTCGGTTTCTAGTAATCGATCCTTTTTGCGCTATTGTTTCAATTCATGCTCAACATGTTGTAGACCGGAGAGCTATTTATTGGTTTTAACCTAAGAGCGGTTACAAAGCAAGGTTGAACGTTGAAGAAAGTTAGGTTTTCACAGTGGGTCACATTTCACCATGGTTAGTGCACACGTTATTTGATCTATTCCTTGTATTAGCTAGTCATACAGGATATGTAGAATATGAACCTTGAATTTTGTTTGTTAAACTGCCATACTCATTCAGTAAATAAAACTAGTTTTAGGTTAACTAGTTAATTCATGTGCTGAACAATACACAAGAATTAGCTAGTTTTATTTACTTTTCATGTACTAGACTTAGACAAATGTACTGAAACTAACTTGCTAAGGCCTGAAAATGTACTGAACCTAGACAAATGTACTGAATCTAGCTATACAAACTAGGCCCGCTAAGGCCTGAAAATTCCTTTGATGTTTTAACGGAGAAAGATACGGGCATGTGTGAAGGGGGACCCATTTGTGATCCAGTGATAGATGGAAAAAAACCAACTTGCCAATGAAAACATACATTTAAAGAAAGATACGGGCATGTGTGTAGGGGGTGGGCCCATTAGGTTGATGCGATTTTTAAGTTGTAACAATTTTTTAATTTATAGGCGGGCAACATGCCATTCAGTATAGACAAAAAGTGGATTAGTGAATCTAATAAAAGATCTCCATATTATATTGATGGGGTGAACATGTTTATTCGTTTTATTGAAGAAAACGGTGGTAAGAAAGGAGTGTATTTATGCCCTTGCAATCAGTGCAAAAATAAGAAGGCGTTAAAATTAGATGAAATTCATTTTCATTTGCTTAGATAGGGTTTTCTCCAATCATATAGCGTGTGGTATTTTCATGGGGAAAAAGGGTGGAGATGGGAAAACAACAACCAATTAGTAATGCCACAAGTACTGACGAGGCTGAACATATTATGATGGAAGATCTAGTCAATGATGAAAATAGATTTCATGATTTTCAACCTAAAAATCCATTGTTTGATCATGCTAATGTTGGAGAGCAGTGTACGGATGATGGCAATTGGTAGGCCAATGAAAGTAAGAAGTATACACCACTTTATGAAAGCGCAAAAGAGCCACTGTATCCTTCATGTCAAAAGGGATAACAAAGCTATATGCCATTGTGAAACTGAATAGCTTGAAGACCCAATACGGCTTCTCAGATAATGGTGTGACCGCACTACTCGAACTAATGAAGGAGTTACTCCCCGAAGGTAACACGCTGCCGACAAAATACCACGACATGAAGAAGTTCATTAAGCAAGTTGGGATAAATTACAAAACTTATGATGCATACATCAATGATTGCGTGTTGTAATGGAAAGATGATTCGAATAGAGTTTCTTGTACAAATTGCAATGAACTAAGATATAGGACATCTTTTAATGACGAGTGAAAAGGAACCAAAGTACCTCGAAAGACATTAAGACATTTTCCATTAATTTCTAGATTGAAGAGATTGTATACTGTACCATGGATAGCAGATGCAATGACCTGGCATGGTCGTGCCAAGTCTGATCCAAACGTAATGCGTCACATCCATGTGACACTTCTAAATGGAAAGCCGTGGATTCTTTTGAAAAAACATTCGCAGTCGAGCCAAGAAATGTCACACTTGGAATAGCAACAGATGGTTTCTGTCTGAATGCTTCTCTTACTAACCCTTACAGTTGTTGGCCGGTACTTGTACCGTATAATCTTCCTTCGTCACAGGAGTTTTCAATGTTAACACTATTGATTTATAGGCCAAAACAACCGGGGAAGGATATTGATGTTTAATTAGAGTCGTTGACAGAGGAGTAAAAGCAGTTATGGGAAGGAGTTGTTACATATGATTCATCAAATAAATCCGAGTTTACAATGAGAGCTAGGGTGTTGTGGGCGATCCATGATCACCCTGCTCTTGGGACTTTATCGGGACGTACAACTCACGGTTACTTTGCATGTCCCATTTGTGGAGAAAACACTTGTTCTTATCATCTTCCTGAAAGTAAGAAGATGTGTTTTATGGGACATCGAATGTATCTTTCTAACGGACACAGGTTTCGATACAACAAAACAAATTTCAACAATAAATAAGAACTTAGTCGTCCTAAAAGGCCATTGAATGGTTTTGAAGTTGAAAAGAGAGTAGCGAACGTCAAAATGAAAATCGGTAAACACAAAGAAGACTTTGGTCGAAAAAGGAAAAAGTCGGCCGTTGAAGAAGGTGACAATGTTTCTACTTAGTATAGGAGGTCTATCTTTTTTTATTTATCATATTGGAGAGCAAATATGATTCGGCATAATATTGATGTTGTACATACGAAGAAGAATGACGTAGAGCATCTCATCAGCACCATTATGGACCATAAAGAGAAAACAAAAGATGGCATCAATGCACGCAAGGATATGAAAACCATGGCTATAAAACAAAAGTTGTGGGTGATGGTAGATCCAGAAATAAAAAATAATCATACCAAAGGCAACTTTCACCTTGAGCAAAGAAGAAAATATAAGATTTTGCACCGTATTGAAAATTTTGAAAGTACCTAACAAATTCTCCTCTAACTTCTGCAACAACATGAGCATCAATCCTCCCGAACTAAGAAATATGAAGTCACATGATTACCACGTCATAATGCAACATCTGCTTCTGGTATTGCTTCAACATACTTATACACAACATAAGGATCTACGAAATGTTATTCATCGTATTAGTCTATTCTTTAACATTTTGTTCTCAAAGGTGATCAATAGGGAACAACTTATAAAAGCAAGGGCTATGTTGGTGGAAGCAATGTGTGTTTTTGAAAAAAAAAATCCATCTGCATTTTTTGATATTAGTATCCATGTTATGGTTCATTTAGCCAATCAAGCATTGGTTTGTGGCCCTCTCAGATATAGATGGATGTATCCTTTTGAACGGTAAATAACTAATTTCAGTTATGTACATTATTATTCGGTATAAATGCTATCGTGTGCAATATATAATTGATTACATTCATAGGTTGATAAAAACATATAAAGGGTATGTGCGCAACAAAAGATACATTGAAGGGTGTATTGCAGAAGGATATATCATACAAGAAGCTAGCCTTTATTGCATGGAATATATCCCAAATGGAGGTTATGGCAACCATAAACATACCCGCGAAGCATTTTTAGAGGAGGATGATGAGTTTTCTGGTGAGATACCTTTGGATAATGGTAAAGATATAACGTTAACCCAAGTGCAATTCGAACAAGTGTGTAGATGGGTCCTAAATAAGTATGATGGACTGGATCCATGGAAGAAGTAAGTTCATGAAGTAGGCTTTGAATTTCCAATTTTTAATTCAATTTATGTATTCATTTCGATATGTGTTATCTACGTATAGAAGGTACAACTCATATGTGAAAAGCACTTAATTTCAACCACGAGGCAGAGGTACAACTTTCGAAGTCATTAAACCTTTTACTATATGTTTACGTAATGAGGTATTACATCATCTAAAGTATTTCACGTTATAAGTTTGCCATACACCTTCATGAACATGCTTGATTTTTTTTCTTGTGTTTTATGTAGTTGTTGAATTGCAGCAATGTAGACCCTACACTTTGGCGGCTAATACACGGGCCGAAGTTCATGGCGCTTAGTTATACGAAGTACCAAGTGAATGGGTTTTTATTTTCCACGAAAATGTATGAAGACCATATGGTAACACGGGATAACTATGTATGCATGAGAGCAATTACAAAATTTAGAGCGAATGGTAAAGATAAAAATTATAAGGAAGCAGAAACAACGTATTATGGAGTCATTCAGCAGGTACTTGAGTTGGATTACACTGTTTTCAACCAAATAGTTTTTTATTGTGATTGGGTAAAAGTCGAGGATAAGATCAATGATTGCAAAATAGATCCTACTTCAAACCTGATCATGGTTAATTTAGGAAAATTAAAGAATAAAGACAACGTAAATGATTAGCCATTTATTCTTGCATCAGAAGCGAGTCAAGTGTTCTACTCAAAAGATTTAAAAAATGATGGTTGGTCTGCGGTTTTGCATACACCAAAACCGTTGACTACAAATATGGAGGACATTGAGTCTCCTACCGTCTATCAATCAGCTTTTGAAGACAATGAAAAACTAGAAGATCTAACCAAACTCATATGTTAACCTATGAATTGTTGAATGCTTTTTTTTACCATGGAATCACATGTATTTTTGAATGTTCTTACTTACACTTTCTGATCGCAATCCATTCTGCTTTTATTATTTCTTTTAACTATTTCAAAATGAGTAAGACTTATGAATTGTTGAGTGAAAATGTAATAGAGAACACGATCAGTAACAAATGTGAATAATATTCTGATTCATGGTGTTTGTCCTAATTCTTAATGTTGCTTCTATTTCGCAGGAAATTTTGTCGCAAGATCCCACATCATCACATGCATCATGTTCGAAAGAGCAAAAAGTTGACCAAAACCTACTTGGTATTCCAGTCTCAGAAAATGCTCCAAAAATCGCTACTACGCTTGGTAAACTAGTACAATCTCATGTGTCGATCTCTTACACAGGTTGGGATAAAGTACCCAAAACATATAAGGATGACGTTTGGAATCAGTTGGTGGTAAATTTGTGAAAAATAGCATTTAAATGTTACAGTTTATTTTTATAGTCTTTGACTCTTAATTTTTGCAGAAAATGTATACGCTTGAGACGCTTTCAAAGGAAATGTTTTCAAAAAGAATGGCCGAGGCTTTTAGGAGACACAAGAAAAACTTGAGAGCAAATTTTTATGACACTTTCGACAATGATGAAGAATGGTTGAAAAATTGTCCACCTACAATTGCTCAAGATAATTGGAACGAGTTCGTAAAGAATGAAGCAACACCTGAAGCGAGCGGAAGAAGGGAGGCAGGAAAAAAAATAGGTCCAGTCTAAGTTATGCCAACCATGCAAGACGTAAAAGTCACGCTAGAGTAGAACACGAAATGGTAAATCATTTGATCATTTTCTTTCAACAGTAGTATAAAAACACAGTTAAGGGAGAGAATATACATGAAATGGAATATATTGCAGATCGTTGCAAGTCCATCTACAAACATCAACCGTCGTCAAGTATGGGAGAAGACACACAGGAAAAAGGATGGTAGCATATTAGATGCCACGTCTGGGTACTTCGTAAGTTTTTACTTGTATTATGGTTATTATGGTTAACATCGAGCAGTCAATTGATATGGGACATTCATTTCCCAACTGAGAAGCTCCTTTCCTTTCAGGCTTTCCATAATTGTGATTAGTTTCCCATTACATTTTCTTAATTAGGTGTTTTTATTCTTATGGTGCTATTGTTTGGATTGAATTTATTCAGTTATGAGTAACATATTATAGTTACAAGCTATTACAAGTAAATGTTGGTGTAAATGCATTTAACTTTTATCCCAGGATCAAATTGCTAAACTGAAGGAAAGATCACCGATAGTGATAAAGAAAAATTGTCTATGGATGAAGATATCTTATCACAAGTGTTGGGTAAGGATACAAGTGGTAGGAGCCGCACTGTTGGGAGCATCATACCAAAGATGCATGTTAAGGCTTGTGCCATTGCACAGAAATGATTCAAACATGTTCGTGAAGACAATGATGAGTTGAAACTGAGGGTGGGAAGCTTGGAGGGTATTATGACTAATATGAAGGGTACAGTGGGAAATTTGTCTGGGAAAATGGAGGTTTTGATCAACATGGTAGGAACTTTGAATGATCAAGGAATTCACGCACAATTAACTACATTGGATGGAGGACGCAACAATACACAAATTAGTGCATCAAAGGTTGTTGCTTCTCCGATCCAGGATACGACCAATGTGGCGAACAATCAACGATGTGAAATTCTTAACTCCGATCTAGACATAGTAGCAACATGTATTTATTAGCAGTAAGAAATCAAACTTCCCTTCAAATTTCAATCTACTGCGTATTATATAGTTAGATTAAGCATTTACGAATGGATGTTGCAGTGCCGACTCTAATTCATATATAAATTAAAAAGAGTGTGATTGCATCCGGTTGCATAGAACTTGTTTGCATGACTTTTTGGATATGCACGATGGTTTGGTTTCATTTTCTTTGACCTTATTGCTAATAATTCTAAATCAAGTGCTTAAAGTCTAATGGATACGTCTTCCTGTTTTAATAAAATTAAGCATATTTTATTTATACTGTCCTTTGAAATTCTCGACTTTATTGCAACAGGTACTGTATGTTGAGATTCTACGACATCCAGATGCCATGGGATTGTTGTACTACCTACACATGAAAAACTTGTTTTGGACAGTATACTGCTACCAGATGAGAAAACCAATAAACTAAATCGTCAATTTGCAGAGACCTTTAATGAAGTCGGAGTGGGTGGATTTGTGTGTCATGTGAAGTCCCTGATTCGATATGTTTAAACGTTGGAGCATGTATATATAATTTTACATTTGACTCTTTGTTTACTTATGAAATAAGAATTCCCTGACACTTGTGTTTGCATTAGTTTCATGAACTCTCTTTGGTGGCATACACATGCATACGTAAGACACAATATGCACACACGAACACAAAGCCACGATACTGACCTGACCTGACCTTAACTGCCATGACTTAAGCAATAATACATCGAAAATATGTTTTTGTATACTGAATTTATCTGTGATACACCTTACTTGGCTTATGTTTGAAAAGTTTGTCCAAAAATTTCAGACTTTGTTTCGTACTGTGTTTGTGGGAAAGACCTGAACTGAGTTGGCGTATCGTGCAAAATGCAAATTTTTCCAAAATTTGCTTTCCATTTCAGTGTTTATTTAGTGTCCTATCGGCATGAGGGTTTGGTTCGTGTCAACTGAACTTAACTGAACTGACATATCGTGCATGAGAGCTTGTATTTCCGCTGATAATTCATGTGTACATCTGCGGTTCATGAGGAATTGTTTCATATTGTTTGCCTTGATCATGTTTCCCTTGACTATTTGCCCATGTATTTGTTACAACACCAAACAAGCGACAACAAACTGTTCTTTGTTGGGCATATGGAAGGTCACAACACAAAACAAGAGACAACACGAAACAATTCCATAGACAACAAATACATGGGCAAATAGGTCAACATGATCAAATACATGTATAACAAGTTATAAATGTATTTGATCGTGTTGACCTATTTGCCCATGTATTTGTTGTCTGTGGAATTGTTTCGTGTTGTCTCTTGTTTTGTGTTGTGACCTTCCATATGTCCAACAAAGAACAGTTTGTTGTGAATCGCATAAAACTCTTCGAATTTCTGATTTCAATAACATGTCTGTGAGTGGTTTGTTGAAATGTCCTGGTGAAATATCTTTTAAACAACCATACTTCTAACAACGTATGTAAGCAGTTTGAACCGAGTTTTTTGTACTTGAACGAGTTTAAAATTTACTGCATATGTGATGCTTGATGAAATGCCCATAATATAGAGTCTTGTATGAATCTGACATCATTATCATGATTTCACGCTCTGTTTGATATTGACACATTGATGGCACTCGTTTTCATTTCTTATTTAAGCTGGAAGCTTCCGGTCCTGCAAGTCCTTGATACTCTTGCTCATAGGACGTGGTCGCTCATTTTTGATTTGGCGAGGGTCAATCCTGCCAGATTCTTATGTGGAGTTGGTTATGAACGAGTTTGACATGATTGAGCATGAGCGACCGACCTCTCCGAGTTGAATGTGCTTAACCGTACATGCATGATTGAGCGACCATTCTTCCCGTGTTAAGCATACTCGATCAATTTAAATTGATCATGCGCGACCAGGAGTTAACTTAGCATGTATGACCAAGTCAGAACCCTCCATTTGCGATTAGATAAGAGCCATGCACGACCGACCAAGTTTTGTTCGTTCGCGCTTGACCTAGTCTGATTGGTATCTTCATATTTTTTTGGACGTTCTTTTGCATTAGGGTCCTTATTGTTAGCTGAATTTTCCCTATAGTGCTTGATCTGTAATGACAAACTCTAGCACACACTTTTGAGCTTACAATTTTACCACTAGTCGCTCACGCCAACAGTAGATTAGTTTGAAAGCTAGGTATACTTGATAGCCTTTAGCTTGAATGGCATACTTATTCAGGATTCATTTAGTTACTTGTAACCTAGCTGTGCTGTGACGGCAAGGAATTTCGCTCGATACTAATCAGTCGTTAAACCGATCTAGACCGTTCGAAACCCCTGATCGTTTGAGAACAGGACAAATCAGAATACAAACAGAAGAACATTTCATTGCTATTACAACTATTCCATCAGAGACAAGAATATACAGAGTATAAATGAATAAATTACATTCGATAAATATCAGAGATTACATTAAATTACATAGCAGCAGAAAATAATACAAAGCACAACTGAAGGTGATATACGGATACAGAGCTTTCCGGATATCATTCCAGCTGTAAACCAGGATCCTGTGAATATAAATCTGCAAAACCAAAAGTACTAGCTACCCGTGCGGAAAATAGGGGCACCCAGAGTTTAGGTTAAAACAATAAACTCCAGGTCAGTCATGTGACTGGTGTGAGAACTAAAGCAGTTATTAATATTGGTTTTAAGGTTAGGTAAATCAAGGGACCACGCCGTATAACACGGAATGGGTTTCCTCCCAAGAATACCAGTGCATAGAACAAACAGCGCAATGCTAAATAAAGAAAAATGAAGCTGTTATAAGACCCAGGTCCCATCACACAATGCAACGCAAGCCGGAGGATAGGGTTTTCCCTTATAACAGCCAAAGCATGCTTGATACGTTTAAAACACATTATTTGATACTATTATAGGTGTATAATGTCAAAACAATTTCAATCATAAATATCAATCATAGGCGGCATAGCTACCATCTACTATGTCGCCCTACTAGTTCTACAATTAAAACCGCAATACACGTATTGGAAATTGGATTTCCTTCATGAGACGAGGCAAGGTGCAAGCTACTCTCCGCGTTCGAGACACTCTAGCAAATGTCTCAGGACTACACACTCTGGGCAATCCTGGATGCTTCAGGGCCGGTCCTCACTTACGTTAGAAGATTAGTTATGCCTGAACACACGTTTCCCGGTCCTTACAGACCTAAAATCGAGGCGCCTCATCCAACAACCACAAAGGTGAAAAGTATATAAATGTCAGGGCTGGTAAGTCACTGACACCACCAAAGCTAGAAAGAAACGTCGTGCTCTCCCTGCAGTCTGTATCCCGTTTTTAACTCATACCGAGGTGTGAGGCTCGCGAATTCACGTTATACACAAAGCTGCCACGTAGGCCGTGCTTTGATCATCAACCACAAGACTTTGCTTTTCAACAGAAGCCTTGATCCATGCAACTCAGCGTGCCACACAGGCAATTCAAGCCATGCAATTGATATCTATCGATATATAACCTCTAAGCTCGTACGTCTCAGAGAAGGGCGTTAAGCAAGAGAATAAATTCTCCGCCGCCAAACAGATATATATTTAACAGAAATCAATCAACACAGAATAAAATCCAATGTCAAACACACAATCCATTTACAAGTCCGTTCTGGGTCTGAACGAAACCGGAGGCACTTTCCTCGCATATCCATCCATCTCCAAGTACGTCTGGACGACCACCAACTATTTCCATCCTCTTGGGTGTACAGCCCAATCAGGATCATCAGTAATTATCCAAACGATGTGAAGACTTCCTGTCTTCGACCACCGTCTTCATCTTCGACTTATCGTCGAATCGGTTATTCAGAATGGGTATAAACCTGGCCTTTCCGAACAACCCGCGTATATAAAAATAAACGTTACACAAACACAACATACGCCTCATTCCAATGCAGAATATCCTTTTATTCACGAAATCACATTCTTAGGGAAAGGTTCCCATTAATTTTATCCAAGATAAATTCTTTAAAATCTATCCTTTAATCTTCCTTTGGATGTCATTTCAAACCAAATTATGGTTTTCTAAACTAGTCGAGATTAGCGAACCACACCGAAGTAATTATTTATTTTATTTCCCAATTCCAACCTATTCATCCCATGAAACAAAACTGGTAATACTCCACGTCTAACACCACAATGTTATCGATAAAATTAATTACCATTTCACGTTCAAATCTAATTAAAGATTTAACTATCGCTTTGGAGCAAAACTGGTGATACTCCATTCTCGCTCAATTTCTAAATTTGATAATTTAAATTATCAATTCCCCATTTCAATCTAATTGCAGATTCATTAAAACTCCTTTTACTGGGTTAAAGAACTAGTGTCATTTAAAACACAGTTCACGACAAACCCAAATCAATTCTATTTAAAACCCATTTCAATTCCAATTTATTCATTTGAAGATAAACGGGTTTAATTTTAGTTCAAAAATAGTTCATTTCAATAAAAATCTATTTTTATCTTTTCAAATCTGGAGTTTTTCATCCCAATTTTTCCCAAATCATTTCTTATGATTTTACACAAATTATTACTATTTTTGATAATTTTATCAAGGCCCGTACAGTCGATTTCCAACAACGGCCATCGAACTGCACCTATAGCGACCTTTTTCAAATTTGATTTGGACGTATCTCCAAATCCAACCGTTAGATTTCAAATTTCTAATATTTGTTAGAAAGCTCTTTCCGATACGAACCCAACGGTTCCGGTTTTAGGAGAATCCGACGGTCGGATCTCCCGTAATGTCCGTTCGAAGTTAATGGTCGAAATTCGCGAACTGCCGCGGCGCGGCGCGTTCTATTCAGGCCATTATATTATATATATATAATATATATTTCGTCGATTTCTATTTAAAACGAATTTTATAAATAGGTTTAAATTCGTTTCAAAAACAATTTCAACTTCCATTTCAATTCAAATCAAAATTGAATTCTTTCTTATAAATTCGTTTTAAAATTCATTTCTATTCAATTCAAATTTCAATTCAATTTGAATTCATTTCAATTTGGTTTCAATTCAATTCGAATTCGTTTTCCATTCGATTCGAATTCGGTTTCAATTCAATTCAAATTGGTTTTCTATTCAATTCAAATTCATTTCGTTTTCTATTCGATTCAAATTCAAATTGGGTTTCTATTCGATTCAATTCAAATTGGTTTTCTATTCGATTAAATTCAAATTGGTTTTCTATTCGATTCAATTCAAATTTGGTTTTCTATTCGATTCAATTCAAATTGGTTTTCTATTCGATTCAATTCAAATTGGTTTTCTATTCGATTCAAATCAAATTGGTTTTCTATTTGATTCAAATCAAATTGGTTTTCTATTCGATTCAATTCAAATTGGTTTTCTATTCGATTCAATTCAAATTTCATTTCAAAATATTCGATTTCGAAATCACTTTTCAATATTCATTTTAAAATGAATAAAATCGATATAAATATCGTTCACGTCAACATGGCGTCAATCTAATCAACACGGCTTCATATAATTCTATTTTCAAATATTCTATTTCAAATATTTCTTTTTCAAATATTTCCTATTCAAATATTTCTATTTCAAATATTTCTATTTTAAAATATTTCGTTCAACACATGACTAATCTCAACGGATGAGTACTGTCAACACATGAACCTTTATTTTATATTGATAAAGAAGTAAATTTTATTATTAAAATATTTCGTTCAACACATGACAAATCTCAACGGATGAGTACTGTCAACACATGAACCTTTATTTTATATTGATAAAGAAGTAAATTTTATTATTAAAATATTTCGTTCAACACATGACTAATCTCAACGGATGAGTATGGTCAACACATGAACTTTTATTTTATATTATTCTTTATTTTCTAAATTGGAATGAGGCCCAATCAATCACCATATAATATTAATTATATGGATTTTCATACATCACACGTTTATAATAGCATTGAAAAATAATCAACCATCAACCAAAGTGCACTACACTGTATAAGCATCAAATATAGATATCTAACGCTTATAACAGCCTGTCAATCAATCGATCGACATATTAAATCAATCAGGATGAGTGAACTTCAAATTTCATCCCAACACCCGTGTGGGGTTTCAAATCAACAAACACAGATTCTATTTGTGCAGTTGGGCGATGTGTAAAATTTATCGGCCCAATCAATGTCCTTCCAATAGGTGTACATAAACAAACCGTCCGGTTTGTAAATGAATATTTATTTATTCACATTCACGTTAAAAATTATATTTTTAACGATAAAATATTTTATCCAACCAATGAATATTCTATTCAGTTCATTTATTCAATAAAATGATATTTTTATTTTTCTAATTTATTTTAGAAAATTTCGGCGGCATAACGGCATGATACTAGAAACGGGACAAGGCCTAGCCTTCTCCCCGGTCTAGTGAAGGCCCACGCCATTCACACATCAGTCAAATCAATTTTATTTCACCAAACAATTCAATTCAAACCAAATAATCTAACCAACTACACAACCAAACAATTAAACAAACAAGCCATCCATGGTCTGTGGATGACGGGTGTCAGGTGCTACTAAACACCGTCTGCATCCTAGTATATATATATAACTAGAAAATGAAATTTTGAGTGAGAAGTTCTCACCAAAGCTATCCTAACTCCACGGCACTTCATTTATGGAAATCTTCGTCGTTCTCGCCTTTTCGTCACCTTCGTTGTCCGTAGCCACTACATAAATAAGAATCGAATTTTTACTTCGCTATTCAATATATAAAAATCGAATTTTTACTTCGCAATTCAATATATAAAAATCGAATTTTTACTTCGCTATTCAATATATAAAAATCGAATTTTTACTTTCCTATTCAATATATAAAAATCGAATTTTTACTTCGCTATTCAATATATAAAAATCGAATTTTTACTTCGCTATTCAATATATAAAAATCGAATTTTTATATTTTCAAAACAAAGTATATTTTTCTATACTGTTCTTTATATTTCATCAATTGTATTTCTACTGCTATTTCAATTTTTAAACAAGGTAAATTTCTATTTTTATAATCAATTCTTTCTATTTTTATTTTTATCTAAAACAAATGCATATTTATATAAATCATATTTTTATTATCGTTCTATCAGTAAAAAAAAATCACTTTTTCTTTTCAAAAATCACAACTTTAATTTTCGCAAAATCATTCCTTTTGTTTATATAAAAATCACAACTTTCAAGCGGAAAAAAAATCAAATCTTTATCAGTTTTAAACTAAACAAACAAAAATCAGTTTTCAAACCTAAACAAAATCTTATCTTTACCAAGTTAAAAATCAAATCTTTGTCTTGGCATTCTTACCTCTAAAAACAATCCCATATTGACCTGCACAGATCTGAACTTTAAAAACTGTTTTTAATTAATCTGAACTAATTATTTTAAATAAATCACTAAATGAAATAAATATAAGAACTTACAGTCCAATCAGAGGGGGGGTTGCTGTCGAGGTATGGCGCCGGTCTTGGTGGGCTCTGGCGGCACAGCGGAGGTCGGAGGGAAGCAAGAGCGGGTGGCGTCGGGTTTGGGGGAAGAAGAAGAGGATGCGCGAGAAGGGGAGGGAGTCAAGGCTGGAGGAGAACGAAGTGAAAGGGACAACGGCAGGCGCTGGAGTTTTCAAAAGGGGGAAGGATGAATCGGCGGTTAGGGTTTCAGGGAGGATTCGGGGTTCGAGATGGGGGTCGTGGTTGCGGAGGAGGAGCGGAATCGCGTCGGGGTGGGGAGGGGGTGGCGCTAGGCCAGGCGGCGGTGGCTGCCTGCCTTGGGGCATGCGACGGTCGGTGGAGCCGGGCTCCGCCTCCTTCGTTCGATGCTCTCTTTTTTTTCTATTATCTGTTACGATTTTCGATTTCCACGAAGGGGGGAAGAGGGTATATGGGCGTTGACCCGCTAAAGGAGGAGGAAAAAGGGGATTCTAATTTTTTAATTAACTCCCAAAAAGCAACTTTATTTTTGACCTCAAAACGAGGCCCACCGCCTATCATCCACAGCTAATTACCCCCATTTCGAACACAATGGGATATGTATCGTAGGCTGATTCAATCGTTTCGATCAGTTTCCGTTAAAATCAACATATAACTCTATATATTGAATTTGAACGCGCATTTCAATTTACCGGGGCCACATACTAGGTCGAAAAATTCACGAAAAATATTTTCTAGCTTCGTATTGACGATATGGTCCTAACAAAACTAGTTTCGTCGAGTTCTGAGACCGTTGGAAAAATGGCCAATTTCCAGTCGATTAAAATCAACTGAAACTGGTCAAACCCGTTTTCCTCTGCCACGCTCACATATTGATTCGGAAAATTATGAAATTTGGAATCTAGCAATAATTTGACATCCCGGACCCAAAAAAAGTGGTTTCGTCGAAATCCGAGGTCGTTTGCAAAATTCCCATTTTTAAGGGCCTGAATTCCATAGCGACTATTCAGAATTTTCAACTGGACATATCTTTCGATCCCTGCTATGAAATTTCGATTTTTCGGATTCGTTGGAAAAATATTCCCAATTAGATCCTAATGTTTTTGGTTTCGTTAAAATCCGGATTGTTTTGCACCCGGTACATTCAATTGAAGTTTGAAATCGAATTATCGAACTACCGCGCCATTTTCAATTCTATTTATAATTATATATAATTATTTATATTCTAACGATGCCGTATATAAATATATACGTTTGAATTATATTCAAAATAAATTTTCTTCGATATTATTTAAAATGATTCATTTTAAATATTCAAAATTCATTAAAATTGCCAAAATAAAAATTTTAAACTGGCCCAGATTTTCCGGGTTATTGCAATCTCCCCCACTTAAAACTTTTCGTCCCCGAAAAGGAAAAAAGTCGAAAGTGGTTTGATTAATCAACTCTACGTTCGATCTGGCTTCCATTCTCCAACTTTTCAGTTTCTGAGAATTTTTAAATTTTCAAAAATTTGGCTAACACCCTAAATTTTCGATTTTTTTTGCCATAACCTCCCCTGCACCGGGACCCACGGGAAAATCCCGAAATTGCCATATAGGCCTTCTGATCTCAAAAGGAAAAAGAAAACGCCAAGCGGCTAGCCAATATGCTCATAAAATCATCATCACCCAAACAAAACGGTAAATTATAGTAAACATGTACCTATTTGTCGGGCAAACAAATTTTATTCTCTGCTCTAGCCTCCTTGCTATGACTTGTTCAATGTAAGTATATGTATATGCAAGCAAATGCGACCAATTCTTAATATAATTCAATATTCGATTCTATTAGGCATAATGGTTCAAAATTATCAAACAAATAAACAAACAGCACAAACATCAATCAATTAGTGGATTAACGTTTCAAATTCATAATTTTGATACATTTACAGAAAATCATGTTTTTGATGCCAAATCACAACAATAAATCTATCTATATAAGTTTTGGTTCTCACACCAGTCTAATGGAAATATATAGAAATCACACCTTTGAAACACGAAAATAAATACTGGTGATGGTGCGCCATCATCAAAATCATGTCCGGGCGACTATAATGTGATTCTATATCTATCTAATATATTAAAACTTCGAATATACGTTCATGACGCGTATATGCAAAATCTTTATATATTGGATTGTCCAAATTCAAAATAAATAAATATTCAAATACGTATAAAATGGTTTAAATTTTCAAAACAAAATTGTTTTCAATTGAAAAATATACTCTTCACACTCGTTCTAGGATACTACTGATCCTATCACTAACGAGTCATTCTAATTGGATATTACTAATCCAATATCTGATGAATTCTTTCGTTCGGTTCTAATGTGTCTTGTTCTCGAGCTCTGTAAACCAAAGCTCTGATACCAAATGTGACGGCAAGGAATTTCGCTCGATCCTAGTCAGTCGTTAAACCGATCTAGATCGTTCGAAACCCTTGATCGTTTGAGAACAGGACAAATCAGAACACAAACAGAAGAACATTTCATTGCTATTACAACAATTCCATCAGAGACAAGAATATACAGAGTATAAATGAATAAATTACATTCGATAAATATCAGAGATTACATTAAATTACATAGCAGCGGAAAATAATACAAAGCACAACTGAAGGTGATATACGGATACAGAGCTTTCCAGATATCATTCCCGCTGTAAACCAGGATCCTGTGAATATAAATCTGCAAAACCAAAACTACTAGCTGCCCGTGCGGAAAATAGGGGCACCTAGAGTTTAGGTTAAAACAATAAACTCCAGGTCAGTCATGTGACTGGTGTGAGAACTAAAACAGTTATTAATATTGGTTTTAAGGTTAGGTAAATCAAGGGACCACGCCGTATAACACGGAACGGGTTTCCTCCCAAGAATACCAGTGCATAGAACAAACAGCGCAATGCTAAATAAAGAAAAATGAAGCTGTTATAAGACCCAGGTCCCATCACACAATGCAACGCAAGCCGGAGGATAGGGTTTTCCCTTATAACAGCCAAAGCATGCTTGATACGTTTAAAACACATTATTTGATACTATTATAGGTGTATAGTGTCAAAACAATTTCAATCATAAATATCAATCATAGGCGGCATAGCTACCATCTACCATGTCGCCATACTAGTTCAACAATTAAAACCGCAATTCACGTATTGGAAATTGGATTTCCGTCATGAGTCGAGGCAAGGGGCAAGCTCCTCTCCGCGTTCGAGACACTCTAGCAAATGTCTCAGGACTACACACTCTGGGCAATCCTGGATGCTTCAGGGCCGGTCCTCACTTACGTTAGAGGATTAGTTATGCCTGAACACACGTTTCCCGGTCCTTACAGACCTAAAATCGAGGCGCCTCATCCAACAACCACAAAGGTGAAAAGTATATAAATGTCAGGGCTGGTAAGTCACTGATACCACCAAAGCTAGAAAGAAACGTCGTGCTCTCCCTGCAGTCCGTATCCCGTTTTTAACTCATACCGAGGTGTGAGGCTCGCGAATTCACGTTATACACAAAGCTGCCACGTAGGCCGTGCTTTGCTCATCAACCACAAGACTTTGCTTTTCAACAGAAGCCTTGATCCATGCAACTCAGCGTGCCACACAGGCAATTCATGCCATGCGATTGATATCTATCGATATATAACCTCTAAGCTCGTACGTCTCAGAGAAGGGCGTTAAGCAAGAGAATAAATTCTCCGCCGCCAAACAGATATATATTTAACAGAAATCAATCAACATAGAATAAAATCCAATGTCAGACACACAATCCATTTACAAGTCTGTTCTGGGTCTGAACGAAACCGGAGGCACTTTCCTCGCATATCCATCCATCTCCAAGTACGTCTGGACGACCACCAACTATTTCCATCCTCTTGGGTGTACAGCCCAATCAGGATCGTTAGTAATTATCCAAACGATGTGAAGACTTCCAGTCTTCGACCACCATCTTCATCTTCGACTTATCGTCGAATCGGTTATTCAGAATGGGTATAAACCCGGCCTTTCCGAACAACCCGCGTATATAAAAATAAACGTTACACAAACACAACATACGCCTCATTCCAATGCAGAATATCCTTTTATTCACGAAATCACATTCTTAGGGAAAGGTTCCCATTAATTTTATCCAAGATAAATTCTTTAAAATTTATCCTTTAATCTTCCTTTGGATGTCATTTCAAACCAAATTATGGTTTTCTAAACTAGTCGAGATTAGCGAACCACACCGAAGTAATTATTTATTTTATTTCCCAATCCCAACCTATTCATCCCATGAAGCAAAACTGGTAATACTCCACATCTAACTCCACAGTGTTATCGGTAAAATTAATTACCATTTCACGTTCAAATCTAATTAAAGATTTAACTATCGCTTTGGAGCAAAACTGGTGATACTCCATTCTCGCTCAATTTCTAAATTTGATAATTTAAATTATCAATTCCCCATTTCAATCTATTTGCAGATTCATTAAAACTCCTTTTACTGGATTAAAGAACTAGTGTCATTTAAAACACAGTTCACGACAAACCCAAATCAATTCTATTTAAAACCCATTTCAATTCCAATTTATTCATTTGAAGATAAACGGGTTTAATTTTAGTTCAAAACTAGTTCATTTCGATAAAAATCTATTTTTATCTTTTCAAATCTGGAGTTTTTCATCCCAATTTTTCCCAAATCATTTCTTATGATTTTACACAAATTATTACTATTTTTGATAATTTTATCAAGGCCCGTACAGTCGATTTCCAACAACGACCATCGAACTGCACATATAGCGACCTTTTTCGAATTTGATTTGGACGTATCTCCAAATCCAACCGTTAGATTTCAAATTTCTAATATTCGTTAGAATGCTCTTTCCGATACGAACCCAACGGTTCCGGTTTTAGGAGAATCCGACGGTCGGATCTCCTGTAATGTCCGTTCGAAGTTAATGGTCGAAATTCGCGAACTGCCGCGGCGCGTTCTATTCAGGCCATTATATTATATATAATATATATTTCGTCGATTTCTATTTAAAACGAATTTTATAAATAGGTTTAAATTCGTTTCAAAAACAATTTCAACTTCCATTTCAATTCAAATCAAAATTGAATTCTTTCTTATAAATTCGTTTTAAAATTCATTTCTATTCAATTCAAATTTCAATTCAATTTGAATTCATTTCAATTCGATTTCAATTCAATTCGAATTCGTTTTCCATTCGATTTGAATTCGTTTTCAATTCAATTCAATTCAAATTGGTTTTCTATTCAATTCAAATTCATTTCGTTTTCTATTCGATTCAAATTCAAATTGGTTTTCTATTCGATTCAATTCAAATTGGTTTTCTATTCGATTCAATTCAAATTGGTTTTCTATTCGATTCAATTCAAATTTGGTTTTCTACTCGATTCAATTCAAATTGGTTTTCTATTAGATTCAATTCAAATGGGTTTTCTATTCGATTCAAATGAAATTGGTTTTCTATTCGATTCAAATCAAATTGGTTTTCTATTCGATTCAATTCAAATTGGTTTTCTATTCGATTCAATTCAAATTTCATTTCAAAATATTCGATTTCGAAATCACATTTCAATATTCATTTTAGAATGAATAAAATCGATATAAATATCGTTCACGTCAAAATGCCGTCAATCTAATCAACATGGCTTCATATAATTCTATTTTCAAATATTCTATTTCAAATATTTCGTTTTCAAATATTTCCTATTCAAATATTTCTATTTCAAATATTTCTATTTTAAAATATTTCGTTCAACACATGACTAATCTCAACTGATGAGTACTGTCAACACATGAACCTTTATTTTATATTGATAAAGAAGTAAATTTTATTATTAAAATATTTCGTTCAACACATGACTAATCTCAACGGATGAGTACTGTCAACACATGAACCTTTATTTTATATTGATAAAGAAGTAAATTTTATTATTAAAATATTTCGTTCAACACATGACTAATCTCAACGGATGAGTACGGTCAACACATGAACTTTTATTTTATATTATTCTTTATTTACTAAATTGGAATGAGGCCCAATCAATCACCATATAATATTAATTATATGGATTTTCATACATCACACGTATATAATAGCATTGAAAAATAATCAACCATCAACCAAAGTGCACTACACCGTATAAGCATCAAATATAGATATCTAACGCTTATAACAGCCTGTCAATCAATCGATCGACATATTTAATCAATCAGGATGAGTGAACTTCAAATTTCATCCCAACACCCGTATGGGATTTCAAATCAACAAACACAGATCCTATTTGTGTAGTTGGGCGATGTGTAAAATTTATCGTCCCAATCAATGTCCTTCAAATAGGTGTACATAAACAAACCGTCCGGTTTGTAAATGAATATTTATTTATTCACATTCACGTTAAAAATTATACTTTTAACGATAAAATATTTTATCCAACCAATGAATATTCTATTCAGTTCATTTATTCAATAAAATGATATTTTTATTTTTCTAATTTATTTTAGAAAATTTCGGCGGCATAACGACACGATACTAGAAATAGGACAAGGCCTAGCCTTATCCCCGGTCTAGTGAAGGACCACGCCATTCACACATCAATCAAATCAATTTTATTTCACCAAACAATTCAATTCAAACCAAATAATCTAACCAACTACACAACCAAACAATTAAACAAACAAGCCATCCATGGTCTGTAGATGACGGGTGTCGGGTGCTACTAAACACCGTCTGCATCCTAGTGTATATATATATATATATATATATATAACTAGAAAATGAAATTTTGAGTGAGAAGTTCTCACCAAAGCTATCCTAACTCCACGGCACTTCATTTATAGAAATCTTCGTCGTTCTCGCCTTTTCGTCACCTTCGTTGTCCGTTGCCACTACATATATAAGAATCGAATTTTTACTTCGCTATTCAATATATAAAAATCGAATTTTTACTTCGCTATTCAATATATAAAAATCGAATTTTTACTTCGCTATTCAATATATAAAAATCGAATTTTTACTTCGCTATTCAATATATAAAAATCGAATTTTTACTTTGCTATTCAATATATAAAAATCGAATTTTTACTTCGCTATTCAATATATAAAAATTGAATTTTTACTTCGCTATTCAATATATAAAAATCGAATTTTTACTTTTCTTTTCAATATATAAAAATCGAATTTTTATATTTTCAAAACAAAGTATATTTTTCTATACTGTTCTTTATATTTCATCAATTGTATTTCTACTGCTATTTCATTTTTAAACGAGGTAAATTTCTAGTTTTATAATCTATTCTTTCTATTTTTATTTAAAACAAATGCATATTTATATAAATCATATTTTTATTATCGTTCTATCAGTAAAAAAAATCACTTTTTCTTTTCAAAAATCACAACTTTAATTTTCGCAAAATCATTCCTTTTGTTTATATAAAAATCACAACTTTCAAGCAGAAAAAAAAATCAAACCTTTATCAGTTTTAAACTAAACAAACAAAAAACAGTTTTTAAACCTAAACAAAATCTTATCTTTACCAAGTTAAAAATCAAATCTTTGTCTTGGCATTCTTACCTCTAAAAACAATTCCATATTGACCTACACAGATCTGAACTTTAAAAACTGTTTTTAATTAATCTGAACTAATTATTTTAAATAAATCACTAAATGAAATAAATATAAGAACTTACAGTCCAATCAGAGGGGGGGTTGCTATCGAGGTATGGCGCCGGTCTTGGTGGGCTCTGGCGGCACAGCGGAGGTCGGAGGGAAGCAGGAGCGGGTGGCGTCGGGTTTGGGGGAAGAAGAAGAGGATGCACGAGAAGGGGAGGGAGTCAAGGCTGGAGGAGAAAGAAGGGAAGGGGACAACGACAGGCGCTGGAGTTTTCAAAAGGGGGAAGGCTGAATCGGCGGTTAGGGTTTCAGGGAGGATTCGGGGTTCGAGATGGGGGTCGTGGTTGCGGAGGAGGAGCGGAATCGCGTCGGGGGGGGGGGGTGGCGCTAGGCCAGGCGGCGGTGGCTGCCTGCCTTGGGGCGTGCGACGGTTGGTGGAGCGGGGCTCCGCTTCCTTCGTTCGATGCTCTTTTTTTTTCTATTATCTGTTACAATTTTCGATTTCCACGAAGGGGGGAGGAGGGTATATGGGCGTTGACCCGCTAAAGGAGGAGGAAAAAGGGGATTTTAATTTTTTAATTAACTCCCAAAAAGCAACTTTATTTTCGACCTCAAAACGAAGCCCACCGCCTGTCGTCCACAGCTAATTACCCCCATTCCGAACACAATGGGATATGTATCGTAGGCTGATTCGATTGTTTCGATCAGTTTCCGTTAAAATCAACATATAACTCTATATATTGAATTTGAACGCGCATTTCAATTTACTGGGGCCACATACTAGCTCGAAAAATTCCCGAAAAATATTTTCTAGCTTTGTATTGACGATACGGTCCTAACAAAACTAGTTTCGTCGAATTCTGAGACCGTTGGAAAAATGGCCAATTTCCAGTCGATTAAAATCAACTGAAACTGGTCAAACGCGTTTTCCTCTTCCACGCTCACATATTAATTCGGAAAATTATGAAATTTGGAATCTAGCAATAATTTGACATCACGGACCCAACAAAAGTGGTTTCGTCGAAATCCGAGGTCGTTTGCAAAATTCCCATTTTTAAGGGCCTGAATTCCATAGCGACTATTCAGAATTTTCAACTGAACATATCTTTCGATCCCTACTATGAAATTTTGATTTTTCGGATTCGTTGGAAAGATATTCCCAATTAGATCCTAATGTTTTTGGTTTCGTTAAAATCCGGATTGTTTTGCACCCGGTACATTCAGTTGAAGTTTGAAATCGAATTATCGAACTACCGCGCCATTTTCAATTCTATTTATAATTATATATAATTATTTATATTCTAACGACGCCGTATATAAATATATACATTCGAATTATATTCAAAATAAATTTTCGTTGATATTATTTAAAATGATTCATTTTAAATATTCAAAATTCATTAAAATTGCCAAAATAAAAATTTTAAACTGGCCCAGATTTTCCGGGTTATTACATGTGCATTCTTTGTATAAATACCACCATTCAAGCACCAAATGTTATCGAGGTTTGGAATTAGCTTAATCAATACGTGTTGATCATGAATTCCAGAAATCGTATGTTATTTTTCTTGCAAATTTGGAAGCCCGTACCTGCGACTTGCTCCTTAAATATACTCATTTATGTAGAAATGCAAACTAGAAATCAATTCAATCAAAATTCCAAGGAGGGTACTATGTTTGGAGAAACCGAAAGTTCTGGCCAGGTAACTGCAACTAACTCGACTGATGGCTCTGGAATGAATATTGGTCAGATTTATCCCCAGCCCCGGGTCCTTGAGAGGGTGCCTTCCGACAGTCGTAAATCAACGCTTCCTTTTGGCTTATACCAGCAAACGTGTGCTCGATTTGGATTTTCAGAAGATGAAACTAAGTTTTCGGGGAAGGATGATTTTCCTGATCATCCACCTCCTAGGTATGTAACAGTCAATCACCATACGTTGTCAAGTGGAACAGTTCCTCCTTTTAATTCTTATTTAGAGTCTATTTTGCGGTGTTTGGCTATTGCCCCATATCAGTTTCATCCCAATGGATATCATATTTTATTGGGACTTTACATACTTTTCATGAGAGTCAAGCAATGAACACCTACATTACCGGATATCCACTCCTTATATGTTTTCAAAAGAAGGAAGCCAGATGGTCCCTCTTTTATTTTTATGGAAGGCAGACATTGCAGATTATTACTGGCTTAATGAACAATGTTAAGGGGTTTCCAGATCAATACTTTTATGTTCGATGTCCCAGTAACTTCTATGGCCGATGGATGGAAGGAGGTAACTGCCCTTGCTTTGAAATTTTCTACTCAGAATTATTACTGGCTTAACGAACAGTGTTAAGGGGTTTCCAGATCAATACTTTTATGTTCGATGTTTCGGTAACTTCTATGGTTGATGGATGGAAGGAGGTAACTGCCCTTGCTTTGAAATTTTCTACTTCCCCACCACCCTTTTTTTTATCATTGGTTCTTTTTTTTCACAGTAATTCCTTCCGATAAAGGCTTTGTTCTTGACCAAGCTCTTCTTGATTCTTTGGTTTCCATTAACAGGACTGAGAGAAGTAAATAGTTTTTACTTTCAGAAAGAACCCTTCGTCAGTATCAACTACTCCATTGAGAAAATTCCGGCTTATAAGCATAGTGCTATTGGCAAATCCCCTACTAATAATAAATGCTATATCTCAGCGATTGTAGCCAAACTTTGCCGGGATCTCCCTTGCCTTCGATTACTGAAGGAAATGTCTTTTACCTTGAGGGTAAGGGGGTTGATGGAGATTGAAAAAGGTCGGTGTGTACGACTTAAGTAGGATCTATATGGATATAGAGAAAATATAGATGATATACTCACTAGCTAATATAAGAACTAATATGATATAATACAAGTAAATAAAAGTAATAAGTAAAGTAAAGTGACACCAGGAATTTTATACTGGTTCGGACTTCCCGCCCTACGTCCAGTCCTGAAGCTCCTCTATGGAATTCACTTTCACGGCCTCTCTTAACTTGAAGGAATATGTCAGTACACCCGAGCCCTAACAAGGATGCCTCTCGCCTGAGCAACTACACATGACTTCAACAAACACAAGTGTTTTGACTTCTGCTTTGTGTTCCTGAATCAACACGGATAGTCAACAGTTTAAGTACAACCTTCCTATAATCTTATCCTTGAGATATGATTTGAATGCAAAGATTTAAGGAAGAGAATTGCTTGTTGAATCAAGTGATATTAAATCAATTCAAGGATTCAACAAGTATTTGAATTAGGAGAGCTTTTGTTTGCAAAGAATGTAATTTTAGAGAATGGAGTGAATGTAATTATATTCAGTAAAATCGGTGATTGTAAAACATGTTTGAAGTTGTTTATATTATAGTATAAGAGTAGCATTCCTTCATGAAGTGTTTCTATAAAAAGTTATGTCCATTTCCATTGATTATTGAAGAAGAATTTCTTCATGAAGGATGGTGACTCTTCAGAAAATATTTACTGTTTCTAATCAGTCGACTGGTTAAAAATCATCAGTTGACTGGTTGAATTAAATCGTATTTTAAAAATTTCCTAAACTAGCCGTTATATACAAAAATAGGCTGACCGGTTTTTGTATATTCCTGGCTTTTTAAAGGCTTATAAATATATATATATATATATTACTCTGTTCTGCACATTCGTGTATACTTGAGGATAGATTTTAACATAATTCTAACATGACTCAATGTATATATATATATATATATATATATATAACACCTTATCTCTATGACATGGTTCCCATTGCAACTCCATTTGTTGGCATCGATCAAAATATTGTTATCAACATTCTCCCCCTTTTTGATTGATGACAACACTTTGGATTTTCTCCATGTGAATGTTTAGCTCCCCTGAATTTCTACAATATTTTGTTAGTTCATAATTTTATAAGCTTACCATTTGATTCCTGCAATAAAACATGTTAGCATAAATATCTTAATAGCATGAAATCATTAGAGAGATATTTCTCCCCCTTTGTCATCGACTAAAAAGAAATTAAGCATTATAAGCATAAAATAATCGAATAACATTTTTCAGATCTTTGAAAGATACAATTCCTAGTTCTCGTCGGAGTCTAATGAAAGAATTCTCTAAAAGGGGTTTAGTAAAGATATCATCAATTTGATTTTCTGAGTTACTAAGATATCGTAATATTCGTTTAACCGCTCTCAAATGTGATTCTTTTGGATTAGCATGAAAATGAGCACATAAGCAAACACTCATCATAATATCCGGTCTACTTGCAGTTAAATACAGAAGCGAACCTATCATACTTCGATATAGCTTTTGATCGACACTTTTACCATTTTCATCTTTATCTAAATGTGTCATCATAATCATTGGTGTAGGTTTACTTGATGTATTTTCCATTCCAAAACGTTTTATTAAATTAGTACAATATTTTTCTTAATTGATGCAAATTCCATCAAATAATTGCTTAATTTGCAAACCTAGAAAGTAAGATAGTTCTCCCATGTGTGACATTTCAAATTCATTGGTCATTATTTTTGAAAATTCTTAACATAATTGATCATTTGTTTATCTAAAGATAATGTCGTCTACATATATTTGAACTATTAGAATATCTTTATTGTCTTTCTTGATAAATAGTGTTTGATCAACCTTTCCAATTTGAAATCCTGAATCTAACAAGTAAGTTTTGAGACGTTCATACCAAGCACGAGGTGCTTATTTCAAACTATATAATGCCTTTTTTCAATTTATAAACATGATCAGGATATTTTTCATGAACAAATAGTGGAGGTTGTTCAACATATACTCATTCTTTAATGTAACCATTTAAGAAAGCGCTTTTAACATCCATCGGATATAATTTAAAGTTATGATGACAAGTGTGTGCTAATATTATTCGAATTGCTTCTAGTCGTGCGACTGGAGCAAAAGTTTCTTCATAATCTATGCCTTCTTATTGATTGTAACCTTATGCAACAAGTCTTGCTTTATTTCTAGTGATATTTCCTAATTCATCTGCTTTTTTTAAACCCATTTTGTTCCAATAATAGTTTGATCACTTGGTTTTGGAACTGGTTCCCATACTTCATTACGTTCAAACTGGTTTAATTCTTCTTGCATGGAAATTATCCAATTTTCATCTGTAGATGCTTCTTTAGGATTTTTAGGTTCGATATTTGACTGGAAGGCTACATTACTTACCAAATTAAGTTGACTTCTTGTTCTAACATTTGAAGTTATTTCTCTAATAATATTTTGTGTTGGATGATCTCATAATATTCTTAGTGGAGATCTGACTTCATTAACAGGAATATTTTGATTATTAATATTATCTTGAGTTTCTATAGTATTATTCTCTATGTTGTTATGAACAATGTTTTCATCTTCTCTATATATTATCAAATCATCATCGTGAGAAGAATTGTTTGTTGCAATATCTTCATTTAAGGAATTTTAAATAAAATTTTCGTCAAACGAAATATGAAGTGATTCTTCTATTTACTGGTTCTTTTATTGAAAATACGATAAGCCTTGCTACGCTCAGAATACCCTAAGAATATTCATTCATCAGATTTTGAATCAAATTTTCCAAGCTGATTTTTTGTATTTAAAATGAAGCATTTTGAACCAAAAACTTTAAAATAGGATATATTTGGATTTCTACCAGTAAAGAGTTCGTATGGAGTTTTTTTAGTAAGCAGTCGAATGGAAATACGATTCAAAACATAACAAGCTGTTGCGACTGCTTCAGCCCAAAAATGTATTGGTAGTGTACTTCCATTTAATAACGTTCTTGCACATTCTTGTAAAGTTCTATTTTTACGTACTACAACTCCATTTTGTTGTGGAGTTCTAGGAAAAGAGAAATTATGAAAAATTCCTTTCTTTTGACAAAATAAATCAAAATTTTCATTTTCAAATTCTCCTCCATGATCACTTCGTATGTTCTTTATTTTTAAATCAGTTAGATTTTGAATTTGTTTGACAAAATTCTAAAAAATATCAAAAGTATCACTTTTATTCTTTAAAAACATAGCCTAAGTGTGTCTTGAAAAATCATCAACAATTACAAACACATATCTACTATGATTTATGGACTGAACTTGAGTTGGTACGAATAAATCCATATGTAGTAGCTCAAGTGGTTGTAAGGTTGATATGACCTTTTTAGATTTAAAAGAGGATTTGGTTAACTTTCCAAGTTGACATGCATCACATAAATTTTCAGTTTTGAATTTTATTTTGGGTAATCCTCCTACAAGATCATTTTTAAATATCTTGTTTATTGTTTTAAAATTAATATGGCAAAATCGTTTGTGTCGTAACCAAGGATCATTGTCTTTGGCTAATAAACACATACTTGGATTATTATTAACTGCTATATTTAAAATATAACTATTTTTGTATCAATTTCCTTCAAAAATAAGATTTTGATTTGAATCAAATATACTACATTTATTTTCATAGAAGGATATTTTAAAACCTTTATCGCATAGTTGACTAATACTTAATAAATTGTGTTTTAAGTTCTTAACTAATAAAACATCCGAAATAAGAGGTGAATTAGATATACTGTAATTGCTCACATCGCCTTTGCCGATGATGTATCCTTTTGAATTATCTCCAAACGTGACAGTTTCTCCTTTTGAGTAAATGATTTTTGATAGCATTTCCTTGTCTCCTGTCATATGTTTTGAGCAACCACTGTCTAGTATCCATTTTCCTCTGTTTTTGTTAAGTAGGACATGTAAAAAATAATTAAAAAAATTTCATTGGTACCCACTTCCTCCGTTAGGGTCCTAAGGGTTAAGTCTTAGGAAGCCAAACCCAAAAGGGCTTAGGTTCCTTTTTGAAAAAATAATTACTATTATAATGAATAGAATCTAAAAAGTTTTTAATATATTTATTCCTAATAAGAACATTATTTGTCTTTGGAATCCATATACTAATATTATCTAAATATTTTTTTAGTAGAAATATTTAATTTACTACTAGAAATTTTCGATTTAATATTAGAATGTTTTAAACTGGATTTCCTTTTTGAATTAATATCTCTGTCATACCCAAGTCCTTTTTTACTAAAAGCCGGTTGAGAATTTTCAAATATTTTAGATAAATTCTCTCTACCCTTGTTAAAATTATTTACATTTTTAGAAATGCTTTCTAACTTAGTTTTTAAACTAGAATTTTCTAACTCTATAATTTTAATTTTAGTGTTTAAATCATGATTTTCAGATGCTAATAATTCATTTTTATTCTTTTGAGTCTCGATTTCTTGACTCAACATAGAAATATGAGAATTTGCTACTAAAAGAGATTCTGGTAATTTTCTAATTTCTTCTTCTAAAATTTCTTTCTCATCTTTTAAAAGATCTCTCTCAAATTTTTCTTTATATTTATCTTCGTTAGCTTGTTTAAACATTCGCTTAAACATTTTCCTAGACTCTAGGATTTTAGTATTAATTTCTACTAATGCATCAAAAGTAAAATCACTTACCTCATTTTCCTAGCCATGAAGTACACGTTTTATTGCTCACTATCACTGTCGTTGTCGCTTTCAGAAGATGAATCTGAGTTGTACCAAGTAACTTAAAAAGCTCGTCTCTTTGATTTTTCTTTTTTGCGATTTCTCTTTAGCTCTGGACAATTCTTTTGATAGTGTCTGGTCTTGTGACAGTTGAAGCATTTTACTAGAGTAGGATCAGGTTCTTTTGATGAATTCTTCTTTATATTCTTGCTTTGACTTTTTCTGTATTTTAGAAAATTTCTAAATTTTTTAGCGACAGATACAATATCTTCTTCATCTGAATCGGAATCTTCTTTTTTAGCATGGAAAGCTAAAATTTTCTTATCTTGTATCTGTGCTTTCTTTGCCTGCAAATTCACTTCATAAGACATTAGATTACCAATCAATTCTTCCGGTTTCATGGCAGAGAGATCATTAGCTTCTTCAATTGCTAATATTTTTCTCTCCCAATCATCCGTTAAAGAATTCAAAACTTTTGATACTAAATCAAAGTCGGAATACTTATCTCCTAATCCTAGCAAAGAGTGATAAATGTTTTGAAAACGTGAATACATATCATTTATCGATTCTTTTCATTCGTCTTACAATTTTGAAACTGATTCTTGAGCATATATATTTTGCTTTGTTTAACTTTGTTAGTCCAAAATGAAACGACACGAAATCCCCCTTACGGGAAAGGCTGGATTGAGTTGAGAACAAACCACATCATAACACAAACGGAAGAACATTTCATTGTTTATTACAATAATTCATCAGAATACAAGAATATACAGAGTATGAATAAATAATACACATCACTAAATATTAGAGATTACAATAAATTACATAGCAGCGGAAAATAATACAAAACACAACCGAAGGAGATATACGGATACAAAGCTTTCCAGATATCATTCCAGCTGTAAACCAGGGTCCTGTGAAGATAAATCCGCAAAACCAAAACTACTAGCTGTCCATGCCGAAAATAAGGGAACCCAGAGTTTAGGTTAAAACAATAAACTCCAGGTCAGTCATGTGACTGGTGTGAGAACTAAAACAGTTATTAATCTTTATTTTAAAGTTAGGCAAATCAAGGGACCACGCCGTATAACACGGAATGGGTTTCCTCCCAAGAATACCAGTGCATAAAACAACAGCGCAATGCTAAATAATGAACAATGAAGCTATTATAAGACCCAGGTTCCATCACACAATGCAACGCAAGCCGGAGGATAGTGTTTTTACCTTATTATAACCAAAGAATGCTTGATACGTTTAAAACAGATTAGTTTGATAGTACTATAAGTGTATAGTGTCAAAACAATTTCAAATCATAAGTATCAATCATAGACGGCATAAGTGCCCTATACCACTATGTCGCCATATATAGGTTATACAATCAAAACCGTAAAATCACGTATTTGGAAATTGGATTTCCGTCTGTGAACCGAGGCCAGGGATTGTCCTCTACCGTTTCGAGACGCTCTAGCCCGTGTCTCAGGAATAGCCGCAACTGCCCCTTGAATCGTCAGGGTCGGTCCACACGGAGTGGATTATTATGCCTGAACAATACGTTTCCCCACCCTATAGGGTGTAAATGAGTCCACTGACTCTATCGGACCCGGATCGTCCGATCTAACCGAGGCGCCTCGCAACAGCAACAACCACACAGGTGAAAATAATATAAATGTCAGGGCTGGTAGGTCACTGACACCACCCTAGCTAGAAGGAAACGCATGCCCTCCCTGATGTACTCTCCCGTTTCTGGTTCACAACAGGGGTGTGAGGATCGCGAATTAACGCTACACAAAGCTACACCACAAAGGCCGTGCTTTGATCATCAACCACAAGACTCTTCTTTTCAACAGAAGCCTTGATCATTTGCATCTTAGCATACCACACAGGCAAACCACTCCATGCAACCGATATACATCAATCACACAGAATGATATCCAATGTCACACACACAGTCCATTTACAAGTCCGTTCTGGGTCTAAACGAAACCGGAGGCACTTTCCTCGCAAATCCATCGATCTCCAAGTACGTCTGGACGATCACCAACTGATTCCCTCATCTTGGGTGTACAGCCCAATCAAGATCATCAGTAATCACCCAAACGATGTGAAGACTTCCGGTCTTCAACCATCGTCTTCATCTTCGACTCGTCGTCGAATCAGTTATTCAGAATGGGATAAACCCGGTCTTTCTGAATAACTCGCGTATATAATAAACAAGTGTTACACAAACACAACATATGCCTCATTCCAAATCATTAGTCACTAACCGTAAACTAGTAAGAGAACAATTCCCTAAATATTAACCCCGAAGGCCGAAACCAACATCAGATCAATACCCAGGAAACCATTCATCTTAACTAATCTTCAGTTAATTGCTAAATTTCACATTCTTAGGGAAAGGTTCCCATTGATTTTATCAAAGATAAATTATTTAAATTTATTCTTTAATCTTCTTTTGAATCTCAATTCAAACCAAATTATGGTTTATCCAAACTAGTCGGGATTAACGAACCTTACCGAAGTAATCAACTGTTAAATTTCCCAACCCCAACCTATTCATCCCATGAAGTAAAACTGGTAGTACTTCATAACTAACACCACAATGTTATCGGTAAATTCAATTACCATTTCACATTTTAAATCTAATTAAAGATTTAACTATCGCCTGGAGTAAAACTGGTGATACCCCATTCTCGATCATTTCTTGAATTTGATAATTTTAATTATCAAATTCACTTTTCAATCTATTCAAAGATTCATTAAAACTCCACTTGGTTTTAATCTTTAACTGGGTTAAAGAATCAATGTAATTTAAAACACGGTTCATGATAAACCCAATATCACATCACATTTCAATCAGTCCCTAACCGTAAATTAACAAGTGAGCAATTCCCTAAGTATTAACCCCGAAGGCCGAAACCAACATCAGATCAATACCCAAGAAACCATTCATCTTAACTAATCTCCAGTTAGTTTCTGATTTTCTTAACTCCATTGGGTCTAAGAACAGTATTATTAAAGATACCATTCACGACAACCCAAAATCACATTTCATTAATTGTCGGGTTAAAGAACAAATGTTATTTAAAACACCGTTCATGATAAACCCAAAAGTCAATTCCAATTCAATTCCAATTCAATTCCAATTAAATATTATTTAATTGGTACACTTCATTAAATCTAAATAAAAAGATTTAATCTTTTTCTCAACTGGGTTTAAGAACAGTGTTCATGAAGACACCATTCACGACAAACCCAAATCACATTTGATATTAAATACAAGGCTCTGAATAGAAAATATATCGGCTTATATTCAATATCAAATTCTACGACCAACAAATATCATATTGGAAATAACGATATAAATATATCTTTCAAATTCCCATAACAATATCTGTATAATCACAAAATCCCATATCGAAATATTCCGAAGACAATTTCGGTTCAAATCAACTCCAATTCAATTATTGGAAATTCTGGTTACTTTTAAAACCATTTCAAATCCCATTTATTTATTTGAAAATAAATAAATTATTATTCTAGTTCAAAACTAGCTCATTTCGAAAAAAAACTATTTTTATCTTTTCAAATATGGAAATTTTCATCCCAATTCTTCCCAAATCATTTCAAATGATTTTACACAAATCATTACTATTTTTAATAATTTTATCAAGGCCCGTACAGTCGATTTCCTTCAAGAACTGCACTTACAACGACCTTTTCCAAATTTGATTTGGACATAATCCCAAATCCAACTGTTAGATTTCCAATTTCTCACATTCGTTAGAAAGCTCTTCTCAATACGAACCCAACGGTTCCAGTTTTAGGAGAATCTGACGGTCGGATCTCCCGTAATATCCGTTCGAAGTTAATGGTCGAAATTCGCGAACTGCCGCAGCGCGGCGCGTTCTATTCAGGCCATTCTATTATATATATAATATATATTTCATCGATTTCTTTTTAAAACGTATTTTATAAATCGTTTTAAATTCCTTTCAAATCGATTTCAATTTAATTTAATTTGAATTTCAATTCATTTCAATTTAATTCGAATTTGAATTTAATTCGAATTTCAATTCATTTCAAAATATCAGATTTTGAAATCACTTTCGATGTTCATTATAAAATGAATAAAATCGATATAAATATCGTTCACTTCAAAATGGCGTAATTCTAATCAACACGGCTTCATATATTTCTATTTTCAAATATTCTATTCCAAATATTTCTTTTCCAAATATTCTATTTCAAAACTGGAATGAGGCCCAAACACTTACCATATAATGTTAGTTATATGGATTTTCTACAACACATGTATAAAATAACGATAATAAATAATCAACCATCATCCAGAGTGCGTTCTACACTGTATAAGCATCAAATATAAATATTTAACGCTCATAACAGTCTGTCAATCAATCGATCGACATACAACTAATTATTGGGATTAGTGTATGTCATATATCATCCCAATACCCGTGTGGGGTTTCAAACAATCAACCACAGATTTTATTTGTGTAGTTGGGCGATGTGTAAAATTTATCGTCCCAATCAATATCGGTCAAATGTGTGTATATAAACAAATCATCCGATTTGTTTATATTAGTTTATTTCATTTCATATACACGTTAAAATTTCTATTTTTAACTATAAAATATTTTTAACTATATAAATATTTTATTTCCTTTCACATCATATCACACAATCAACTACACATCAAAATCAAACAAACAAGCATACAAGCCGCCCATGGTCTGTGGACGACGGATGTCGGGTGCTACTAAACACCGTCTACATCCTAGTACATATTTTTAACTAGAAATTTAAATTAAAGGTGAGGAGTTCTCACAGAGGGTTTCACTCCGCCGTGCTTTGCTTTTGAACTGCTGAATCATCTGAATCTATTTGAAATTCTACGGCAGCTCTATTCACGCTGTTCATAATAAAAATTATATTTTTATTACTTCTTTTCAATAAATAAAAATCGTATTTTTATTTCTACTTCATATATATTTTTACAATGCTTATTCTATATAAAAATCTCAATTTATATTTTAAACAAAATCACTTCTTTATATAGTTAATTCGCTACAACACATATGAAGATCGTATTTCTATAATCTCTACTATATAAAGATAATATTTTTATATTCTAAAAATATAAAAATTATATTTTTAATACTCTTCATAAGTAAAAATCATATTTTTAAACTTCACATATGATAAAAATCATATTTTTAAACTTCACATATGATAAAAATCATATTTTTAAACTCTACATTATATAAAAATTATATTTTTATTACTCTAGTATATGTATAAAAATCACTCCTTTGATATTATAAAAATCACATCTTTCTTAGTTATAAAAATCTAATTTTTACTTCGTCTCCTATATAATAAAAATCGAATTTTTTCTTGTATAAAAATATAATCTTTTTCATTTTAAAAATCAAATCCTTTTAGTGTTAAAAATTCCACCTTTCATGTTGTAAAAATTCCACCTTTCATGTTGTCAAAATTCCACCTTTCATGTTCAAAATGCATAATAAAGTTGAAACTGATTTTACAACACTATATTGTAATTTAATTAATTAAATAAATAAGAAAACACACCTCTTCAGAGGAGGGGAGGGCTCATCTCGAACGGAGGGTCTGAAATGGAAGGTGGAGAGGCGGCGGGGGCTACCAGCGATCGGCGCCAGGTGGGGTGGCAGGCCTCCAGATGTTTCTAGAGGATGCGGGGGTTTTAGTTAGGGTTTGGGGCCACATCTCTTTAGAAGAGGAGAGAGAGACCAGTGGAGCGTCGGAGGGGGCCTCCGTCGGGGGAGCAGCGACGACAGTCCTCCTGGAGGGTGGCGTCGCGCTCGGTGAGGCTATCGGGTTTCTTTTTCTTTTTGAATATCGGGTTTGACTTCTTTGAAGAGGGGGGGGCCTGGTTAAGGAGAAAAGGAAGGGGGGAAATTATTATTTAATATATTTTAATTTCTAAAAGCACCTTTTTATTTTGAACTCGAAATCAGACCCACCGACTATCACCCCTAGCTAATTGCCCCTATTCCGAACACAATGGGATATGTATCGTGAGCTGATTCGACTGTTTCGATTAGTTTTCGTCAAAATCAAAATATAACTCTATATATTGAATTTGAACGCGCATTTTAATTTACCGGGGCCACATACTAACTAGAAAAATTCCCGAAAAATATTTTCTAGCTTCGTATTGAAGAAACAGTCCTAACAAAACTAATTTCATCAAATTCCGAGACCGTTTGAAAAATGACCATTTTCCAGTCGATTAAATTCAACTAAAACTGGTCAAACGCGTTTTCCTTTGCCATGCTCACATATTGATTCAAAAAATTACGAAAATTGGAATCTAGCAATAACTTGACATCATGGATCCAACAAAAGTGGTTTCGTCGAAATCCGAGGTCGTTTGCAAAATTTCCATTTTTAAGGGCCAATCCATAGCGACTATTCTGAATTTTCATTTGGACATAACTTTTGATTCCCGCTATGAAATTTTGATTTTTCGGATTCGTTGGAAAGATATTCTCAAATAGATTCTATTATTTTTGGTTTCGCTAAATTCCGGTTTATTTTGCACCCGGTACATTCATTTGAAGTTTGAAATCGAATTATCGAACTACCGCGCCATTTTCAATTCCTTTTATAATTTAAAATAAATATTTATATTCTAACGACGATTTGAATAAATATATACGTTCGAATTCTATTCAAAATAAATTTCTCGTCATTATTATTTAAAATAATTCATTTTAAATATTCAAAATTCACTAAAATTGCCAAAATAAAAATTTTAAATTGGCTCGGATTTCCGGGTTATTACAATCTCCCCCACTTAAAACTTTTCGTTCCCGAAAAGGAACGAAGCCGAAAGTTGTTTAACGATTCAACTCAACTTCCAGTATTTTCACTACGGCTTAAGTTCATCAACTTTTCAGTTTCTAAGAACTTTTCAAATTTTTCAAAAATTTGGCTAACACCCTAAATTTCCAAAAAATTTCGCCATAACCTCCCCTGCACCGGGGACTTCGGGATATTTCATATAGCCTCCCATGGCCTTCTTCAGTCCAAAAGAAAAAGAAAAAGCCAAGCGGCTAGCCAATCGGCTCATAAAATCATCATCACCCAAACAAAACAGTAAATTATGGTAAACATGTACCTATTTGTCGGGCAAACAATTTTATTCTTCTGCTCTAGCCTCCTTGCTATGACCTGTTCAATGTAAGTATATGCAAGCAAATGCGACTAATTTTCAATACAATTCACTATTTGGTACAATTGGGCTAAATGGTTAAAATTTTACTTAATCAAAATATAATCAAACAACACAATCAGCAATAAATTAGTTGATTAGTTTTTCAAATTCATAACTTTGATATATATTCAAGAAATCAGATTTTTGGTGCTGCCCAATATAATTTTGGTTCTCACACCAGTCAATTGGAAATATATAGAAATCTCACTTTCGAAAACTCGAACATGAATACTGATGATGCGATCGCTATAGCGATCATCAGAACCATCTTCGGGCGACTAGAGTGTGATTCTATATCTATCCAGTATATTAAAACTTCGAATACACGCGGATCAGACGTATATGCAAAATCTTTATATACTGCACTGTCCAAATCAATATATAAATAATATTCAAATACGAATAATTGGTTTAAATTTTCAAAACAAAATTTGTTTTCACTTTAAAAATATACTCTTCACACTCGTTCTAGGTTACTACTGATCCTATCTCTAACGAGTCATTCTCATTGGATATTACTAATCCAATTTCTGATGAATTCTTTCGTTCGGTTCTAACGTGTCTTGTTCTCTGAGCTTTGTAAACCAAAGCTCTGATACCAAAATGAAACAACCCAAAATCCCCCTTACGGGAAAGGCCGGATTGAGTTGAGAACAAACCACATCATAACACAAACGGAAGAACATTTCATTGTTTATTACAACAATTCATCAGAATACAAGAATATACAGAGTATGAATAAATAATACACATCACTAAATATCAGAGATTACAATAAATTACATAACAGCGGAAAATAATACAAAACACAACTGAAGGAGATATACAGATACAAAGCTTTCCGGATATCATTCCAGTTGTAAACCAGGGTCCTGTGAAGATAAATCTGCAAAACCAAAACTACTAGCTGCCCGTGCCGAAAATAAGGGCACCCAGAGTTTAGGTTAAAACAATAAACTCCAGGTCAGTCATGTGACTGGTATGAGAACTAAAACAGTTATTAATCTTTATTTTAAAGTTAGGCAAATCAAGGGACCACGCCGTATAACACAGAACGGGTTTCCTCCCAAGAATACCAGTGCACAAAACAACAGCGCAATGCTAAATAATGAACAATGAAGCTATTATAAGACCCAGGTCCCATCACACAATGCAACGCAAGCCGGAGGATAGGGTTTTTACCTTATAATAGCTAAAGAATGCTTGATACGTTTTAAACAGATTAGTTTGATAGTACTATAAGTGTATAGTGTCAAAACAATTTCAAATCATAAGTATAATCATAGACGGCATAAGTGCCCCATACCACTATGTCGCCATATATAGGTTATACAATCAAAACCGCAAAATCACGTATTTGGAAATTGGATTTCCGTCTGCGAACCGAGGCCAGGGATCGTCCTCTACCGATTCGAGATGCTCTAGCCCGTGTCTCAGGAACAGCCGCAACTGCCCCTTGGATCGTCAGGGCCGGTCCACACGGAGTGGATTATTATGCCTGAACAATACGTTTCCCCACCCTATGGGGTATAAATGAGTCCACTGACTCTATCGGACCCGGATCGTCCGATCTAACCGAGGCGCCTCGCAACAGCAACAACCACACAGGTGAAAATAATATAAATGTCAGGGCTGGTAGGTCACTGACACCACCCTAACTAGAAGGAAACGCATGCCCTCCCTGATGTCCTCTCTCGTTTCTGGTTCACAACCGGGGTGTGAGGCTCGCGAATTAACACTACACAAAGCTACGCCACAAAGGTCGTGCTTTGATCATCAACCACAAGACTCTTCTTTTCAACAGAAGCCTTGATCATTTGCATCTTAGCATGCCACACAGGCAAACCACTCCATGCAACCGATATACATCAATCACACAGAATGATATCCAATGTCAGACACACAGTCCATTTACAAGTCCGTTCTGGGTCTGAACGAAACCGGAGGCACTTTCCTCGCATATCCATCGATCTCCAAGTATGTCTGGACGATCACCAACTGATTCCCTCATCTTGGATGTATAAGCCAATCAAGATCATCAGTAATCACCCAAACGATGTGAAGACTTCCGATCTTCAACCACCGTCTTCATCTTCGACTCGTCGTCGAATCAGATATTCAGAATGGGATAAACCCGATCTTTCTGAATAACTCGCGTATATAATAAACAAGTGTTACACAAACACAACATACGCCTCATTCCAATTCATCAGTCACTAACCGTAAACTAGTAAGAGAACAATTCCCCAAATATTAACCCCGAAGGCCGAAACCAACATCAGATCAATACCCATGAAACCATTCATCTTAACTAATCTTCAGTTAATTGCTAAATTTCACATTCTTAGGGAAAGGTTCCCATTAATTTTATCAAAGACAAATTATTTAAATTTATTCTTTAATCTTCTTTTGAATATCAATTCAAACCAAATTATGGTTTATCCAAACTAGTCGGGATTAACGAACCTTACCGAAGTAATCAATTGTTAAATTTCCCAACCCCAGCCTATTCATCCCATGAAGTAAAACTGGTAGTACTTCATATCTAAAACCACAGTGTTATCGGTAAATTCAATTACCATTTCACATTTTAAATCTAATTAAAGATTTAACTATCGCCTGAAGTAAAACTGGTGATACCCCATTCTCGATCATTTCTTGAATTTGATAATTTTAATTATCAAATTCACTTTTCAATCTATTCAAAGATTCATTAAAACTCCACTTGGTTTTAATCTTTAACTGGGTTAAAGAATCAATGTCATTTAAAATACGGTTCACGATAAACCCAATATCACATAACATTTCAATCAGTCCCTAACCGTAAATTAACAAGTGAGCAATTCCCTAAGTATTAACCCCGAAGGCCGAAACCAACATCAGATCAATACCCAAGAAACCATTCATCTTAACTAATCTCCAGTTAGTTTCTGATTTTCTTAACTCCATTGGGTCTAAGAACAGTATTATTAAAGATACCATTCACGACAACCCAAAATCACATTTCATTAATTGTCAGGTTAAAGAACAAATGTTATTTAAAACACCATTCACGATAAACCCAAAAATCAATTCCAATTCAATTCCAATTAAATATTATTTAATTGGTTTACTTCATTAAATCTAAATAAAAAGATTTAATCTTTTTCTCAACTGGGTTTAAGAACAGTGTTCATGAAGACACCATTCACGACAAACCCAAATCACATTTGATATTAAATACAAGGCTCTGAATAGAAAATATATCGGCTTATATTCAATATCAAATTCTACGACCAACAAATATCGTATTGGAATATAAATATATCTTTCAAATTCCCATAACAATATCTGTATAATCACAAAATCCCATATCAAAATATTCCGAAGACAATTTCAATTCAAATCAACTCCAATTCAATTATTGGAAATTCTGGTTACTTTTAAAACCATTTCAAATCCCATTTATTTACTTGAAAATAAATAAATTATTATTCTAGTTCAAAACTAGCTCATTTCGATAAAAATCTATTTTTATCTTTTCAAATATGGAAATTTTCATCCCAATTCTTCCCAAATCATTTCATATGATTTTACACAAATTATTACTATTTTTAATAATTTTATCAAGGCCCGTACAGTCGATTTCCTTCAACGGCCATCGAACTGCAATTACAGCGACCTTTTCCAAATTCGATTTGGACATAATCCCAAATTCAACTGTTAGATTTCCAATTTCTCACATTCGTTAGAAAGCTCTTCTCGATACGAACCCAACGGTTCCGGTTTTAGGAGAATCCGACGGTCGGATCTCCCGTAATATCCGTTCGAAGTCAATGGTCGAAATTCGCGAACTGCCGCAGCGCGGCGCGTTCTATTCAGGCCATTCTATTATATATATAGTATATATAATATATATTTCATCGATTTCTTTTTAAAACGTATTTTATATATTGTTTTAAATTCCTTTCAAATCGATTTCAATTCAATTTCAATTTAATTTGAATTTTAATTCATTTCAATTTAATTCGAATTTCAATTCATTTCAATTTAATTTGAATTTCAATTCATTTCAAAATATCAGATTTTGAAATCACTTTCGATGTTCATTATAAAATGAATAAAATCGATATAAATATCGTTCACGTCAAAATGGCATAATTCTAATCAACACGGCTTCATATATTTCTGTTTTCAAATATTCTATACCAAATATTTCCTTTTCAAATATTATATTTCAAAACTGGAATGAGGCCCAAACACTTACCATATAATGTTAATTATATGGATTTTCTACAACACATGTATAAAATAACGACAATAAATAATCAACCATCATCCGGAGTGCGTTCTACACTGTATAAGCATCAAATATAAATATTTAACGCTCATAACAGTCTGTCAATCAATCGATCGACATACAACTAATTATTGGGATTAGTGTATGTCATATATCATCCCAATACCCGTGTGGGGTTTCAAACAATCAACCACAGATTTTATTTGTGCAGTTGGGCGATGTGTACAATTTATCGTCCCAATCAATATCGGTCAAATGTGTGTATATAAACAAATTGTCCGATTTGTTTATATTAGTTTATTTCATTTCATATACACGTTTAAATTTCTATTTTTAACTATAAAATATTTTTAACCATATAAATATTTTATTTCCTTTCACATCATATCACACAATCAACTACACATCAAAATCAAACAAACAAGCATAAAAGCCGCCCATGGTCCGTGGACGACGGGTGTCGGGTGCTACTAAACATCGTCTGCATCCTAGTACATATTTTTAACTAGAAATTTAAATTAAAGGTGAGGAGTTCTCACAGAGGGTTCCACTCCGCCGTGCTTTTCTTTTGAACTTCTGAATCATCTGAATCTATTTGAAATTCTACGACAGCTCTTTTCACGCTGTTCATAATAAAAATTATAATTTTATTACTTCTTTTCAATAAATAAAAATCGTATTTTTATTTCTACTTCATATATATTTTTACAATGCTTATTCTATATAAAAATCTCAATTTATATTTTAAACAAAATCACTTCCTTATATAGTTAATTCGCTACAACACATTTGAAGATCGTATTTTTATAATCTCTACTATATAAAGATAATATTTTTATATTCTAAAAATATAAAAATTATATTTTTAACACTCTTCATAAGTAAAAATCATATTTTTAAACTTCACATATGATAAAAATCATATTTTTAAACTTCACATATGATAAAAATCATATTTTTAAACTCTACATTATATAAAAATTATATTTTTATTACTCTAGTATATGTATAAAAATCACTCCTTTGATCTTATAAAAATCACATCTTTCTTAGTTATAAAAATCTAATTTTTACTTCATCTCCTATATAATAAAAATCGAATTTTTCCTTGTATAAAAATATAATCTTTTTCATTTTAAAAATCAAATCTTTTAATGTTAAAAATTCCACCTTTCATGTTGTAAAAATTCCACCTTTCATGTTGTCAAAATTCCACCTTTCATGTTCAAAATGCATAATAAAGTTGAAACTGATTTTACAATTGTAATTTAATTAATTAAATAAATAAGAAAACACACCTCTTCAGAGGAGGGGAGGGCTCATCTCGAACGGAGGGTCTGAAATGGAAGGTGGAGAGGCGGCGGGGGCCACCAGCGATCGGCGCCAAGTGGGGTGGTAGGCGTTTGGCGGTTTGTAGAGGATGCGGGGGTTTTAGTTAGGGTTTGGGGCCTCGTCACTTTAGAAGAGGAGAGAGAGAGACCAGAGGAGCGTCGGAGGGGGGCTCCGTCGGGGTAGCAGCGGCGGTAGTCCGCCTGGAGGGCGGCATCGCGCTCGACGAGGCTATTGGTTTTTTTTTCTTTTTGAATATCGGGTTTGACTTCTTTGAAGAGGGGGGGCCTGGTTAAGGAGAAAAGGAAGGGGGGAAATTATTATTTAATATATTTTAATTTCTAAAAGCACCTTTTTATTTTGAACTCGAAATCAGACCCACCGACTGTCGCCCCTAGCTAATTACCCCTATTCCGAACACAATGGGATATGTATCGTGAGCTGATTCGACAGTTTCGATTAGTTTTCGTCAAAATCAAAATATAACTCTATATGTTGAATTTGAACACGCATTTCAATTTAACGGGGCCACATACTAACTAGAAAAATTCCCGAAAAATATTTTCTAGCTTTGTATTGACGATACGGTCCTAACAAAACTAATTTCGTCAAATTCCGAGACCATTTGAAAAATGACCATTTTCCAGTCGATTAAATTCAACTAAAACTGGTCAAACACGTTTTCCTTTGCCACGCTCACATATTGATTCAAAAAATTACGAAAATTGGAATCTAGCAATAACTTGACATCACGGATCCAACAAAAGTGGTTTCGTCGATATCCGAGGTCGTTTGCAAAATTTCCATTTTTAAGGGCCAGAATTCCATAGCGACTATTCTGAATTTTCATTTGGACATAACTTTTGATTCCCGCTATGAAATTTTGATTTTTCGGATTCGTTGGAAAGATATTCTCAAATAGATTCTATTATTTTTGGTTTCGCTAAATTTCGGTTTATTTTGCACCTGGTACATTCATTTGAAGTTTGAAATCGAATTATCGAACTACCGCGCCATTTTCAATTCCTTTTATAATTTAAAATAAATATTTATATTCTAACGACGATTCGAATAAATATATACGTTCGAATTCTATTCAAAATAAATTTCTCGTCGTTATTATTTAAAATAATTCATTTAAAATATTCAAAATTCACTAAAATTGCCAAAATAAATTTTTAAAATTGGCTCGGATTTCCGGGTTATTACAATCTCCCCCACTTAAACCTTTTCGTCCTCGAAAAGGAACGAAGCCGAAAGTTGTTTAACAATTCAACTCAACTTCCAGTATTTTCACTACGGCTTAAGTTCTTCAACTTTTCAGTTTCTAAGAACTTTTCAAATTTTTCAAAAATTTGGCTAACACCCTAAATTTCCGAAAAATTTCGCCATAACCTCCCCTGCACCGGGGACTTCGGGATATTTCATATAGCCTCCCATGGCCTTCTTCAGTCCAAAAGAAAAAGAAAAAGCCAAGCGGCTAGCCAATCGGCTCATAAAATCATCATCACCCAAACAAAACAGTAAATTATGGTAAACATGTACTTATTTGACGGGCAAACAATTTTATTCTTCTGCTCTAGCCTCCTTGCTATGACATGTTCAATGTAATTATATGCAAGCAAATGCGACTAATTTTCAATACAATTCACTATTTGGTACAATTGGGCTAAATGGTTAAAATTTTACTTAATCAAACTATAATCAAGCAACACAATCAACAATCAATTAGTTGATTAGTTTTTCAAATTCATAACTTTGATATATATTCAAAAAATCAGATTTTTGGTGCCAAATCACAACAATAGGCCCTATATAGTTTTGGTTCTCACACCAGTCAATTGGAAATATATAGAAATCTCACTTTCGAAAACTCGAACATGAATACTGATGATGCGATCGCTATAGCGATCATCAGAACCATCTTCGGGCAACTAGAGTGTGATTCTATATCTATCCAGTATATTAAAACTTCGAATACACGCGGATCAGACGTATATGCAAAATCTTTATATACTGCACTGTCCAAATCAATATATAAATAATATTCAAATACGAATAATTGGTTTAAATTTTCAAAACAATTTTTTTTTCACTTTAAAAATATACTCTTCACACTCGTTCTAGGATACTACTGATCCTATCTCTAACGAGTCATTCTCATTGGATATTACTAATCCAATTTCTGATGAATTCTTTCGTTCGGTTCTAACGTGTCTTGTTCTTTGAGCTTTGTAAACCAAAGCTATGATACCAAAATGAAACAACCCGAAATCCCCCTTACGGGAAAGGCCGGATTGAGTTGAGAACAAACCACATCATAACACAAACGGAAGAACATTTCATTGTTTATTACAACAATTCATCAGAATACAAGAATATACAGAGTATGAATAAATAATACACATCACTAAATATCAGAGATTACAAAAAATTACATAGCAGCGGAAAATAATACAAAACACAACTGAAGGAGATATACGGATACAAAGCTTTCCGGATATCATTCCAGCTGTAAACCAGGGTCCTGTGAAGATAAATCTGCAAAACCAAAACTACTAGCTGCCCGTGCCGAAAATAAGGGCACCCAGAGTTTAGGTTAAAACAATAAACTCCAGGTCAGTCATGTGACTGGTGTGAGAACTAAAACAGTTATTAATCTTTATTTTAAAGTTAGGCAAATCAAGGGACCACGCCGTATAACACGGAACAGATTTCCTCCCAAGAATACCAGTGCATAAACAACAACGCAATGCTTAATAATGAACAATGAAGCTATTATAAGACCCAGGTCCCATCACACAATGCAACGCAAGCCGGAGGATAGGGTTTTTACCTTATAATAGCCAAAGAATGCTTGGTACGTTTAAAACAGATTAGTTTGATAGTACTATAAGTGTGTAGTGTCAAAACAATTTCAAATCATAAGTATCAATCATAGACGGCATAAGTGCCCGATACCACTATGTTGTCATATATAGGTTATACAATCAAAACCGCAAAATCACGTATTTGGAAATTGGATTTCCGTCTGCGAACTGAGGCTAGGGATCGTCCTCTATCGATTCGAGACACTCTAGCCCGTGTCTCAGGAACAGCCACAACTGCCCCTTGGATCATCAGGGCCGGTCCACACGGAGTGGATTATTATGCCTGAACAATACGTTTCCCTACCCTATGGGGTGTAAATGAGTCCAATGACTCTATCGGACCCGGATCGTCCGATCTAACCGAGGCGCCTCGCAACAGCAACAACCACACAGGTGAAAATAATATAAATGTCCGGGCTGGTAGGTCACTGACACCACCCTAGCTAGAAGGAAACGCATGCCCTCCCTGATGTCCTCTCCCGTTTATGGTTCACAACTGGGGTGTGAGGCTCACGAATTAACGCTACACAAAGCTACGCCACAAAGGTCGTGCTTTGATCATCAACCACAAGACTCTGCTTTTCGACAGAAGCCTTGATCATTTGCATCTTAGCATGCCACACACGTAAACCAGTCCATGCAACCGATATACATCAATCACACAGAATGATATCCAATGTCAGACACACAGTCTATTTACAAGTCCATTTTGGGTCTGAACGAAACCGGAGGCACTTTCCTCGCATATCAATCGATCTCCAAGTACGTCTGGACGATTACCAACTGATTCCCTCATCTTGGGTGTACAACCCAATCAAAATCATCAGTAATCACCCAAACAATGTGAAGACTTCCGGTCTTCAACCACCGTCTTCATCTTCGACTCGTCGTCGAATCAGTTATTCAGAATGGGATAAACCCGGTCTTTCTGAATAACTCGCGTATATAATAAACAAGTGTTACACAAACACAACATACGCCTCATTCCAATTCATCAGTCACTAACCGTAAACTAGTAAGAGAACAATTCCCCAAATATTAACCCCGAAAGCCGAAACCAACATCAGATCAATACCCAGGAAACCATTCATCTTAACTAATCTTCGGTTAATTGCTAAATTTCACATTCTTAGGTAAAGGTTCCCATTAATTTTATCAAAGATAAATTATTTAAATTTATTCTTTAATCATCTTTTGAATATCAATTCAAACCAAATTATGGTTTATCCAAACTAGTCGAGATTAACGAACCTTACCGAACTAATCAATTGTTAAATTTCCCGACCCCAACCTATTCATCCCATGAAGTAAAACTGGTAGTACTTCATATCTAAAACCACAGTGTTATCGGTAAATTCAATTACCATTTCACATTTTAAATCTAATAAAAGATTTAAATATCGCCTGGAGTAAAACTGGTGATACCCCATTCTCGATCATTTCTTGAATTTGATAATTTTAATTATCAAATTCACTTTTCAATCTATTCAAAGATTCATTAAAACTCCACTTGGTTTTAATCTTTAACTGGGTTAAAGAATCAATGTCATTTAAAACACGGTTCACGATAAACCCAATATCACATCACATTTCAATCAGTCCCTAACCGTAAATTAACAAGTGAGCAATTCCCTAAGTATTAACCCCGAAGGCCGAAACCAACATCAGATCAATACCCAAGAAACCATTCATCTTACCTAATCTCCAGTTAGTTTCTGATTTTCTTAACTCCATAGGGTCTAAGAACAGTATTATTAAAGATACCATTCATGACAACCCAAAATCACATTTCATTAATTGTTGGGTTAAAGAACAAATGTTATTTAAAACACCGTTCACGATAAACCCAAAAATCAATTCCAATTCAATTCCAATTAAATATTATTTATTTGGTACACTTCATTAAATCTAAATAAAAAGATTTAATCTTTTTCTCAACTGGGTTTAAGAACAGTGTTCATGAAGACACCATTCACGACAAACCCAAATCACATTTGATATTAAATACAAGGCTCTGAATAGAAAATATATCGGTTTATATTCAATATCAAATTCTACGACCAACAAATATCGTATTGGAAATAACGATATAAATATATCTTTCAAATTCCCAAAACAATATCTGTATAATCACAAAATCCCATATCAAAATATTTCGAAGACAATTTCGATTCAAATCAACTCCAATTCAATTATTGGAAATTCTGGTTACTTTTAAAAAAAATTCAAATCCCATTTATTTATTTGAAAATAAATAAATTATTATTCTATTTCAAAACTAGCTCATTTCGATAAAATCTATTTCTATCTTTTCAAATATGGAAATTTCCATCCCAATTCTTCCCAAATCATTTCATATGATTTTACACAAATTATTACTATTTTTAACAATTTTATCAAGGCCCGTACAGTCGATTTAATTCAACGGCCATCGAACTGCACTTACAGCGACCTTTTCCAAATTCTATTTGGACATAATCCCAAATTCGACTGTTAGATTTCCAATTTCTCACATTCGTTAGAAAGCTCTTCTCGATACGAACCCAACGGTTCCGGTTTTAGGAGAATCCGACGGTCGGATCTCCCGTAATATCCGTTCGAAGTCAATGGTCGAAATTCGCGAATTGCCGCAGCGCGGCGCGTTCTATTCAGGCCATTCTATTATATATATAATATATATAATATATATTTCGTCGATTTCTTTTTAAAACGTATTTTATAAATCATTTTAAATTCCTTTCAAATCAATTTCAAATCAATTTCAATTTAATTTGAATTTCAATTCATTTCAATTTAATTCGAATTTTAATTCATTTCTATTTAATTTGAATTTCAATTCATTTCAAAATATCATATTTTGAAATCACTTTCGATGTTCATTATAAAATGAATAAAATCGATATAAATATCGTTCACGTCAAAATGGCGTAATTCTAATCAACACGGCCTCATATATTTCTTTTTTCAAATATTCTATTCCAAATATTTCTTTTTCAAATATTCTATTTCAAAACTGGAATGAGGCCCAAACACTTACCATATAATGTTAATTATATGGATTTTCTACAACACATGTATAAAATAACGACAATAAATAATCAACCATCATCCAGAGTGCGTTCTACACTGTATAAGCATCAAATATAAATATTTAACGCTCATAACAGTCTGTCAATCAATCGATCGACATACAACTAATTATTGGAATTAGTGTATGTCATATATCATCCCAATACCCGTGCGGGGTTTCAAACAATCAACCACAGATTTTATTTATGCAGTTGGGCGATGTGTAAAATTTATCGTCCCAATCAATATCGGTCAAATGTGTGTATATAAACAAATCGTCCGATTTGTTTATATTAGTTTATTTCATTTCATATACACGTTAAAATTTCTATTTTTAACTATAAAATATTTTTAACTATATAAATATTTTATTTCCTTTCACATCATAACACATAATCAACTACACATCAAAATCAAACAAACAAGCATACAAGCCGCCCATGGTCTGTGGACGACGGGTGTCGGATGCTACTAAACACCGTCTGCATCCTAGTACATATTTTTAACTAGAAATTTAAATTAAAGGTGAGGAGTTCTCACAGAGGGTTCCACTCCGCCATGCTTTGCTTTTGAACTGCTGAATCATCTGAATCTATTTGAAATTCTACGGCAGCTCTTTTCACGCTGTTCATAATTAAAAATTATATTTTTATTACTTCTTTTCAATAAATAAAATCGTATTTTTATTTCTACTTCATATATATTTTTACAATGCTTATTCTATATAAAAATCTCAATTTATATTTTAAACAAAATCACTTCTTTATATAGTTAATTCACTACAACACATATGAAGATCGTATTTTTATAATCTCTACTATATAAAGATAATATTTTTATATTCTAAAAATATAAAAATCATATTTTTAATACTCTTCATAAGTAAAAATCATATTTTTAAACTTCACATATGATTAAAATCATATTTTTAAACTTCACATATGATAAAAATCATATTTTTAAACTCTACATTATATAAAAATTATATTTTTATTACTCTAGTATATGTATAAAAATCACTCCTTTGATCTTATAAAAATCACATCTTTCTTAGTTATAAAAATCTAATTTTTACTTCATCTCCTATATAATAAAAATCGAATTTTTCCTTGTATAAAAATATAATCTTTTCATTTTAAAAATCAAATCCTTTTAATGTTAAAAATTCCACCTTTCATGTTGTAAAAATTCTACCTTTCATGTTGTCAAAATTCCACCTTTCATGTTCAAAATGCATAATAAAGTTGAAACTGATTTTACAACACTATATTGTAATTTAATTAATTAAATAAATAAGAAAACACACCTCTTTAGAGGAGGGGAGGGCTCATCTCGAACGTAGGGTCTGAAATGGAAGGTGGAAAGGCGGCGGGGGCCACCAGCGATCGGCGCCAGGTGGGGCGGCAGGCCTCCGGTGGTTTCTAGAGGATGCGGGGGTTTTAGTTAGGGTTTGGGGCCTCGTTACTTTAGAAGAGGAGAGAGAGACCAGGGGAGCGTCGGAGGGGGCCTCCGCCGGGGGAGCAGCGGCGGCAGTCCGCCTTGAGGGGGGCGTCGCGCTCGACGAGGCTATCAGGTTTTTTCTTTCTTTTTGAATATCGGGTTTGACTTCTTTGAAGAGGGGGGGGGGGGGCTGGTTAAGGAGAAAAGGAAGGGGGGATTATTATTTAATATATTTTAATTTCTAAAAGCACCTTTTTATTTTGAACTCGAAATCAGACCCACCGACTGTCGCCCCTAGCTAATTACCCCTATTCCGAACACAATGGGATATATATCGTGAGTTGATTCGACTGTTTCGATTAGTTTTCGTCAAAATCAAAATATAACTCTATATATTGAATTAGAACGCGCATTTCAATTTACCGGGGCCACATACTAACTAGAAAAATTCCCGAAAAATATTTTCTAGCTTCGTATTGACGATACGGTCCTAACAAAACTAATTTCGTCAAATTCCGAGACCGTTTGAAAAATGACCATTTTCCAGTCGATTAAATTCAACTAAAACTAGTCAAACGCGTTTTCCTTTGCCACGCTCACATATTGATTCGAAAAATTACGAAAATTGGAATCTTGCAATAACTTGGCATCACGGATCCAACAAAAGTGGTTTCGTCAAAATCCGAGGTCGTTTGCAAAATTTCCATTTTTAAGGGCCAGAATTCCATAGCGACTATTCTGAATTTTCATTTGGATGTAACTTTTGATTCCCGCTATGAAATTTTGATTTTTCGGATTCATTGGAAAGATATTCTCAAATAGATTCTATTATTTTTGGTTTCGCTAAATTCCGGTTTATTTTGCACCCGGTACATTCATTTGAAGTTTGAAATCGAATTATCGAACTACCGCGCCATTTTCAATTCCTTTTATAATTTAAAATAAACATTTATATTCTAACGACGATTCGAATAAATACATACGTTCGAATTCTATTCAAAATAAATTTCTCGTCGTTATTATTTAAAATAATTCATTTTAAATATTCAAAATTCACTAAAATTGCCAAAATAAATTTTTTAAATTGGCTCGGATTTCCGGGTTATTACAGTTAGTACCTTCATGAGTAATCTTAAGTGTTCTCCATATTTCATATGCAGTGTTGCATATACAAATCCAATTGAACTCATTCTATCTAAAGCACAATGCAACATGTTCACAGCCTTAGCATTGGCACTAGCCTCTGCTTTTTCAGATGCAGACCATTCTGTGAATAGTGTAGTAGGTTGTGTGTACTCGTTTTGTTTTCTATTCCATGCATCAAAGCTATTTGCTTGCATATAAATCCTCATTCGAGTAACCCAATAACTATAGTTCATGCCATCAAAGAAGGGTGGTCGAGCAATTGATTGGCCTTCCGTATATCCGGTGTTATTGCTAGTACTAGTGTTATTATCCATATTATCTAAATATCAAATAACATTTTTATGGTTATGTGATGACCTTGCTCTGATACCAATTGAAAAAGGTCGGTGTGTATGACTTAAGCAGGATCTATATGGATATAGTGGAAATATAAATGATATACTCACTAGCTAATATAAGAACTAATATGATATAATACAAGTAAATAAAAGTAATAAGTAAAGTAAAATATCACGCCCTCTCTTAACCCAGAGGAATAGGTCAGTACACCCGAGCCCCAACAAAGATGCCTCTCGTCTGAGCAACTACACAGGACTTCAACAAATACAAGTGTTTTGACTTCTGCTTTGTGTTCTTGAATCAACAAGGATAGTCAACAGTTTAAGTACAACCTTCCTATAATCTTATCCTCGAGTATATGATTTGAATGCGAAGATTTAAGGAAGAGAATTGCTTGTTGAATCAAGTGGTATTAAATCAATTCAAGGATTCAACAAGTATTTGAATTAGGAGAGCTTTTGTTTGCAAAGAATGTAATTTCAGAGAATGGAGAGAATAGAATTATATTCAGTAAAATCGGTGATTGTAAAACATGTTTGAAGTTGTTTATATAATAGTATAAGAATAGCATTCCTTCATGAAGAGTTTCTATAAAAAGTTATGTCCATTTCCATTGATTTTTGATGAGGAATCTCTTCATGAAAGATGGTGACTCTTCAGAAAATATTTACTGTTTCGAATCAGTCGACTGGTTAAAAATCATCAGTTGACTAGTTGAATTAAATCGTATTTTAAAAAATTCCAAAACTAGCCGTTATACAAAAATAGGTTGACCGGTTTTTGTATATTCCTGGCTTTTTAAAGGCTTATATATATATATTACTTTGTTTTTCACAATCGTGTATACTTGAGGATAGATTTTAACATAATTCTAACATGACTCAATGTATATATATATATATAACCTTATCAACAGAGACAAGGCTGATATAAGAGATAAGGTAATTTCTGAGGAAATCGTTGAGAATGCTATTGTCCCAATCATACAGGAAGAGGGCTCTATGAGAACTTTTGGAGGCTTGGATGACTTAGACACCGCTAAATATCTTAATCAAGGTGATATTATGACTTCTGATCCTGTAATCTTGGTTAAAGAATCTGATATGGAAATAACTTGGGGACCTGGCCAGCGGCCTAGGAAAGCACTTGATTTAGAAGCCCCTTGAAATTGGTTCGTTATTGGATGTTTTTTAGAAACATGGCTTCCATAAGTACTTTATGTCTTCCCGTAAATCTTATAATTTCATACATCTTTTTATGTTCGGTGTTGAAACCTTGCGTTGTTCCCTTTTTCAGGTATAGGCATGAAGCATTCACTATCAGATGATTTCTCTCGACAAATTGGCTCGACTGATCCATGAAGCCTTTTACGGTTTCGCCTTTCTCATCAATCGAAGCAATCTCAACCATCCTCGAGTTCTCAGTCTCAACATGCTTCTAATCCTTCATTGATCGGCTCTCGATTGAGGGAAAAGCTTTATCATGTAGAGATACCAGACAAGGATGATGAGGGCAAGTGCCAGAAGAAAGGAGAGAAGAAGAAGAGAAGAGGTGGACGAAGTGAGGGTGAGATTCAGGAACGCCACAAATCAACTGAATTTTTGGATATTGATATTCCCATTCCTTCTGAATAATTCATTGTTCCAAATCCTGCTCAAATTCAGATAATTCTTGATAATCCTCCTTATAAGGTTCCATCTGGAATTTTGATGCTCAACGATCGCTTTGGAGGTTGGGACCTACGAGGGATATACTTTGATTTGGATTTACATCCGAATGATAGGCGGGATTCTGTTGAGGGGCTGAGTACTATAAAGAGTTATATGATTACCCAGTTTGATACCGCTAAGAGTCAACTTGAAACACGGTTAAACATGGCCTTGAGCAATATTGATCAACAATTAGAGCATTGGACCAAATTTGGCTACGAGTTTCAAAGATTGAATGCCCGACACCTTGATCATATTGATATTTTGGAGAATGATAAAGTTAGAATGGTCCACTTGATCAGATCCCAAGAGTTCGAGATTACTTCAAGAACTTGCTGAATGTCAATTGGCTTTGGAAACATGAGTTTCGGCTTCTCATCAACAAGAAAGGGCAGTTCTTGAGGACAAGATTAGTTCTCAGAATAAGACTCTAAAGACTCTAGAAGAAGACAAAATCAAGCTGAGTAAGGCTCTTGATCAGGCCAAAGTCAAGACTGATAACACTTTGTTTCAGTTCTATGACTATAGTGTTATGAATCGTGGAAGCTTAAGCTATCTGCACAATGACTTTCCATGGACACTGGCTCTTGTTTGGGAGCGAGTGCTTTCATATTCTGGTTGTGCGGAGGATGAATTTATCCAGGAGAGTCTCCTAGAAGAAGAACACCATAAGGCTTTGGTCAAAGGCAAGAGAATACTGACGGACGAGCTAGCCCGATCTTCTAGGAAGAAGGCCCAAGATGTTACTACTATCCATGGTTCATCCAGCCCTGTCAATATTAAAGCTTCAAGTTCTCAAACTCCTCCTACGGACCCCCCTGCTACCTATACTGGAAAGGATGTTGTTGAAGCTCATCCTATTGAAGAGCATGCTATTCGGGAGGAAACCATTGAACAGTTGCAGGGAATGGTGAGGAGAAAGATGACACTTCTTTGAATGTGAATGATTATGAAATCGATCTTATAAATCCAGCAACCCCAGGTAAAACTGATATTCATCAACCCATATCAGACTTGGATTATCTTATTTCTTCACCTGGGTTTCCCGAATTTAGTGCTCACTATTCGTTTCTGCCAGGTCTACCTTTGTCTCCTCTTTTCCCTACTGGTGCTACTGTTGTTCAGACTGCTACCGTCGACTCCGTTTTAGTGTCAACTAGTATCAGTCTGCATACCACCCCTTTACCAGGTGATCCATCATTATTTAACATATCTGATCTTGAAGTGGTTGATTATGATTTCAGTAATGACGAGGACGAAATTTGGAATACTAAGGCTATGTCTACTTTGGTACGTAGGAAGAGGCCCGTTGTGAATAAGCCGGGAATCATTAACCTATCCTCTCCTGAAAGACCTTGTGTAAACAAAGAAACAAAAGATGGAAGCCATACATCTTGATCCATTTCTTCCTTTCCCTATTAATAAGTAGTATTTGTGATTCCCTTACTTTGATTCCAGTCTTTTTTTTGCCATGCACTTAGATCGGTTGTATATGCGAGTGCCGGTCCTTGCCTAGTGGTGTATGCTTGTTATTTTACGCAAGTTCCTGCCTTACGCTCTTTACTTGACTTTATAACATTACTTTGTGTTGTTGAAATGAAACTGTGTTGTACTTAAGCTTGCACTTTCGCTTTGTCGAACTTTCTTGCTTCGCATTCCACACCAGTTCTCTTTTTGTGCTTACAACACAGATCTACTGTAATGATATTTTATTTTGTAGTCACGGATTGCTATGAATTGATTCTTTTGACTAATTGTACTGTACTGAACTCTCTTGATTTTGAATTGGGTAATACTTGAGAATTTCATAATAACCACTTCTTTTGTTTGTCACTTTATCGAAATTCTCGAATTTTCCCTAGTTGCTCTCAAGGGAATTCAATTTCGTTAGTCAAAGAATCTCTACAGACGTTTAGCCTTTATTGTAAAGTTGTGTGAACTTGTGGTATGTTTAAGTGAGCATTATTGAATTTCTCCAATGCGGTGGTGATGCCCCCATACAGAATCTCATCACAACTTTATTGGGCTAGAAACAATCAATCTTTCTAAATTCTCTTAGCTATAGCTAGGATTTAGTTTTAATTGATCGATTCATGCCATTGTTTCTAGTTCTCCTTTTTGAGGAGTTTTACATTTGTCTTACATTTAGTCGTATTCTCACTGACTTGGCAGTCCAAGCCCTTCGGAGATTCGTCTTGAATACATAGGCTTTTTAATGCATTCAACTCTATTTCTCACCAACTTGGTGACCCAAGCCCTTCGGAGATTGGGTTTGAGTGCGCGGTATTATTTATTTATTTGTAGTCAACCCTATTTCTCGCTAACCTTGTGACCCAGGCCCTTCGGAGATTGGGTTTAAATACATACTCTCGAGTCGGTCTTATGTCTGGTGCCCATGATAAGGGAGGACTTTGGGTTTTGTGCCCCCACATTGGGAGGTCTTGGGATTAATGCCGGTCCTTCCAGCTTGTTGTCGGTCCTTCCGGAACTAGGACTGGTATTTCCAGAGCCTAGGTTTGTTGGTCCTTCCAACTGCTGGTCCTTCCAGCTTGTTGTCGGTCCTTCTGGCACTAGGACTGGTACTTCCAGAGTCTAGGTTTGTCGGTCCTTCCGACTGCTGGTCCTTTCAACTGGTTGCCGGTCCTTCCGGCACTAGGACTGGTACTTCCAGCCTAGGTTTTGTCGGTGCTTCCAACTTGATGCTTCATCCCATGAGGTGGATGCTAGTTCCTCTTAACGAGTTTCATCTCAGTTTAAAAAACTTGTGTCTTGCACCTAAGAAGGTGCCTCTTTAGTGGGACTGGCAATCTTTTAATTACGGGACAAAATTGGGTTGGTTCTAATTCCTTAGCAAGCTGCTTGATTTGGCGAGCTATTTCAGATTAAGAATGAGAACTTTGAAACTTTCACTTAGAGGAGTGTCTCTTTATGAAAGTTACACCACTTTTGTTTGATTGTCGTGGCACTTGTCCATTGTTTGAATCTTTGCAACTTTTCCCGTTCTCCTTCTAAGGCGACGTTCGATATTCACCACTTTTTAGCGCTTGGATTAGTGTTGTTGGGAGTAGCTATATCTAGTTAGACTTTGAACGGATAAATGTTCGACAGTTGACCTGCAATATGAAATCATTTTATCAAGTTTTGATTTGACATGAACTTTCACAAGTTTTTAAATTCACTTAAACAGATATGTTCTAAGTCATAGGGTTGATGCTCAGCGCATCACTTGCAGATTTACTACAAACTATTTATAATAAGTTCTAGATATAACAGTAAGCAAAGCATGAAGTGATGCATGAAAAGATAACAGTGCTGATGATGTCTGATTATTCTGAGTCATTGTAAGTAGAACACCGACTACTGATCCTTAAGTGATCGTTGACCTTGGACTGGTTTAGGCAAACGATCCATTACTTGTTGCCCCTTGCCCGCAAAGAGTTGAAGCAGTGTTCGTAGACTTGTATATACTGTTGCAGACGATTCTTTCTAATCAGTTTTTCAATCAATGATTTTAGGTGCCTGCATTCATCGGTATCGTGGCCTGGCTGGTTATGGAACTAACAGAACCTCCCTGATCTTACAGCAACATCTTTGACCACTATCTGTTTTGGTATTGGATATTTCTCGGTATCCTTAGTTGCCATAAAGATGTTTCCTATGGTGTCATTAAGAGGAGTAAGCTCGGAATTCTTAAAAAAACGGAGCTTCTTTTTGGTTCGGTTATCCTTTCCCTCGTTGCTTCTCTTCTGACCACCAAGACTGCTTTTCATATTACCTTCCCTTTTGAGTTGTACATTGCTTCCTAGTCCATCCAAGGCATATGTCAGATTCTATTCAATACTCATGTACTCTTCATCCTCATTGAGTAGTTGTTTGAGGGTACTTGGTTTCTTCTTCTTAATCCATCGTCCTAACTTGGTTGTTTTGCATATGGCCCCTTTCAAAGCCATCAGGACCAAACGGGGCTCATAATTTTCAACTTCATCCACCGCCATATCAAAGCGAGTGAGAAAAGCTTTGATGGATTCCTTCCTAGGCCATCCAAGGCATATGCCGGATTCTGTACAATACTCATGTACTCTTCATCCTCATTGAGTAGTTGTTCGAGGGCACTTGGTTTCTTCTTCTTAATCCACCGTCCTAACTTGGTTGTTTTGCATATGGCCCCTTTCAAAGCCATCAGGACCAAACGAGGCTCATAATTTTCAACTTCAGCCACCGCCATATTAAAGCAAGTGAGAAAAGCTTTGATGGATTCCTCTAGCTCATAATTTTCAACTTCAGCCACCGCCATATTAAAGCGAGTGAAAAAAGCTTTGATGGATTCCCCTGGTCTTTGCTCTAGCTTATCTAGTTCCATAACATCACGAACCTTGGTTGCTTGGAATTTGAATTGCTCCTTGAATAGTCTGGCCAAAGTAGCGAAATCATCCACAGACTTTGGTGGTAACTTTGTGAACCAAAGATAGGCCACTCCTTTTAGATAAGTTGGGAAGTACAGGCATTTGATTTCGTCTGTGGCACGTGCTCCATCCATATATTGATCATATTTGCACAAGAACACGTTGGGTTCGCTTGTCCCGTTATAAGCTTGCACCGTTGGAGGTTTGAACTTTTGGGGATAAAGTGCCATCTTGATCCTTTTGGTGAGTGGGGTCTTAGTAGGAGAAAATTCCCATTCTTTTTCGTCGTCTTCCTTTTTCAAGCTTTCCTCCATGATATCGCGCACCATTCCTAATATATGCTCCTCCTTTTTGTATTGGTCCACAGGGCAGACGTCTGCTTCCTTACCGATTGTTCGCCTAAGCGGGTAGTTATGATTTGGAACCAGGGGTCTTGTGCTTCCGTCTTGGAGAAGTGCCCCATTGGTGGAACCAAGCACTTGTTGAGAAGTTGTCGTATCGGAATAGTCGCGCGCAGGTGCTTTTGCTTTGTTACAGGTGAGATTAGCAAGACTTGAAACTTCCTGAATAGAATTTCCTTGACTTGCACTTGAAGCGTAGGAACTTGCATTGTGCGAGTGGGTAGTTTGCGCAGGTCGAAGGTGGGCGGCACTTAATGTGACTTTTGCGGTAGCGGCTTGGATAGCAAACATTGACTCAAGTCTCTTCATCATTGCATTGTTTGTGATATCTATTTGACTTGTTAGCCCCGCCATGACTTCATCCAACTCTCCTTTTGTTATAAACACTTCAACTTTATAAGACTCGCTTGCTTTGAAATGGTTGGTGGATGATGTAACATTGTTAGCGAGGTCATCGATTTCACAAGTAATTTCCTTTGGTTTACTCATGACTTTGAGAAAGGTTTAGAAATCTCGTAGAAACTTAACGGCTTGCCTGGATCTTAGATCTTAGTGGATTTATAGCGGAAGTAGGAATGGAGAAGATGCGAACACGGCCCCACGGTGGGCGCCAAATATTTTCACCAAAAAATGGCTCAAACACCAGTGGTACGTGAACCGTGTTTCACCAATATGGTTAGATAGTAAATGGAGCCGAAATCACCAAAAACTAGAAGTAAAAATGCAAGTAAAGTAAAATGGAGAGAAGGTTTTAGAGTGGTTCGCCCTAAGCTATGCCTACGTCCACTATGAATGTAGCTTGCATTATCATGACAATGATTACAAGGCATAAAATCACTCTTTGTACATACATCTTCCTTCTTTTACAACATATTCTCTCTTCACTCTCACATATAGATCTCACTTAGATTCATAGAATTCAACGGAGAAATGTAGGACCAGCAGAGGAGAGGGGGAATATCCTTGTTCGAGAGGAGGAGGAAGGAGAGTCTTCAATCTCTTTGCCACTTAGATGATCTCCATGGATCCATAGCCAAAAATGGATGAAAGATCTTCAAATGGAGATGATGATGATGGTTGGAGTGCTAAGGAATGGTGGAAGGAAGAATTTGACAGCACTTTGTGGCGGCCAAGAGTCGATCCCCTTTGTGGTGGAAGCCATGGCCTATTTATAGGTGATCCCCCATGAAAAATGAGCTGAAACTCATATATGCATGCTATGATCGCTCGTTACATTAATTACAAAATGCCACCGCCTAGCTGTAGCCAACTAGCGACAGCCATATCCAGTTGTTTCGTGTAAGAGAGCTCTTATGCGTGCGAATGTGATGATTGGGTTAACGGATACTGAGTATACGGTATACGGGCGACCGATCAGGGCTTGTAGAGAAAATATAAGTGCGACCATTTAGGAGTTGATATTTGATCAAGCGGTAGGTAACATCTGATTGAACCGGTAGTAACTGATTAAGGAATGAGCGAGCGACTAGGGTTGCAATTTATGAGCAGACACAGGATGTGCGTGCGACATTTGGTATCTTTGGGTTTCTTGCTCAAGAGACATGTACGACCGATCTCTCTGATGTAGGAACGAGTGACTAGGAAGATGAAGAACAAGCAACCTCTTATTATATTAGAGCCGTGCCGTTCTCCAGTCTTGGCTCGCATGTACGACCCCTTTGCACGGTCGAGCTAGGCCGCTATGTTCGACCCAGTTCTAATGAGAAGACAACCTGACTGTTCGAATGGGTGGAGCAAGCTATATCCATGTACGAGCGGTCTCTCAAAGCGTTCAACTCGTGTTACGCCCGAGTTTCCTAATACTCGAGCGACTTTCTTGATGTAGAAGTGAATGACTTACTATGATATAGGCGACCGACCTCTTCAGATATGAATGACCAGTCCCTTGTGCCATGCTCGATCCTTATCTCATGCTCGACCCTTGTTATGTGTGAATGACCTTCCTTTGTTACCTAGTCTGAGTTCGTGCGAACGACCTTGTCATGTTCAACCTGAGTATGAGCGTGTAACGCCTATGTTGCCCATCCAATATGGGTGCCCGTCTCGTGGTTTTAACTCAGACTTAATCATTCAATGTTTGTACCAATCTTTAAGGGATAAACATATATAATAAGGTACGGTTTAAGACCGTGTCTGACTGACATCATAAATACGGTCAAAAACCGTTTCTAACATATGGGAAAGAGACGTACGTTGTAAATTAGATATAGTTTATATTCGTATCTAGTTGCCGTTTAGATACGGCAATGAGACTACGGGGGCATATCAAATTTTTAGTTAGACATGGCTTATAGTCATATCTAACAATTAGACATGCAATTTTTTGATATGGCTTACAGGCGTGCCAAATCGCAGTAGATACGACCACTAGCACAGTCTAATTACCATATATGGTATAGTGTTAGACCGGGTTGTACAGGATCAAGTTAGCGTATGCTGTGAAATCCAAAGATAAGGTGGAGGAGTTCAGACATATGATATGTATTAATATTTATTCCGCTGTGTGTTGTATATGAGGATAGATTGTTATAACTGTCCAAATGTGTGATGTACTCTGATGATTGTAAGTTTTATTTCAAGCTCTCACTAAAGATTTATTTCCATATTATATTTTATTCAGCTGCGATGTGAGACTCTGTGTTGTATTGGTTCTTCTTCTTCTATTCTAATATTTCTTTCATTCTTTCCTCACCCTCTAATTTATTTCTATTAATGATACGGTATTTCCGATACTTGAATAGTCGACATAGTGTTTTGTATCGATTTTCGGGGTCAAAAATCCTTAGTTCATTACAATTAGGAAGCACCAATGGCCTGAAATTCAAATGTGCAATGATTATTGAGCATGGCATCACTCGATAAATGCCAGGAACTACCGAATACTGACATGTTGAGGCTATGGAACATAAAGATGGCCCCAAAAAAGGCTATTTCTAACTTTGAATGGACGATTGATGTAACAGCCCGAATTTTTACGATATGGTAATTAACTAACAAATTAACTAATGAAATGATAAGTTGTGAAATTGTTAGAATTTTACAATGGGACTTGCACCATTGGATCTATGGCAATTTTCTAGTAAATTTGCATATTTGGTTTGTGAGAAACGGACTTAAAACGAAGGAGTTATGCTGGAATGAAAATCAAAATAAATAAGATAAAAATAAACAAAATAAAGTGAATATTAGGCTTAGGTCCTTAAAATCAAATTTAATACACAAAAGCTCCTTTCTAGAAAAAGATTGTAAATTAGGTCCTTAGAAATTAACTATTGAAAAATGCACAAAATTATGCAATTGTTCAGTAAATAATTACTGTCATTATGCAATTATGTTAAAAAATTGCATAATTTTCTACAATATTTTATAATGAATAATTATGGATATTTTTGCAAAGTTTCCGCAACTTTTATGGTGAAAATTGCGGAAAATTCCGCAAATTTTCGTTAAATAATTACGAAAATTTCTGCAATTTTTGATATAACAGCATAAATATCTACAACTATTCACTAAATAATTGCATAACTTTATACACTTATTAGTTAACATAATTTTAAGGACTTAATTTACATACCTTTTTTGACAAGGATGTTCTGACTATTTCAAAACTTAATAGTAAGCGCAATATTTACTACTTATTTATTTCTGTTATGTATCTAACATATAATTAAGCGAATTTATGCGCAATTATTCAAGTATTCTATTTCAATTATTTCCTCTATTAGGATCATTCTTTTCGTTATTTAAGGCTAATTGTAGAAGGTACCTTATATAGCCATAACTTCATCATGTTGAGATGAGCGATTGGAGATAACTAAGTCATAGGAATGTTTTCATGCTATAAGAAGTACCAGAAAATGGGGATAGTCCAATTTTGTAGGGTAAATTTGTCTAGTTAATATGGTTACCAATCCAACACAAGGTCAGACTAATGTGAGATGTCGTAGTGTTAAAAGTCATATAAAGATGAAAGGGTCTACTTTAAGGATTGATGTATTAAGAGGTTTGATGTGTCGTGACATATTAAGTGATCGTTGGATCCGTCTTGATGTTAAGTGATCATAGGACCCACCTCTTTCTCCAAGTACTAAATAATCGAAAAAGGGTAAGGAAAATGATATTTGTTTCTTATTAGGTAATAAATGACTAAGAGTCCGCCTAGGGATATGTATTTAATGACCACAGTGATGATACTAAAGGTCTTTCTATCATAATGGAATCATTAAGAAGCCAAGAGATTACCATATAATGTTATCTAGATAGTATCATAGAGGTCCATAGGGGAAGTTCTAAAATGGCGATAAGCCTACCTATAATGTAGGCAATAAGTAGCTATTCATTATCTCTCGCATTTATATATTTATGTAATATACATAGTCTACTTGGAAATTAAGCTATCAAGTTGTTATTATTGGTTGATTTCGTCGCTGCTACTTAATATGTTGATGAACGAGTCTCCGATGCACGATGTGATGATCGTTGTCCTAAAACAGTATTTGCCCTCTTATTATAGTGCAAGGGTATAGGAACAAGTCTATTCGAAAATACAATGGAGCAGATATTGAATATCTTTAATCGGCGTGTATGCACAGACAACGGCGATTCACGATCTAGAAATAATTGGTTGTAGTGACAAGATATCAGTGTTCCAGTTGCAGGAACCAAAACCCGTTTGCTTTATTTAAGAAAATAGCGGAGTATGCGAGAGGAAGAAGATGTGGAAAATAAATTCATGAGTGAGGAAACTGGAACGCGGTCAAGTTTATAACGGTTAATAGTCGTGGTCGCGTCCATTCGTTTGAATTCAATGTCCATTTGTTTAGAAAAAACAACAATGTCCATTTGAATTCAAACGGTCGCATCCCATCGTTTATTTCTGTTCATAATTTAAATCCTAGTCTAAAAAAACCCAATTGCACTGCGGGCCAAAAATATATGTTTAGCTCAAGCCCATTCCTATACCTATACCCATACACAACACAACGCAGCGCGGCTCGGCCCAGCACAGTCGGTCGGACGGCGGTCGCGGCACACGCATGTGTAGTAGACATGCATGGTTTCCCTCCTCACAACAAAGCAAACATGTGGGAGCCCAAAGGCCCCAACACACTTCTTAGAGAGCCCCTTAAGTACCATGAAACCATTTTCTTCTTTCATGATGTGGAACTACTCTTCCTCATTTTATTCTAAATTTCCTCCAACAATCCTCCACGAAATTTTAAATAAATTCCTCTTATCATATATTTGCAGGAAAATTTGTGCATAAGTATAGATGTTTTATAGACTTGAATCTATATGTAGTGGTAACCCATCAAAGTGTATCAGGATGGTTTGGTTTACTAAGCATTGAACCGTCGATCCTATATGATCTACCGGATGTATTTATCACACACTCATTTTCATAATTTTTAGACAGAATGTATACTCGACCCGTGGATTGGCCTTGGGTCAGAATCTTCTTTCATGAAATTCCCTTAGAGACTAAGCCAAAATATCGCAGAAGGCGTCACCATCTTCATTGCATTCATATGGGTAGGCTAATCAGAAGTGCCTTATAATATGCACCTCAACAGTATATCTGTTCCAAACCTATAAAGTTCTGAGTAGAACATCCTCTCTTTATCATTTTAAGTACCAAGCACTTTTCCTTTGGAATGTATGATAATAATTAGTGTATTAGATTAAATATTATAGTGCTTCCAATCGCAAGCATATGAAGTACTTTTGCTCATTGAACTCAAGATAACAATTTTTTTATTATGTTGAGTTGAGTTTCTTCCATTGGCGATTGTGTTGTATAGGCTTTAAACCCATTCCCTGTGATGTTTCTATCACTAAGTTCCTTGCAAGTCCTTTAGTAAATGAATCTGCAAAATTCTGGCTAGATCTTACAAAATCTATGGTAATTACCCCCATCAATGAGCATTTGCCTAACCAAACTGTGCCTTAGACCAACATGTTTAGATTTACCATTATAAACTTGGATATATGCTTGTGATAATGTTGATTGACTATCACAATTCACATATGTTGATGGCATAGATTTTTGCCATACAGGAATTTCTAATAGTAAATTCCTTAACCATTATGCTTCTTTACTACCAGAAGCTAGTGCTATAAATTCAGCAGCCATAGTTGAATCAACAATACACGTTATTTTCTTTGAAGCCCAAGATATTGCTCCCTCACCAAGAGTGAATATCCATCCACTAGTTGATTTATGATCTTCACTTCCAGTGTTCCAGCTAGCATCCGTATATCCTTCTATTACTCAAGGATAACTAATGAAATTTATACCATAATTTATGGTACCTTTTAGATATTTTAAAATTCTATGTACTGCATTCCAATGAATATTACTAGGATTACTGGTATATCTACTCATTTTGCCAACGACATATGCAGTATCTGGTCTGGTGCATGTCATTGCATACAACAAACTTCTGATAACGTTTGCATATTCTAATTGTTTTATAGCTCTACCAATATTAGTATATAATTGCATATTTGGATCAAATGGAGTGGATATTGGTTTACTATCAAATAGGTTGAACCTTTTCAAAAAAATTCTCAATGTAATGAGACTGAGTAGTTTATAACCCATCATTTGTTTTCATGATTCTTTTTCCAAGAATCATTTTAGCCACTCCCATACCTTTAATGTCAAAGCATGAGGATAGAAACTTTTTAGTTTCTTCATTACTTGATGTATTTGTTCCAAATATAAGCATATCATCTACATAAAGGCATATAATCACACCTTTACTTGAATGAAACTTGCTATAGACACATGTACCAGATTCAAAGATCATTAAACCATTAGATATAATGGTTTTATCAAACTTTTCATGCCATTGTTTTGGTGCTTGTTTAAGACCGTAAAGTGATTTGATAAGTTTACATACTTTACGTTCTTATCCAGGCATCACCAAACCTTCTGGTTGAGACATATAAATCTCTTCGTAAAGTTTTCCATTCAAAAATGCTGTCTTGACGTCCATTTGATGAGTTTCGAAATTATAGATAGAAGCTAATGCAATTAAAGTTCTAGTAGTTGAAATTCTAGCTACTGGGGCATATGTATCAAAATATTTTTTTTGAAACAAAAATGTGTGGTCTTCAGAAGAGAAGAGAGCACACATATATATAATAAAATATAAAGATACAAAGTCTGACTATAGTACATAAGAATACAAAATAAAACCTAACACGGCTCTAGATATGTAAAGGATCATAGATAGATGAGCTCCGGATAAACCACCGCCCATCTACCCCAAAATAATTTATTCCTTCTTTCTGTGAAAATCCTTTGGCAACTAATCTAGCTTTCAACTTTTCAATTGTACCATCTGCCTTTAACTTTTTCTTGAATATCCATTTACTTCTTATTGGTTTAAAACCAGGAGGTAAATCTACTAGTTTCCATGTTTCATTTCCCATAATAGAATCCGTTTCATCACTTATGGCTTCTTGCCAAAATGATGAATCTTGGGATTTCATTGCCTCATTATATGTTAAAGGATCAAATTCTAGATTTGTAGAAATCATAATTGATGTTCAATATTATCTCTAGATCCTTCAACCAAATATACGACAAAATATGGTCCAAAAGATTTTTCTTTTCTTCTTCGTTTACTTCTCCTAAGGGAATCACCATTTTTGTCTTATTTTATTCAGTGTTTTCTATAGGTTCAATAGTACGTTCATTAACCTCCACCATTTCACCAATAGGTGTATTAACCTCCACCGTTCAGTGAATCTGTTTATTTTGAATAGATGTAAATCTATTCTCATAAAACACTACATCCCTTGATTCTATTACTGTATTTACCTCAATAGAGCTATTAGGTTCTATTACAAGAAACCTATATCCTTTGCTATGTTGAGCATATCCTAAGAACACACACTCAATAGCCTTTTATACCAATTTCCTAATTTTTGGTTCAAGTAATCAGACAATAGCTCTACATCCTCAAACTCGATAATAATCAAGATTTGGCTTTCTTTTCTCCTAGAGTTCATAAGGAGTAACTTCATTTCTTATGAGGTATTCTATTTAGAATATAACATGAAGTAAGTAAAGCTTCTCCCCTGAAACTAGTTTTAAGTCTAGAATTACACAACATCGCATTTACCATTTCGATAAGAGTTCTATTTTTCCTTTTAGTCGCTCCATTTTGTTGTGGAGTGTATGCTATGGATGTTTCATGTATAATTCCTACTTATTCACAATATTCGGTAAATTGATACGCGCCACCCCTATCAGACCTAAATGTTTTTATTTTAACATCACATTGATTTTCTCCTTCAGTTTTATAATTAATGAATGATTTTAACACTTCACTTTTAGCATGCATGAGATAACATAACAATATTTAGAGTAATCATCTATAAATGTGACAAAATATTTCTTTCCTCCTCTAGTAGGAGTACTGTGCATATCACATACATCGCAATGAATAAGTTGTAATAATTTTGTTGCACTTTATGCTTTAAAAGGAAATGGTTTCCTAGAGAACTTAGTTAATGAACATATTCTACACTTATTTAACATATCACTTTTATGTTTGGGAATCAGATTCAAAGATATCATATTAAGCATGCGTTTAGTATTAACATGTCCTAATCTATTGTTCCATAACGAAAATGAGTCAACAATATAAGTAGAATTCATACTTTTATTTATATCAACATTCAGTTTAAACATACCATCACACATGTACCCTTTTCCTACAAACACACTGCCTCTGGTCAACATATACTTGTCAGACTCAAGGACTTGTTTGAAACTAAACTTATTAAGAAAACTTCCCAAAACAAGGTACTTCCTAATTCAGGTACATAATATACATCATTTAATGTCAGAACTTTTCCGGATGTGAATTCCAAATCCACAATCCCCTTCCCTTTGATTGCTGCCTTTGCTGAATTTCCCATATAAAGGTAATCTTCTCCTTCAGTAGATTCTAGTTTCTTGAATTGATTCTTGTCAATGCAGACATGCTTAGTAGTGCCAGAATCGATCTACCAAGAATTGTCTTGCTCAATCATATTCAATTCTGATATGACTACTGCAAACTTTTCTTTTTCAGTTTACTGCTTCTTTTTCCAGAAGCGATAGTCCCTTTTAAAATGTCCTGGTTTACCATAAAATAGCAACCATTTGAACCTTTGCCTTTCTTGTCCTGGGAATTTTTGTTGTTCTGCCCTTTCCTAAGTTATTGGAAGCACTATTTACTTGCTTTTGTTCCATCATATGGACTTTTGATGTATCAACAACCGTTTCATCTTAAGCCACTTTCTGCCTCAATTGTTGTTCAACCTGCAAATACTGTGCAAGGCTATCTAGACTCATATCCTCTCTCTTATGTTTTAATAGTTTCCTCTGATCTTTCCAAGAGGGAGGTAATTTGTCTATTATTGGAGAGACTTTAATCTCTTCATCCATGTTTAAGTTATGTTGACTTCGATTAAGTATGTGCACGATATCATTGAATTGCTCTACCACAGATCGATCATCAGTCATTTTGTAATTAAAACAATTTGTGGCAAGAAATTTCTTATTAGTCACGTCTTCCATAAGATATTTTGCTTCTAATGAATCCCAGACATCTTTTGCAGTGGGCATGTTGTAGTACATATCGAAGAGTGCATCAGTCATGGCGTTGTAGATATGGCCCTTCCAAATATAATCATCATGTTCCCATTTGATCCTTTCCTGTGTCTGCGCAATGGTTTCATCTTCTGTCTCTGTTGGTTTTGGCATAGTTAGAACATAGACAACCTTTATTCAAGCCAACAGAAAATGCATCGTTTTCTGTCATCGTAGGAAGTTAACACCGTCAAACCTATCAAGTTTTGTACAATCAGCATCGAATTCCTTAAAACTGTTCGGAGCCATTGTAGAAATACTGATTTAGATTGTTGGTTGATTTCGTCGCTACTACTTAATCTGTTGATGAACGAGTCTCTGAGGCATGATGTGGTGATCGCTATCCTAAAACAGTATTTGCCCTCTTATTATAGTGCAAGAGTATAGGAGCAAATTTGTTCGAAGATACAATGGAGCAGATATTTAATATCTTTAATCGGCGTGTTTGCATAGACAATGGGGATTCACGATCTAGAAATAATTGGCTGTAGTGACAAGGGATCAGAGTTCCAGCCTGCAGGAACCATAACCCATTTTATTTATTTAAGAAAATAGCAGAGTATGCAAGAGGAAGAAGATGCGAAAATAAATTTGTGAGTGAGAGAACTGGAACACGGACCAGTTTTATAGGGGTGAATAGTCGAGGTCGCGCCCGTCGTTAGAACCGTCGCATCTGTTCAGAAAAAACGGCAGTGTCTGTTTGAATTCAAACGGTCGCATCCCATCATTTATTTCTATTCATAATTTAAAACCTTGGCTGAAAAAACCCAATTGCACCGCGGTCCAAGAATATATGTTTGGCCAAACCCAAGCCCATACCCATACACAACATAGCGCGGCTCGGCAGGTCAGTTAGACGGACGAGGGCGACGCACGCGTATGTGGTAGAAATGCATGGTCTTCCTCCTTACAATAAAGCAAACATGCGGGAGCCCCAAGGCCCCAACACACTTCTTACAGAGCCTCTTAAGTACCATGCAACCTTTTTCCTCTTTCATGATGTGGGACTACTCTTACTCATTTTATTTTAAATTTCCTCCAATAGTTATTGGATCTATCCGAAGTTTTTAGAGGTCATGGATCCACCTCGAAGGTATTAAGTGATCGCAGGATCCGCCTTGAGGTATTAAATGGTCGTTATATACACCCGCCTCTTTTTACAATTGAGTAGCATGTAGTTACTATTGCCTCTCATAAACTATTCCTATGTAAAAAATTATATTGCCCATGTGTAGAAAAAGGTAATACTTAAGGATTTTATTCACCAGATCATTGTTGCTTTGACTTCTTCCGCATGCTAACAAAAATTAGGATGAAGTATCATGTCAGTGGGGCTTGAAGCCAAACACCCAAGCTTTTGGTGGTATTATATACCATTTTTATGTTTTATTACACATCCATATAACAATTTGACGAAAGACTTTTGTATGTATTTCACGATTCTTGTAATGTGACATCTTATTTATTTTTGAAATAAATGAGTACATTTTGGTACTAAGTTTTATTCTATCCACTATGATCTCTGAATGATTATTGCTCTATACCGTTATTTCTTATACCAGCCAATGACTTGCCTTAGAAAAATTTTAAGTTTTGATTGGAATTTTCTAGGTCGAAGTTTAGACCTATTCTATGGTAGATTGTTACAAAGGATATAGGCGAGTTAGTCAAAAAAAACAAAAAAAAACAAAAACAAAGTTTTGAGTTAGTAAACAAATGAAAGAGTGTAACACCCCGTATTTTCTGTTAACATTAAAGTTACGAATTTAAGAATAAATAATTACAAATGTGAGAATTAAAGGAAACGGGTTACGCCATTGTGTTCGTCTCGGAATTCTGCTTGGGATAGAGTCTGAGTTTGCGTGAATTGGAATCCGTATGAAGGAGTTATGGTCTTCAGAAGTTTCAGTAGTTTTAATAAACAGTTCAGAAATTCAAAATTCAAAATAAGAAGAAGAAGCGGGCTGGGCGAGAAATTTCCCGCCCAGGGATCAGGTCGACCTGGGGGTTTTTTATTGTGGCTTTTTTTCATACATTTGCCGATGATGAATTGGTGTGAACTTATAGGATTTAGGAAACCCTAAATCAACACTCTGATTTCATGAAAGTGGCTTGAGATGATTTTTATGTTTCTCCTTTTGATGAACTCGGTTTTAAAAATGGATTCCTCTGTAAATTGTCTTGATGGTTTTAATGGTCTTGACTGCTTGTCAATTTGAAATGTTGCCGTACTTGGAATTGATTTAGAACTGCCCCATTTTGAAAAATGATTTCAGATAAAAAATTGTCATTGCCAAAATTACTTTCCCAAAATCTGGAGAGCTTTAAAAACTTGCCAAACATAGATTTCATGTTTATACTATACTGCCATTGGATCATTCCTGGAATTAAAAAAAAGAAATCTTGTCCAATATGTCGAACTGAATTTCTGGAATTAAAATGTTGTCAAGCTCGAATTCATCTTCCCTTAGTACTTTCCAAATCTGCTTTGTTAATTTCTAGAAACCAATTTAATATTTGCCTTGTTGTCCATTGTATATACATGCAGTTGTTACCTGATCCTTATTACAATACTTTACCCTTGCCAAAAATGATGATTGTGCTTTTCTTAATTTGTTGCAATCAGGCAAGACTTTTTGCCAAATATTTTGATTACTGAAAACAGCATGATTTCTTGCCATACACATGACATCTGGAAACATTATTTCTGCATTTTTAAAACTTGCCTTGTCTCACACACATCTGTACCATGCATGAATTCTTGTGTATTGCTGAACTTTGTGCACTTGCTTAAACATGAATATACACATTACTGTGTATACCTGGAATGAATATTTGCCATAGAAAATGCATTTGAATTGTTGCCAAAACATATTTTCTTGAATGATATCTAAACATGCTAATCTGGATTTTGAAACTTGCTTTATTGCAATTTCATTTTTGTGTAGCCTCGCATGATGTTTCTCCAATGCTTTGTTAATCCATTATTTACACATGCACAAATTCGACTGTGCATCAAACACCATGCAGTGTTGAATCTTTTTTTACTTGTCTTGCTGAATTTTCTACTTGAACCTGCCATAATCCTGAAACATGCAGCACTAAAAATACTTTCCAACACATATGTTCTTGTGCACTATATATGTCATTATGCTGTGTATTTTTCACCACTGTTTTTATCAGGTAAAACAGAGAATGTAAACACATGTACATATTCTTGCACTTGTTCACACAAATCTGTGCAACCATCCTTATTTGTTGTGTCCTGAAAAGCATTTGAATCATTCATGTATTTATGCCATGCTTGACCATCCTATTTCACCATGAATTTGTGTTCGACACCGGGCTTGTATATGCGAACACTTTGACTTGTGCTTGTGCCATGCTTGCGCTTGTTTGGGTTGAAATGTTGTATTGTGGTATTTGAAAAACAAACCTGCACCTTTATTGAGTTTCCTCGACCATTCTTGCACTATTGCTCGACCAAATTTGAACATCATTGTTATTGCTGAAAAATTTGAGCCATGTACACTTGTGTTTGCTGTTTTGATCTTTGAACCTGATCTGCCATGTGATCTTGATGCTGTTTAAAAACTGAGTTTGCCATCATGTTTGTGCTGCTTAAAAAAATGATTTGCCAAGATAAATCACTTGATTTTGTGTGATTTGCCACATTGTATCACATGATTTTGAACTGAAGTTTGTGATCTACCACTTGTTTTCATTGCTGAGCTGATTTTTATCTTTCTTCTTTGATTTGATTGTCCCACTGATGACTGTGCACTGAGTCGAGATGGTCCACGTGGCTACTCCTCAGTTGCACGCTGATTGGTGTGGAAGTGCACACGTGTATTTATACACGTGTGTATTTGTAGCCATCAGAAAATTTCCTGTCCCAGTACATATACAAACTGTCTGCCTAGACACAGATGAATTAGATCAAGTCATGAAAAATGATGAGAAACACACCAGAAAACTGAGGCAAATAAAATTTTAAAAATAAAATAATATTTGCTAGAGTATGAAATTATTTCTATTCAAGATTACTGTGTGTGTTTCTGTTTTATTTGACAGGTAAGCAGAAGATGACTGGACTGACAGTAAAGTGCTGTGAAGGCTGAAGATACCAGACAGAAGATGAAGCAATGTGTGTAAAAAGAATGTAAATAAGAATATGTACGACTGAGTGACTGTATGAAAATGTACTGAAATGTATTGAAAGGAAAATTATTAGTGAAGTGTACAAATAGTTGGAGTTATAAATTTGTACTGTTTAAATATTGAAATAAAATATTATATTTAAATAATATACTGTGAATATTTAAATTTCTGTACATTTGTATATTATTTAAATGGAAATATTATATTCATGTATGTTGTGTAGTAGATGAAACAGTATAATTACAAACACATATATAATAATAAAATATTTGGTTGTTATCATCAAACAAAAATCATATAATTGTGTATACAACACTATTATATACAACAATCTCCCCCTTTTGATGATGACAAACAAATATCAGATTTTGAGCATAAATGTGTTTGAAAAAAAATGAAATATATATTACTCCCCCTATTTGAATGCTCCCCCTAAAAATGTGTATAAGTGAAAGAATTGAAAATTAATAACTTTTCAAAATTAAAAATATTTATAAAATATTCACTCATAAATCTAAATTTTCAAAATTAAAAATATTTATAAAATATTCACTCATAAATCAAATTCTCAACCCATTCTCCCCCTTTTGTTATCATCAAAAGGATTCAGAATTTAAAATATAGATGAAAGATGACTAGTAAATATAATTTCAGCTTAAGAGGAAGAACGACCATCATAAATCACAATCAGTCAAACAAAAATCATAATATTCTAAGAACAGGTGGCATATTTCACATTGTAGAGAATGACGATTTACGATGAATTTTATATAAATGGGAAGAGTTAAAAAAATGAATATTTTCCAATTATTTTCAAATAATTTTTTTATAAAATTGAGCACAAAAACAGTAACGGATTTGGACAATAATTAATAATTCAATTTAAGTGACAAAATAGAATAATCTCAATACCCATCAATCAACAAATCATAATACGTCATAAGATATTAACACATTTCACAGATTAGAAAGATGGATTGATAGGCTGGTTTTTATAAACACCAAGGAGAATTTCAGATTAATTTCAATTTATAGAACAATATTTCCTTTTTCTTTTTATTTTATTTAAGAGCACACTGACCACGCATAACTAGAGCTTGGATTTTTAAATGAGGTAAGAGACACACTTATGTATTAATTATATTTACTATTTTCAGCTTCAAAATAGAAAAACCCCTCAGTATATAAAACCAGTATGAACGATTGAAATGCGATAGGTACAGAAATGGACTGTGAAATAAATTTCTAAATTAATAATATTATGAAATATGATCAACTGTACCGGGATCATTGGAAAATTTCAATTTTCACTAATTCTGAATAATAACATAACCACAATTCCATCACAAATATTTTCACTGTTTATTCAAAAAGATTTTTATAAAATATTAACTCTCCACATTAATATAAAATCATAGCGGATGGCAGAAGGATGATAGGTAATGAAGATGGTCGTGAAATAATTGCCAATTCAAAGATATTATAATAAATATTCAACCATCATGAAAAAATTAACTAAAATCTCCTCTTGTTGTGAAATATACTGCAGTCACAATTCATCACAATTTCAAATTCTAATAATAATTTTGATGAATTATAAATACTGTTCAATTTGGATATTGATTTCAATTTCTGGATGAATACTCAATAAATAATTTTAAGATTGAAAAACAATTACAAGAGGAATATGAAGAGCTATACAGGATTAGAGGGATTAAAATATATACAACAAAAATTCTGCATATCTGATACCAATTGGTGTCTCTGAATATTGTAACAAGACATAGGAGACAAACAAGGTTATCCCGTATAAAAGTAATTTAGTTACATGGCCCAAGCAGACAACTCAACAGATTAAAACATATATCAGAGCAGCATACCGATCAAAGCAAGTAGTTATCTGAAACAATATCAGAGCAGCACAAAAAAAACAGATTCAAATCAGACTTGTTAAGATGACGGTCACATAATATGATTCATGATCTAATGAATAAATATACCATTTATTTGAAATCATTTGAGAAATATGAAACTCTCAAGATTCAATGAATCAATCACACCAGATTATTAATTTCAGATTCAAGATATGTGAGATTCAATAAATCAATAATTTCAAATGATTTTAAACAAACAAATATTTAAATCAAATAATCATGAAATAAGAGTAAATTTCAAGACCGGATTTTCAAAGGAATTTTCCAAAATATTTCTGACAAGCCAAGAATAATTTCAGATCATTTACATCAAACTTGAGTAATAATTCATGATCCAAAAAATAGTGGTTTATTCAAAATCACTTGAACGAATGTAAATCTTGAGATAGAATGAATCGATCACACAGGATTAATAATTTTAGATCTGAGAGGTGTGTGAGATTCAAAATATCAGTAATTTTCAAGTGATCTCAAACAAACACAAAACAACCATAATGATCATGAATAAAGATGAATTTCAGGATGTATCACTGATTCAAGATAAATCAACATATTCAAGCCAATCTGAAAATTAATGAAATTATCACGACTGAGAAGTAGCAGTGTGCTGTAATGAGTATAATATTTTAAGATTTTCTTAAATGAATTAGAAGAAACTCAAAACAGCAGTGGTGTGTATGAAACTTCATCAAATTTTCAGATTTTCAAGAATTTAGAATTCTAATTAACAGTGTTCAAGATATGACAAGAATACATCAACACTGTTATGAATTCAAAAATCAGAAAAACAAACTTCAAAACAATTGCAGACATTTACAAGATTAAATTCAAGATCTGGAAATAATTAAAACATCAGAGTTCTATTCAAACTAAAGCGAATTTCCAGAAAATATGAATTCTACAATTGGAGGTTTAAGAAAGACTAGAATAAGTTACAATGATATGACAATGACATAGCAGAAAACAGAAAAAATTGTTTGGGTTGAAATGTTGTATTGTTGTATTTGAAAAACAAACCTGCACCTTTGTTGAGTTGTCTCGACCATTCTTGCACTATTGCTCGACCAAATTTGAACATCATTGTTATTGCTGAAAAATTTGAGCCATGTACACTTGTGTTTGCTGTTTTGATCTTTGAACCTGATCTGCCATGTGATCTTGATGCTGTTTAAAAACTGAGTTTTCCATCATGTTTGTGCTGCTTAAAAAAAATGATTTGCCAAGATAAATCACTTGATTTTGTGTGATTTGCCATGTTGTATCACATGATTTTGAACTTAAGTTTGTGATCTGCCACTTGTTTTCATTGCTGAGCTGATTTTTATCTTTCTTCTTTGATTTGATTGTCCCACTGATGACTGTGCCCTGAGTCGAGATGGTCCACGTGGCTACTCCTCAGTTGCACGCTGATTGGCGTGGCAGTGCACACGTGTATTTATACACGTGTGTATTTGCAGCCATCAGAAAATTTCCTGTCCCAGTACATATACAAACTGTCTGCCTAGACACAGATGAATCAGATCAAGTCATGAAAAATGATGAGAAACACACCAAAAAACTGAGGCAAATATCATTTTAAAAATAAAATAATATTTTCTAGAGTATGAAATTATTTCTGTTCAAGATTACTGTGTGTGTTTCTGTTTTATTTGACAGGTACGCAGAAGATGAGTGGACTGACAGTGAAGTGCTGTGAAGGCTGAAGATACCAGACAGAAGATGAAGCAATGTGTGTAAAAAGAATATAAATAAGAATATGTACGACTTAGTGACTGTATGAAAATGTACTGAAATGTAATGAAATGAAAATTATCGGTGAAGTTACAAATAGTTGGAGTTACAAATTTGTACTGTTTAAATATTGAAATAAAATATTATATTTAAATAAAATATTGAGAATATTTAAATTTCTGTACATTTGTATTTTATTTAAATGGAAATATTATATTCATGTATGTTGTGTAGTATATGAAACAATATAATTACAAACATGTATATAATAATAAAATATTTGGTTGTTATCATCAAACAAAAATCATATAATTATGTATACAACACTGTTATATATACCAACCGTCATCTCTTTCAACTCAAAGACAAGATAGAAGCTACATCAAAATTTAATCTAATCTAATTCAACTAATTCAATGTTCTACATCAAAGGCGAGCAATTCAGTTTCATAATACAGATCCCAGAACTCAAGAATTCCTTTTTGTTTGTAAGTGCAGTTATCTTTTAGATGTGAATAAATTAAAGACATGGTTTGTAATGAATTGTAAAATAGAATTGTATCAAGTTGTATGTGATGCGGATTCATGTCTATCCTATCATGTTTGCCTATGAACTATTGTGGTTTATCATGTTAAATTTGCGAACATGTTGTATGTAATTTGATGATAGAACTAACATTGTTAAAGGCCTGGCAATGAACCTATGCGTTGTATGTAAATTGGGCAATGACATATCATAATTTGGTGATGACATCTATATGTTGTATGTCAATTTGGGAATTTTTATGCAAGTTAGGTGATGCTATCTTGTTATGAATATATGCAAGTTTATAGGCTAAAACATGATTATGTAAACCTTATATGTTTAGATCTACAACTTTATAAGTTAGATCCATATACCCTTATGTTAGATCTATGTTAGAAAGATTCAACCCCTATGCAAGTTCACCACTACATGCCAAGTTTAATTTGTATAGTTTATGTAAATTCATAGTCTTGTGGTTCATGTTGCATAGATCTCATTTGCAAGTTCACCACTACATGCCAAGTTTAACTTGTATAGTTTTATGTAAATTCATATGCTTGCGGTTCATGTTGCATAGATCAAATTTGCAAGTTCATAGTTAAAAGTATATTGTTCTATGCTAAATTCATGTGACATGTGTGTAGATAGATTCATACTTTTGTATGATGGTTGAAATGTTGCAAAGTCCCCCTTTTTCCCTTTTTGTTTTATAAGTTAGGCTAAGATATCAAGCCTAACATCCTATGTAATTTTGCGAACGTACAACGGGGGTAACGTTGGGGAAAACTTGAAATTACATGTAATTGGCCAGTTTGGCATAATCAAGATAAATGGCATGAAAATGGTATAATTTTTATACCTAAAAATTATGAACTTGATTTAAAGGGAAAGTGGGCCATGACAATAAATTACTGACAAATAAGCAAAAAAGGATAAATATGTAAATTTAGAGAAGACGAATATGCCTAACCCGAGGTTAGACTGAGTTGTGGTGTAAAACTGCCCGGAACCGACCGGCACATTCAGTGACCACAACAATACCTGTCTAATGTGGGTGCTTAGTGCATTGAGCCCAAAAAGGACCCGAGGTTAGACTGAGTTGTGGTGTAAAACTGCTCGGAACCGCCCGGCACATCCAGTGACCACAACAATACCTGTCTAATGTGAGTGGTTGGTGCTTTAATAAAGCTAAGTCAAGATTGGTAGGGTTAAGTCAATTAAGGAAACACTTAACCAATTCAACATGTTAACTAAACTGATGGGTAAGGTTAAGTAAATTTAGAACACTTAACCGTTATAACATGTTAATTAGACAAGTGGGTGAGGTTAAGTAAATTTAGAACACTTAACCGTTATAACATGTTAATTAGACAAGTGGGTGAGGTTAAGTAAATTTAGAACACTTAACCGTTATAACATGTTAATTGGACAAGTGGGTGAGGTTATGTAAATTTAGAAACACTTAACCAATATAACAAGATGAATGACTAGGGTTAAGTTAATAGGAAACACTTAACCAGTATAGCATGATGAATGGGTAGGGTTAGGTAATAAGAAACACTTAACCAATATAACTTGATTTATGGAAAGGTTAAGTTAAAATAAGAGGGCAACACTTAACCAATATAACTTGATTTGTAGTAGGGTTAAGTTAACATAAGAAGGCAACACTTAACCAAAGTAATATGACACTTAGGTGGGTTAAGTTAACTTGAATTGATTGATGACACTTAACCAATACAACAAGATGAATACGTGGGGTTAAGTTAGCAAGAAACACTTGACCAATATAACTTGATGAACGACCGGGGTTAAGTTAATAGGAAACACTTAACTGATCCAACTTGATAAGTAAGGAGGGTCAAGTTAATAAGAAACGCTTAACCAACATGACATGATGAATGAATGGGTTAAGTTAACATGAACAGACAACACTTAACCAATGTGACGTTATGTGCGGGAGGGTTAAGTACATATTGGGTTGGTGGGTAATATTAGTAAATATAGGCCCACAAAACTTAACCGTTTAATAAACATGCTTGAATCAGCGGGAAGGTTAAGTACATATTGGGTTGGTGGGTAATATTAGCGCATATAGGCCCACAAACTTAACCATTAAATAAACATGCTTGAATCAGTGGAAGGGTTAAGTACATCTCGTGTAGGTGGGTAATATTATTACATATATGCCCACAAAAACTTAACCGTTTAATAAACATGCTTGAATCTATGGGAGGGTTAAGTACATACCGGGTTGGTGGGTAATATTAGTAAATATAGGCCCACAAACTTAACCAATAGGAAACCCTAGTAACGGGGACCCATTTCAGTAGTAACCCACATAGATGTATCACGGTACCCTGAACTAGGCAGGGTGGGGTACGATTACTGGGCTGATTATAAGCGGTCAAAGTAGCGGCATGGGGTATGTCAATGTAGATTCCGATGGTTTACGGGCGTGCACGTACTTTGGAGTGGGAAAAAGTAGGCACTGGGTACCAGTAGTTATAAACTATGCATCCTGAATCGTGTCGGGTCGCTATCATAAGGATTGATACACCTTATGGTGGGACCACCATAGGGTATCTACACGCAAGAGAGGGCCGATTGACACAGACACATGGAACATGAATACAAGTAGGGAGCCGATCGATAGGGTAGTAAGGGTACATCTAACATGTTCATGGCAATTAGGATGATTGAGGTGGAATCCTCACGATAGATGTACACCTTAAGGCTACCACATTTACGGGGGTTGGGATCACGATTATCATTTTATACAGATTACTAGTTGGGACACTAGTTAGGTGGTGCAGAGATAGATATAAAAATCAGAATAACAAGGTAGTAGCGAAGCAGAGAAAGAGTAGGAACGCACTCAGTTCACCTTGCACTTATCTTGTCTTTAGTTATCTTGTTTTTATGGTACTGTCCTATTTTCAGTTTATTCATATCATGATCCTTTATATTATTTGCATGCTGAAAGATCACTGGACTTACCAGACTTATGTCTGACCTAGTTTGTTTTTCGCCTCTTTTCTTCCGTTTCCCCCCCCCCAGGTAGTCAGGGAGGGAATAGCTCAGCCTAGCTCGGACCTCTTCTCTTTCCAAGCTTGAAGATTAGTTGGTGTATTGCTTTGGACTCTCTCTCTTTCACTACTATGGCTGGTTCATGCTTTATTAAGGAATATCATTGTTTTTATGCTTCTTTTATTCTTGGAAGTTTTTAAATCAAGACAAAAGTTCTATGTATTACATTTAAGTATGATTGAGGAAATTGTTGTAAAAGCTTGACTGAATTAAGTTGTTAATAAAATGCCTTTATTTTTCCGCTGCTTTATTTGTCTGTCTTGTAATTTATCTGCATCTTTTACCTATAATGCTCCACCGAAGTTAAGGCATTCCCTTTGTGAGTGACCTAACGAAGGCGGGGTGTTTCACTTGGTATCAGAGCTGAAGGTTACCGGATCTAGATAAAAGATTTGAAAAATTATTTTCAAAACGGTTTTAAAAGAAGCATTTTCAAAAGAAATGTTTTGTTTTAAAGGCATATTCCCCAAAGCCATATGCACTATTTTTTGATCCTTTGATTGAATCCTTGTTTCCTTCTTTCTTGAGTCTCCGGGGCTCCTGGCTTTCCGGGAGGTAACCTCATCGCGGCATGGTTCCGTAGGCTTGATGAGACTACAACAGTTTTCAAAGGGCAAATAAGCGCCTAACTTCCATCTGTAGCCGCAATTTTCTTTCGAGCTTTATAGGATTTTCCGTGCGATGGAGGCAGCTTTCAAGAGACCTGTCGAAGATGAGAATGAGGGAGTTTGGCTAGGGGGCACAACACAAGGATGAAGAACTCATGGATATAGACTTGGTTAACAAAGGAGGGGAGGAAAGAATAGTAAAACCTAAGACAAGAGGAAGTATCTTTATTATGGTATAACGGGTCGTATAATTAAGGGCAAGGGCAAGAACAAAGGACAGGATTTTCCGGAAGACAAGTGCATGCTCTCACCGCCAGTGTACCTGAGAGAGAGGAAGTAAGGTTTTGATGAAAGAGTTTAGTTTTTCTTCTTGATCATCCTGTTAGTACTCTTTTGATTTTAGCGCTTCACATTCGTATATATCTGCTTTCATAGGTTCTCTGCACCTTAGTACTTGTATAATAGAGGATCCCATTATTGTCTCAAATCCAATTTGTGGTTCGTCTCATTAATTTTTGGTTTGTAAGGATTTGAGATGCTTATGTTTCCGGGTTTCATAGGCTATGGGTTGATTCTAGGCATGAATTGGTTAGCTAGTAATTGTGAAAGGAGGGTAGTTAGACTTTCGATTTGCCTCGGGAATACCCTCGAAAATTTCGTGCGATCCTAAGGGATCAGTTTGTCTTAGCTTCTTAGAATCACTTTATGTATTTATCGACGATTTTCGATCCATTGGAGTAGCCCATGAGTACGCAGGTGTTTTTGATTAGGTTAGGGGTTTTCCCCCTAAAACTCGAGACAGACTTCCACATATATCTAGTTGACAATGCAAATCCAGTTATGCGATCAACGATAGTTTTGGAACAAGATTGGCGAGGATAGCCAGAGTCGGTTAAGTGCTCAATTGTTTGGTTATTTTGCTAGTATCATCTCACATAAATCATCCAAATTCGGAGGAGGTATTCCTTCGATGCTTGTCTGATATTGGTTTAGGCCTTTGGGGCTTGTACTTGAGGGATGTCGAGTACAACTAGGATGGTTTGCATGAGAAATAAATTGTTTTGGCAGGCGCCCTAAGTAAGACTGACCTTAAGAGTACATAGCAACCTTTATCTTTAGACCCTCAGATTTGTGACATGATGGATAAGCTAAGTAGAAGAGAGACCTCTAATCATCTTAGTGTATACACTTGGTATCATGGTTAACATCTGTTTATCTTGGAAAGATAGTTCGACAACATTGGATACCCACTAGCATAGTAAGTGATCGAGGTCCTATCTTTACTAGTGGGGTTTTGGAAATGGAGGTCAAGAAGCTTCGCAGTTGTGAAGTTAAAATAGATAAGGTACAGTGGAGTGAAGCTCAAGAAGATGCTACTTAGAAGACTAGAGACTAGATACGCACATCATACCCTTTTTAAGGGTATACCCTTGATTCCTCTTTTTTTGCAAAATTTATTTGCATGCTAGTCTTTATCTTTAAGTATATCCTCTTGGTCCCATTCTCGATCCTTAGGTAGAAGCCAATGGATGCCAACATGTGTTTGAGACATGTTATGTTCGGTGGATGCAAGTGGTTGCAAGTGTTTGCTAGTGGTTTCTCGTGGATGCATATACACACATTAGGCACTAGATCAGCTCTGTCACTTTCATATTGCATATGCATGAGTGAACTTTTATATATGGATTGAAATTTGATGTGTTATCATATGGATGTTGCATTTGTATGAATGACTGTGCACTCATGTAGAGGTTGTAAAGTACGATTAGGAATAATTGCATACATGGTGGATTCATGACACCAACATAATCCACATTAAGGAGGTCAACTGAATCAGTAGACCGCCTGATTTTGCATTAGATAAGGACATGTACACACACTATGCATATGATCATGAAAGCATTAGAAATCTTTTTTAAGGACAATGGACGCTTGTGATAGAATGGTTGAGTAGATGGATGCTGGATGGTAGGATATACGTTCTTCTCAACTTGAAGATTTCGAGGACAAAATCCTTAAAGGAGGGGAGAATGTAACACCCCGTATTTTCTGTTAACATTAAAGTTACGAATTTAAGAATAAATAATTACAAATGTGAGAATTAAGGGAAACAGGTTACGCTATTATGTTCGTCTCAGAATTCTGCTTGGGATAGAGTCCGAATTTGCGTGAATTGGACTTCGTATGAAGGAGTTATGGTCTTCAGAAGTTTCAGTAGTTTTAATAAACAGTTCAGAAATTCAAAATTCAAAATCAGAAGAAGAAGCGGGCTGGGCGGGAAATTTCCCGCCCAGGGATCAAGTCAACCTGGGGTCGACCCTAGTGTCAACCTCCCCTATACAAGTCGACCTTAGTGTCGACCTGGGGGTCGACCTACCCTCCCCTCGGGTCAGATCTGAAATCTGACCTGTTTTCTCCTGTGATGATTTCTGACTCTCTGCTGAGTCATTAGGGCTTATATGGCTATTCTATCTTGTCTGGATGGCCTTGATTTTGTCTAGGGTTGATCTAACGGCTCTTATTTAATTAAACCTCTATAAAAGCAACCTAACTCTCAAACCTAAATCACAAATATTCATACCAAGAGTTGTCATGCCGTCAATGGCCGACCTAGAGTAGCCAACATCTCTTTCAACTCAAAGACAAGATAGAAGCTACATCAAAATCTAATCTAATCTAATTCAACGATCTACATCAAAAGCAAGCAATTCAGTTTCAGAATACAGATCCCAGAACTCAAGAATTCCTTTTTGTTTGTAAGTGTAGTTATCTTTCAGATGTGAATAAATTAAAGACATGGTTTGTAATGAATTGTAAAATAGAATTGTATCAAGTTGTATGTGATGCGGATTCATGTCTATCCTATCATGTTTGCTTATGAACTATTGTGGTTTATCATGTTAAATTTGCGAACATGTTGTATGTAATTTGATGATAGAACTACCATTGTTAAAGGCCTGGCATTGAACCTATGCGTTGTATGTAAATTGGGCATTGACATATCATAATTTGGTGATGACATCTATATGTTGTATGTCAATTTGGGAATTTTTATGCAAGTTAGGTGATGCTATCTTGTTATGAATATATGCAAGTTTATAGGCTAAAACATGATTATGTAAACCTTATATGTTTAGATCTACAACTTTATATGTTAGATCCATATGCCCTTATGTTAGATCTATGTTAGAATGATTCAACCCCTATGCAAGTTCACCACTACATGCCAAGTTTAATTTGTATAGTTTATGTAAATTCATATGCTTGTGGTTCATGTTGCATAGATCTCATTTGCAAGTTCACCACTACATGCCAAGTTTAACTTGTATAGTTTTATGTAAATTCATATGCTTGTGGTTCATGTTGCATAGATCAAATTTGTAAGTTCATAGTTAAAAGTATATTGTTCTATGCCAAATTCATGTGACATGTGTGTAGATAGATCCATAATTTTGTATGATGATTGAAATGTTGCAAAGTCCCCCTTTTTTCTTTTTTGTTTTATAAGTTAGGCTAAGATATCGAGCCTAACATCCTATGTAATTTTGCGAACGTACAACGGGGGTAACGTTGGGGAAAACTTGAAATTACATGTAATTGGCAAGTTTGGCATAATCAAGATAAATGGCATGAAAATAGTATAATTTTTATACCTAAAAATTATGAACTTAATTTAAAGGGAAAGTGGGCCATGACAGTAAATTGTTGACAAATAAGCATAAAAGGATAAATATGTAAATTTAGAAAAGACGAATATGCCTAACCCGAGGTTAGACTGAGTTGTGGTGTAAAACTGCCCAGAACCGACCGGCAAATCCAGTGACCACAACAATACATGTCTAATGTGGGTGGTTAGTGCATTGAGCCCAAAAAGGACCCGAGGTTAGACTGAGTTGTGGTGTAAAACTGCCCGGAACCGCCCGGCACATCCAGTGACCACAACAATACCTGTCTAATGTGAGTGGTTGGTGCTTTAATAAAGCTAAGTCAAGATTGGTAGGGTTAAGTCAATTAAGGAAACACTTAACCAATTCAACATGTTAACTAAACTGATGGGTAAGGTTAAGTAAATTTAGAACACTTAACCGTTATAACATGTTAATTAGACAAGTGGGTGAGGTTAAGTAAATTTAGAACACTTAACCGTTATAACATGTTAATTAGACAAGTGGGTGAGGTTAAGTAAATTTAGAACACTTAACCGTTATAACATGTTAATTGGACAAGTGGGTGAGGTTATGTAAATTTAGAAACACTTAACCAATATAACAAGATGAATGACTAGGGTTAAGTTAATAGGAAACACTTAACCAATATAGCATGATGAATGGGTAGGATTAGGTAATAAGAAACACTTAACCAATATAACTTGATTTATGGAAAGGTTAAGTTAAAATAAGACGGCAACACTTAACCAATATAACTTGATTTGTAGTAGGGTTAAGTTAACATAAGAAGGCAACACTTAACCAAAGTAATATGACACTTAGGTGGGTTAAGTTAACTTGAATTGATTGATGACACTTAACCAATACAACAAGATGAATACGTGGGGTTAAGTTAGCAAGAAACACTTGACCAATATAACTTGATGAACGACCGGGGTTAAGTTAATAGGAAACACTTAACTGATCCAACTTGATAAGTAAGGAGGGTCAAGTTAATAAGAAACGCTTAACCAACATGACATGATGAATGAATGGGTTAAGTTAACATGAACGGACAACACTTAACCAATGTGACGTAATGGGCGGGAGGGTTAAGTACATATTGGGTTGGTGGGTAATATTAGTAAATATAGGCCCACAAAACTTAACCGTTTAATAAACATGCTTGAATCAGCGGGAAGGTTAAGTACATATTGGGTTGGTGGGTAATATTAGCGCATATAGGCCCACAAACTTAACCATTAAATAAACATGCTTGAATCAGTGGAAGGGTTAAGTACATCTCGTGTAGGTGGGTAATATTAGTACATATATGCCCACAAAAACTTAACCGTTTAATAAACATGCTTGAATCTATGGGAGGGTTAAGTACATACCGGGTTGGTGGGTAATATTAGTAAATATAGGCCCACAAACTTAACCAATAGGAAACCCTAGTAACGGGGACCCATTTCTGTAGTAACCCACATAGATGTATCACGGTACCCTGAACTAGGCAGGGTGGGGTACGATTACTGGGCTGATTATAAGCGGTCAAAGTAGCGGCATGGGGTATGTCAATGTAGATTCCGATGGTTTACGGGCGTGCACGTACTTTGGAGTGGGAAAAAGTAGGCACTGGGTACCAGTAGTTATAAACTATGCATCCTGAATCGTGTCGGGTCGCTATCATAAGGATTGATACACCTTATGGTGGGACCACCATAGGGTATCTACACGCAAGAGAGGGCCGATTGACACAGACACATGGAACATGGATACAAGTAGGGAGCCGATCGATAGGGTAGTAAGGGTACATCTAACATGTTCATGGCAATTAGGATGATTGAGGTGGAATCCTCACGATAGATGTACACCTTAAGGCTACCACATTTACGGGGGTTGGGATCACGATTATCATTTTATACAGATTACTAGTTGGGACACTAGTTAGGTGGTGCAGAGATAGATATAAAAATCAGAATAACAAGGTAGTAGCGAAGCAGAGAAAGAGTAGGAACGCACTCAGTTCACCTTGCACTTATCTTGTCTTTAGTTATCTTGTTTTTATGGTACTGTCCTATTTTCAGTTTATTCATATCATGATCCTTTATCTTATTTGCATGCTGAAAGATCACTGGACTTACCAGACTTATGTCTGACCTAGTTTGTTTTTCGCCTCTTTTCTTCTGTCCCCCCCCCCCCAGGTAGTCAGGGAGGGAATAGCTCAGCCTAGCTCGGACCTCTTCTCTTTCCAAGCTTGAAGATTAGTTGGTGTATTGCTATGGACTCTCTCTCTCTTTCACTGCTATGGCTGGTTCATGCTTTATTGGGGAATATCATTGTTTTTATGCTTCTTTTATTCTTGGAAGTTTTTAAATCCTGACAAAAGTTCTATGTATTACATTTAAGTATGATTGAGGAAATTGTTGTAAAAGCTTGACTGAATTAAGTTGTTAATAAAATGCCTTTATTTTTCCGCTGCTTTATTTGTATGTCTTGTAATTTATCTGCATCTTTTACCTATAAAGCTCCACCGAAGTTAAGGCATTCCCTTTGTGAGTGACCTTAACGAAGGCGGGGTGTTTCAAAGAGAGTGGTATAGACTAGTGTGTAACGCATGAATTGCACACGATAAAGTTGTATATAACAATATCAAATTACAAATCGATTTTTTAATCATTCTTTATGTATATAACATTTTGTAAATTATTTATATAATATTCACTTAACAAAAATTTGATTTTATAGTTTATTTCAAGCAAAGCAAAGTATTATTATTTTGCATATGCAAGTTGGTTTTGTAGTGACCATATAAATTTACAATTTAATATAGATTTGAGGCAAAATGCCTCGGTAACTTATAAAACAACCAACTAGCTTATAGAGCTATAGCATAAAAGTTAGGCGACGTGCCTAAACTACTAGACAACATAGTGTGACACAATGAAAATACTTGCTGCTGCCAAGTAAAAAAATCAAGAGTTAGGCTTATCCTGACCACCTACACCCTTGTTGAAATATTAACTATTTTATTTAGCAATAATAATAATAATCCTACGATACTGAAAATATTATGCTGTGTGCATGTAACTTTGAACTACATGAGGCAGTCACAACAATATGTTGGTTGCATATAACACACAAAATGCAAAGTAGCAATCACAACACTAACTCACACAGCGGATACATCTACGACGCTCACAATACAAGCTGATAAACAAGCTAAAGACTTACAATCTCCTTATAAGATTCATACAACGTCCCAGGGATTACTAACCAAGAACCATAGAGATATACATGTTACCATGTTGCATACCAAAAAAGATAACCAGAGAAGATGCTTTACATTAATCCAAGTCAAAGCCAAGAAGAGAAACGTGAAAATCATTCCAACATGCCATAATCCTCAGCCAAGTCCTATAAGGCACGACACTCAACATCATGGCAATACCCACTTGCTGTATCGCTAAAATTCTAGTGGAACTGATGCAAACAGAGGATAAAGTAAAGAGACAAGCTTTGGACTAATTGGAGTTGGCGAAAACACACAAGTAAAGAAATAAGACAACACCAACAAAACCATCTTTTAACAATCACCAAAAAGAATATGAAGTGTCATCCAAAATCAATAAAAAATCACTATGATGCAGGCAGTCCCAATAGAGATATGCAGGCATGGAACGAAAGGCACAGGTAGAAGAAGCCTTGACAAACAAACCAGAGCCATGGATTAACTTAGGTCAGTGTTAATCAAATAGAAGTTACACCAACCTAAAAAGAAGCCTTGGCAAGCAAACTAGAGCTAACCTAATCGCAACTCAATATTGAACAGTAACAGATGCATCATACTAGGCACGGAAAAGCGAACTTAAAGAGTTCCAAACAAACGGAAATTCTGACATGTGAAGGGTTTTCTTGATGAATCTCAAATCAACAGTGTTCTGGCTCCTTAAGAAAATTTGACAAAGGTGAAGATGAGATAACGAGATGAGCGACATAAGCAATCACAAAGGAAAAAACTTTGACCAATCGAGGAAACAAGCGGGCGAATGGAAGTAAGCAGTTCAGATCTCTTGCAAAATAAATTAGGCAAATTCTATTTGAACATGGGGAACTGTAGAGTAACCTTATATAATTCAGCAAAAATGAGAAAACCCCTCATTTTGCTGAGTAGACCCCGTTTAATTAAAAAAGGTCTTATTGTATCCCCATGTTAATTCCAGATTTTCCCCGAAATCATACTCCCGGGATTGGTATAAACTTCCCTCCACAAATTTGTATCATTGTAACCTCCTTCACCAAATTCATATCCCAACTTCCATCCTAATTTCGTATCCCCAAGCCACGTCCAAGATCGATACAAACGATCTCGTACCGTGGGATACGAAAAACTAAAGGGCAGTGGGATAAGAAAATAGCAGAGACAAAGAAAATAGTGTTCGAAGCAACCAAGGATTCACAGAAGAAAATAAGACTGAGTCCCAGGGATACGTACTGATCCCGAGATCGATACCGAACCTGAGGTATGAAAAATTTGGCACATGGCCATCAGCCTCCACTTCCTACCTGCTCTCACCTGCTCCTTCCTCCTATGAATACCAAACATTCTACTTCGAGAAAAGGGAGGGAAACTTGCTCTTCTGACAGTGTGGGAAGAATATATTGCCTCTTTGATCCTCAAGACTTTTTGGACTGCATACGCATTTCGTGAAGGACTTGGGCTTCATTTTGGACCTTATTGAACTTACCTTCTACCATTGTCAGTGTATTCATATGGAACTAAAGTTCTCACCATTGTACTTTGACTGAAAGTGAATTAAAAGAGCAAAACCTTTGAAGTGGATGTAGGTTCTGGCGGACCGAACCACTATAAAATACTGTGTTAAATTACTTTCCTGTATATTATTCCCACTCAGGACGTGTAGTTTTGTTGTCTTGAAACTCATTGATTGTTGTTGCCAAATTTTATGCACCAACATTCCCAAACTGATACTAAAATTTGACATGCTTAAAACTGATACTAATCATACTAAAAACTGATACCAACCAATAAATATTTTTGAATAAGTTGATCAACATAAAAAAACTTACCATTTCTTATGCAGCTCGTATATTCTCAACACATAATAATTAAATAGAAGTAATATTACATAATCAAGTTCAATTATTAAGAAATCAATGAGCATATTAGTATGTGCTAATCCATATAGTTATATGAATAAGTTCAGGTTCATGAAATTGTCCAAAAGCACAAGCTCATATATTCTTAGAACCATGACAATTACACTTATTGTGAATGTACTTCTTGTACACATAACATCTGTTTTGTTTATTTTGAAAACATGGAAATCTTCCTTTCTATTTTATGAACAAATCAGTCCAATTATCAAAAGGCTTATCCTTCAAGAAATTCATAGTAGCAACAGAATATTTAACAAAATTAAGAATGTGTTTCTTCAAATTCATACATATTAGTAGCAACACCATTTCCACTCATTCACATTTTTAAGAAAAAATGTAACCATACCTAAAGGTGAAAGCTTGCAAATAATCATTAATGTTAGAACAATACTTAATTTAGTGTTAACTTAGAAACCGATACCTAAAAATTAATGTTGATAACTCAAAACTAATATCTAAAAATTATAAATAAATTCTGATGCCAATCAAAATGATACATTGAACCTGACGTTGAGATCAATAAGGAAAATGATACATAAATTATTAAAATGATTGATTGATACTAACATACTTCAGGAGATGTTTGATGGTCATCGAATGGATCAAGAAATATAATATTATGTTCAATTTCCCTTAGTAATTATTGGCGGAGGCGGTAGCAATAAAAAGCTAAGGCACGATTAATTCTTATTTTCAGATTAAATGCGTTGGAATAGTTTATCTATGTATAAATGGAGTAGCTTTAATGTGTCGAGCATCGTAGCAACCTTCGATCATATCCTAATGGTCAAAATTGAGATATAAAAACATCACAGGTTATTTTGAACTCATCTTTAGGTTCATTAAGATTTCGTGAGTTTGATACTGACAGTGATTTGATGGTTCATCAGAAAATGTTGAGTTCAACAAAGCTGGTGATATATAATTTCGTGATCAGGGGAGGAGGAATAGAGTTGCTAAAGTTATCGGAAAAGTAGAAGAAAAGACGCGTGGTAATTAGATTGGGCGCATTGTCCTACAAAATAAAATTTTAGTTGACTATCCTTATGGATAAAAGATCCTCTAACTTTTTCCTTAGTTTCATGAACTAAAAATTATCAACTATTAAATACTTCTTAGAGCATCTCTAGCAATGTCTAGAGGTGCTGAAATGGGGCTTTGCCCTATTTCAATTGTGTTCCCCACGTTCGAGAAGTGGCAGTTCGAGCGCGGGAAGACAACTAAAATGGGGGACAACCCCATTTTTTTAAAATTGTGGGTATGAAAATGGGGGTGAGAACCCCATTTATGATCAAAACGGGTTTCAGTTTATATATAAATGGGGTTATCAAATTTTGTTTTGATCAAAAGGGCTTTCATAACCCCGTTTGTTTTTTCCTTTTCTATCGTTTTAATTTTTTAAAACATTTCTGAGTAAGTTTTTTGTATAAAATTGTAATTTGTTAGTACATTTGTATTTATGTTAGTATAAAATTGAAGTATGTTAGTTTTTGTGTTACTATAAAATTGAAATATGTTAGTAAAATTATATAAACCAAATTTTAATATTTTGGTTATTAAAATTTGAAGTACGCTAAAACATTAAAATTAATTTTTTTTCATAATCTAAATTGTATCTTAATACATTTAAAATTTAATTTAAAATTAAAGTTATTATATTGAAATGATCAAAGTAAAATTTGTTATTATCGAACATGTATAATATAATTTTGTTATTATCGGATATGTATAATATGATTTTGTGTTAATCACTTTAAAAAAAATGAAACCAGATCAAACTCAATACAATACTTCGAATACAAATTGGAACAAACCAACAGTCGAACATCAAAGCAAAAAAATCTAAAACAAAACTAGAGTCAGAATAAATTTAACCTAGAGTCGCTTCACTTCCTTTAAAGGTCCGAACTACCTTCATCAACAACATATCTTTGTTGTTGCGTTCTGAGAATATTACGTTTTTCTAGTCAAAACGTATTCTAGGTGCTCTTCAGTTAATTAAGAAACGTCCTTTGACAAATAATCTTCTTCCTCCTTTTCACGTAAATGTCTTTCACGTGTCTTATTGAACTTAGTTCTTTCTAAAAGGGCCCTAGTTCTATCTGCATCCTGTGAAACTTGGGCTTCTAGGATCCTCAAATTTGCTCCTTTAACTTCAATCTTTCTTCCTTTTGGTGGAAGATGCATTTGAAATATCACTTATAAGTGACATTAGTCGATCACTTGCTGCTGCCAAGTTACTTGATTCTTTATTTCTCAACAATGATCTTTCACTTGATTGTATGCCCTCAAGTCGATTTGTAACTCCACCATACAACGTTCCTAAATTAGGAGTCACCGAGCTGTTGTTATTACCTTCTACATCCATAGAGATTGGAGAGTCATTTGAATTTCAAGGAGATGAATCCATCGAGATTCTTGATGGTACATTTTGTATATTAGTTTCATTGGTATATCCTATACCAACATCCTCTTCTTCATCAAGAGTTTGCGACTGTGGCCTCAACGAAAGGATTTCAAAAGCGTCATGAGCCTTGAATTCTATAGTGTATGTATCCTGATAGATTTTATCGTACTCATCTCTCAAGCCTCTAAATGATTTTCCACTTCTCAATCTTTCACCTCTTTGTACCATAATATCTTTGTATTTGGTACACATACCATTCAAGTTATACCAACCCATTTTTATGGCCTCAAACGATTGTTTTTTCTAATATTTTGAGTCTTGATTGTAGTAGTCATTACCTGGTAAGTAAAAGTACTTTCCAGTTGAACGACTTGTTGGAACTTCTAATGCCTTAACCTAGGCGTTGGCCAACACTTTATAGTCATGCGCCCTCCACGTCTTGCTACTATCATTGCCAATGTCAATTGAACAGTTTACTTGGGGATTAGGCGTTCTTTTGTTGTAAGCTTGTTTTCCTTTGCCTTTGGCCTTCTCGCTTGAAGTAACTCAAAAAGAAGGTTCTTGAGTTGTCTGAGGATTTTGTAATGTTGGTTGCGAACCAAACAATTGGAGGTCTTAGGAATTGGGTTAAACATACCACTCTATGATGCAAAAGAAAGTAGTTGGTTTCTTCGTTGAGCAAAGAACCACGCTGGCATCATATGTGGAGTCTCGTACTACGACAGTAAACTTGTATAATTTGTTAGACCATCACCGTACAAGTCCATTTCATCGGTATTTTGGTTATATGAGTTATCCATGAAATATATTGTGTATTTTGGTAAAGAAAGATAAGAGGATGAGTGGGGTAAACAATAAGTTGTTTACTATTATATACAAACAATTGATGCCAAAATAGTTGTATTATAATTTGAGTATTTTTCTTGTACATATTCCAACTTGACATTGCAGCATCTAGGGCACTAAAGATGGCAGTGTGTTGTCTTATGAACTAGGATTTGCAAATGGCGATGTGTTTTCATGTCAACCAGTCATTGCAGCATATAGGTAATTGTAGATGGCAATGTGTTGCCTTATCAACCAGGATTTGCAAATGGCAGTGTATTGTCTTACCAGCTAGGGCATGTGGATGGCACTATGTTGTCTTATCAATCAGGATTTGTGGATGACAGTGTGTATTCTTATCAACCAGCCATTTTCTATTATATATACATATAAAATTCCATTTTAATTGGTACAATTAATTTTCAAAAATGTCAACCAAGGCTTGGCTTCCAACAGATTACCTCCCTTTGATAAAAGCGTACATTCAGGCGCATATGGAAGAAGAAATTAATCAAGATTTTTGGATTACCCTCACTGAATCATACAACAATCAACCAGATTGTAGCGTAGTGCGCACGACTCTAGACACTAGAAGTGAGTTTGTCATGTTTAGTAGGTCCTACATGATCACCACAAAATTACAGCTATGGTGAAAGAGGAGGATGTTTTTCAGCAATCACGTTCATCACATGATCCCGTTACCTCTTCAATCACCATGCACCCTTTGTGGGGAATGATGCATTTGAACTATGGAATAGTTATATGTTACAATTTGAGTAACAAAACCGTGAGTACTTCTGGCTTTTAATTTATATACTATCACTCTTTGTACTTAGTATGATTTGAATGAAATATTGATTGAACTACTAATGAAAAACTTATTTTTTCGGGTAATTAATAACTCATAAAGAATAATAATATCATAGTTCATGATTTAAGTTTACACACCAGAAAGAGTAACATTATCCTGGAAATAAACTAGCAATATAAAACTTCAATTTGTCTGTTAATATCGTAATTCATGAAATAAGCTTACACACCTTAGTTGTTGTTATTTTCTAGTAATAATTACTGCACTTCCATTTCTTTTTGAAATACACTTATATCTGTTCATATAATTATACATGTATTGAAAGAAAATGACAACAGTTATTGGTTGTTCTTTTTAATGTATTTTAGTTATGAATGCATTGCTTAAAGCATTAAAAAACTTTTAATAAAATGAAAATCAAATAATTTTAAAGAACCACAGACTTAGCACATTGATAAGAACCACCAAACCTAGTAAACGTACAACACAAAATACCACACGTTTCGTTGAATCTAAAGTGCTTCTAAAGCATTATTTAGACGCCTTATCTCCTCTTCCAACTCATTTACATATGCGATGCCCGATGTATATAAATGATCGTCTACCCATTCTGAATAGTTGCAACTGTTTGGCCAAAATAGACATAACTGGATTTTATGGCCAGTGTTTTCTCCATCTACCCTGACTACATCCTCCACCACATATCCGCAATGGCAACAAACAGGATACGTGTCAACTCTTGATCATATGGAGGTTGAACAATTGAATCTCGGTTTACCTCTAGTTCGTATCACTACAACAAAATGACCCTATTACAACGGTGGAAAACAGTTGTAAAAGACTTTTTACAATGGTGGAGCCACCGTCGTCTATTAAGAAGTTGTAATAGACTGAAATCTTTTACAACTTTTATACATCGTTGCGACACCTTTGTTAGATGTATATTTTACAACTGTTTTCCACCGTTGTAGTAATACATATTACAACATTTTTGCACTGTTGTAGTAATACATATTACAACTTTTTTTCACCGTTGTAGTAATTCCTAATACAATTAATTATAACAGTATGATTTTTGTTTCGTTATACATTACATTTCATATAAAAATAAATATTTATATTGAATAAAATGATACTACACTGAACTGAAATAATCAATTAAATATTTTATTTCAATATTTGAATTAGTACAACTTTGTGATCCACTATCGTACAACTCACTTTTACATAATACAGTCATAATAATACATACATTCCTCACTACAAACTGATCGCTCAACAAATCTGATGCAGACAGTCTAGCTCTAGGCTTAGCAATGCATCGTTCTATGAAGGCCTTGATTTCTGCATACAAACTGATCGCTCAACAAATCTGCATACAAACAGCAACTCTAGCATCAGATGATAACAGCAGCAGAAGGAAAGCAGGTAGTTATGCCTTGCCTTTTTTTTCAACAAATTCTAACTAATTAAAAAAAAAGATATTCTGAAAAATAAAAATAGGATGCAAATGTTCATGCTTCAGAAAATCAGTAAACTTAAGGATTCCTAAAATAGTAAATCATACCTTTAAGTACAATAACTTCGTTAAATGCAATCTATTTAAAGACTTCTGGTCAATCCCTGCCTGTGTGAAGCAATTACCAGACTCATTCAAGCATAATCAATTCATTTGCTACATCAGTTATTTTTTGCCTTAATTAGCGATTCGTTTTTCTTCCTAATTTCTCCATGCTTCAGCGACTTTCTTTCCTTCTTTCTCTTCTGTGGTTGCTCTTCCACTTTGGGATCTCATGCTTCCGTGCTCTCTGGTATGCTATTCGGCGACTTTTTCTGATGGGGGAGGACCCTTTTCTAGGGTTTCTAGCCTCTAGCGATTTCTGCGATTCGCGTCCTCCCCTGGCTTTGATTTGTGAGGCAGTTTTTTTTCTACGAACACAAGGGACATGTAGTCAAAAGATCGACTAAGAGGAGAAAACCAGAAAGGAGGCGGCCGATTAAGTAGAGATAGAGGAAGAAAGGCGAGCTAAGGGATGACGATTAAGCAACACGATTGAGTGGAACCTGGCGGTTGAGCTCCTACCCACGACGATGAAAGCTAGGGCTAGAGGACAGAGAAGAGAGGGGACAAGAGGAAGGGATACGACGAGGAAAAGAAAAGCAGAAGAGCGGAAACTGAGGAAGAGAATGGGGAGGCGGAAATCCTAGTCACCATTGTAGGACAGGAAAGCTCGATTGCGTTTTAGTTTTTGATTTGGGGAAACGAATGGATGGAGGTAGGTCAATATTGATTTAGGTAAAGAATGGGTGGACGCAACTGTTAAAAAAAATACGAAGTAGGTCGGTGATAATTTTTTGGTTTCCCGCTTAAACTTGAAGTAGTTGGAGCCAATTTTTTTGGTTTTTCGCTTAAAATTTGGATCGAACTATTAAACTGTCCCTAAAAATAGCTGTAGCGCAGAGCATTACTTATTTAATATATTTTTTTATCATTAATTTCAATTATTATTTCAGTTAATTATAAATTATTATTATTATTATTATTTACTACTGATTTTTAACTTACAATTGTTACTTAATTAACAATTACTTATTAAAAAATATTATATACTAAATATTAATTACTACTAATAGTCACGATTAATTATAAATTAAATATTTATTAATTGTTATTTACTTATTGATTATTAACCGCTGATTTGTTATTACTTACTAATTAATTACTAGTACTTAATAATGAAGTAGTTATAAATAATTATTTTTAATTAAATATTTAATATTTATATCTTGATTATTATTTAATAATTACTAATCGGTTGTTAATTAGTAATTATTAGTAGGAATTATTTATTTATTGATGTATTTTTAATTAAATATTTAATATGTATTTATTGATTATTAATTAATAATTACTAATTGGTTGTCAATTACTAATTATTAGCATGAATTATTTATTTATTGAAGTATTTTTAATTAAATATTAATATATAGGTTATTAATTAATAATTACTAATTAGTTGTTAATATTAATTATTAAAAATTATTTAATGAAAATAATTAATATTAAAATATAGTCATATATTACAGCAGTCAAAAAATAAAAGTTGTGATAGGCTTTTATTACAACTGTCAAAATAACACAGTTGTTAAAAATAAATTTATTACAACTTTTCTGGAAAAATGTTGTAAAAACATTTATTACAACGGTGCTTTAACCACCGTTGTAAAATTAAAGTTGTAATATGGTGTTTTTGTTGTAGTGTATAAAGGTTGATTAACTGGAAATTAGTTCGTTGCTTGTTGGATTGGAAGGTTAGCAACTAAACCATGATCAACCACTGGTTCGTAAGGGGGTTCTAAAGGCTCTTGAAGTCAAAGTTGGTCAAAATTTTGGAACTCACGTTCTCTTGATACTCGATTAGCCAATCGTCATCGGTTTATGGACTATCAAAAGGTCTGATCACCAACCACTAGTCAGAATCAATAGATGATGGTCACAAAGGCATTGTTTCTAGTTTGTAGAGGAATGAGCAAGAAGGAGTTTAGTAGAGTTTACAATTGTGAGATAGATATATAAATTACAGCTCACATTTATACATGTAACATTGTGTATTTGAATAGGGGATGACCCAAGTGGTCGAACTCCTTTTCACAAGCCATAAGAAAAGTTAAGTTTACAAGTGGATACAGTGACTGCCTACCGTATTGGATATAAAAACACACTTATTGTAATAACCCGGAAAATCTGAACCAGTTTAAAATTTTTAAATTGGCTAAAATAGTGGATTTTAAATATTTAAAATAAATATTTTAAATAATAGTGATGAAAAGTATGTTTGAATCGATGTTTGAAAATAAATATAATTATTTTAAATTATAAACAAGGCCTGAAATGGCGCTGTAGTTTCAAAAATTGGATTCAAACTTTAACTGATTGTACCGGGTGCAAAATAAAATGGATTTTAGTGAAACCAAAAATATTTAAATCTGTTAGTGAATATCTTTCTAACGAATCTGAAAAATCGAAGTTTCATAGTGGGAATCAAAAGTTATGGCCAAATTAATTTTCAGAAAGGTCGCTATAGGAATTATATCGCCCTGGAAAATAGACATTTTGCATACGACCTCAGAATTCGATGAAACCACTTTTGTTGGATCCGGGATGTCAAATTATTGCTAGGTTTCAAATTTCATAATTTTTGAAGCTAGTATGTGTGCGTAGCAAAGGAAAATGTGTTTTGGTCAATTACAGTTAAATTGGATCGACCAGAATATGGCCAATTTTTAAACGGTCTCAGAATTAGACGAAACATGTTTTGTTGGGACCGTATCTTCAAAACATAGCTAGATTTATTTTTCAGGAATTTTTAGAGCCAGTATGTGGCTCCGGCAAATTGAAATGTACGTTCAAATTAAATATTGAATGTTTTATATTTTAATTTGAAGGAAAACTGAATCAAACAGTCAAATGGGCCTACGAAACTTATCCCATTGTGTTCGGAATGGGGGTATTTAGCTAGGGATGACAATCGTTGGATTTGAATTGGTGTTCGTTTGGAGGAAAGGGCATTTTCGGATTTTAAAACTTTATAAATTAAAATAAAATTCCTTGGCCAATCACATTCTTCCGTTTGCTTTCTCTCTCCCCGTAACTCCCAGGTCGACGACGGAAAACAAACTCCACCTTATCTCCTCCATTCCTCCTCCTACACGCCAAATTAGATATAGGTTCTGTGGGGGGTTTTGTAGAGCTCGAGACGAGCTTCAAATCCATAGCAAGTAGGGATTTTTTCGTTGAGTAAATCGAGAGCTCTGGCCCCCCAAAGTTTCGACGTTCGAGCCGCCGGAAATCCCTCCTTCCGTCGACGAGTTGACCACCAGTGGTGGCGCCATGGAGCCCTCTCCACCCTCGACAACGTCAAGCCGGCTGGTCAAAGCAACAATCAACGGATTTGAAAATAATTTGAAACCTAGTTTCGAATTAAAAGGGAAGAGGTACGGGTTTTATATATTTAAACTGTTTTAACATTTAAAAGTGTTGCAAATGGTTGATTAACTTATAAAAATCGTATCTTTTTCGTTTGTGGTCGAAATTCAGTGAAACAAGAGACACCGGGACCGTGAGGACGTCTTCTACATTTTAGAAGAGACCGCATATTTTTTTGAGCCTTCTGCTATTTTTGGTGGAGTGGAACCCAATGTGAGATTTCTATGTTATAAACGATATGGAAAACAACGATGTATAAATTATATAGTTGATGTATGAGTTATATAAGCGTTGTACACCTCATGTATAAGCTTTGTATAAGTTGTATGTTCGATGTATAAGTTGTATATGCGTTGTAAAAATTATATATGCAATGAAATAAAATTGTAATGAATTGAAGTGAATTGAAATATATTTATATACGAATATATATATATTTATATATATATTTATACTCCCCTCGTCCACAGACCATGGACGATATTTATTGGTTATGTTGTTGTTTTAGATTATTTGGTTGATGTGAAATTTGGTGAATAATGTGAATGGTTGATATGATTGATTGTGGTTGAAAAATACCCATTTGTGGTTGAAAACAAAAATAGAATAGGTTGTGGAAATGGAAATAAAACATGCCGCCTGCGTGCGAACTAGATGCATGAATCCCCACTGTCAAAAACCGCAAGGTTTTAAGGTAGAGCGAGGAGCCGTACATCGATACGGTCCCGGTTTTAACTACCCTGCCGTTATGCTGCCGAAATTTCCTGAAATCTTTTTGTGTTTGATTTATTTTCATTTGTTGAAACTATATTCATTTGTTGAATAGAAATTCATGTATTGAAAAATAATCGTGTTTAGAAATAAATTGTTTTATAATAAAAATCACATTTTTATCACCAGTTTGAACTCTAGAAAATATTCGTGTTGTAAATAAATTGCTTTAACAATAAAAATCACATTTTTATTATATATTTTAACTATAGAAATAACATTCAAGTGTTGAATATAAATTCATTCGTTGAATAGAAATTCATGTGTTGAATGGTATTCGTGTTTCAAATAAATTGCTTTAACAATAAAAATCACATTTTTATTATATATTTGACCTATAGAAATAACATTCATGTGTTGAATAGAAATTCATTCGTTGAATAGAAATTCATGTGTTGAATGGTATTCGTGTTTCAAATAAATTTCTTTAACAATAAAAATCAAATTTTTATTATATATTGGACCTATAGAAATAACATTCATGTGTTGAATAGAAATTCATTCGTTGAATAGAAATTCATGTGTTGAATGGTATTCGTGTTTTAAATAAATTGATTTATAATAAAAATCACATTTTTATCACCAGTTTGAGCTATATAAAATAATCGTGTTTTGAAATGAATTGTTTTATAATAAAAATCATATTTTTATTGTATATATGAATTGTTAAAAATAGCGATATGTTGAAATAAATGGCTGTTGGATAAAAATATCATTTTTATCAAATGTATAAAATGAATATGGTTTTGAAATCAAAGGATCGATTATAATTTTATATATATAATTATAATTATAATTTATCGAATAGCGAAGCTATAGTTCGTATTTTGAAACCGTGATTTCAAACGATTATTGTGGAGGATCCGACCATCGGATTTTCCCGAAACCACAACCGTTGGGTTCGCCTTGGAAGTGTCTTTCCAATGGCTTCAACTTTGTAAAGATCCAATGGTTGGATTGTCTGGAATGTTTAATTCAAATCTGAAGAAAAACAGCGCCAGAATTGATTATAATTATATATATATATATAATTATAATTAAAATAAATCGAATAACGATGTTGCAGTTCGATATTTGAAATCGAAACTTCAAATGATTATTGCGGGAGATCCGACCGTTGGATTTTCCCAAAACTGAAACCGTTGGATTCATTTTGAAAAGATCTTTCTAAAGATATAAAATTTGTGAAGATCCAACGGTTAGATTTTCAGATATGTGTAAATCAAATCTGAAGAAAAACAGCGCCACGGCCGCCTTATGGCCTGAAGCGTTATTTGGATAAATTGGCTAGTTTTAAATAAATAAAAATAGCGATAAAATATTATAAATGATATGGAATGAAAATAAACTGCATTTGCTTGGTTTGTTAGAGATTTGATGGTTGAATGTGTTTGGCGTGAAAATTACAATTAATGAACTGAATTAACAATGTCGAATAATTTAACCATTGAAATGAATTGATTTGAAATATTAAATATACGTGAATTATTTGAAAAGGCCGAGTTAATTCTCATTTCAAATAATTGATCGACGACTGAAAGTCGAAGATATGAAGGCGGTGCAAGACCGATGATCTTCACGTCGAATTGAGGGGGGCTATTGATGCTAAAGATAGGAGTAGCTACCTTGAAGGGGTTGAAGTAGTAACCGTCTGGACGTACATGTTGATTGTATGGATGTGTGAGGAATAAAGATCCTCCGGTTGTGTTCGGACCCAGAACGGACTTGTAAATGGATGTGTGTCTGACGTTGTATATTGACAACGTGGCATACAGAGATGCTGTGATCAAGGCTTTTGTTGAAAAGCAGAGCTTTGTGGTTGATGATCAAAGCACTGCCTGTGTGGCAGAGCTTTGTGTCTATCGTTGTTTCGCGAGTCTCACACCCCAGTATGAACCAGAAACGGGAGAAGGATCCAGGGAGGACATGTGTTTCTTTCTAGCTAGGGTGGTGTCAGTGACCTACCAGCCCTGACATTTATATTACTTTCACCTATGTGGTTGTTGCTGTTGCGAGGCGCCTCGATTATATCGGTCGATCCGGGACCGATGGAGTCATTCGTTGGCTCATTTACGCCCCCAAAGGGCGGGGAAACGCAGTGTTCAGGCATTTTAATCCACATCGGTGGACCGACCCTGTGGCTCCTAAAGGTGCAGTTGCGGCTGTTCCTGAGACATGGTAGGCTAGATTGTCTCGAAGCGGTGAGGACGATCCCTAGCCTCGGTTCATGACGGAAATCCAATTTCCAAATACGACATCGTGCGGTTTTGATTGTATACCTATATATGGCGACTTAGTGGTATGGGGCATTAATGCCATCTATGATTGATATTTATGATTGTATCTAAAATTAGAAACTAACTGGAAACGAGCTAGGACGGATGGTTTCCTGGGTATTGGTCTGATGTTGGTTTCGGCCTTCGGGGTTAATACTTAGGGAATCGTTCTCTTACTAGTTTACGGTTGGAGTCTGATTAAGAATTAAACGATAAAATTTTCATCTCAAATGATTTGTTTCCTCTTATCAAGCATATTTGGCCATTATAAGGTAAAACTCTATCCTCCTGTTTGTGTTGCATTATGTGATGGGAACTGAGTCTTATAATGGCTTCATTTTTATGAAAAGCATTGCGATGTTTAAAAAGATTTACTTGTTTTTAAAGCACTGGCAATCACTGGAGTAAACCCGTTCCACGAAAATGGCGTGGTCCTTTGATTTGCCATATTGTAAAAGATGTTAAGTAGATTTCTCATACTAGTCCCATGACTGACTCGTAGTTTGTTTCACTTGCAAACTCGGGTGCCCCTTTTTCTACACGGGCAACCTTGTATTCAGGTTTTAGCAGGCTCTTTCTGGATAGCTGGAGCTGAAGATGGATTCTATCATTTATCTCTTTTTATGCTGTTCAGCTCCAATTGTACATATTATGTTGTTTTCCGCTGTAGACATTTATGTATAGCTGAACTGTTTTTGTACTAAGTATGATCCTGTATACTGTGTAACTCTGATGTTTATATTTATCCAGCATATTCTGTTGTTCATTATCTGGTGTATTTAATTATTTCTGTTCTGTTGTTATCTGTTTATGTGTTATATTCCCAAAGTTTACCCTTGCCGCCGTGTTACGGGTTTGGGTCGTCACAAACATAGTATCAAAGCTTTGGTTAAGCCTGGAATATAACATGTGAACGAACTCGTCAGAAATAGAACAGTAGTGTTCTAGGACGAGTAACTCATTACAGATAGGATCAGTAATATCCTAGTATGAGAAAGCAGAATGAAATACACCTCGATAGACACATTTACATTCAAGTATATGTTTCTATGCTGTATAATATCATTTCTGTGACCTGACACTTGATCTGCTATTTGCAAAAGTACTAGAAAATGAGTGTTAGAAACAGAAGGAATGCAGAACCAGATCTAGAAGCTTTATTAAAGAAGTATCGAAATCTGGGTGGAGTACCATACTTGGGAAATGAATCCATTAGTCAAACCCAAGATTGGATGCATTCTGCTGAAAGAATTCTTGAGCGTCTCTAGCTAAGAGATGACCAGAAAAGATTAGTGGCATCTTGAGCACTCAAAGATGAAGCTTTGTTCTGGTGGGAGTCAATTATTAGAGATAATACAGAAGGTGATATCACCTGGGATAGATTCAAAGAAATGTTCAACCAAAGGTTTATTCCTCCAGAAGCAACTGAGCGGTTATACGATGAGTTCTACTATCTGATACAAGGTGATATGAATATTCCCGAATATCATAAGAGATTCAATGAACTTTCTCCTTTTTCCCTGCATCTAATTGAAAAGCCAAAGATGAAGAATATGAGGTTCATTAATGGTCTTCAAAGAAAATACCAGAATAGTGTAATGAAGAATGTGAAGCTTCCTTTTTCAGAAATGATATACATGGCTTACCAGTATGAGGATCTCGATAAGAAAGGAATGTTGCGAGACGAAGACGAATGTAGTTCTAGCAACAAAAGAAAATTCGAAACTGATAGCCCAGAGGCAAGTACGACGTCTGGGGTCAGAAAGAAGCCTAAAGGAAAAAGGAAAAAGGTGAAGGCAGTCATATGTTTAAAGTGTAATCAACAAGGGCATTCAATGAGAAATTGTAAATCTTTGAACAAGCAAAAGAATAATGGATCTAAGTCCAATTACAAGGTTCAAGAAGATAGAAAGTGCAACCTTTGCCATCAGGTTGGTCACGTAAAACAAGATTGCCGACTATCACAGAATTCTGAAATTCTACAAGTAAATGAAGTGACAGAAACTTCAGCACCCTCATCCAGTCAGGAAAGGCCAGATGTTTTAGAAGGCACGCTTACTGTCAAAGATATTCTAGTTAAAGTACTGTTTGATACAGGCGCATCTCAAAGCTTTATTGCAAAGAATGCGGTTAAGAAGCTGGATTTGAATTTGAAAAAGCTCAAGGAACCGATGACTGTCCATAATCCGGTTGGCGGTTCCCTCGGTCTTAGTTGGGTTTGCGAGGTACCTATTTCTTTTTCTCATTATCGGTTTCCTTGTATCTCGATCATCATGAATTTTACCGAATTCGATCTTATTTTAGGATTGGATTGGTTAACCAAATACGAGGCGGAAGTTAAATGTGCAGAAAGGGTTGTCAAGGTTAAAACGAAGCTTGCCAATATTGTAGTACCATGTGAAGGCCAGAATTCTAATAGAAAAGACTTCTGGGCAGCTTTAGATGTTTCTCCTACTCAAATAGAACCTGTTCCTGTCGTTACGGAGAATATTCCGGTCGACATTGAAAATATACCAGTTGTCAAGAACTATGCGGATGTGTTCGAAGAAGTTGTTAGCTTACCTCCGTAGAGAGAAATTGATTTCAAAATCTCTTTACTCCCTAATGCAAGGCCAGTAGTTCACGCTATTCGAAGGATGACCTTGAAAGAGAAAGATGAGCTAGATAATCAAACTCGACAGCTAGTATGGAAGGGTCTGATCAGACCTAGTTTTTCTGATTGGGGAGCAGCAGTGGTATTTGTCCCGAAGTCAGATGGTACTCTCAGACTATGTGTAGATTACCATGACTTGAACAAGCAGACATTGAAAAACAAATATCCATTGCCGCGGATTGATGATTTGTTGGACCGATTGAACGACGCACAAGTATTTTCACGAATGGACCTGGCTACAGGTTTCCATCAACTTCGTATTGCTGAAGAGTGTGTTCCTTTGACAGCATTCAGAGGTCCGGACTTATTCTACGAGTGGTTAGTAATGCCGTTCGGCTTATGTAATGCTCCAGCTTGTTTCGTCGATCTGATGAACAGAGTATTCAGAGGAGTTTTGAATAAATTTGTCCTGGTTTTCATTGATGATATCCTGATCTTCTCTAAGTCAGAAAGCGAGCACGAAAAACATTTGGAACAAGTGTTAGAAATTATGAGAAGGAATGTTTTAAAAGCAAAGTTTTCCAAATGTATATTCTGGCAGGAAGAAGTTAAATTTCTTGGCCACGTCGTGTCAAAGCAAGGAATTTCAGTGGATCCAAGTAAAATCACTGCTATTCAGAGTTGGAAACAGCCTCGTACACCCACAGAAGTCAGAAGTTTTCTCGGGTTGGCCAGTTATTATTGGAAATTCATTAAGGATTTCGCGAAGACATCCAGTTCCTTAACGAAACTGACTAAGAAACATTCGAGATTCAATTGGACTCCGGTATGTGAGGAAGCTTTCCAAGAGCTGAAGCTAAAACTGACAACTGCTCCAGTGTTAACAATAATAGATGGCAATGAGGACTTGAAAGTCTGGACTGACGCATCTAGAGAAGGCCTTGGTGCAGTGTTAATGCAAAAAGGTCAAGTGATTGCTTATGCAAGCCGTCAGCTAAAACCACATGAGAAGAACTACGTTACTCATGATCTTGAGTTATTGGCCATCGTATTTTCTTTGAAAATCTGGAGGCACTACCTTTTGGGTGAGAAATTCGAACTGTATACGGACCATCAATCATTGAAATATTTGTTCACCCAGAAGGATTTGAATCTGAGACAGCAACATTGGCTAGAATTTCTTGCAGCGTACGATTTTGAGATTTTGTACACTCCAGGGAAAGCCAATGTTGTGGCTGATGCACTGAGTAGAAAGAATGTAATAATCGCCAGCTTTATCGTTACGACTTCCTTGATTGACAAGATCTCCATTCTATAGAAAGATGATAATTTTGTTAAGGAGATGATCAAAAGAATTCAAAAAGGCGACGCATCCAGTTTCCAAGTGGATAACGAGGGAATTCTTAGATTAAAAGGAAGGATTTGTGTTCCTGACGTCTCCGAGCTCAAAAGAGAAGTTCTTGATGAATGCTACAAGTCCAAGCTGAGTATCCACCCAGGGGTTAGCAAAATGTATAATGACCTCAAGCGAACTTTCTGGTGGAAGGCAATGAAAAGAGATATCTCTATATATGTTAGCCGGTGTCCCACCTGTCAGCAAGTCAAAAGCGATCAGCAGAAACTCGCTGGATTGTTGCAACCTTTAGAAGTGCCAGGTGGAAAATGGGAACAGATTTCTATGGATTTCATAGATGGTTTGCCCAGAACTAGGAAAGGAAATGACAGTATTTGGGTGATCGTAGATCGTTTCACGGAGACCGCCCATTTCATACCTGTCAGATCGAATAGAACTGCTCAGAGTCCGGCGCAGATATATTTCAAGGAAATTGTTAGACTGCACGGAGTTCCCATGAGCATCGTTAGTGATCGTGAACAGATTTTTGCTAGTAAATTCTGGGAAGCATTCCAAGCAGAATTGGGAACGAAACTGAACTTGAGCACCGCGTATCATCCTCAGACAGATGGTCAAATTGAGAGGGTGAATCATATTCTTGAAGATTTATTGCGGGCTTGTATAATAGATTTTGGCAGATCGTGGGAAGACCATTTGCATTTGGCCGAATTCTCATACAACAACAGTTACCAAGCGAGCCTGGCCATGTCACCTTTCGAAGCATTGTATGGTAGATCGTGCCGATCCCCTGCTTGTTGGGTGGAACCTGGTAACAGACTTGTATTGGGGCCAGATATGATTCGCGAGGCTGCGGATAATGTCGACTTCGTTAAGAAACGATTACTAGCCGCTCAAAGCCGACAAAAGAGCTATGCAGATAAGAGAAGAAGAGATATATCATTCGTTGTTGGCGACTATGTTTATTTGAAGGTATCTACGATGAGAGGAGTGATCCGATTCGGTAAAATAGGGAAATTGGCGCCCAAATTCATTGGTTCGTTTCCTATTCTTGAACGGATTGGAACTCTCGCTTATAGGGTTTAGTTACCTGATTGTTTGCCTGGAGTACATGATGTATTTCACGTATCTCAACTTAGAAAGCATGTGCATGATCCAGACCTGGTTGTAGAAGAAGCCGCTCAACAGGATTTGGAAATCACTCCAGAATTGGCAGTTAGAAGAGAGCCGTGGAAGATCATTGGCAAAGAAACCAAAGAGCCGAGGAACAAAAAGGTTCACTTAGTCAAAGTGCAATGGAGTGGAGATCCGTGAGACTGTACTTGGGAAACAAAGGAAAGCATTAAGAAAGCCTATCCTAAGTGCAGAGTGGATATCTCTGATTGACTCTGGTGCAAGGTACATTTACCATACTTTGCAATTTCCATTGTGTTCTCTATTTTGTTGTTGTTTTCTTTTCATGAATGTAGAATTTTAATTTTATAGTCTGAATGATTTTAAAAGAATATAAGAGTTAACTAATATATTTGTGAAAAGTTAAAAATAAATTGATGCATGTTTGTGTTGTGTGATGGTGGGTTTGATTATTAAATTATTAGAATGGTAATTAAAGTAAATCAATAAGAAAATGAATGGTTGAATTTATTCGAATAAATAACACATTGGACTGATTAGAGAATTAATTAGAAATATGTACATGTGTATTATATATGTTTGAATAGGTAAATGGATTAGCTGTTGAGTAAAGACTTTATTTGCGTGCCCGACAAATAGGTAAACCTTAATGAGTTGGATGCGCACTTTTATTATTATATCAACTCCTGTGAGTGTCATTGGATGCGGAGTGCTGGTTATTCTGTGTGTAATTAATAAATGTCGCCATAGGATAGTAACAATTAATTTTGAACTACACTACATGGCATACTTCTTGAAGATGGCATACTTCTTGAAGATATCATACTTCATCATATACCACATAAGCATTTGGAGCTTGTGTGACGAGGTGGAAGATTTACCATACGAGCGAGAGGCTTGTGTGGCGATGACTATATATTACAGGTTGAACTGATGACTGATATGGACAATATATAATTGTAACGGTAAATCGCCAGATTAATAAAATCCCACACGGGTCTGGAGTTGACAATAATCATGTCTCTCTAGTTATTAGATACGGCACATGGATTATTTATTTCCCACACGGGACGAGGTGACGAGAATTTATTCTCTGGAGTAATTAAAAATACACACTCCCTCAGGCTTAGACAGGGTGACGAGAATTTATTCTCTGGAGTTATTATCTATACACGCTCCCCTGTAAACACCAGAATATATCACTATAAATATGTGTATTCTTTATAGGATTTATTGGGTACCTAATACGGCCCAATAAATTTCCAAACCCCTCCCCGTACAAAGGAGGTTATGGCGAAATTTTTCGAAAATTTAGGGTGTTATCCAAATTTTTGAAGAATTTGAAAATTCTTAGAAACTGAAAAGTTGAAGAATGGAAGCCAGATTGAAAGTAGAGTTGGGAAATCAAACCACTTTCGACTTTGATCCTTTTCGGGGACGAAAAATTTTAAGTGGGGAAGATTGTAACAACCCGGAAAATCTGAACCAGTTTAAAAATTTTAAATTGGCTAAAATAGTGGATTTTAAATATTTAAAATAAATATTTTAAATAATAGTGATGAAAAGTATGTTTGAATCGATGTTTGAAAATAAATATAATTATTTTAAATTATAAACAAGGCCTGAAATGGCGCTGTAGTTTCAATAATTGGATTCAAACTTTAACTAACTGTACCGGGTGCAAAATATAACAGATTTTAGTAAAACCAAAAATATTTAAATTTGTTAGTGAATATCTTTCTAACGAATCTGAAAAATTGAAATTTCATAGCGGGAATCAAAAGTTATGGTGAAATGAATTTTCAGAACGGTCGCTATAAGAATTATATCGCCCATGAAAATAGACATTTTGCATACGACCTCAGAATTCGACGAAACCACTTTTGTTGGATCCAGGATGTCAAATTATTGCTAGGTTTCAAATTTCATAATTTTTGAAGCTAGTATGTGAGCGTGGCAAAGGAAAATGTGTTTTGGTCAATTATAGTTAAATTGGATCGACCAGAATATGGCCATTTTTCAAACGGTCTCAGAATTCGACGAAACTAGTTTTGTTGGGACCGTATCGTCAAAACATAGCTAGATTTATTTTTCAGGAATTTTTAGAGCCAGTATTTGGCCCCGGCAAATTGAAATGTACGTTCAAATTAAATATTGAATGTTTTATATTTTAATTTGAAGGAAAACTGACTCAAACAGTCTAATTGGCCTATGAAACATATCCCATTGTGTTCGGAATGGGGGTATTTAGCTAGGGACGACAGTCATTGGGTTTGAATTGGTGTTCGTTTGGAGGAAGGGGCATTTTCGGATTTTAAAACTTTATAAATTAAAATAAAATTCCTTGGCCAATCGCATTCTTCTGTTCGCTTTCTCTCTCCCCGTAACTCCCAGGTCGACGGCGGAAAACAAACTCCACCTTCTCTCCTCCATTCCTCCTCCTACACGCCAAATTAGATATAGATTCTATGGGGTTTTTTGTAGAGCTCGAGACGAGCTTCAAATCCATAGTAAGTAGGGATTTTTTTCGTTAAATAAATCGAGACCTCTGGCCCCCCAAAGTTTCGACGTTCGAGCCGCCGGAAATCCCTCCTGCCGCCGATGAGTTGACCACCAGTGGTGGCGCCATGGAGCCCTCTCCACCCTCGACAACGTCAAGCCGGCTGATCGAAGCAACAATCAACGGATTTGAAAATAAATTGAAACCTAGTTTGGAATTAAAAGGGCAGAGGTACGGGTTTTATATATTTAAACTGTTTTAACATTTAAAAGTGTTGCAAATGGTTGATTAACTTATAAAAATCGTATCGTTTTCATTTGTGGTCGAAATTCAGTGAAATAAGAGACACCGGGACCGTGAGGACGTCTTCTACATTTTAGAAGAGACCGCATATTTTTATGAGCCTTCTGCTATTTTTGGTGGAGTGGAACCCAATGTGAGATTTCTATGTTATAAACGATATGGAAAACAACGATGTATAAATTATATAGTTGATGTATGAGTTATATAAGCTTTGTACACCTCATGTATAAGCTTTGTATAAGTTGTATGTTTGATGTACAAGTTGTATATGCGTTGTAAAAATTATATATGCAATGAAATGAAATTTAAATGAATTGAAGTGAATTGAAATATATTTATATACGAATATATATATATATATATATACACACTCCCCTCGTCCACAGACCATGGACGATATTTATTGGTTATGTTGTTGTTTGGATTATTTGGTTGATGTGAAATTTGGTGAATAATGTGAATGGTTGATATGATTGATTGTGGTTGAAAAATACCCATTTGTGGTTGAAAACAAAAATAGAATAGGTTGTGGAAATGGAAATAAAACATGCCGCCTGTGTGCGAACTAGATGCATGAATCCGCATTGTCAAAAACCGCAAGGTTTTAAGGTAGAGCGAGGAGCCGTACATTGATACGGTCCCGGTTTTAACTACCCTGCCGTTATGTTGCCGAAATTTCCTGAAATCTTTCTGTGTTTGATTTATTTTCATTTGTTGAAACTATATTCATTTGTTGAATAGAAATTCATGTATTGAAAAATAATCGTGTTTAGGAATAAATTGTTTTATAATAAAAATCACATTTTTATCACCAGTTTGAACTCTAGAAAATATTCGTGTTGTAAATAAATTGCTTTAACAATAAAAATCACATTTTTATTATATATTTGAACTATAGAAATAACATTCATGTGTTGAATAGAAATTCATTTGTTGAATAGAAATTCATGTGTTGAATGGTATTCATGTTTCAAATAAATTGCTTTAACTATAAAAATCACATTTTTATTATATATTTGACCTATAGAAATAACATTCATGTGTTGAATAGAAATTCATTCGTTGAATAGAAATTCATGTGTTGAATGGTATTCGTGTTTCAAATATATTGCTTCAACAATAAAAATCACATTTTTATTATATATTGGACCTATAGAAATAACATTCATGTGTTGAATAGAAATTCGTGTGTTGAATGGTATTCGTGTTTTAAATAAATTGTTTTATAATAAAAATCACATTTTTACCACCAGTTTGAGCTATATAAAATAATCGTGTTTTGAAATGAATTGTTTTATAATAAAAATCATATTTTTATTGTATATATGTATTGTTAAAAATAGCGATATGTTGAAATAAATGGCTGTTGGATAAAAATATCATTTTTATCAAATGTATAAAATGAATATGGTTTTGAAATCAAAGGATCGATTATAATTATATATATATATATAATTATAATTATAATATTTCGAATAGCGAAGCTGCAGTTCGTATTTTGAAACCGTGATTTCAAACGATTATTGCGGAGGATCCGACCATCGGATTTTCCCGAAACCACAACCGTTGGGTTCGCCTTGGAAATATCTTTCCAATGGCACCAACTTTGTAAAGATCCAACGGTTGGATTGTCTGGAATGTTTAATTCAAATCTGAAGAAAAACAGCGCCAGAATCGATTATACTTATATATATAATTATAATTAAAATAAATCGAATAACGATGTTGCAGTTCGATATTTGAAATCGAAACTTCAAATGATTATTGCGGGAGATCCGACTGTCAGATTTTCCCAAAACTGAAACCGTTGGATTCGTTTTGAAAAGATCTTTCTAAAAATATAAAATTTGTGAAGATCAAACGGTTAGATTTTCAGATATGTGTAAATCAAATCTGAAGAAAAACAGCGCCATGGCCGCGTTATGGCCTGAAGCGTCGTTTGAATGAATTGGCTAGTTTTAAATAAATAAAAATAGCGATAAAATATTATAAACGATATGGAATGAAAATAAACTGCATTTGCTCGGTTTGTTAGAGATTGATGGTTGAATGTGTTTGGCGTGAAAATTACAATTAATGAACTGAATTAACAATGTCGAATAATTTAACCATTGAAATGAATTGATTTGAAATATTAAATATACGTGAATTATTTGAAAAGGCCGAGTTAATTCTCATTTCAAATAATTGATCGACGATTGAAAGTCGAAGATATGAAGATGATGCAAGATTGATGATCTTCACGTCGAATGGAGGGGTGCTATTGATGCTCAAGATAGGAGTAGCTACCTTGAAGGGGCTGAAGTAGTAACTGTCCGGACGTACATGTTGATTGTACGGATGTGCGAGGAATAAAGATCCTCCGGTTTCGTTCGGACCCAGAACGGACTTGTAAATGGATGTGTGTCTGACGTTGTATATTGACAACATGGCATACGGAGATGCTGTGATCAAGGCTTTTGTTGAAAAGTAGAGCTTTGTGGTTGATGATCAAAGCACCGCCTGTGTGGCAGAGCTTTGTGTCTATCGTTGTTTCGCGAGCCTCACACCCCGGTATGAACCAGAAACGGGAGAAGGATACAGGGAGGACATGTGTTTCTTTCTAGCTAGGGTGGTGTCAGTGACCTAACAGCCCTGACATTTATATTACTTTCACCTATGTGGTTGTTGCTGTTGCGAGGCGCCTCGATTATATCGGTCGATCCGGGATCGATGGAGTCATTCGTTGGCTCATTTACGCCCCCAAAGGGTGGGGAAACGCAGTGTTCAGGCATTTTAATCCACATCGGTGGACCGACCCTGTGGCTCCTAAAGGTGCAGTTGCGGCTGTTCCTGAGACATGGTAGGCTAGATTGTCTCGAAGCGGTGAGGACGATCCCTGGCCTCGGTTCATGACGGAAATCCAATTTCCAAATACGACATCGTGCGGTTTTGATTGTATACCTATATATGGTGACATAGTGGTATGGGGCATTAATGCCGTCTATGATTGATATTTATGATTGTATCTAAAATTAGAAACTAACTGGAAACGAGCTAGGACGGATGGTTTCCTGGGTATTGGTCTGATGTTGGTTTCGGCCTTCGGGGTTAATACTTAGGGAATCGTTCTCTTACTAGTTTACGGTTGGAGTCTGATTAAGAATTAAACGATAAAATTTACATCTCAAATGATTTGTTTCCTCGTATCAAGCACATTTGGCCATTATAAGGTAAAACTCTATCCTCCGGTTTGTGTTGCATTGTGTGATGGGAACTGAGTCTTATAATGGCTTCATTTTTATGAAAAGCATTGCGATGTTTAAAAAGATTTACTTGTTTTTAAAGCACTGGCAATCACTGGAGTAAACCCGTTCCGCGAAAATGGCGTGGTCCTTTGATTTGCCATATTGTAAAAGATGTTAAGTAGATTTCTCATACCAGTCCCATGACTGACTCGTAGTTTGTTTCACTTGCAAACTCGGTTGCCCCTTTTTCTACATGGGCAACCTTGTATTCAGGTTTTAGCAGGCTCTTTCTGGATAGTTGGAGCTGAAGATGGATTCTATCATTTATCTCTTTTTATGCTGTTCAGCTTCTATCGTACATATTATGTTGTTTTCCGCTGTAGACATTTATGTATAGCTGAACTGTTTTTGTACTAAGTATGATCCTGTATATTGTGTAACTCTGATGTTTATATTTATCCAGCATATTATGTTGTTCATTTTCCGGTGTATTTAATTATTTTTGTTCTGCTGTTATCTTTTTATGTTTATATTCCCAAAGATTACCCTTGCCGCCGTGTTACGGGGTTTGGGTCGTCACACTTATTGAGTCATTGATGTTGACAACACGCTACTATATACATTGTAGCCATGTTGTATTGAGTGAAGAAAACCGACAAAGATGAAGTTGACAACATGCTGCTATATACACTGTAGCCACATTGTAGTGATTAAAGAAAACAGAAAACGTTGTAGTTTACATGTTGTATTGTCTCCTTGGGTATTGTAGTTATTAAAGAGAAATAATTAAAATATTCATATTTAATTAATTCGAGCTCGTCTCGTAGCGGTAGTTCGTACTATTCAGGTTTCAATTTCTAATAGATATACTAAATCCAATACACGTCAATTTTTTTTTGAAATATGAATTTCACAGGTCTACTGCACTAAGGTTTTCAAATATGAGAGAAAATCTCACAAGTCACAGGAAAACACTTCGAAACGATCTATCACCGGAGCAACATTATGAGAATAATAATTTCACTTTGGAATTTTTTCATTAAATTGCCAAAAAACAATAGTACAATACTACAAAACAAAACAAAATACTATAAGTCATAGGTTTCCCGTAATGTGCCAGAGATGTTCCACTAGATCGTCTCAAAGTTTTTCATGAGTGTCTCAAGACCTTATTCGATGTAAACATCTCAAGAAAACTTCAATAATATCTGGATTTCTCTCAACAACAACGGTTGTTGTGTTGTTTGGGTTGTACCCTAAATAAGATGGAAAGGTACCTCTTTTTTCTTTGGTGATCATATTATGCATAATAATACATGCCCGCATAATGTTGCTCAATGCCTTTGGCTTCCACAGCTTAATAGGATTTTCAACAATTGTAAACTGTGCTTGTAAAACTTCAAAAGCCCTCTCTACATCTTTTATCATAGCCTCTTGTATTTTTAGCAAAATGTTTTCTTTTTCAGTTTTTGGATATGAAACTGTTTGGACCAGCGTACCCCACAATGGATAAACACCATATGCTAAATAATATCCCATATCGTATGCATTTCGAGCAATATTAAAATTACAAGGAGGTGCATTTCCATGTGTTAGATCCTTGAATAGGTATGACTGGTGTAAAACATTAATATCATTTATAGAACCAAAACATCCGAAGTATGCATGCCAAATTAAACCAAAGGTTGTGTGAGGCTACAGCTTCAAGGATCATTGTAGCTCTTGGATAATGGCTGATAAACTGACCATGTCAAGCTTTGGGGAAATTTTTCCACTCCAAGTGCATATAGTTGAGACTACCTAACATCCCCGGAAATCCTCTTTCAGATCCTAAACGTGTAAGTTTATTAACATCGCTTTGTGTCAGGGTACACAAATATTCTTCACCATATATCTTAATAATCGCTATGCAGAAAAGATCCAAACTTAAATGAATCGTACTCTCACCCATTCAGACTACTTCATCAAATGCAATAGGGGATACCCTATAAGCCATAACACATAATGCTCTTATTAATTATTGATAAGTGAACATCCTAATGTACCAACACTATTACGTTTTTGAATAAGATAATTATCATGACCAACAACTCCATTAAAAATACACATTAACATATCCTTACTTATTCTAAATCAATGACGAAAATCATCAGGGCCGTAGGTGCATGGGTTAATCTGGCGGTTTCGCCTTTGTGATCACACATTTTTCTTTTATTGACACGGCCAAAGAAACTTCCCCAAGACTTTCGCTAGAAGATCCTCTCATTAAAAATGGTTGTACTCGTTGTTGGTGAACAGCTAATACATGCATCATTATCTCTAATTCATCGCTATCAGTGGAAGTCTCTGATGATATCTGCATAAAATTTGCTTGCGTATAGAGGTCATCCTCTAGAACAAAATCAGTTTGGCTATCTTCCTCGCCCTGATCACTATTGCTAATTGAAATTTCACACCTTGGATTTTTATTTGAATATGGTTCTGTGATATAAGTATTTCTAGACACTTTTGTTAATATGGATGTCTGGACGAATGTATTTTATTTGCAGTGCAGGTTATTTAAGTTTAAATATAAAGTTGTATATAGCCATCGGAAAGTTACAACAGCTATATTTTGAAAGTACTGGAAAATCGGCTGGAGGAAAATTTTTCCTTCTTTTTGGATTGAAGGACGCGGTTATTTTTTTACATTTTAAGGACACATGTTTGTTTTCGCCTAACGGAAATTCTTCTCAAAAAAATTACATGGCCCAAATCTTCTTTTCAAATCAATCGTACGAGAGGCGGCTTCACTCGAATAGGCGGCGACGCATCAAAAGAACGGGCGGCGGCAACGCAAATACGGGCGTCAACGGTGCTCGTTTAGGCGAAGGCGACAGTCGTTCCTTTGGCGAAGACAATGCGTTGTAGGAGGTGGTGGCACTACTTTGGAGGACGACGACTACTTGAGTGATGACGTTGATGGTCGATTTCAGATGAACAACGTCAATGGAGTGGAGGTTAAGGTCATTGGACGCGGTGCTAAAGGTAACGATGACGATTAACTATGTTGTTTTGAAATAAACTAAGAAACAAATTCTATATAAACTTATCATTTTAATTCTATATGTATAATGTATAAATGAACATTATATTCAGTTTTGCTTCTTTTGTTACATCGCTAGTGTCACTGCTGCATCGTGTTGTTTTGTGATGATTTTCTCTTTTGTTATGTGTACATTTGATTTGATGTGATAAAATTACTTAGATGTTTCACAAGATGATAAATTGTGCATAAAATATAATGCATCACTTGTTTGTTTACTTGTTCACTAAGTTGTTTTATTTTGAACATTGTAGATATCATAAATAAAATGATAATGTACTTCACTAAAATGCTATATTAAACTATCATTTTAAATATTCTAAACAAACTAGTGCACTTTGTTTAAAATGCAACACTAAACTATATTTTTAATATCGTACACATGATGGTGAACTTCGTAATTAAAATGTTACAATAAACTATATATTTTCATATTATAAACATGATAACGGACTTTGTGATTAAAATTTTGTATTAAAATATCATTTGAATCTTTAAAACATGATAGTGAACTTTATAACTAAGACGCTACATTAAATATTTTAATTATCGTTCTCCACATTCAATACGTTCTAATGCACTTTAAAAATAGAAATGATATTTTTACTTATCATTCGGTACATTCGATATACTGTAATGCACTTTAAAACTACAAATGATATTTTAAACTATAATTTAGCACATTCCATTCTATTTGATACATTGTAATGCACTAATTTAATACTATAAATGATAGATTGATTATCGTATGGTACATTCGATACATTTAATGCAACTAAAATTATAAATGATATTTTTTACTATCATTCATTAAATTTCATTCATTCTTAGAATTCTTTAACTGTCATTCATTCTTTGCAATGATGGTTGAATATAACATTGTATTTGTAATGATATCAAATTTAATGTTATCAATATTCTAGGCATTTTTACAATAATATCTCATATGAGATAATCATTATACATGGGACAAAGATGGTACTAGAAATGGTATCATTACAAACATGTTATATGAAACTATCATTTTATTTATATCATTATTCATCGGAAATCACGATAGCAAAAAACATAATTAACATGCAACATGAAACTATGTCATATATAATATATAGATACCTAATTATTTTTGGATTTCAATAGTCTTTTACAACTCATAAGTAGTCGATTAGGTTATGATTCCAAATGTATTTTACATTCCCTTAGTACCCAATTAGGTTTCAATTCAACCATTTTTTGTAATTTTGGGTATAGATTGGTTTTCAAAGGTACCCTCTTAGGATTGATTCCACCCATCCTTTGCATTCCGTAAGTACCCGCTCAGGTTTGAGTCCGGTCGTCCTTTGCATTTTTTATTTTATTCGGTTTTATTCTGCGTATAGATTGGTTTTCAAAGGTACCCGCTTATGTTTGAGTTTGGTCGTCCTTTACATCCTGGAAGTACCCGCTTAGGTTTGAGTCATGTCGTCCTTTACATTCTTTTAGTTTGTTCGGTTAACCAATATGTTTTTGGTATAAATTGGTTTAAAAAGGTACCCTCTTAGGTTTGAGTCTGATCTTCCTTTGCATCTCATAAGTACCTACTTAGGTTTGAGTCGGACCATCATTTGCATTCTATTAGTTTGTTCGGTTAAACAATATGTTTTGGGTATAGATTAGTTTTCAAAGGTACTCGCTTAGATTTGAGTCCAACCGTCCTTTACATCTCATAAGTACCGTTTAGGTTTGAGTTCGGTCGTCCTTTACATTCTTTTAGTTTGTTTGGTTAAACAATATAATTTGGGTATATATTGATTTTCCAAGGTACCCACTTAGGCTTGAGTCTGGTCGTCCTTTGCATCTCATAAGTACCCGCTTAAGTTGGAGTTTGGTCATCATTTGCATTCTTTTAGTTTGTTCGGTTAAACAATATGTTTTGGGTATAGATTGGTTTTCAAAGGTACCCGCTTAGGCTTGAGTTCGGACATCCTTTGCTTCTCATAAGTACCCACTTAGGTTTGAGTCCAGACGTCATTTGCATTATTTAGTTTGTTCGGTTAAACAATATGATTTGGGTATAAATTGGTTTTCCAAGGTACCCACTTGGGCTTGAGTCCGGCTATCCTTTACGTCTCGTAAGTATCCGCCTAGGTTTGAGTCTGGTCGTCCTTTACATTCTTTTAGTTTGTCCGATTAACCAATATGTTTTTGGTATAGATTGGTTTTAAAAGGTACCCACTTAGGCTTGAGTTCAATCGTCCTTTGCATCTCATAAGTACCTGCTTAGATTTGAGTCTAACCGCCAATTGCATTCTTTTAGTTTGTTCAGTTAAACAATATGTTTTGGGTATATATTGGTTTTCAAAGGTACCCGCTTAGGCTTTAGCCCGTCTATCCTTTATATCTCATAAGTACTCGCTTAGGTTTGAGTCTGATCGTCCTTTACATTTTTTTGTTCGGTTAAACAATATGATTTGGGTATAGATTGGTTTTCAAAGGTACCCACTTATGCTTGAGTCCGGCCGTCCTTTACATCTCGTAAGTACATGCTTTTGTTTGAGTTCAACCATCATTTGCATTCTTTTAGTTTGTTCGGTTAAACAATCTGTTTTGGATATAGATTGGTTTTCAAAGGTACCCGCTTAGGCTTGAGTTTGGATGTCCTTTGCATCTCATAAGTACCAGCTTAGGTTTGAGTTCAGTTGTCATTTGCATTCTTTTAGTTTGTTCGGTTAAACAATATGATTTGGGTATAGATTGGTTTTCAAAGGTACCCGCTTAGGCTTGAGTCAGGTCGTCCTTTACATCTCATAAGTACCCGCTTAGGTTTCAGTTCGGTTGTCCTTTACATTCTTTTAGTTTGTTCGATTAAACAATATATCTTGGATATAGATTGGTTTCCATATGTATCCAATTAGGTTTGGTGTCCAAATTACAAATGCTATTTTTAATTATCATACGGTACTTTCGATATACTGTAATGAAATTAAAAATATAAATGATATTCTTACCTATCAGTCGATATATTTCATTCATTCTTAAAATATTTTTAACTATCATTCATTCATTGTAATGATAGTTGGATATAGCATTATATTTATAAATTAAATTAGTACTATATATAAAATATGAATAATGATAGTTGAATTTAGCTTTGCATCTTTTAAAGTGAACTAGCATTATAATAGTTGAATAAGACTGTATTAAAAAAAGAACTAGCTTGCATATAGCATTATATCATAAAAATGAATAAAGCAACATGTAGAGTGTGATAAATAATGTTTGAATATATGATTATATTAAAAAAATGAACTAATATTTATAGAGTATAATAAATGGTAGTTGAATTTAGCATTGTATTTTTTAAATTGAACTAGCATGTGTAGAATACATTACATGATAGTTAAATATAGCATTATATTTTTAAAGCTAATACATGTATAAAATATGGAAAAATGATAGATGTATATAGTATTACATTCGTAAAGTGAGCTAGCATGTATAAAATATGATAAATTATAGTTGAATTTAGCATTATTATTTAAAGTTAAATATCATATGTACAATATGCTAAATGATAGTTGAATATAGCATTGTACTTTTAATATGAGCTACCATGTATAAAATATGATAAATGATAGTTGAATTTATATTTGTATTTTTTAAGCGAATTAACACGTGTAGAGTTTGCAAAATAATGTTTGAATATAGCATTTACTAGTAAAATTAACTAGTGTGTATAGAATATAACAAATGATAGTTGAATTTAGCATTGTATTTTTTAAAAGGAACTAAACCGATTAAATATGCTAAATGATAGATGAATATAACATTAGCATATTTTGTCAAATACAAGAGCAGATTGGCGTCGTTGACTTGAATGTCGGCAGCTAGGGTTGGAATGAACGATAACGACAGTTGAGGCTTGGACAACGGTGACTAGAAAGGCTGTGGCTAGGGTTTGGTTAAATAACAAGGATCTTTGACGACAGTGGCGACTGCCATGCTGGCTTAGGGCAGCGACTGCTAGCTTTGGGGCGGCGGTGTTTAGGGGCGGTGGCTAGGATGGCGACGAAGGTTAGGAAGGTGATGATGGAAACGATGGAATAAGCAAACGACTGAGTTAATTGGAGGAAAAATTACGCTTGTCCTTCTCCCTAAATTCCAAAAGGTGCGTCCTTCATTTAAAAATTAATATAAAGTTTTTCCTTTAAACTAATTTCCTCTTGCAAGTATATATATGTAATCGTTTATAGCTGTTAAGAATTATAACCATTGTAAAGCTATTTACTTGAACATTGGTTTTTAATGCTAGAAAGTTGGATATAAACTTTTGTTTTTAAATACCTATTAATTAGAAAATAAAATATATAAATGTTACTTTCATCACATATTCACCAAACAGTTTCATCATAAAGTTTACAAATGCTACTTCTATTTTCCTGTTTGATCACATGGTTTGATAACTGGTTCGATCAGATAGTTTGATCATCACAGTTGTTTGATCATTACATGATTTTCAGATGTTTGAATGCCATGATTTTCAAATATCCAGATGTTCAGAACTTGAAACGTTCACAAATTCATTTGAATTTATATATATATATATAAAATCCGGATTTTGAAATCCTTTTTGGTTTATATAGGGAAATGAAATCTGTTTAAGAGTTAACCAATTTTACTTTTACCAATTACACGATATACTGTGAAATGAAAACCGTTTAACTCTTAAAAGGTTTCCATTTCTCTGGTTTTTCTTTTTTTAAATGGTGTGTTCAAACCGATTATACCTTGATACATTCAACCAAGGTCAGTGTATTAGTACATCATACACATGCCTGAGACATCAAACGACATATTCCACATACCTGAAACAGTTATTAATGTTAATACCCTAGGTATTGATTTTGATGAAAACAACCATATAAACATTACTATTAACATATCCTCAAGTTGTGCAGTTACATCACATATATTACGAAGACAATTATAGAGAAAAACTAGAATACAAAAGAAGAATTATAGAAGAATGTTAATCAGAGCAATAGAGGAAATATAATCTATACAATTGAAAATCAAAGACAATTAGAGAAAAATGCTGAAGGACAGAGGTGTTTGAAGTGATGAGGACTTGGTTGAATCTTAGAATATCTTGTTCAAGATCCCGTGACAATTATACTTGAATCTCATCAATCATTTACCTCAACCTAATCACCAAAAGCCACATATACAGGAAAATTAATACCATAGGTATGTTGACATACTTTTTTACGTATGTTGACATAGTGAGAAGTATGTCGACATACTATTTTATATATGTCGACATGCTTACCGTTTTTTAGAATTTTGAATTTGCCTCCATCCCTTTGAATTCCTTCACCAAAAGGCACAACTCTTCAACCACTAGTTAAAGGCTTTTGGAAACGAATTTTAACATCAAATTTTCTCATTTCCTTCTTGTCCATACATTTGCGCTATAAATCCATTGAATACTTTCCAATTATCCTTGCAAAACCACTCTCTTACACTCCAATTCTTCATTGATTTGCAAGCCACACGATATCAGAGAGTTGTGCTTGAATTCACATCATTCTCTCTATGATTTCATCTTATTTTCTCAAAGAATTCAAGAAATATTATCATTTGAGGTATATAGGATCATTGTACCAAATATGGAAGAATCTGTATTGAAGATACGACTACTTGTCATTGTTTGTTGCTGTTGATATGGAGAAGATGTGTCTCATGGCCCATGAAATCAATAATGTAATGGTTCTCTTGCCACCCGTGAAAAACAAGCGATTATAGTGTAATTCTGCACGGTGGAGTGCATGACTAGATGTAGTGTAACATCCGAGATTTTTGACCGTTCAAATTGACAATGTCCTCAATTGTCAACTTAAAAAAATCAAAAATACGGATAGTTATTGGGATTTATATAAGAAAAAAAGAAGAGAAGAGGAAAAACAAACACAGAATCTCACAGCGAAAGGAAAAAATATAATAATTAAAAAACATTTCATGAAGCTGTTAAAACATACATTTTATTTTATTTTACAACAATTATCAGAGTTAACTATAATAAACATACCAATATTTGCAACGGAATAAATAGTAATAAATATGTCTGTTGGGCTCCATTTTCATCTCCATTATGGTATCTTCAATAACTGAAAACTCAGGCTGACCCGAGCATAAATGAAAAGACAAAAACACTCAGATCAGAACTAAATATTCTCATATTAGTTAAATCAAATTCATGCAATAATTAGAGTGCAATAACTTAAGAGATGTTACAGAAATTTCCATCTCCTAAGGATCCGTTAAACTAGGTACTATATAATATAATATGCTATTATAATAGTGTCTATGGTTAAATATAAAATATTAAAATAGTGTAAGCGGGATCACCATTATTACCCTTCCACCGTTTATACCGTTGTCGTACAGTTTGTATATAACATACCTGTAACGACCCGCATTCTACGTATCGAAGGATCGTAGAATATTTATTTCTTTTTCATATGAGGTCGTATGGTCGTGTAACTTTGGGGAATGACTATTGGGGTCATTTTCCATGTTCACGATTTTTTCCGATTTTTAAATGACCATTTTGCCCCTAGCAATCTTGTTTCACTTATAACTTTTGATTGGTAAGGAGTTTTGACCTGAAACCACTTCCATTAGATTCGAATCATTGTTTACCTTTCCGTAGAGTGGTCACACTTGTCAAACGGACTTACCGATTGGGAGATATGGCTGAATTAAGGTTTAGAAGGTGAAAAACAGCATAATTGGGCTTAACCGGGTGATTAGCAGCTAGGCCCATTGGGGAATTTCGGGATTAGGGTTATGGGGAGGCTGAAATGAGTTAGGTTTTCATTCTATTTCAGTTTTCCAGCCGCCACTTACCTCTTTTCAACCCTAACAATGGCCTCCAACTCCTAAAACACCTTCTAATCACCGTTTAATCAGGCATTAAACTAATCTACATCAAATCAAGGCAAATTAGAATCAAGTTTGGGATAGAGCTGCTGGAACACACAGAGATTCGACTTATATCAGAGATACTTTTAGATTTATAAGTAATTTGTGGCTAAGGTGAGTGATTTGCATTGTTTTCACTAATTAAAGCTAATTAGGGGTGATTAGTGATAATTAGCGAAATTATAACTCAGAAAAATCTGGAAAAGTTTGTAAAATTATAAAATATTATTTTAGGGCTCTGATAGAAATTTGGGCTAATTTGGATAAGTTTTGCTAATTGTATGCTTAAATATGATTAAGGGGGATTAAGGGGAAAATATGGGTTTCGGGTATGTTTGATCCATTTTAACATATCATTTGTTGTTTTGGTGTTTGTGGTTGATTATACATGTTGCTATGACTATATGGTATGCTTTTTGATTGATTAGAAAAGTTAGAATGGTCGAAAACGCCGTAGTATGTCGTAAAACAGTCGCTGGAAGAGTTGCAGGAAATTGTGTAGGAACCGGATCGGATCGGCCCACCTCTCCGAACCGAACCTTTCGTGATTCACGAAGATGATACGAACCGACCTCCAGGAGCTCACAAGATGATCCACTAACATCTGAAGTTCTTCGTCCCTCTCGTGTCAGAAGTTCCCCGACCCGAACCGTCTGCCTCCGAACCACTTGCCTCGAACCGGTGGGGACTCGAACCGTTGCAGATGCATCACGAGCCGCCTCCTCCGAACCGAGTCGAGTTGGAGTCACAAACCAGAGTACACCCACGAACCGTATGGGGATCACGACCCGAACCGGAGCGTGCAACCGAACCAATGCACCATTAGTGGACTGAAATGACTGACCCGATGCTTAGGGGGAAGTTTCTGAACCGAGCCACTGCAGGGAGTCCGATCCGAAGCAAAGTGAAGAAAAAGGACCGAACCGATCCGGAGGAGACCAAAACCCGAGATGCAAAGGTAGTCCAAATAGGAAGTAGAACTCAGGATCAAGTTGGAAACCAACGAGTTAACTTCATGAGTTGGGCTTTGCTGCGGGATGTATGCTAAGGGGTTATCGACGTCCATAACTTTGATCCACCACCAAGACGGATGTTAGGCTACGGATCAATGTAGTGGGGTAGTTATTAATCCATGTGGTAGAGTGATCATAACATAGCTATGAGCCAATGTAGTGGAGTCGTCATGACTTTATGGGGCAGAGTGGACATAGCAAGGGATTAGTGGCTATGGATCAGTGCAGTGGAGCCATTATGACTCCATGGTGCAGAGTGTTCATAGCAAAGGATTTGGGTGGTCAAAGCAGTGGATATCGTATGCTTTACGCACTGAGTGAGAGATGTGAGGATAGTTGCTATGCTTGATTGTTTGACATCACTATGACATGCACACCCCCTCCCCCGTATCTTTACACCATATGTTAGTGTCACCTTAGAGTATTGTACATCCTATTGTGCTAACTCTTTGGTTGCAGGTCCAGGTTCAGGTATGGTTTAGTATACCAGTTATTGTTCTGTTTTGCTGCTTATCGCTCATACCAGACTTCTGTCTGATCCGGAGTTTTATGTCTCTTCTTATTACTCTGGGTGCTCCTAAACGAGCAGACTAGAGACAGGTTAGCTGGTTATGCACGAGTAGCTGATCCGGAGACGAGCAGGAGGCTCCTACGTATTATCTACATATATTCTCCATGTGTTGTTGATGGTCACTGCTTTGGGCATTAGTAGTGTACCTTTCCTTTCTTTTGCTTTAGAGACAGTATTTTGAAGTTGTAATAATGGTTATGGATCATAAGCTGTATTTTGGATTTCCGCTGCTATGATGATTATGGTTTAGTTTTCAGCTTATGCACTGTCTCGCCTGTTTTATATCAAGTATGTTATTATTATATTTTATTCCATGCGCTGTGAGACATTCTACAGGTTCCTTGTTAGTTCAAATTCCTTTCTTTCCCTTTCTTTGGCGACCGTCCCATGCTAGTCAGGCATTGGCACAACACACTTTCATTGGAAATGTCGGATGGTGCGGGGTGGGCCGTCACACTTGGTATCAGAGCTCTAGGTTGCATAGTTAACCGAGGGAAAGACACCAGGGAGAGATAGTACGTATATGAGAGCGCGTATTTTTGGTATTTTGGTTTTCAAAAGCTATATATATATACTATTAGTATATCTAAGTATGGAGTCGCACTGCACTGGCACCACTGAAGGGATGGTTAATCGTTTTCTCCTTACAGATTGAACGATGAGACGACATACGAGGGGTACTGGTAGAGGAGCTAATAATGGGAATGCTCCTAATATGAGGACGACGTTCACTGACTTCATGAGAGATATGCTTAGGGATGTTCAGAGGGAAGCTCCTATTGCTGCAAATGGTGGTGGTGCAGCGGTGCAGGCGCCTAGGGCCGATTTCGCCAAGCTCTGTAAAGACTACACTAGTCTTGGTGGGAAGTCATTCCACGGAACGGAATCGGCTATAGAAGTTTAGGATTGGTTGGATAGTTGTGAGCGTATCTTCGAAGATTTGGGTATCGAGGATGCGATGAAGAGAAGGCTAGCATCCCGTCAGCTGCAAGGACGGGCAATGAATTGGTGGAATGCTATTAAGGCAGCTAACCCTAAGGATCAAGATACTTGGGATCAATTCAAGGCCCGATTTAGTGATAAGTTTATCTCAGCTGCTCAGAAATCAGAGTTGTTTAGGATTGGAGCTTAAGCAGAATGGTAGGGCAGTCTCGGAATATATTGCTGAGTTCGATACTTTATCAAAGTATGGATTATCCCTTATTGACACTCCCGAGAAGAAAAATGAGAAGTTCATAACAGTCTTAGATCAGTACTTGGGGGAAAGGCTTATAAACCATATTGATGAGACTTTTGAATCGATTATTGGTAAAGCATTGAGATCAGAGAGCCTTTATCCTAAGCCCAAGGCTGAAGTCGTTGTTGCATCTGTAGAGGAGTCAAAGCCGCAGGCAAGTGGTGGAGGCAAGAATAATTCTCAGAATAAGAGGAAACAGAATCAGACTAAGGATGGTCAGAAGAAGAGTAAGAAAGATGTTGAGTGCTTTAGCTGTGACAAGAAGGGCCACTATGACAAAGAATGTCAAGCAAATCCAGCTGACAGGAAGTGCTTCAACTGCGGCCAAGTGGGACATCACAAGGATAAATGTCCGCAACCCCCTAAAGAGAAGCAGATTGTGAAAGCATATGCTGTTAATGGTGTTCCTTCTTCGTCGAATTCCCCAACTGCGGCGGAGAAAGGAAAGAATGTCATCATTCAAGGTATGCTTTCTGTTTATGATGTTCATGTTCGAGTATTGTTTGATACTGGGGCTTCCTGTTCCTTCATATCTAGAGACCTGGTAGATAGGTTAGGATTGGAACCCGAGATAGTCGATAGACTTTTAGCGGTGATGAACCCAATTGGTGGTTCGACTAGCCTTAGTATGATTTGTCGAAATTTGGTCTTATCGAGTCATGGATGCATGTTTGCTTGTGATTGCTTTGTTTTGGGCTTTACTGGGTTTGGCATTATTTTGGGAGTCGATTGGCTCCAAAGATATGGGGTGGTGGTAGACTGTGAGGGATTTTTGGTGACTATTAGGGTGGATGATGGGCGGAGGGTAGTGATTGGTGGCCTACCTAGTGATGAGGTGATGGCTAGTTTTCTAAATTCCCTCGACATCCGGCAGGACGAGTTAGTAGGAATTCCCATTGTTGGCCAGTATCCGGATATCTTCGAGGAAGTGACCGGACTTCCACCACACTGAGAGATTGAGTTTCGGATTGATTTAGTGAAAGATGCCAGACCTATAGTGATTCCACTTCGTCGTACGGCACCAAGGGAGCAGCGAGAGCTCGGGGTGCAAGTGAGCGATCTTTTGAAGAAGGGATTTATCAGAAGAAGTGTTTCTGAGTGGGGAGCACCAGTTGTGTTTGCTACCAAGGCAGACGGTTCCCTTCGATTGTGTGTGGACTACCGCGAGTTGAATAAGGTGACGAGGAAGAACAAGTATCCTCTACCGCGGATAGATGATTTGTTTGATCAGTTGAGTGGCGCGAGAGTGTTCTCCCAGTTGGATCTCGCGACAGGTTTTCATCAACATAGGGTGGAAGCTGAGAGTATAGCTAAAACGGCATTTCGGACACCGTCTGGATTCTATGAGTGGTTGGTCATGCCATTCGGGTTGACCAATGCACCAACATATTTTGTGGATCTTATGAATAGGGTATTCAGGGATCAATTGAATAAGTTTGTTCTTGTGTTCGTGGACGATATACTTGTTTATTCGAGGACAGAAGAAGAACACAGGGAACATTTGAAATTAGTAATGAAGGTGTTGAGAAAACACCAATTGAAAGCAAAGTTTTCTAAATGTCACTTCTGGAGGAGGGAAGTGAGATCCTTGGGCCATGTTGTTTCAGAGAATGGCAAAGCTTTCGTTTGGGACGGAAATTGTGAAAATGCATTTAAGATTCTAAAGGAAAAGTTGACGCGTGCACCAGTGTTAGCCATTCCTAAAGGGAATGAAGAGATGATAGTATACACGGATGCATGTGGTACTGGACTAGGTGTTGTGTTGATGCAAGGAGGAGGTAGGGTTGTAGATTATGCAAGTCGGCAACTGAAACCGCATGAGAAAAGATACCCCAACCACGATTTGGAATTGGCAGCGATCGTGTTCGCTTTGAAGATGTGGAGACATTATCTCTTGGTAGAAAGATTTGAGTTCTTTAGCGATCATAAATCGTTAAAGTATCTCTTCTCTCAGAAGGATTTAAATCTCCGTCAGCAAAGATGGTTAGAATTCTTGGCTTCCTATGATTTCGATATTGCATATACACCAGGAAAGGGCAATGCGATTGCTGATGCACTGAGTAGGAAACATGCCAATTTAAGGGCTATGTTTCTTGAATGGAAGCAACTGGAGTATATCGCAGGGTACGATTTCAGACCAAAGTGTGAATTGGATCCAGAGATGTTAGCAAGTTTGACGATCAGACCCACTTTGATTGAGTGGATTTTTTCCAGTCAGAAGGACGATCTGAACCTATTGGAAATCATCTCCAAGTTAGAGATGGGTATCGATGAGGAGATGAACAAGTATGGGCTTGATCGAGATGGATGGCTTAGAAAGAATGGAAGACTGGTTGTACCCAATGTCAATGGGTTGAGAGATGAAGTGCTTAGAGAATGTCATCACTCAAAACTGACTATACACCCCAGTGGTAACAAAATGTATCGAGATATGAAGCAGACCTACTACGGGGAAGGGATGAAAAGAGACGTTGGGAAGTTTATATCCAATGCATGAATTGCCAGCAAGTTAAAGCTGAGCAAAAGAAATGTAACAACCCGAATTTTAATAATGTGTTAAAACCATAAATCAAGGCAGAATTAAATTTTAAATTAAAAATCAGGGGAAACGGGTTGCGCCATTGCGTTCGTCTCGAAATTCTGCTTGGAAACGAGTCCGAGTTTGCGAGAATTGAAGTCCGTATGACCAAGATATGGCCCTCCAATTCATAGTTCAAAACAGCTCGAATTCGAATTCGAATTCGAATTCAAATTTCGAATTCAAAACCCAAAACAGACTGGGCGGGAAATTTCCCGCCCAGGACCAGGTCGACTGGGTGGTCGACCCTAGAGTCGACCTGCCCAGGACCAGGTCGACCATAGATTCGACCTGGGTGTCGACCTGGTACCAAAAACTGGTTTTCAGCCTGGATTCATTCTGATGTATTTGGACCAATTTTCTGACTAGATTCGTGACTCTAAACCTATATAAACAGCCTCCTAGCCTCATTCTCTCTACACCAATTCTTTCTGTCCTTATGCTGCCTCTGAGAAAAACAAATAAATAATTAAATTAAAGTAAAACACGAAGACTATTTCTTGAAGACTACGGCTAGGAATTGCATATTTGGGGATTTGCTTCTACAATCCAATCAAGATTCAATGATTCAACAATTCGACGACTAGTTTATAGATTCTACTTCTGCATCTCAATTTCTTAGACCACGATCTTTAAGTTCCAGTTACTTTTAGATAAAAACTATAAATCTAATATGGGCATGTTATAAATTGGAATTGACTTATGTATGATTCATATCTATTCTTGTTTTCTTCTTGGATCTTGACTATTGGGAATATTGCCTATGACGTTGAAACTATTGTTAATGGCCTAAGACTAAGACGGTGAACATAAGACTACGCCTATGACTATGAACATAAGACTACGCCTATGACTGTGACCATAAGACTATGCCTATGCCTATGACTAAGAACATAAGACCATTTCCTATGACAATGACAAGGACAATTTTGGCTAATCACCTATGACTCGTGACTATGAATTACTGCCTAAGATTATGAATATAAGACTATGACCATGACTTTGAAACTATTACAGTAAATTTCCTATGAATGTTAGGGTAGTTGCCTAGAACTCTTTTTGGGGTAATTATCCATAACTATTGTATAACTATTGTGGTTAATTGACTATTATAGTTGATTGCTCATAATATTTGAAAACCATGTTGAACACCGAATTGGCATTTAGTTGGATCTCATACCTAGGGTGTGACTTGCTTAGTTTATTCATTATGATGTACACCAAAAACCGTTGACCCATCATCCTTGTATTTGGCTTGCTTGTGCATACCTATTCTTTTATGTCAAGTTTTTATCAGGACTATCGCCTTATTTTGCTAGATTTGAAAACCCTGTTAATTTCTATATGCCAGTGATGTTGTAACCGGTTATCTCAAATTATATCATGCCAGTCTTGTAATCTCTTTTATCGCTTTATGCTTGTCCCTTCTGCCTATCATAGTTTTGATGTTATTCCCTTTATCTCTAGATTTAGATTTGATTGTAATTTAGAGCGATTAACGTTTACATGCGATGGGAATACGATTTGGGTTGATTAGGCCAAACATGAACTGGTTATAAACAAGAATCATGAACTTGATAATAGGCATAAGTTGAAACATGAAACTTGACACGAACTTGACATGAAACTTGAACATGGTCATGACACTAGAATGAACTTGAGAATGGCCAACTCGAGGTTGGGTTGAGTTTGCAGTGTAAATCTGCCCGGAATCGCCCGGCAAATCCAGTTACTGCAAACAATAGGATCCAATGTGGGTAGTTGGTCATATCGCGCTTGAAACCCGAGGTCAGACTGAGTTGTTGTGTAAATCTGCCCGGAACCGCCCGGCATATCCAGTGACCACAACAACAAGTCTGATGTGAGAGGTTAGGGTGCATTAATGAATTAATGCCACATGATAGGGTTAAGTCATGAACATGAAAGACAACACTTAACCAACTTGAAATATGATTGATAGGGTTAGGTCATGAACTTGAACGACAACACCTAACCAACTTGACATGTGAATTATAGGGCTAAGTCACGAACTTAAATGAAAACACTTAGCCAATTTGACATGCTAGACTGATAAGGGGTTAAGTCTCGAATTTAAATGACAACACTTAACCTATTGAACGGAAACCCTAGTTACGCGGTCCATTTCAGTAGTAACCCACTAGATGTATCACGGTACCCTGGAACTAGGCAGGGTGGGGCACGATTACTGGGCTGATTGTAAGCGACCAAAACGACGGCTGTGGGGGGTGCGCCAGTGTAGGTTCAGGCGGGCTATGGTCGTGCACGTGGTCCGGAGTTGAAAAAGCAGGCATTGGGCATCAGTAGGTTTATCTGTGCATTCTTGATTTGTGTCGGTGGTTGGCACCCTTGGGCTTGATACACCCTATGGTGGACCTAGCACAGGTGACTACATTCGTGATAGGGCCGTATGACACAGAAACACAACGAGCTAGAACATGTAGGGAGCCGATCGATTAGTGGATCGTTCTGTTGGACCTAGTAATAGGTCATTCACGATCGTGGGCCAAGGGATCATTTCATGATTAATATTTGACATGGGTTGGGATACTAGTACAGTTGGTGCAGCGAACCTTGAACATGCGATGCTATACTTGACCTATGCTTGACTCATCATGTTAACTTAGTCTATCTTATCCATCTTGACATCATACTTATGATTACTTTCAGTTTATACATGTCATGTTACCTTTACCTGTTTTTATGCTGAAAGTCACTTGGACTTACCAGTCTTTATTACTGACCCGTTTTCTTTCGCCTCTTTTTCTTTTGTTTCCCCCCCCCCCCCGGTTTTCAGGGAGGAAACTCTAGCACTTAGCTTGGATTCTAGCTTGCTTTCTGACAGCTCATGTACGGTTTGGTCTTGAGCTATGCTATGGCTGCACTACTGCTATTTTGGGGAATAATTTACTATTGTTATTTTGAGTTTATGCTTCTTTATTTAGAACTTGATGTAATGGAATAATTTGTACTTTGGATATATGAGGTTTTGACTCTTTCCATGAAAGTAATGAAATTTGGTTTTTATTTCTACCGATGCTTTATTTATGTTCTGTCTTGTGATATCTCTGTGTATGTTTACCTAGATAATGCTCCACCAAAACTAGTGCATTCCCTTTGTGAGTGACCCTAGCAGAGGTGGGGTGTTACATTTGGTATTAGAGTAGAAGGTTACCAGACTGGGCAAAAAGTTTTAAAAACCTTCTAAAATTATTTTCAAAATGTTTACAAAGAAGCATTTTTCTAAGAAATGTTTTGTTTTACGAAAGGCTATTCCCCAAAAGCCATTAGCACTTTCCTTTGTTTCCTCGTTTGAATCTCTATCTTTTCGTTTTTTAGCATGTCTGGGAATCTTAACTTTCCAGATGGCATGCCAATACCTGGCTGGTTCAGGAGGTACTTAGAGGCTAGGGCCAACGATGCAGGCCCAGCAGATATTCCTCCTCCAGCCGCAGCGATTCCTCCTCCTCCTCGTGGAAATGCTTTCGCAAAGACGTGTAGAGACTTCAAGGCTATGGGTGGAAAGGACTTCTATGGGACTGAATCCTTTTTGGAAGCGAGGAACTGGCTGAAAGAGACCGAAGATTTGTTCGCCATCTTCGAAGTTGACGACAGGCAAAAGATACAGCTAAATAGTGTGGTTGCTTAAAGATGAAGCAATGTATTGGTGGGAGATTACCCATGCTGAGAGGCTAGTGGAAACTTAGGAAGACTTCCGGATGAGATTTGAGATGAAATTTCTCTCCCAAGCTGAAAGAAGCCTGCAGATGGAGAATTTCCTAACTCTTAAGCAAGGAAGCATGATAGTCAGAGAGTACGTCAATCAGTTTAATCAGCTGGCCAGATTCAGATTTGGGCTGGATTTAGTGAACACCCAACACAAGAAGGCTCTTCGCTTTGTCAGAGGTTTGAATGAGCCACTACACAGCCTTGCTATGACTCATGTACCCATGGGGGCGACCTTAGAGAGCTTGGTGGATATGGCCCTACTTCATGAAGAAGACGAGAATGGCAAGAAGGAGATCAAGGCGAATGATTCTCAAAACAAGAAGAAAGACTCCGAGAAAGGAGGCAAGAACAACAACAACAATAATGACAACAAGACACGTGAGAAAAGAAAGTGCCACTTCTGCGGTATTGAAGGGCATATAGTCCAGGATTGTAGAAAGAAGAAGATGAAGATGGGAGCATGCTTTCAGTGTGGTGAAACTGGACATATCAGCAAGAACTTCCCTAAGAAGCAAGGGCAAGCCCCGCAGGCAGGACCTTCTGGGGGTACATCTTTAACTTCTTCTCCTTGATGCTTTGTTTTATCTTGTTTATCTTCTCGATCCTATCCTAAGAACCTTAGGTTTAACCATATGGATGGAAACATGTATTTGAAACATGTTATGGTTGATGTTTGCAAATGGTTGAAAGTGGTCGCAAGTGGTTGCTCGTGGTTGCATAACACACATTAGGCACTAGATCGGCTCAGACACGTTTTCATATTGCATATGCATAAGTGTTTATACTTGTTTATGGATGAAATTGAATGTGTTATCATGTGGATGTTGCATATGGATGGATGTTTGTGCACACATATAGTGTTTATGTGACTAGGACTATTTGCATACATGTTGGATTCATGACACTAAACATATTTTGCATTAAGAAGATCAAACAGGCATGATCATTTGCATTAGATAAGGAACATAAACACACACTTTCTGCATATGTTCATACAACATTCGAAATCTCTTAAGGACAATGGATGCCTGTGATTGATGATTGAGTAGATGGATGATTGGATGGTAGGACACATTCTTCTTAACTTGAAGATTTCGGGGACGAAATCCTTTAAGGAGGGGAGAATGTAACAACCCGAATTTTAATAACATGTTAAAACCATAAATCAAGGCAGAATTAAATTTTAAAATAAGAATCAGGAGAAACGGGTTGCGCCATTGCGTTCGTCTCGAAATTCTTCTTGGAAACGAGTCCGAGTTTGCGAGAATCGGAGTCCGTATGACCAAGATATGGCCCTCCGAAGTTTCAGAAATTTTCATAGTTCAAAAGAGCTCGAATTCGAATTCAAATTTCGAATTCAAAACCCAAAACAGACTGGGCGGGAAATTTCCCGCCCAGGACCAGGTCGACTGGGTGGTCGACCCTAGAGTCGACCTGCTCAGGACCAGGTCGACCATAGAGTCGACCTGGGTGTCGACCTGGTACCAAAAACTGGTTTTCAGCCTGGGTTCATTCTGATGTATTTGGACCAATTTTCTGACTAGATTCGTGACTCTAAACCTATATAAATAGCCTCCTAGCCTCATTCTCTCTACACCAATTCTTTCTGTCCTTATGCTTCCTCTGAGAAAAACAAATAAATAAATAAATTAAAGTAAAACACGAAGACTATTTCTTGAAGACTACGGCTAGGAATTGCATATTTGGGGATTTGCTTCTACAATCCAATCAAGATTCAACGATTCAACAATTCGACGACTAGTTTATAGATTCAACTTCTGCATCTCAATTTCTTAGACCACGATCTGTAAGTTCCAGTTACTTTTAGATAAAAACTATAAATCTAATATGGGCATGTTATAAATTGGAATTGACTTATATATGATTCATATCTATTCTTGTTTTCTTCTTGGATCTTGACTATTGGGAATATTGCCTACGACGTTGAAACTATTGTTAATGGCCTAAGACTAAGACGGTGAACATAAGACTACGCCTATGACTATGAACATAAGACTACGCCTATGACTGTGAACATAAGACTATGTCTATGCCTATGACTAAGAACATAAGACCATTGCCTATGACAATGACAAGGACAATTTTGGCTAATCACCTATGACTCGTGACTATGAATTACTGCCTAGGATTATGAATATAAGACTATGACCATGACTTTGAAACTATTACAATAAATTTCCTATGACTGTTAGGGTAGTTGCCTAGAACTCTTTTTGGGGAAATTATCCATGACTATTGTATAACTATTGTGGTTAATTGACTATTATAGTTGATTGCTCATAATATTTGAAAACCATGTTGAACACCGAATTGGCATTTAGTTGGATCTCATACCAAGGGCGTGACTTGCTTAGTTTATTCATTATGATGTACACCAAAAACCGTTGGCCCGTTATCCTTGTATTTGGCTTGCTTGTGCATACCTATTCTTTTATGTCAAGTTTTTATCAGGACTATCGCCTTATTTTGCTAGATTTGAAAACCCTGTTAATTTCTATATGCCAGTGATGTTGTAACCGATTATCTCAAGTTATATCATGCCAGTCTTGTAATCTCTTTTATCGCTTTATGCTTGTCCCTTCTGCCTATCATTGTATTGATGTTATTCCCTTTATCTCTAGATTTAGATTTGCCTGTGATTTAGAGCGATTAACGTTTACATGCGATGGGAATATGATTTGGGTAGATTAGGCCAAACATGAACTGGTTATAAACATGAATCATGAACTTGATAATAGGGATAAGTTGAAACATGAAACTTGACATGAAACTTGAACATGGTCATGACACTAGAATGAACCTGAGAATGGCCAACTCGAGGTTGGGTTGAGTTTGCAGTGTAAATCTGCCCGGAACCGCCCGACAAATCCAATTATTGCAAACAATAGGATCCAATGTGGGTAGTTGGTCATATCGCGCTTGAAACCCGAGGTCAGACTGAGTTGTGGTGTAAATCTGCCCGGAACCGCCCGGCATATCCAGTGACCACAACAACAAGTCTGATGTGAGAGGTTAGGGTGCATTAATGAATTAATGCCACATGATAGGGTTAAGTCATGAACATGAAAGACAACACTTAACCAACTTGAAATATGATTGATAGGGTTAGGTCATGAACTTGAACAACGACACCTAACCAACTTGACACGTGAATTGTAGGGCTAAGTCACGAACTTAAATGACAACACTTAGCCAATTTGACATGCTAGACTGATAAGGGGTTAAGTCTCGAATTTAAATGACAACACTTAACCTGTTGAACGGAAACCCTAGTTATGCGGTCCATTTCAGCAGTAACCCACTAGATGTATCACGGTACCCTGAAACTAGGCAGGGTGGGGCACGATTACTGGGCTGATTGTAAGCGACCAAAACGACGGCTGTGGGGGGTGCGCCCGTGTAGGTTCAGGCGGGCTATGGTCGTGCACGTGGTCCGGAGTTGAAAAGCAGGCATTGGGCATCAGTAGGTTTATCTGTGCATTCATGATTCGTGTCGGTGGTTGGCACCCTAGGGCTTGATACACCCTATGGTGGACCTAGCACAGGTGACTACATTCGTGATAGGGCCGTATGACATAGAAAAACAACGAGCTAGAACTTGTAGGGAGCCGATCGATTAGTGGATCGTTCCGTTGGACCTAGTAATAGGTCATTCACGATCGTGGGCCAAGGGATCATTTCATGATTAATATTTGACATGGGTTGGGATACTAGTACAGTTGGTGCAGCGAACCTTGAACATGCGATGCTATACTTGACTTATGCTTGACTCATCGTGTTAACTTAGTCTATCTTATCCACCTTGACATCGTACTTATGATTACTTTCAGTTTATACATGTCATGTTACCTTTACCTGTTTTTATGCTGAAATTCACTTGGACTTACCAGTCTTTATGACTGACCCGTTTTCTTTTGCCTCTTTTTCTTTCGTTTCCCCTCAGGTTCTCAAGGAGGAAACTCTAGCACTTAGCTTGGATTCTAGCTTGCTTTCTGACAACTCATGTACGGTTTGGTCTTGGGCTATGCTATGGCTGCACTACTGCTGTTTTGGGGAATAATTTACTATTGTTATTTTGAGTTTATGCTTCTTTATTTAGAACTTGATGTAATGGAATAATTTGTACTTTGGATATATGAGGTTTTGACTCTTTCCACGAAAGTAATGAAATTTGGTTTTTATTTCTACCGCTGCTTTATTTATGTTCTGTCTTGTGATATCTCTGTGTATGTTTACCTAGATAATGCTCCACCAAAACTAGTGCATTCCCTTTGTGAGTGACCCTAACAGAGGTGGGGTGTTACAAGAAACCTAGTGTTTTGTTACAACCATTGGAGATTCCGGAATGGAAATGGGAACAAGTCTCAATGGATTTCATTGATGGGTTACCAAGGACTAGATCAGGCCATGATAGCATTTGGGTGATTGTGGACCGATTGACCAAGAGTGCAAGGTTTATACCCGTCAAGTCGAATAGAACAGCAGCTAAATTAGCAGAACTATATATGAAGTGGGTAGTGAGATTTCATGGAGTACCCAAAGGCATTGTGAGTGACCGAGATCCGTTATTTACTAGTGGATTTTGGAAGAGCTTACAAGAGGCATTAGGATCAGAACTACATCTCAGTACCGCATATCATCCTCAAACCGACGGTCAGACGGAGAGGGTGAACCGTATATTAGAAGATCTCTTAAGAGCTTGTGTATTGGATTTTGTGGATCGTGGGATGACCATTTGCATCTAGTAGAGTTTGCATATAATAACAGTTATCAATCAAGTATTGGTATGGCTCCATTTGAAGCTTTGTACGGAAGACTGTGCAACTCACCGTCATATTGGTTAGAAACCGGTGAGAAGTTTGTGCTTGGGCCAGATGTGATAAGAGAAACTTCAGACAAGATTAAGGTTATCCAACAACGAATGAAGGCTGCTCAGGATAGGCAGAAGAGTTATGCTGATAAGAGGAGAAGTGATTTAAAATTCTCCATTGGCGACTTGATGTTTGTCAAGATTTCTCCGTTAAAGAGCGTGATTCGATTTGGCGGGAGAGGCAAGTTAACACCAAGATTTGTTGGTCCATTCCCAGTTTTCGAACAAGTTGGGAATTTAGCATATAAAGTTGAGTTGCCAGACAAGATGGCGGGAGTTCATAAAGTATTTCATGTTTCCCAGTTAAGGAAGTTCGTGCACGGCCCCGATATGACTATTTCACCGGATCAGTTGGATGATATCGAAGTAGAACCCGAGGCGGTTAGGAACCGCAAGCCGATCCGTATTGTCGAATGCGACACGAAGCAACTTCGAAGGAAGGCGGTGAAACTGGTCAAGGTTTAGTGGGGCGAGGATGAAAACGACTGTACTTGGGAAACAGAGGAGAGCATAAGGGAATCGCATCCAGAACTCTTTGTCTGGTAAGGTTTTAGTAGTAATAGTTTCTTCCCTTGTTAGTAAACCACATGCTAGGGTAGGCTTGTTGTGTATTTTGACTGTTTGTGAATAACTGATAGGCATGCAGGGCACCCTTGTATGTTTTGGTTAAGGAATTTCGGGGGCGAAATTTCTTAAGGGGGGAAGAGTGTAACGACCCACATTCTACGTATCGAAGGATCATAGAATATTTATTTCTTTTTCATATGAGGTCGTATGGTCATGTAACTTTGGGAAATGACTATTGGGGTCATTTTCCATGTTCGCGATTTTTGCCGATTTTTAAATGACCGTTTTACCCCTAGAGAATCTTGTTTTGCCTATAACTTTTGATTGGTAAGGAGTTTTGGCCTGAAACCATTTCCATTAGATCTGGATGATGGTTTACCTTTCCGTAGAGTGGTCACACTTGTCAAACGGACTTAACGATTGGGAGATATGGCTGAATTAAGGTTTAGAAGGTGAAAACTGCTTAATTGGGCTTAATCTGGTGATTAGTAGCTAGGCTCATTGGGGGATTTCGGGATTAGGGTTATGGAGAGGCTGAAATGAGTTAGGTTTTCATTCTATTTCAGTTTTCCAGCCGCCACTTACCTCTCTTCAACCCTAACAATGGCCTCCAACTCCTAAAACACCTTTTAATCACTGTTTAATCAAGCATTAGCCTAATCTACATCAAATCAAGGCAAATTAGCATCAAGTTTGGGATAGAGCTGCTGGAACACATAGAGATTCGACCTATATCAGAGATACTTTCAGATCTATAAGTAATTTGTGGCTAAGGTGAGTGATTTACATTATTTTTCACTAATTACGGCCAATTAGGGGTGATTAGTGATAATTAGCGAAATAATAACTCAGAAAAATCTGGAAAAAATTGTAAAATTGTAAAATATTATTTTAGGGCTCTAATAGAAATTTGGGCTAATTTGGATAAGTTTTGCTAATTGTATGCTTAAACATGATTAAGGGGGATTAAGGGGAAAACATGGGTTTCGTATATGTTTGATCCATTTTAACATATCATATTGTTGTTTTGGTGTTTGTTGGTGATTATACATGTTGCTATTACTGTATGGTATGCTTTGTGATTGATTAGAAAAGTTAGAATGGTTGAAAACGCCGTCTTATGACGTAAAACAATCGCTGGAAGAGTTATAGGAAATTGTGCAAGAACCGGATCAGATCGCCCCCTCCCCCCTCTCTGAACTGAACCGTTCGTGATTCACGAAGATGATACGAACCGACCTCAAGGACCTCACAAGCCAATCCAATTACATCAGAAGTTCTCCGACCCGCTCACGTTAGAAGTTCCCCGACCTGAACCGTCTGCCTCCGAACCACTTGCCTTGAACCGGTAGGGACCCAAACCGTTACAGATGCATCACGAGCCGCCTCCTCCGAACCGAGTCGAGTTGGAGTCACAAACCAGAGTACACCCATGAACTGTATGGGGATCACGACCCGAACGGGAGCGCGCGACCGAACCAATGCACAACGAGTGGACTGTCACGACCGACCCGATGCTTAGGGAGGAGTATCTGTACTGAGACATTGCAGGGAGTCTGATCGGAAGAAAAGTGAAGAAAAAGGACCGAACCGATCTGGAGGAGACCAAAACCCGAGATGCAAAGGTAGTCCAAATAGGAAGTAGAACTCAGGATCCAGTTGGGAACCAACGAGTTAACTTCATGAGTTGGGCTTTGCTGCGGGACGTATGCTAAGGGGTTATCGACGTCCATAACTTTGATCCACCACCAAGACGGATGTTAGGCTACGGATCAGTGCAGGGGGGTAGTTATTACTCCATGGGGCAGAGTGATCGTAGCATGGCTATGAGCCAGTGTAGTGGAGTCGTCATGACTTCATGGGGCAGAGTGGACATAGCAAGGGATTAGTGACTATGGATCAGTGCAGTGGAGCCATCATGACTCCATGGGGCAGAGTGATCATAGCAAAGGATTTGGGTGGTCAAAGCAGTGGATATCGTATGCTTTACGCACTGAGTGAGAGATGTGAGGATAGTTGCTATGCTTGATTGTTAGACATCACTATGACATGCACACCCCCTCCCCCGTATCTTTACACCATATGTTAGTGTCACCTTAGAGTATTGTACATCCTGTTGTGCTAACTCTTTGGTTGTAGGTCCAGGTTCATGTATGGTTTAGTATACCTGTTATTGTTTTGTTTTGCTGCTTATCGCTCATACCAAACTTTTGTCTGACCCATAGTTTTATGTCTCTTCTTATTACTCTGGGTGCTCCTAAACGAGAAGACTAGAGACAAGTTTGCTGGTTATGCACGAGTAGCTGATCCGGAGACGAGCAGGAGGCTCCTACGTATTATCTACATATATTCTCCTTGTGTTGTTGATGGTCACTGCTTTGGGCATTAGTAGCGTACCTTTCCTTTCTTTTGCTTTAGAGACAGTATTTTGAAGTTTTAATAATGGTTATGGATCATAAGCTGTATTTAGGATTTCCGTTGCTATGATGATTATGGTTTAGTTTTCAGCTTATACACTGTCTCGCCTGTTTTATGTCAAGTATGTTATTATTATATTTTATTCCATGCGCTGTGAGACATTCTACAGGTTCCTTGTTAGTTCAAATTCAATTCTTTTCCTTTCTTTGGCGACCGTCCCGTGCTGGTCAGGCACTGGCACAACGCACTTTCATTGGAAATGTCGGCTGGTACGCGGCGGGCCGTCACAACACCAGTACGCAGGCGGATAGGGATGCGCCGTGATACGACAACGTTAAATAAAAATCGTAGGGGGCTCGATCAGGATAATATGATAAGGCACACAAGGAATGCCCAAAGTATGAATATACTAGTTGCACGCCCGGACTGGTGCTAAAGCATAGCCGCGACTACCGCCCACCTCAGACAACACTCCCAAATCACGGATGTGCATTGTGACACCCCACGTCCGTTAATGTCACTCTATATAGAATGCATTAAGTTTTGTGAAGTGTTATAGGTAAATCGAACATAATATCACAAGACAGACATGTAAAATAGTAGTGGAATTAAAAACTTTATTTAAATCAAAACATCATGTCCCAAATACTGAGTTTACATCATAAGTTTTAAATAACCAATTACATTAATAATCTGTCTTGCCAAAAATATCAGAGTACAAAAGCATAAAACCATATTTCCCTTGCGAAGCCATAAGAGAGTTGACAAGAGGTCAAAGCGGTACATCAATATCCAAAATCAAAGCTAGGCTGAAAGAATCCAAATCAACTCTAAGCACTCTCACCCTGATAACCTTGGGGGAAATGGAAGAGAGAGAAGAGGAAACAAAAAGTGTCAGACATAAAGTCTGGCGAGTCCAGTTACTTTTAAATATAAATAAATAAAAGTATCATGGCAGGTATATAAAAACTGGAAGAACAAGATAGCAATAACAATATCAAGTGTGAACTGAGCAAGATAAGATTGAACAAAATATATTGTGCTTCTTAAATACGTTTCTCTGCACCGCACCAATACTAGTATCTCAGAAACAAAATGACCCCTACAAATATTGTTCCATTACATTTTCTTGATTGTTAGGTTGCTTGGGTTAACAGCACTCACCGCTTATACACATGTCGTACCCATTTACTTCCCAGTGGATTAACCTAATATGGTATATATGTAGCTACCCCTCAATACTGAGGTACGCCCTATGGTACCCCACTCGCACGGTCTCCATCGTAATACCATAGAAAAGTATGCAGTCCCTCATCCTACGCCAGAGTGACGTACGGATCTCTATATAACAATGTTACGTTCTGCATATATCTATCATTACTATGCTACGTAAGCGTACGGACTGCCACCATCGATCGAATCAGACTTCATTCTGGAGTAATGCCCTCAAGTCTACGATACATAACCTAGACCAGTCATGCATGTATCTAGACTGTCCCTACGTACGTACTGTACTTGTAGCTCGATGCCCCAGTCGGACGTCCTTTAATGTGCACCGAGTTCCATGGCAGGTCGATACAAGAAACACGGAACTCGGTCGGGAGCTTTTTCATACCTGTACAGGCCCGCCTTTAAGAGCCTCTACAGATATTCTTAGGGTCTGTTTTTCACGGTGGCTATGGCCCCACCCCGGCCCATCCCTCAACTAGTAAAGACTACCAGAGCTAAACGACTGCCCCTAAAGAAAACAATCTAAACATCCATTTGGCGTCTTCCCTCAACCACCGTACCCCGATAGTGAAGAATGAATGATCTATTGGTTTTAGCTCTAGTCTTTCCGCATCCCACTGGCTGCCAATGACCGGTATCCGATGAACTACTATCCTTGTTGGTCGTGCCCTTTGGCTCCTCGTTGAGGCAACCACCGAATCACCCTGGTGACACCGCGTCACAGCATTCTGACTGCATAGCTACTTCTGCAGTCAAGGCCCACCCACCTAGTAGTTACGCGCAGACCCAACCTCTGCGAGCTCAGCCTAAAACATCTGCCATCACACATAAGACTATTAGGAGCACCTTACGTACCTCAGGAAGCCGCGTGCTTCCCCTTCCAGTCCTTCGAAGCCGTCAGAACAATCAGATGAATGTGCGCTCCCCCACATGCCTTATAGCACCACGATGATCTAACCCGTTGGGTTATCCACCCTTAAACGTGTGGACTGGTCCAAACACCTCACTTTAATATTTTGTTAGACCCTACGTCTAAACATTCTTTTATGTGCTTGCCTTACCTCATCAGGTTTTCATTTAACTTGGTTATTCTCATTCGTATTGAATTCTTAATCAAGTTACCAAGTTCCTCTTGCTTATTAATTTTGGTTATAAAACTTAACCCATTTAAGCTCATTAATAGGCCCACACCATGTTATTTTCTAGATTGTGGCCCAAGGTCTGTAATCCATAATCTCTTTAGCATTCTTTCTTAGATACATCATTACAATAACATGTTCTACTTAATATGTTATTAAGTGTATCTCAATTCACATGTTTCCTAATTAACATGTCACTTACCATTTATGATTAAATACAACTTATTTCATTTTACAAGTTTTCCTCATTCCTTCTCATTTAATCATAATTCCATCTTATCATTGTCTACTTATTAACTTAGTTCTCTTAACTAAGGTTTACTAATAAGTTTCCTTTCCATAAATAAAACTTATGTTGTCCTCATCCGTAGATTTCAGATTCTTGTTCTGGTAAATAACTTAATTTAAAATTAAGTACAGCTTATCCCCTTACATAAGTTAGTCTATTCCCTTTTTCATTTATTATAACCTAAGTTATAATTTCCACTTGTCCCTAGGACAAGCCTAAACATCTTATCTTTTCTGTTCATACATGTTAATGCCCCAGACCTCTCACATTAACTCAACCACTTGTGGATGCTGGATATGCCGGGCGGCTCCGGGTAGATTTAAACCACGAGTTTAGACTTAACCTCGTGTCATGGTACTGTTATGCATTAGACCCCTCACATTAGATTAACCACTTGTGGTTGCTGGATATGCCGGGCGACTCCGGGCAGACTTATACCACAAGTGCATTCTAACCTCGTGTCTAAGCGTTACTACGGTTCCATTATTTTAGGCATATTCATATTAATAAATTTCCCTATTCCAAATATAGATTTTCATGCCCCTTTTTAATTCATATTTCATTATGCACAATATGCCCCTTTTCCCAAGTCATAAATCAAGATATATATATATATTTTTTTATTATATTATGCCCAAAACTGTATTCACAAATATTTGCTAATTTATGTCCCTAGTTCATATTCATATATTTCAGTACAAGTTATGCCCAAATTCATATTCGCATATATTCCAATTTACGCCCAAATCATATTTTACATATGTTCCAATTTATGCCAATTCATATTTCACATATGTTCCAATTTACGCCCAAATCGTATTTTACATATGTCCTAATTTATGCCAAATCATATTTTCCAATGTATGCCTAAATTCATATTCACATTATCCAACACGATATATGCCTCCAAATCCATATTCGTGCTTTTCCAAATTTTATGCCCAAATTTATATTCATATTTTCCAATACAAATTATGCCCCAAAATTATGTCTTTCCCAATCGTCCCCAATTTCACACATTTGCATATTTCAGTGTTAGGCCTAGGCTCGAAGGTAGTCTGGCTATAAAAATGAAAAGGGAAAAGAGGGCGAGAGAAATCTGAATTATGCCCAGATTTGAGGGGGGGTCGACCTCCCCTTCATGGGTGTCGACCCTTGGGTCGACTCCCCTTCATGGGTGTCGACCCCCAAGAGCCTGGGTCGACCCCGGGGTCGACCCAGCAGGGTCTCAGGTCGACCCCAAACGGTCTCGGGTCGACCCCAAACGGTCGGCCCTTTCCCTGTTTGCACGCCGGATTTTATGGTTTTGAATTTTTGAATTCTGGTTCAATTTATATATATATATATATATATATATATATATATATATATATATATGAGGAGCGTTCAATGGCACCCCAAATGCCCCTCAACAGAAACCAAGTATTTGTTGTAGTTTAAGTTAGTGGAAGGTGAGAGAATGAGTGAAAGGAGGGAGAAACAGGATATGTGGTGGAAATCCGGGGGCATTTTGGGGTGCTGCACTGTTTCGGGTGCCATTGAACGCTCGCCTATATATATATATATATATATATATATATATATATATTCTCCTTATATGCATACAAACTTCAATCCTTGATAAATTCTTCATACGAAGTCCGTTTTACGCAAACTTGGTGTCTATCTTGACCAGAACTCCGAGACAGACGCAATGGCGTGGTCCATTTTACCTAATTATGAATATTTAATTAAGTTTTTCCTTAATTTATTGTTAACAGTGTATTTCACATTAATATTTCTTTAATTCATCATCTTTAGTGTCGTTAAAATTTCGGGGTGTTACATTCTCCCTTACTCAAAGGATTTTGTACCACAAATCTCTAAGTTAAGAAGAACGTATATAATAACATCCAAAAATCATACATTCATCTAGCAATCACAGGCATCCATTGTCCTTAAGGAATTTCTAATGCTTTTATGAACATATGCAATAGTGTGTGTATATGTCCGTAAACTAATGCAAAAGATCAGGCGGTCTACTAATTCAGTTGACCTCCTTAATGCAATATATGTTTGTGCCATGCAGCCAAAATGTATGCAAATCATCCTAATCCATGTAAGTTCTATATGTGTGCACAATCATCCATCCAAATGCAACATCAATGTAACGATACACCCATTTTCATCCATAAAAATTTAAAATGTACACACATCCATATGCAATCTGTAAGTGATTGAGCCGATCTAGTGCTTATTGTGTGTATATGAATCCATGAGCAATCACTAGCAAACACTTGCATCCATCAAACATAACATGTCTCAAACACATGTTTACATTCATTAGTTTTCTACCTAAAGACTCGATCGATATGAGATATTCAAACGATAGATACAAGTAATAATTCGAAGCTTGGAAAAAGAAGTTAAGAACATATTCTCGAAAAGGAAAGGATATGAAGCGCGAATATTGTCTTCAACCTCCCAAATAGCGTTCTTGTGGCCCTTTCCCCATTGCACTCTTACTAGCTTCACTTCTTTGTTGCACAATTTCTTAACCTCCGATCCAAGTATGTAAGTCGGAACTCGTCTGTAACACCCCGAATTTTAGTTAATACTAAAATTCACTAATTACAGGATAAATAATCTCAGATGTGGGAATTGGGGGTAACGGGCTGCGTCATTGCGTTCGTCTCGGAAAAATACGCGAAATAGAGTCCGAGTTTTCGAGAATCGGAGTCCGTATGGCCCGGTTATGGCCCAAAGAAGTTTTCAGAAAATTCAAAGTTAAAAACAGATTTAAAGTTCACTTTTAAAACATAATTGGAGCCAAAAGCGAAGGTGGCGGGAAAGTTCCCGCCTAGCCCCATGTCGACAGGCATGTCGACAGGGGTGTCGACAGGCCCAGGGGTGTCGACAGCCCTGTCGACAGGGGTGTCGACACAGGGTGTCGGCCCTGTTGATCTGGGTGCACCAGATCTGGTTTTTGGTTGAGTCTTGGGCTGGGTTCTAGAGATTTCCTAAATCTAACGGACCTAAACTAATCTAGGGTTAATCTAAGGGCCTAAAACACTACCTAATCCTATAAATAAGACCCCAACCCTACCCTAATTCATTCATAATTAGATCTTGTAACTAAACTATGGCAAAATGAAACTTGATCATGGCCTCCACATATCAATGAAGAGAGTTGCAAGCTAATCAACTTCTAATCATCTTCTTCTTCATATTTGGCAACTAGTTCTACTTCATAAGTTTGCTAATCTTGGTTTTGGTGAGTTCCTATAGCTTTAATAATCAATTGTTAAATTGATTATGGTAGGATGTGATAAGACATGGCTATGTTTGTGGATAAATGAGTTTATGCAAGTTTGTATGATATGTGAATTGCAAGTTTTATGCCATATGCAAGTTTATTGCCATGTTTTATGATGCAAAACATTATGATTGAACATTTATGCATATGTAACATGTTATGCAAACTATATGTGAGAGTATATGCAAGTTATATGTAACATGATATGCAAGTTATGCATGTGGTTTTATGCATGCTAAGTGTTTGGTTTTATGCATGCTAAGTATTTGATGCTATGCAAGTTATGTATTTGGTGTTATGCATGCTAAGTATTTGGTATTATGCATGCTAAGTATTTGATTTTATGCATACTAAGTATTTGGTTTTATGCATGCTAAGTGTTTGGTTTTATGCAAGTTTGTCTCTTTTTATGATATGCATAATATATGCAAGTTGTCACTAAGTATGACATGTTATGCAAGTTCATAAGCAAGTTATGATGCAAGCTCATATGCAAGTTATGATATATGTTCATATGCAAGTTATGATGCAAGTTCAACATGTTATGTAAGTTATGTGTATGCTTATATGCAAGCTCAACATGTTATGAAAGTTATGTGTATGACGTTATGTAAGTTATGTGCATGTTGTTATGCAAGTTCATATGCAAGTTATGTGTATGATGTTATGCAAGTTATGTGCATGATGCTATGCAAGTTATGTGTATGTTGATATGCAAGTTATGTTTATGATATTATGAAAGTTATGTGTATGATGTTATGCAAGTTAACATGTAACATGTTGTGCAAGTTCACACCTTTAAGACACATGCAAGTTCACCTTTGTATAACCTATGAACACTTATGCAAGTTGCCTTTATATATGACATATGTATGTTCATGCAAGTTGGGTTATTTAGCAATGCCAGTTGGGTTAATATTATGATGTAAGTGGACACCTTTTAACCCATGTTAATACTAATGTATGCTAAGTGAAACCCATGTTAATTGTGAAAGAATCTTCTCTTGGAAATATGTCGTGTTAGCATAAGTACGTGGGGAAACGATGGGGTTAATAGACATGTTAATGAAATGGTGTGAAATGGTTATGATTAAGCATACCATAAAATGAATAAGCATAAGTGGGAATTTACCTATTGATTTAGGTCTACCCCATGGGAATTTACCTATTGAGTTAGGTCTACCCATGTTAAGAAAAACTTGATGTTAATTAGGGAAAATTAATGTGGGGGTGATTAATTAGGTGTAATTAATCGACTAAGACACGAGGTTGGACTCATTTGTAGTGTAAAACTGCCCGGACCCAACCGGCTTAACCAGTTGCTACAAATGTTAGCCCAATGTGAGAGGTCCTAGGCACAAACTAAATACGTGATTAACGTAAGGACACGAGGTTAGACTCGGTTATGACGTAAGGCTGCACGGACCCAACCGGCTTAACCAGCGGTCATAAAAGATAGTCTAATGTGAGAGGTCTTTATGAGGATCACGGTCTTAACACTTAACCAAATTAGCATGTAGTGGGACATGAGGGTTAAGTGGGTGCCTTGGGTGGCATGTAGTAACTAGTGGGGGTGCCTCGGGTGGCATGAGGAAACTAGTGGGTTGCCTTGGGTGGCAATAGAAAATACGATTAGAATACTTAACCAAAGTGGAACATGTAATTAAAACATGGGTGAAGGGTTAAGTAAGTGCTCTGGGTGGCATGTGGAAATCTAGTGGGTGCCCTATGTGGCAATTGAAATATGATCGATGACTTAACCAAATCTTAACATGTAAGTGGGCGTGACTATATAAGGGGTTAAGTGGGATGCACTAGATAAAAGTGGCAAGCTTAAGTAGTAGCTTGTGGGGGCCCATTTCAACCCATATCCCAAACGTATCTTTGTGGGCTCGACTCTAGTCGAGTGACGGGACACGCATATTGGGCTTGACTATAAGTGGCCAAAACGGGTTAGCGGTGGCAACGCAAGTCCAACGGGTTTCATATGCGTGTGTGGGCCCGGGCTGGTAGATAAGCCGTTGTTGCATCGTGTAGATATAAAGCCGTGCACCGTTGATATTATCAGGTGGCCACTTTGGGGAATGATACACCCCATTGTGGGACCAGCACGGGTATCTATGGTAGGGAGCCGATCGCTGGGGAGTAGTGGGGTACACCTAGTGGAGATAGGGGCAGACGGCACCTATGTGGTCAGCTAGGGGTACATGAAAACTACTAGTTATATCTTTCTTTTAAGTCCTTGGGTGGGATCAATCTTTAAGTAGAAATGACTGGTGGTGCAGTGAAGTAATTATCCTTGGGTGGGTAAATGCGTCTGTACAGTTATCTTAGTTTATCCTAAGTCTACCAAGCTGCTTAGTGTAGCCATTCATCCCCAGACATTACCATATGTCAAGTTTATGTCTTCTCTGGTTACTTTAATGATTGTATTGTTAAAGTTATAGGACTCGCTCAGACTTATGTCTGACCCCGTTGTTTTTATCTTTTTCCCAACCCTCAGGTCCTACGGTGGATCCTAGCAGTAGTGGAGCTTGATCGGATTGCTGTTCCAGTCTTTAGGAGCTTGGATAGATGTAAAGCTCCAGTTACCCAGTTATCTTTTCTTTTGTCCTGGCTATTGTATGAGAGAGAGTGGGATTATGTACTTCTTTATTTTGATGGATATTGTACTTGACTTTTATTTTGGTTTTATGATGTAACCAGACATGTTTACTTCCGCTGTTATGAGATGATGTTTTAAATTTCAAGTACTATTTATATCTGTCTTGTTGTAATTTTTCTGTTCTATATTCACTAAAATACTCCACCGATGCTATGGCATTCCCTTAGTGAGTGACCGTAGCGGGTGTGGGGTGTTACACGTGGTATCAGAGCTTAAGGTTACCAGAACAGATAATTTTTTTAGAAAAACTATTTTCTAAGAATATTTTTGAAAGGAGTATTTTCAAAAACATGTCTTTTAAGAGAAAAGTTTTAGAAAGAAAAGCATAATCCCCGATAGCCATATCTTTATCTTTCGAATTCTCCGTTTGAATCTCTTCCTCTCTCGTTTTGAGTTTCCCCTCCGTGTGTAGATGATCTTTCTAAGATAGATAAGAATGGAAAACCACTTCAAGGGACCTAGACATTAGTCGGACTAGAAGTTTGTTCAAGAAGAAGGAGGACTTGTAGGTACTTATTGGATGGACGATGGGAGGAAGGCTCAAATAGTTGTTTGGTTAATGAAGGACGAAACCTCATTGATGGGAGGTTTCGAGTGGAGAATGGGAAGAAGAAGGCTAGTAGTTATCCTTTTGGGAGGAATAGGACACCTTATTAGGATTGTCCAAAGAAGCAAGGGCAAGGTATGGAATCTCCTGGAGGGTAGTTGTATTCCCTCACGGCTAGTGTACCAGATGGGGATAGGACCGTCTAGGTTGGAATTTGGATTTCTATATTATCCGGTTCAAACTTTATTTGATTATGATGCATCGAGTTCGTTTATCTCATCATTGTTAGTTGAGTCACTGCACTTAGACACCAGTTTGGTAGATGATCCCTTAGTTGTTTCAAACCCAATTGGGCTCCATGATGTGTTTGGGTTTGAAAGTTTCTATACTTAGCGTTGAGTTTAGGTGTGATGCTTGTTGGGCTTCACGGGCTATGGGTTAGTTTTGGGCATGGACTGGTTATCCAGTAGGGGTGTCGTTCTTGATTTTGAAGGGAGAGTTGTTAGGCTTATGACCCGCTTGGGTAACACTCTCGAGATCTCTTGTAATCCCATAGAATCTGTTATGCTAAGTTATCTAGAATCGCTTGACACGCCGGTCTAGAGTTTGCGATCTGTTAGAGCGGTCCGGGAATACTCGGATGTGTGTGAGGAGGTGAAGGGCTTACCTCCGAAGAGGAAGATTGACTTCCGAATATATCTGGTGGATAATGCTAAACCAGTATCTTGGCCAGTGTGCCACATGGCTCCTCGTGAGAGGAGGGAACTCCATAAGTAAGCAGGCGATTTTCTTGAGAAGGGGTTCATAAGACGAAGTATATCGGAGTGGGGTGCTCCGGTAGTTTTTGCCACGAAGGCGGATGGGTCCCTCAGACTTTGTGTAGGCTAAAGAGAACTCAACAAGCTCACAAAGAAGAATAGACACCCATTGCCGAGGATTGATGATCTTTTCGATCAGTTGGTCGGCGCTTCAGTATTTTCTCAGTTGGACTTAGCCACGGGGTTTCATCAGTTGAGGGTGGCTGAGGATAGCATAGACAAGACTGCCTTTAGAACTCCGGATGGTTTCTATGAGTGGCTGGTGATGCCATTTGGGTTGACAAACGCCCCTGCATACTTTGTTGATTTAATGAGTAGGGTGTTCAGGGAGTTCCTTAATAAATTCGTGGTGGTCTTTGTGGATGATATCTTAGTATTTTCTAAGAGTGAAGAAGAGCATGCCCTACATCTTGGGGAGGTATTGAAGACTCTTCGAGCACATAGCCTTAAGGCTAAATTCTCTAAATGTCACTTCTGGAGGAAGGAAGTGCGGTTCTTGGGGCATGTGGTCTCCAAGGAAGGGATAGCTGTGGATCCCGCGAAGGTAGTATCAATTCAGGATTGGAAGGTTCCGAAGAATGCTACCGAAGTAAGAAGTTTCTTGGGGTTGGCGGGTTATTATAGGAAGTTTATTAAAGACTTCGCGAAGATATCAGCCCCATTAACCCGCTTAACGAAGAAGAATCTTGTCTTCGCATAGGACGTAGATTGTGATGATGCGTTCCGACGGTTAAAGAGAGCTTTAACCACTGCTCCAGTTTTAGTGTTGCCAGATGGGAGCAAGCCATTTGTTGTCTATACCGATGCTTGTGGGACAGGACTTGGCGCAGTCTTAATGCAAGAGGGAAGGGTGATAGCCTATGGTGGAAGGCAGTTGAGAGTGCATGAGAAAAATTACCCTACCCATGATTTAGAGTTGGCCGCTATTGTTTTTGCGCTTAAGATTTGGCGCCATTATCTTCTTGGTGAGAGATTCGAATTGTTCACTGACCACAAATCATTGAAGTACTTGTTTTCTCAGAAGGATTTGAATTTGAGACAGCAAAGGTGGATGGAGTTCTTAGCATCCTATGATTTCGAGATAGCGTATACCCCTGGCAAGGGTAACGTGGTGGCGGACGCCTTGAGCAGAAAGAGGTTGTCCTTGAGTCCATTGTTTGTGGAACAACGAAGCTTGGAATTTATCTCGATGTTTGATTTCAGACCCTCCATTGATTATGTACCCGGTTTGCTAGCTTCCTTGGAGGTTAGACCTACTCTTTTGGGGCGGATTGGAGAAGCACAGAGGGACGACCCACGGTTGGTTGAGTTGGTGGAGAAGCTCATAAGGGGGGAGTCGTCCAGCCATTTGAGTAGGTACACCCTAGACGATAGGGGGTGCTTGCGTAGAGACGGTAGACTTTGTGTACCGCAAGACGAGGGTTTGAGGAAGGTTATTCTTGATGATGCACACCGTTCTAGGATGACCATTCATCCCGGTGGGGACAAGATGTACCAAGACATGAAGAGGGTTTTCTTCTAGGCCAGTATGAAGAAAGATGTGGCCGAGTATGTCGCTCGATGCTTGGTCTGCCAACAAGTGAAGGCGGAGCAAAAGAAACCAGGTGGGTTGCTTCACCCATTGGAAGTTCCGCAATGGAAGTGGGATAGCGTCTCGATGGATTTTATTGACGGGTTACCCAGATCGAGAAAGGGTAATACAGGAATTTGGGTGGTGGTAGACAGACTTACTAAGAGCGCCCATTTCATACCTGTGAAGAGCATGAGGACCGCTCCATGGCTAGCTTCTGTATATCTTCGAGAGATAGTTCGATTGCATGGGGTACCCTCTAGCATAGTGAGTGATCGAGATCCTATCTTCACTAGCGAGTTCTGGAGAAGTTTGCAAGAAGCAGTGGGGACTCAATTGTGTCTGAGCACCGCATATCATCCTCAGACAGACGGCCAGACTGAGAGGGTGAATCGTGTCCTAGAAGACCTTTTGAGGCTTTGTATCTTGGATTTTGGAGGTTCATGGGAAGAGCATCTTCCATTGGTGGAGTTCGAATATAATAACAGCTTTCAGTCCAGTATTGGTATGGCTCCTTTCGAAGCTCTCTATGGAAGGCCTTGTCGATCACCTACATGTTGGTGGGAGTCTACGGATAAGATCTTGCTTGGGCCTAATATGATTAGGGAGACTTCGGAGAAGATTGACTTGATTCGAAGGAGGATGAAAGCAGCGCAGGATAGGCAAAAATCTTATGCGGACAAGAGGAGGACAGATCTTGAGTTTGAAGTTGGGGACATGGTCTTTGTCAAAGTGTCTCCATTGCGAAATGTGGTTCGCTTTGGATCTGTTGGGAAGTTAGCACCAAGGTTCGTAGGGCCATTTCCCATTAAGGAAAGAATTGGACGGATGGCATATAGAGTGGAGTTGCCCGACAGACTTAGTGGTGTACATGGTGTATTCCATGTGTCCCATTTGAGGAAGTGCTTACATGAGACCGCAGAGGTGGTAGAGCCGAGCTTGCTTAAAGAAGTGGAAGTAGAGCGTGATGCGACTATTCGACGAGCTCCTACCTGCATCCTTGGGTCAGAGACTAGGAAGTTGAGAAACAGAGAGGTTCAACTAGTCAAAGTGCAATGGGGAGAAGATGAGAGTAACGCAACTTGGGAGACGGAAGCGAAGATGCGTTCATTGTACCCATTTCTTTTTGAGGGTATGTCTTTACTTTCTCCTCTATCGTTGTCTAGTACTTATCTTGTCTTTAGTATGTCCTCTCGTTAGTACTGTTTGACCTTTAGATAGGGTAAACCTATGGTTGAAACATGTGTTTGAGACATGTTATGGTTGATGGATGCAAGTGGATGCAAGTGTTTGCTAGTGGTTGCTCGTGGATGCATATACACACTCTAGGCACTAGATCGGCTCAATCACTTCATATTGCATATTGCATAAAATTGTGTGTAGGAAGCTATATTTATTGATGTATAATGATTGTGTTATCATATGGATGATACATTTTGGTGAATGATTGTGCACTCATGTAGATATTGTATGTGTCGATAGGGTTCTCTCGCATACATAATGGATGCATGGCACTATCATGGTTTGCATATGTTCATACATTAGATAGGGAACATATACACACACTCTTTGCATATGCTCATACATCATTAGAAATTATTTTAAGGACAATGGATGCCCGTGTTTGATGGTTTGAGTAGATGGTTGTTTGGATGGTAGGAAATGCATTCTCCTTAGCTTAAAGATTTCGGGGACGAAATCCTTTAAGGAGGGGAGAATGTAACACCCCGAATTTTAGTTAATACTAAAATTCACTAATTACAGGATAAATAATCTCAGATGTGGGAATTGGGGGTAACGGGCTGCGTCATTGCGTTCGTCTCGGAAAAATACGCGAAATAGAGTCCGAGTTTTTGAGAATCGGAGTCCGTATGGCCCGGTTATGGCCCAAAGAAGTTTTCAGAAAATTCAAAGTTAAAAACAGATTTAAAGTTCAGTTTTAAAACATAATTGGAGCCAAAAGCGAAGGTGGCGGGAAAGTTCCCGCCTAGCCCCATGTTGACAGGCATGTCGACAGGGGTGTCGACAGGCCCAGGGGTGTCGACAGCCCTGTCGACAGGGGTATCGACACAGGGTGTCGGCCCTGTTGATCTGGGTGCACCAGATCTGGTTTTTGGTTGAGTCTTGGCCTGGGTTCTAGAGATTTCCTAAATCTAACGGACCTAAACTAATCTAGGGTTAATCTAAGGGCCTAAAACACTACCTAATCCTATAAATAAGACCCCAACCCTACCCTAATTCATTCATAATTAGATCTTGTAACTAAACTATGGCAAAATGAAACTTGATCATGGCCTCCACATATCAATGAAGAGAGTTGCAAGCTAATCAACTTCTAATCATCTTCTTCTTCATATTTGGCAACTAGTTCTACTTCATAAGTTTGCTAATCTTGGTTTTGGTGAGTTCCTATAGCTTTAATAATCAATTGTTAAATTGATTATGGTAGGATGTGATAAGACATGGCTATGTTTGTGGATAAATGAGTTTATGCAAGTTTGTATGATATGTGAATTGCAAGTTTTATGCCATATGCAAGTTTATTGCCATGTTTTATGATGCAAAACATTATGATTGAACATTTATGCATATGTAACATGTTATGCAAACTATATGTGAGAGTATATGCAAGTTATATGTAACATGATATGCAAGTTATGCATGTGGTTTTATGCATGCTAAGTATTTGGTTTTATGCATGCTAAGTATTTGATGCTATGCAAGTTATGTATTTGGTGTTATGCATGCTAAGTATTTAGTATTATGCATGCTAAGTATTTGATTTTATGCATACTAAGTATTTGGTTTTATGCATGCTAAGTGTTTGGTTTTATGCAAGTTTGTCTCTTTTTATGATATGCATAATATATGCAAGTTGTCGCTAAGTATGACATGTTATGCAAGTTCATAAGCAAGTTATGATGCAAGCTCATATGCAAATTATGATATATGTTCATATGCAAGTTATGATGCAAGTTCAACATGTTATGTAAGTTATGTGTATGCTTATATGCAAGCTCAACATGTTATGCAAGTTATGTGTATGACGTTATGTAAGTTATGTGCATGTTGTTATGCAAGTTCATATGCAAGTTATGTGTATGATGTTATGCAAGTTATGTGCATGATGCTATGCAAGTTATGTGTATGTTGATATGCAAGTTATGTTTATGATATTATGAAAGTTATGTGTATGATGTTATGCAAGTTAACATGTAACATGTTGTGCAAGTTCACACCTTTAAGACACATGCAAGTTCACCTTTGTATAACCTATGAACACTTATGCAAGTTGCCTTTATATATGACATATGTATGTTCATGCAAGTTGGGTTATTTAGCAATGCTAGTTGGGTTAATATTATGATGTAAGTGGACACCTTTTAACCCATGTTAATACTAATGTATGCTAAGTGAAACCCATGTTAATTGTGAAAGAATCTTCTCTTGGAAATATGTCGTGTTAGCATAAGTACGTGGGGAAACGATGGGGTTAATAGACATGTTAATGAAATGGTGTGAAATGGTTATGATTAAGCATACCATAAAATGAATAAGCATAAGTGGGAATTTACCTATTGAGTTAGGTCTACCCCATGGGAATTTACCTATTGAGTTAGGTCTACCCATGTTAAGAAAAACTTGATGTTAATTAGGAAAAATTAATGTGGGGGTGATTAATTAGGTGTAATTAATCGACTAAGACACGAGGTTGGACTCATTTGTAGTGTAAAACTGCCCGGACCCAACCGGCTTAACCAGTTGCTACAAATGTTAGCCCAATGTGAGAGGTCTTAGGCACAAACTAAATACGTGATTAACGTAAGGACACGAGGTTAGACTCGGTTATGACGTAAGGCTGCCCGGACCCAACCGGCTTAACCAGCGGTCATAAAAGATAGTCTAATGTGAGAGGTCTTTATGAGGATCACGGTCTTAATTAATTAAGAAACACTTAACCAAATTAGCATGTAGTGGGACATGAGTGTTAAGTGGGTGCCTTGGGTGGCATGTAGTAACTAGTGGGGGTGCCTCGGGTGGCATGAGGAAACTAGTGGGTTGCCTTGGGTGGCAATAGAAAATACGATTAGAATACTTAACCAAAGTGGAACATGTAATTAAAACATGGGTGAAGGGTTAAGTAAGTGCTTTGGGTGGCATGTGGAAATCTAGTGGGTGCCCTAAGTGGCAATTGAAATATGATTGATGACTTAACCAAATCTTAACATGTAAGTGGGCATGACTATATAAGGGTTAAGTGGGATGCACTAGATAAAAGTGGAAAGCTTAAGTAGTAGCTTGTGGGGGCCCATTTCAACCCATATCCCAAACGTATCTTTGTGGGCTCGACTCTAGTCGAGTGACGGGACACGCATATTGGGCTTGACTATAAGTGGCCAAAACGGGTTAGCGGTGGCAACGCAAGTCCAACGGGTTTCATATGCGTGTGTGGGCCCGGGCTGGTAGATAAGCCGTTGTTGCATCGTGTAGATATAAAGCCGTGCACCGTTGATATTATCTGGTGGCCACTTTGGGGAATGATACACCCCATTGTGGGACCAACACGGGTATCTACGGTAGGGAGCCGATCGCTGGGGAGTAGTGGGGTACACCTAGTGGAGATAGGGGCAGACGGCACCTATGTGGTCAGCTAGGGGTACATGAAAACTACTAGTTATATCTTTCTTTTAAGTCCTTGGGTGGGATCAATCTTTAAGTAGAAATGACTGGTGGTGCAGTGAAGTAATTATCCTTGGGTGGGTAAATGCGTCTGTACAGTTATCTTAGTTTATCCTAAGTCTACCAAGCTGCTTAGTGTAGCCATTCATCCCCAGACATTACCGTATGTCAAGTTTATGTCTTCTCTGGTTACTTTAATGATTGTATTGTTAAAGTTATAGGACTCGCTCAGACTTATGTCTGACCCCGTTGTTTTTATCTTTTTCCCAACCCTCAGGTCCTACGGTGGATCCTAGCAGTAGTGGAGCTTGATCGGATTGCTGTTCCAGTCTTTAGGAGCTTGGATAGATGTAAAGCTCCAGTTACCCAGTTATCTTTTCTTTTGTCCTGGCTATTGTATGAGAGAGAGTGGGATTATGTACTTCTTTATTTTGATGGATATTGTAATTGACTTTTATTTTGGTTTTATGATGTAACCAGACATGTTTACTTCCGCTGTTATGAGATGATGTTTTAAATTTCAAGTACTATTTATATCTGTTTTGTTGTAATTTTTCTGTTCTATATTCACTAAAATACTCCACCGATGCTATGGCATTCCCTTAGTGAGTGACCGTAGCGGGTGTGGGGTGTTACATCGTCCAATCATTGCTTCCTTCTCTACTTTCACTTCCTCTCGCAAGTTTGGCTCCACTACCTCGAACTCTATACATTTGATCGCCTCTTAAATGAATAGTCATCTTAGAATGATGGGCTTTCTCAAGGACTGTCTTCAATAGGTTTCCCATCTCGATATGATTCACTTATCAAACTCTTCTCAAGTAGCTCCCCTACTTTCTTACAAAGTTCCCTCTTTTCTTTTAGGAGTCACATGTCGCACAGGTAATGCAACTGGCTTTGCATTGTCCACCAAGTATATGCGGAAACCAATCTCGTGCCTCGGGGGTAAACCTCGAACCTCATCAAAACATCAGGATACTCACAACTATTGGTACAAATCACAAATCTTCATTAGATATATCAAGAGGTTCTAGGTGACTAAGCATGACAGACCCTTTTGGGGTCATAAGAAATCTCAAGAGTCTTTCCATGGCAAGTCAGAAGTCTAACGACCCACCTCTCATAATCTATTATAGCTCCATATATGGTTAACCAATCCATCCTTAGAATCAAACCTTATCTTATGAAATCAAGAACATATGTTTCGCAATCAAACTCGACGCCTAACCAAGAGATTCTCAAACCCCGCCAAATCATCAATGAATGAGTCGTACCTCCAATGGGGTTTGAGACAATAACGGGATCCAAAACCATACTAGTATCTAGGTGCAGAGACTCAACTAAAGGATCAGATATAAAAGAACGTGAAGCACCAGAAAAAGAATCCCAACAGGATGATCAAAAATATAAATCAAACCTTCGATGGAAACTTTCCTACCCCTATCCTGTCCTCTAGCTATGAGAACAATAGCTTGCCCTCTAGAAGTTCCTGCCCTCTGGCCTTGTCCTTGTCTCTTTGGGCACTCCTTAATAAGGTATCCCGCCTTACCAAAGTGGTAACAAATGTCTTTCCCCTTTCTGCAATCCTTTTTCAAATGACCCACCTGAAACACCCCACCTCCGTTAAGGTCACTCACAAAGGGAATGCCTTAACTTTGGTGGAGGTTTATAGGTAAAAGTCACAGATAAAACACAAGACAGATGTAAACACATATATATAAGTGTTAGACCAAAAATTGGCACTAACACCCAAATGCAGATCACAGATCACAGAATGCAGAAAATAATAAATTAAAGGAGACACACAAAGTTTTTATAGTGGTTCGGCTGTAGATGTAGCCTACGTCCACTTTATAATCTTATTGTTATACTAACAGATTACAAGAATCAGTTACATGCAGGCACACAATCCGTGTGTTAAGTGAGATTACAAGAGTTTATACACATAATCCACGTGTTAGTTGTGTAGAAAAGAGAAGAATTTGACTGTAGGAAAGTGCAAAGTCCTTGCACTTCAGTAATGGTGCTAGCAGTGAAGAAGAATGGCCAAAAGATCCTTGAAAATGCCTTCAAATGGTGTATTTATAGCCGTTTACAGCAGGCGGATCGCAGGACACGTGGCACGCATCCCAAAAATCTTGAAAAGATGTGGAAAACGTCCAGAAATCATCTCCAAATCGTCATACGACATATGTAATAAGATCCATGCAAATTGGAGTGAAAATAGCCTTGAGAATAGGTCAGAACAAGCTGCGCAGGAGCAGGTGCGGGGATCGGATCGTGGTCATGGTACGCACCACGAACGGGTCGTGGTCGGAGGGAGCGAGCAGGGTGATGACGAGCTGGAGTGGGCAGCTGAGAGGGTGAGCCCGCGATCGCTTGGATCGTGGTCTCGGGGTCGTGATCTACATGTGCTCCATGATCCAAATGGGGCGATCCGATCCAGGAGGCGATGCTTCGGTGCTGCACGAGACATGAGGAGTTGGCGATCCACGATCCAAGGTGGGCGATCCGAGGAGAAGCAATCCAATCTAGGAGATAGCCAGATTACACCCGTTCACGGAAACGGGCATAACTTTCAAACCGTAAGTCTGATTGAGCCAAACCAAAGCTCAAACTGAAGCTAATTCAGATAGCTACAAGAGTTACTGAGCTTTGCTCTGTAATTGCTGTTTTTGGGCCCAAAAGAGGTCGTCTAATAGGAGTTTCGGGCCTTTCTTTGTTCATGATGCGACTTTGACCAAATCGCGGTCTGTCTTCTGACGATGTTCTCCATATTCGTGCGCGATGCTATCCAGATATTCAGTGTGACAGCTTTTACCAAAAACTGTGTCAACAAGTTTGGCCCCTAGAACATATCTTGCTGGTTGAAGGAAGAAGTGTTCTGGATAGTCCAGGAAATATGTAAAGAGATAAAGGAAAAAACAAACATGCCAAATCCTGGCGGTATTGTTCAAATTTTCTAAGCATAAACCATGCTTCGACGTCTAAAGAGCATAAACCATAATCAAGGGACGTTTAAGTCATCCTGCCAAATCCTGGCAAGGGCCAACATTTCCAGGCATAATCCATACCCAGAAGTCCAAATCGAGTATAATCCATACCCGATTTCTTTTGTCACATCCTGACAAGACCGTTTGCAGGGCATAATCCATACCTTGGAGTTCAAACCGAGTATAATCCATACCCGATTTCTTTTGTCACATCCTGACAAGACCGTTTGCAGGGCATAATCCATACCCTGGAGTTCAAACCGAGTATAATCCATACCCGATTTCTTTTGTCACATCCTGACAAGACCATTTGTAGTTCCTAAGTATAATCCATACTTAAGATTCCTAAGTGAGTATAAACCATACTCAGACCTGAAGTAGAGCTACGCTTGCCACAGTCTGACAGGATATTCCGTTCCTAGGCATAATCCATACCTAGAGTTCCATAATAAGTATAAGCCATACTTTAACCGAAGTTAAGGATCCTTCCACATCCTGACAAGATACTTAAATTCTCCAAACATAATCCATGCTTGGAAAGTCCTTATTCAATTCAAAATGCAAAACCAAAGCAAATCCTGATTGGTTTGACACCGAGTCCAAAGAACGCTTTGGGGCTACATCCTAACCCCGTACGTGTGTACTCCGATTCAACCAATCGGAAAACCTAATGAAAGCAAAAACAAATCTTAAAGCCTAAGAAAGGCAGAAAATGAAAGTTGATCTCATCCAGATTAGTTGATGATGAGCCCACGAGAGCTCGATCCAGGGTCATCCCCACGATGCTATCCAGATATTCAGTGTGACAGCTTTTACCAAAAAGTGTGTCAACAATAAGCAGTGGAAAACAAACAGACTTTCATTTCATAAATACGCGTTTATACAAAACATTTCCATAATTGTCTCACAATAACTTCTCAAAACATTACAACATCATTTCTGTCTTGATTATTGAATAAAGAAGCATAAAACATAATTAAAACTGCATAAATCCCCATAGAATGTGTCCAAAAGCCATAGCCAATGAGAGAGAGTCCAAACCATACATCTACTATCTTGAAGCTTGCAAAGAGTCTGACTAAGCTAGATTGTTTCCTCCCTGTGGACCCGGGAGGGAGGGGAAACGGAAGAAAAGAAGATGAAAGAAAAACAGAGTCAGACATAAAGCCTGGTAAGTCTAGTGACTCTTCAGTATGTGAATAAGAAAAAGAGCATGGCAGGAATAAACTGGAAATAGGAAAGTATCATAAACTAAGATAAAGTAGTTTAGAACCGAATATACTATCGCACCCCACACTATATCTCTGCACCTATTTGTATTTATTCCGACTGGCACCCCATGGTCAGGGTGAAGTGATCCCCTTTTTCTAAAGATCGGCTCCTACTCGCATAAACATATGTGTCATACGGCCCCCAATTGATTGTAGACACCTATGCTGGTCCCACCATGGGGTGTATCAAGTCCCGTGGTGGCGACCCGACACAATTCTAGAATACATAGGTTATACTACTGATGCCCAGTGCCCTGTTTGTCTGCTCTGAAGTGTGTGCACGCCCGCACTCCATTAGAACCCACGATGTTGCACCAACTGCTGTCGCTTTTGACCACTTATAATCAGCCCAGTAATCGTGCCCCACCCTGCCTAGTTTCAGGGTACCATGATACCTAATTGGGTTACTGCTGAAATGGGTCTCCGTTACTAGGGTTTTCTAGTCAAACATGTTATGTGGTTAAGTGTTTGTATCAACCTAACCCCACCCATCAGTTTAGTTAACATGTTGAATTGGTTAAGTGTTTCAATTACTTAACCCTACCATCCTGACTAGTCTGTCCTTAGCTTTAAATTAGTTAAAGCACCAACCACTCACATTAGATAGGTGTTGTTACAGTTACTGGATGTGCCGGTCGGTTCTGGGCTGGTTTACACCGTAACTCAGTCTAACCTTGGGTCCTTATTGGGCTCAATGTCTTAACCTCCCACATTGGATAGGTATTGTTGTGATTACTGGACAGCCGGGCGGGTCCGGGCAGGTTTACATCACAACTCAATCCAACCTCGGGTTAAGCATACTCGTATTTTCTAAATTTACATATTTGTCTCTTTTACTTGTTATATGTAAATTTGTTAACCATTAAATGTTATGGCCCACTTTCCAAGTTCATCATTTTTAGGTATATAATTTATACCGTTTCATGCCATAAATTACCTAGGTGATTTTTCACCTATCTATGTCAAGTTTCCTATAATTACCAATTTTTCCCAACGTTACCCCGTCTAAATGTTAGGCTAACAATCTTAGCCTAATTTTCCACTCGCATGATTTTTGACATATAATATTAGCCTATAAACTTAGCCTAATTTAGCATACAAAATTTGCATAAAGGAATCCATTAACATAAACATGACATAGGTGTAAACTTGGCATTTTTGGCATAGTCAATATGAACATAATAGGGGTGAACTTGCAAAATAGTCATCATGAATGTCATAGGTGTGAACTTGCAACATAGACTAAACCACATACATATATGTGAATTTGCATCATAGACATATATGTGAATTTGCAACATAGACTAAATCGTCTTACATATATGTGAATTTACAACACAGACTAAATCATCTTACATATATGTGAACTTGCAAATCAATCACAAACATATGAATAAGTGTGAACTTGAAATATGACATAGGTTTAACATATACACCTAAACATGTAGAACTAACATTTGGTCACATATGTGGTAGGATTTTACAACCTAAAACTTGCATAAAACATAAGCCTAAACATATTCTTATCCAGGCATAACTTCAAACACAAACTAGCATGTGACAAAGTTAATATATAAACATATAGGTGTAAATCCTAACTTTAACCATATACTTGTATGTGATGTTGCCTTCATTCTAAATGTACAATAGGACCAACATCTAGTCAATTATACCACAAACATCCCAATACCATTCACAATACAATCATTGCAATACACGGATATGAATTAAAATTTCATTTCCACTTTACATCGAATCAAGTCTTAATTTTATTCTCATCGGAAAAATCACTATACTTATAACCAACGACGATCTTGGTTTCTGGTTTCTGAGTTCTGAATTTGTAATGCTTTCCTTTGGGTAGATAAACGTTATTTGAATCTTGTTATTACTTTAGTTTTGCTCGTCTCTAAGCTTTTCTACAAGTGGAGGCTCCTCTCAGTTTTCTCCCGACAGCATGGCGTCTCCGTCTCTAATTTTTATGTGAATTTAGGTTGGAGACTTAAGTTGTTTATATAGAATTTCAGATTGATTTGAGCCGTCAGATGATCATAGATGAATCTAGACCATTCACTTCGAGAGGAGCCAACCAGAATGTGACAAATCAGCCCTATTGACACACCAAGACTCAGAAATTCGACCAGAACCCGACCAGGCCAGTCAGTGCCTGACCAGGTCGACTGGGCAGGTCGACCTACAGGTCGACCCCCAGGTCGGCCCCCTGGTCGACCTGGGTCCTGGAAGGGAATTTTCCCGCCCAGCCCAGTTTGGGTCTGTTTTTCGAATTTTGAACTGATTTTGAACTGTTTGAATTTTAAATTGAATTCTAAAACTTCCGGAGGTCGTAACTCCTTCAAACGGAGTCCGATTTATGCAAACTCGGACTCTATCTCAAGCAGAATTCCGAGTAGATCGCAACGGTGAAACTCGTTTCCCTTAATTATTTCATTTAGAATTAATTATACTTTAATTTGTTAATTAAATGTTTAACCGAAAATTAGGGGTGTTACATTCTCCCCTCCTTTTAGGATTTCGTCCCCGAAATCTTTAATTCTGGAAGAATGTATATCCTACCATCCAATCATCCATTTACTCAACCATCATACACAAGCGTCCATTGTCCTTAAAGGCTTCTAATGCTTCATGATCATATGCATAGTGTGTGTATATGTCCTTATCTAATGCAAAAATTAGGCGGTCTACTAATTCAGTTGACCTCCTTAATGCAAATCATGTAAGTGTCATGAATCCATTATGTATGCGAATTTTTTACCTACTCACAATTCTAAATGAGTGCGCAACCATTCATACAAATGCGACATCCATATGACAACATATCAAGTTTCAACCACATACAAATATAAATACATATATGCATATGCAATATGGAAGTGACTGAGCCGATCTAATACTTAGTGTGTGTGTGTATATGCATCCACGAGCAACCACTAGCAACCACTTGCAACCACTTGCAGTCTTCAATCATAACATGTTTCAAATACATGTTTACATCCATTAGTTTTCTACCTAAGGAGTTAGGAAAAGGACCGAGAAGATATACCTAAAAAGATAGATACAAGCATAACTTAAGGAAAAAGAGAGATCAAAGATGTACCCTCAAAATGAAAAGGGTAGGCAGCGCGTATTCTATCCTCAGTTTCCCAAGTCGCGTCTTCTTCGGTGTCGCTCCATTGCACTTTAACGAGCTTGACTTCACGGTTGCGTAGCTTTTTGATTTCAGTTCCCAAGATACGAATTGGAACTTTCCTCACAGTCGCTTCTCGTTCTATTTCAACTTCCTCTTGGATGCTTGGCTCCACCACTTCCGCAGACTCATGTAAACATTTCCGGAGATGAGAAACGTGAAAGACATTGTGGACTCCAGCCAATCTTTCGGGCAACTCTACTCTATAAGCCATCTTCCCAATCTTCTTGATGATAGGGAACGGCCCTACAAATCTTGGTGCTAGCTTTCCTGCGGATCCAAAGCGAACGACGTTCCTTAAAGGAGATACCTTAAGGAAAACTCTGTCCCCAACCTCAAATTCAAGGTCGGTCCTTCTTTTGTCGGTGTAGGACTTCTGTCTATCTTAGGCCGTCTTCATCCTTCTTCGTATTAAGTCCACTTTCTCTGAAGTCTCTCTAATCATGTCTGGCCCAAGTATAAGCTTATCTATAGACTCCCACCAACAAGTTGGTGATTGACACAGTCTTCCATACAAGGCTTCGAAGGGTGCCAAGCCTATGGTGGCTTGGTAGCTGTTGTTTTAGGAAATTTCTACTAAAGGAAGATGATCCTCCCATGTCCCTCCAAAGTCAAGAACGCAAAGTCTCAAAAGATCCTCTAAAACTCTATTCACCCTTTCCGTCTCCATCGGTTTGGGGGTGATAAGCCGTGCTCAAGCATAACTGTGTGCCTACAGCTTCTTGCAGACTCCGCCAAAACTCGCTTGTAAAGATAGGGTCCCGGTCACTAACAATGCTGGAGGGTATTCCATGGAGTTGAACTATCTCTTTAATATAAAGAGACGCTAGAGATGAGGCAGTCCTTCTACTCTTGACAGGTAAAAAGTGGGCGATTTTTGTAAGCCTGTCCACTATTACCCAAATGCTAGTATTGCCCCCTTCTTGACCTAGGCAGCCCATCAATGAAGTCCATTGAAATGCTATCCCACTTCCATTGTGGGACCTCTAGAGGATGAAGCAGTCCTCCAGGCTTCTTCTGTTCCGCCTTGACCTGTTGGCAGGTCATGCACTTAGAAACGAAATCTACCATGTCCTTCTTCATGCCACTCCAAAAGAAAGTTCTTTTTATATCCTTGTACATCTTATCTCCGCCAGGGTGTATAGTCATCTTGGAATGATGTGCTTCCTCGAGAACCTTCTTTATCAACTCCCTTGCTTGTGGGACGCATAGTCTTCCATCCCGTCTCAGCCAACCTTTATCATCGATGGTGTATCTATTGAGGTGACTAGAAGTCTCACCTCTAATAAGTTTATCAATCACATTATCAAGCTGAGGGTCTTCTCGTTGTGCAGTCCATACTGAGTCCAAAAGATTAGGGCGCACTTCAAGAGATGCAAATAGACCCGGTACAAAATCAGAGGAGGGCCTAAAGTTAAAACTGGCTATATACTCCAAGTTTTTCCTTTCTACAAAGAGAGGGCTTAGTGTCAGCTTCTTTCTACTCAAGGCGTCTAATACTACATTGCCCTTGCCAAGAGTATAGGAAATCTCGAAATCATACGAGGCAAGAAACTCCATCCACCTTTGTTGCCTCAAGTTAAGATCTTTCTGCGAGAAAAGATACTTAAAAGATTTATGGCCAGTGTATAATTCAAACTTCTCACCTAGGAGATAATGGCGCCAAGACTTAAGTGCAAAGATGATGGTGGCCAACTCAAGATCGTGGGTTGGGTAGTTCTTTTCATGAACTTTCAATTGTCTTCCACCATAAGCTACTACCTTCCCTTCTTGCATTAGAACAGCGCCAAGTCCCGTACCACATGCATTCGTGTATACTGTGAACATCTTGCTTCCGTCAGGTAAAGTTAGAACTGGGGCTATTGTAAGAGCCCTTTTTAAGCGTTGGAAAGCAATATCACAATCCAAATCCCAAGCGAAAGTCAAGTTCTTCTTCGTCAGCCTTGTAAGAGGAGTTGAGATTTTTGCAAAGTCTCTGATGAATTTTCGGTAAAAACCTGCTAGCCCAAGAAAACTTTGGACTTCGGTTGCGTTCCTTGGTGCCTTCCAATCTTGCACCGCCACTACTTTCGTCGGGTCCGCGGCCAACCCCTCTTTGGACACTACATGCCCAAGAAACCTTACCTCTTCTCTCCAAAAGTGGCACTTGGAGAATTTGGCTTTTAGCTGATGTGTACGGAGACTATCCATGATTTCTTTTAAATGCTGAGCATGCTCTTCCTCATTCTTTGAGAAGATCAAAATATCGTCTACGAAGACAACCATAAACTTGTTGAGGAACTCTCTGAACACCCTGCTCATTAGGTCTACGAAATAAGCGGGTGTGTTTGTCAAGCCGAAAGGCATGACAAGCCACTCGAAGAAACCGTCTGGGGTTCTGAACGCCGTTTTATCAATACTATCTTCAGCTACCCTTAGCCGATGGAACCCAGTAGCCAGATCAAGTTGGGAGAAAACTGACACACCTACAAGCTGATCAAACAAATCATCTATTCTGGGAAGAGGGTGCCTATTCTTCTTGGTCAATTTGTTTAACTCCCTATAGTCAACGCATATGCGAAGTGAACCGTCTGCTTTGGTTGCGAACACCACTGGAGCACCACATTCTGATATGCTCCGTCTAATGAACCCCTTCTCGAGAAGCTCTTTAACTTGCTTACTGAGCTCTTTTCTCTCCTTTGGAGCCATGTGTCTGACAGGTAAAGCTACGGGCTTTGCATTATCAACAAGATATATGCGAAAGTCTATTTCCCGCCTCGGAGGTAAGCCCTTCACCTCCTCAAAGACATCTGGATATTCACGGACCACCCTAACCGACTGCAAATTCTCAACAGAAGCATCAAGAGACTCTAGATAACTAAGCATAACAGCATCTAAGGGATTACAAGAAATTTCTAGAGTGTTACCGAGCCGAGTCAAGAGTTTAACCACTCTCTTCTCACAATCAAGAATGGCACCATTACTGGATAACCAGTCCATGCCTAAGATCAATCCATATCCCGAGAAACCCAAAACAAAGGCACTACATCTAAATTCAACACTTAGAATAGAGATTTTCAAACCCAAACAAACCATTGACAAATAAGCTAAGCCCCCAATTGGGTTTGAAACAACCAAGGGATCCTCTACCATACTAGTGTCTAGGTGCAGATATGCTACTAAAGCAGATGAAATAAAGGAGTGTGATGCGCCAGAATCAAAGAGAGTGCGAACTGGATGATCATAAAGATAAACTACACTTTCTACATAAATATTACTACTTCGTTCCTGTGGAGGTGCCACCAGTGCGTGAACCTGTCCCCCTGAAGTGGATCCAGTCCTCTGCCCCTGCCCACGCTTCTTTGGGCAGTCCTTAGCCATGTGTCCAGTCTTTCCGCAATGGAAACAACCACCATTCATCTTTGCTTTCTTCTTTCTGCAGTCTTTCACCACATGTCCAACAATGCCACAGAAATTACACCTTCTCTTTTTACGGGGCTTATTGTTCTTCCCGCCTTTCTTGAAGTCTGTTTTCTTAGCCTGTAAACCCTCTTTCTTTTCTTGAGGCACTTCCACCTTTGCCTCTTTCGTGCCTTTATCTTCCTTGTGTAGCAATGCCATGTCCACCAAGCTTTCATAAGTCGCTCCCCTGGATACATGGGTCATAGCAAGGCTGTGTAGAGGCTCATTCAGACCTTTGACAAAGCGAAGAGCCTTCTTGTGTTGAGTGTTTACTAAATCCAGCCCAAATCTGGTCAGCTGATTAAACTGATTGACGTACTCCCTGATCGTCATACTTCCTTGTTTAAGAGTTAGGAACTTCTCCATTTGCAGGCTTCTTTCATCTTGGGAGAGGAATTTCATCTCAAACCTCATCCTGAAATCTTCCCAAGTTTCCACTGGCCTTTCAGCATTGGTGATATACCACCAATAAGAAGCTTCATCTTTAAGCAACCACACTGCTAGCTGTATCTTTTGCCTATCGCCAACTTCGAAGATGACAAACAGATCCTCGGTCTCCTTTAGCCAGTTTCTTGCTACTACAAAGGATTCAGTTCCATAAAAGTCCTTTCCACCCATAGCCTTGAAGTCTCTACATGTCTTTGTGAAAGCATTTCCACGAGGAGGAGGAGGAGGAACCGCTGCCATTGGAGGAGGAATGTCTGCTGGGCCCGTGCCATTGGCCCTATCCTCTAGGTACCTCCTGAACAAGCCAGGTACCGGTACTCCTTCTTGAAGGTTAAGATCTCCAGACATGCTAAAACAAAAAGGAAAGATTCAAAATGAAGGATGGAGAGATAGTGCATACGGCCTTGGGGGATTATGCCTTTTTAAAATAACAACACTTTTTCTAAAAAAAATGCTTCTTTAAACTTCTCTTTTGAACATAGTTTCGAAAACTTTTATCTGATCTGGTAAACCTATGCTCTGATACCAAGTGAAACACCCCACCTCCGTTAAGGTCACTCACAAAGGGAATTCCTTAACTTTGGTGGAGGTTTATAGGTAAAAGTCACAGATAAAACACAAGACAGATGTAAACAAATATATATAAGCAACGGAAAACAAACAGACTTTCATTTCATAAATACGCGTTCATACAAAACATTTCCATAATTGTCTCACAATAACTTCTCAAAACATTACAACATTATTTCTGTCTTGATTATTAAATAAAGAAGCATAAAACATAAATAAAACTGCATAAATCCCCATAGAATGTGTCCAAAAGCCATAGCCAATGAAAGAGAGTCCAAACCATACATCTACTATCTTGAAGCTTGCAAAGAGTCTGACTAAGCTGGATTGTTTCCTCCCTGTGGACCTGGCGGGGGGGGGGGGGGGACAGAAGAAAAGAAGACGAAAGAAAAACAGAGTCGGACATAAAGCCTGGTAAGTCTAGTGACTCTTCAGTATGTGAATAAGAAAAAGAGCATGGCAGGAATAAACTGGAAATAGGAAAGTATCATAAACTAAGATAAAGTAGTTTAGAACCAAATATACTATCGCAGCCCACACTATATCTCTGCACCTACTTGTATTTATTCCGACTGGCACCCCATGGTTAGGGTGAAGTGATCCCCTTTTTCTAAAGATCGGCTCCTACTCGCATAAACATATGTGTCATTTGGCCCCCAATTGATTGTAGACACCTATGTTGGTCCCATCATGGGGTGTATCAAGTCCCGTGGTGGCGACCCGACACAATTCTAGAATACATAAGTTATACTACTGATGCCCAGTGCCCTGTTTGTCTGCTCCGAAGTGTGTGCACGCCCGCACTCTGTTAGAACCCACACTACTGCACCAACCGCCGTCGCTTTTGACCGCTTATAATCAGCCCAGTAATCGTGCCCCACCCTGCCTAGTTTTAGGGTACCATGATACCTAATTAGGTTACTGCTGAAATGGGTCCCCGTTACTAGGGTTTTCTACTCAAACATGTTAAGTGGTTAAGTGTCTGTATTAACCTAACCCCACCCATCAGTTTAGTTAACATGTTGAATTGGTTAAGTGTTTCAATTACTTAACCCTACCAACCTGACTAGTCTGTCCTTTGCTTTAAATCAGTTAAAGTACCAACCACTCACATTAGACAGGTGTTGTTACGGTTACTGGATGTGCCGGTCGGTTCCGGGCAGGTTTACACCGTAACTCAGTCTAACCTCGGGTCCTTATTGGACTCAATGTCTTAACCTCCCACATTGGATAGGTATTATTGTGATTACTGGACAGCCGGGCGGGTCCGGGCAGGTTTACATCACAACTCAATCCAACCTCGGGTTAAGCATACTCGTATTTTCTAAATTTACATATTTGTCTCTTTTACTTGTTATATGTAAATTTGTTAACCATTAAATGTTATGGCCCACTTTCCAAGTTCATCATTTTTAGGTATATAATTTATACCGTTTCATGCCATAAATTACCTAGGTGATTTTTCACCCATTTATGTCAAGTTTCCTATAATTACCAATTTTTCCCAACGTTACCCCGTCTAAATATTAGGCTAACAATCTTAGACTAATTTTCCGCTCGCATGATTTTTGACATATAATATTAGGCTAAAAACTTAGCCTAATTTAGTGTACAAAATTTGCATAAAGGTATCCATTAACATAAACATGACATAGGTGTAAACTTGGCATTTTTGGCATAGTCAATATGAACATAATAGGGGTGAACTTCCAAAATAGTCATCATGAATGTCATAGGTGTGAACTTGCAACATAGACTAAACCACATACATATATGTGAATTTGCATCATGGACATATATGTGAATTTGCAACATAGACTAAATCGTCTTACATATATGTGAATTTACAACATAGACTAAATCATCTTACATATATGTGAACTTGCAAATCAATCACAAACATATGAATAAGTGTGAACTTGAAATATGACATAGGTTTAACATAGACACCTAAATATGTAGGACTAACATTTGGTCACATATGTGGTAGGATTTTACAACCTAAAACTTGCATAAAACATAAGCCTAAACATATTCTTATCTAGGCATAACTTCAAACACAAACTAGCATGTGACAAAGTTAATATATAAACATATAGGTGTAAATCCTAACTTTAACCATATACTTGTATGTGATGGTCCCTTCATTCTAAATGTACAATAGGACCACCATCAAGTCAATTATACCACAATCATCCCAATACCATTCACAATACAATCATTGCAATACACAGATATGAATTAAAATTTCATTTCCACTTTACATTGAATCAGGTCTTAATTTTATTCTCATCGGAAAAATCACTATACTTACAACCAACGACGATCTTGGTTTCTGGTTTCTGAGTTCTGAATTTGCAATGCTTTCCTTTGGGTAGATAAACGTTGTTTGAATCTTGTTTTTACTTTAGTTTTGCTCGTCTCTAAGCTTTTCTACAAGTGGAGGCTCCTCTCAGTTTTCTCCCGACAACGTGGCGGCTCCATCTCTAATTTTTATGTGAATTTAGGTTGGAGACTTAAGTTGTTTATATAGAATTTCAGATTGATTTGAGCCGCCAGATGATCATAGATGAATCTAGACCATTCACTTCGAGAGGAGCCAACCAGAATGTGACAAATCAGCCCTAGTGACACACCAAGACTCAGAAATTCGACCAGAACCCGACCAGGCCAGTCAGGGCCTGACCAGGTCGACCCCTAGGTCGACCACATGGTCGACCGGGTTCCTGGGCGGGAATTTTCCCGCCCAGCCCAGTTTGGGCCTGTTTTTTGAATTTTGAACTGATTTTGAACTGTTTGAATTTTAAATTGAATTCTGAAACTTCCGGAGGTCGTAACTCCTTCATACGGAGTCTGATTTATGCAAACTCGGACTCTATCTCAAGCAGAATTCCGAGACGATCGCAAAGGGGAAACCCGTTTCCCTTAATTCCTTCATTTAGAATTAAGTATACTTTAATTTCTTAATTTAATGTTTAACCGAAAATTCGGGGTGTTACACCACCGTTCCATAATTATGGTATTTCCTATTTTCTTCTTTCGTCTTTGGGTTGTGCTCCTTAGCCCCAACTCCCTTATTTTCCTTTTTACCATCCTTGTGCAACATGCTAACAAGTCTCTTGAAAGATGCCCCCATCGCATAGAAATCCTTATCAGGCTTGAGAGAAAATAAGCCGCAGGTGAAACTACTGCGGCTATATATGGAGGTTGGGCACTTCTTTGGCCTTCGACATGTACCGTAGTGTAACGTCCCACATTTTTGGTAGTTAAATATTTAATTTATTAAATATTGATTTGGAATTTTAGATGGATTTATAATATATAATTCATTTATATAACGAAGTTTGAACGTTAAATATATATATATATATATAATATAAAATGAATTCGAAAACATCGCTGCATTTCGTAATTTACGATTTGAAATTCATGTATATCAGTACAGGTATAAAACGCTCAATGACAATTGACAATGAAATTAAATAATCATACGAAATAAAATGTTCAAACCAATGCATTGCTTAGCTTATGATGAGGCACGTGCTTCACACATGGGAAATTGTTCGATATGTTATAAGGGCGTTAGAAATGATTATTTCTCAAACAACCATCGTTTTTGACGAAACAAATTTTATGGGAATACGTGTAGCTAGTTATTGTTATATTTCCAGTTTGGAGCCAATCAGAATTTGTATTATTGGTGCGTGCAATTTAAATGTGAACCGATAAATTAAAATAATGTCGTTGTGCAAACGGAGTCCATTTCAACGAAATTAATTTCATTGTGACCGGAACATTGAGACGTAATGGTATGTTCATTTTCATTACGTTGAGTTAGCGTGTGGCGGTTTATTTATTAAATGGGTAGCGGAAATAATGGTTAGCGATAAATCAGCGGTGGAATAAAATAACTGCCTAAAAATAAATAATAAATAGCATACATGGCAACGCCTACTCACACACGACATTTGTTCCTTTCAGCCTAAGGAAAATTGACCATTTTAAAAGCAAGCTAATTCTTACCCTGCATGCCTACGTACCCTGAATGTATTATATTTTCAACGCATCTCACTTCAGTTGAAAAGAAAACACAAAACCGCTGAAATGAATACTAAACTTGGCACATGCCTATAAATGTGAAGAAACACATAGTCCTATTTATAAATACACAGGCACCTACCTCTCTCAATTCACGTACCGCCCTATCACTTTTTCCTACACAAGCCAATCGCTACATCCAGTGTGTCCAAATCAAAGCAAAGGTGTAAGTATAAATTTATATATATATAAAAGGGTGAATAGTATGGATAGATGGTTGCACACATGTTTTAGTAACAGGCTAGTTATAGAATTACCTACTTCCGAAGAAGGTACCCTGTTCTGCCTTGAAAACTATACACGCTGCCCTCCTTTGTCCACATCAACATTGCTGGAAATGGGAGTTTTCATGAAGCTAGCTATTTCCTGCGATTTAGCCTGTACCATAATGAAGTAAGGTGGTCCTTATCCATTCGATCCCACTGCTATAAATAAGAGCCATCTTCATCTTCTTTTCAGTATAACCAAGGCATCCCTTCACCAATGATAAAATTAACGCAAGTTTTCTTCTAAAATAATAATAATAATAATATAATATACAGTGTAAATGTGAGGATGAGCGCAAAGGATATATAGTTGATGGGGATGAGTGGTTCGAATAGAGAAAAACAGAAGAGGGAATGGCGCGGCATTCAAAGAAAGGGGGCGCAGCATAGTTAAGGGGGACTGACATGGCTCAACAGTGCATGGATGAGGTTACGTGAGTATATGGAAGCAGAATACTATGAAGGGAGGAGGAGTACTAATGGGTCATTGCGGTTTGTAGTGGGAGTGGGTTCGAAAATGGCTGGCGTAGGGTGGGGCAGCGAGATCATGTCATGTAGGGTTCGAAACTTTTCAGGTGGAGAGCATACTGGAACACCAGGGTATGGACTCCACAGAATTTGTCCATAGAATCAATAAAACGAGAAGATGAAATGGTGAGGTAGGAGGAATGAGACCGAGGCGCAGATGTCTACTGTAGCATAGAAGAAGCTGACATGGCGATGGGCAGGAATGCATGCCTGTACGTGAAGGCAGGTGGGGGACATGCGGGTTTCGAAGTAATCAGAGAGAAGTGAGAAGAGTGGAATCGGAGGGTTGTAGCGCTCATGTCAATACGTGTACACGATGAAGCAGGTGGTAGAAAAATGTACATGGGGGTTTGTGGTGGCAAGCTACAAAGAGAAGGTGATCTACAGTATTTCACTTCTCACGTGATAGGGTATATACATATTATTTAATCAATACATGAACCCATGCGTAATCACCAATTTAAATAATTGAGTTTATTTATATATACACGTAACCAATTACCGGGCCTAACTAAATTTTAAAACCGTTTGAAACATGTGGGTATGTAAGTAACGTGGCCGGGTAAAGAATTTAGGAAACGCCAAATCCAGTTTAACAGTTGAAATAGCCTAATTGAAGTTAGTTGAAAAATTAGTATAGTTAAATAAACAAACAATTATTTAAGTATTAATAATGTATTAATAATGAATACCGTATTGAAATTGCAACTGTGTCATTCATACACATGATCGGATAATCCAAAGGGGACGTTGGAACCGTACCGACGGATGTAATATTATGGAAATGGAACGAACCGAACAACTGGAGGCTTGTAAAACAAATCGTTTTGACAACACAAGGTGAGCTCAACTCACTCTGTTTTATCCCACTTATATGTTATATAAGTCGGGTTAAATATTCGTGTGCTATGATTGTTAATTGGTTGATGGATGCTAAATATTTATTTATATGTGTTGTCTGAACAGATTAAATCAAAAGTTTGTTTAATTTAATGTAAAACCAATCGTTATTTTTAACGATCATTTCCAAATGAGGTACTTACTTCGTTGGTTATGTTTATAACAATATAAATGTTTTAAATTGAAATACTGATGTTTGGATTACTGTTATTATTTGATTGTTGGAAATTATACCTGTTTATTGAAATAAATGATATTGTTGAGATAACATATTTCGATGCAAGGAAAACAGGTTGGAGGGATCCAACTGGATTCCTCAATTTTATTTGTTATTTTCATTACCATTACATGAACTATTAAACCCAAATGAGTGGATGATGGATTGGATCATTGATTGTTGAATCTAAATTCAATATTTGCTCTGTTTTAACCAATAGACAGTATTGGTTGAGTAACTGGTAGTAGTTGGCCCAAAAATATATCGATTTATAAATATTGATTTACCGTTAGGTGAATCAACAATAGTGAAGTTATAAAATATATTTTATAACTGAAGATGAATAGAAGTCAATATATTTGAATAAAGGTTTAATAAAAGGAAATTATTATGTATTATTTATTATTTAAAGTTTTTGAGAAATTATTAAATGATTTTATAAATTGATTCTTTTGTTAATAAAATTTATAAGCAGACAAAGTGAAGTTAACATAACGGTTAAGACTGGTATTAATCATTTCTCAAGGGATGATTAAATGGAATTATTTAAATTAATTACATTATTAATTAATTTAAAAGAAGGGCTAATTGGAGTTGATTAACGAGATGATCATGTTTTAAGTCGGATTGGTTATTTGATTGATTTGGGTTAAATTAATCTAATGAAATAGATTAATGAATATTTGTTTTAACCTAATAAGATTTTGGAAGGAGGTTTACTATTTAGTTAATAAAGAGTTTAACCATTTCTATGGTCGTTAACGAGGGAATTATTATTTTAATTAATAATTTAAGATGTAAATGCTTAAATGGAATTCATTTAATTAAGTAATCAAAGTTTGTGTTGAAACTTGATCGAATTGGGAAAGGAGTGTAAGGCTAAAACATTAATATTAAATTAACATTACTTAATTCTGGGAGTATAAGATGTGATTTAAATTCGCTATATTTAATAAGAGATGAGGTTGTTTCATCAATTATAACTAAAATGGGATTTGGTTTGATATTGGGAATGAATATCAGTTTTGGTATTACAACTGATATCTATCTTAAGATAAGAACGATGTTGATCAAGGTCTGAGAGGTAATTTAAAATACGCCAACTTGAACAACTTCAGGATTATCAAGAGATGATATTAGTTGTAGTGTTGAAGATGTTAAAAGGAATTTATTTTGAGAAATAATAATGTATCGTTACTTGAAGAATTTGGAATATATATACAAAAAAAAAGGAAATTAAAACGGGACTGAGAATATAAAATGATTTTTCCTTAGAAAAAGAAATAAAGGAGATTTTTTTCAAAGTAAGAAGATAAGATTTAGAATGGGTTTATTCTAAAAAGATAAGTGACGAGTATAGTGTTCAAATAAGGAAACCAAAGGAAAGGTCGTAACGATTGTTTTACGAATGACAAGTCGAATTGATGATAAATAATAAATGGTGTTGTAATTAATGTACTGGAATAATAGTATAATAGAAATTAGATATGATTATTAAATATTTTCTAAATATTAAATCAAAATGATTTTGTGAAGATTAATATATTGAAATGAGAATTGAGTACCATGTATAAAAATATGAATATTTTTAGAAGTTGAAATTTACCATTCGTTAATTATTAAATGGGCCAAGTAATGCTGAGTACTGAACTAGTAAATCTATCTTTATTTTTATGGTTAAATTGTTGTTTATTTGATAGTTAAATAACCGACTGTCAAATTTGGCTAATACGATTGTTGTTACGGAAAGACCGGGATCGAATTCATATTCGAAAACCATTCCGTCCAGCAAATACATGAACAGTTGAAGATATTAGATGTTGATCAAGACGAAGAAATTGAAGACCCTAGATCTTCATAAAATAGTAGAATTACTTATAATATCTGGTTTAGCGGCCAGAGATATTCTATGACTCTGTCATGGTTGAAATCGACGGATTTGTAAGGATTACTCGCTACTGATCTATAGGGTGATTCCTAGGATGCAATAGGAGAGCGCTTTCGGTTTGTCCAGTCCGAGGACAACTTGTATGGACGATTGTCTGATAGAGTATTTCCAAAGGGATTACGTACATTGATTTCTTCAAACGTACGAAGTTGGTGGCAAAGAAGGGAAACTTCATTAGCCTAACAATCTGAGTATTTTTATGGAAATCAATTAGTGATTTACGATGGATCTGACGATGTGGCATTCAGAGTGAATGGTGGTGTGCTATCTTGGAGTGGAAAGTCAAACCTCAAGCCTCACAACCAGGAAATGACAAAAATCGGGCAGGCAGCATGGCTATGTGTGTCGCACCCATTAGGGTGTATAATCACCTATCTAGAGAAATTCCTTTTGCTTCTTTAATCTATCGATGATGTCCCTTTCGGGAAACGGTTTCTGATCCTAACCATTGGTGAAATACATTCGATACACTCAAGCGAAATGAGTGGTCAGTCATGTGTGGCCGGGTTGTAAGACGTTCTTGGTGAACTCAGTGTATTCGCCTCTAGAGATACACTATCGGCAGGTGGTTCCATACCTTGTCATAGTCGGAATCCAATCTCCAATAAGAGCCTGCAATTTTGACTGTATACTATATATGTGGAGCGTGAGATGCAAGCGTTCCGCTAGATTGATATTTACTTGCATTTAGACACTATTATTATATCAGACAAGATATTGATTTCAAAATATTTCGGGTTATCGTAAGGTAAAAACCGTCCGTATTTATATGTGGATTTGGTCTTACGATTATCCTTTTCTTTCGAAAAGATTTTTGAATTTTAAAATCAAGTTGGATGATTCCCCTTAAACTTTGCTAGTTGTTCTCACTCTGGTTTACCAGACTGACCCGGTATTTGTAATGCTCGGGTTAGACCGGGTTGTATAGGTCCAGGTTATCAGATGCTGCAAAGTCCAGAGATGAGCTGAAGATGTTCAGAAGTATGATATCTAGTATTTATTCCGCTGTGTGGTTGTATGTAAGGACAGATTATTATAACCGTCCAGATGGGTGATGTACTCTGATGATTGTAAGTTTTATTTCAAGCTCTCAATAAAGATTTATTTATATATTATATTTTGTTCGGCTGCGATGTGAGACTCTGATTCTGTTGTGTTATCTTCTTCTTATTTCTTCTATTCTAAAAATTCTTTCTTTTTTATCTCATCCTCTAAATTCTTTCTATTGGCATCTGGGTTTCCAGTACAATTTGGGCTAGACTGGTGTTGTTTGGTCAGCTCAAAAGGTACGGGAAATTTGGCTCGTCACACTTGGTATCAGAGCAATGGTTTAGAAATAACCTTGGCTCTGTGGCATAACTCGATAGAGATGGGGTTAGTAATACCCTAGATTGAGTTTGAGAGTATATATATGAGACCGTATTTGTAGATTTTATATAAAAATGTTTTGGATTGTGCTATTTGATCGGTTCGATTTTGAACTGGTAACTAACACGATATTGTTTTGTAAAAAGGGTAAATGAAATAATTTTACTCAAATTATATTTTCAGATAAAGGAATAATTTTATCAAATTATTGATATTGAGTTTTCTGATTGATTAGATAGAATTCAAATTGGATTAGAAATTTGAATTGGTTTAATATAACCCAAGATTTCACATATGAAATCAGTAAATATTATGAAAATTGAATGAATGAGATTTAACTAATAAAAGTTAAATAGAAAGGTATGAATCAGAATTTAACTTGGAGATAAGTTAAATAAAACCAAATTAGAAAGAGTAAGTGAATGATTTTTGAAATAAAATCGGAATCAACATTTGAAATAGAGGTGAATAAATCAGAAAATTAAATAGTTAATTGAATATGGATTTGGCACTTTAGTGGATAAAGTCAAGTTGAGTTAAAAATGGATATTGGAGTTAAAATGGATTTTGGGGTTATATGAGATCAACTGGGAGTTTGGAAACAAAGTAAAATATGGATTGATTGTTTGCTAGATAGCTTGAATAAAATTCATAAATGATTTAATTGCAGAGTTGAATGAATTGAAAACTAAATTCCAATATAATGAAACCGAATGAAGTTCGATTCGGAAATAAAACTGAATAACCCTGTATTTATTCTGGCATTGGAAATGGGTTGAGCACAGGTTGATTGAAGAAGGATGAGCTGTTAATGGCTATGATTTGGAATTTGAGTTTGGTTGCCCGACAAATAGGAAAACCTTAATATTGTTGGTTAATGATTGATTTTATACCCCTAAATCGGGTAGCCATTTGGTTTTGTTCTCTTTGGCGATGTGTGAGGCTCGAAGTGGCGAATGAAGTTGGTCTGATCGAACATTGCTGCGGAGATGCTGGCGAATTTTTCGTAAATTTTTATAACATAGAAACTTTTATGATAATTCAATAATAATTATTTTGAAAATAATTGGGACTGGAACATTCCTCTTACTTACTAATTTCGGGGACGAAATTCTTTTAAGGGGAAAGGAATGTAATATCCCACATTTTTGGTAGTTAAATATTTAATTTATTAAATATTGATTTGGAATTTTAGATGGATTTATAATATATAATTCATTTATATAACGAAGTTTGAACGTAAAATATATATATATAATAATAAAACGAATTCGAAAACATTGCGACATTTCGTAATTTACGATTCGAAATTCATGTATATCGGTACGGGTATAAAATGCTCAATGACAATTGACAGTGAAATTAAATAATCATATGAAATAAAACGTTCAAATCAATGCATTGCTTAGTTTATGATGAGGCATGTGCTTCGTACACGGTAAATTGTTCGATATGTTATAAGGGCGTTAGAAATGATTATTTCTCAAACGACCACCGTTTTAGATGAAATAAATTTTATGGGAATACGTGTAGCTAGTTATTGTTATATTTCCAGTTTGGAGCCAATCAAAATTTGTTTTATCGGTGCATGCAATTTAAAGGTGAAACGATAAATTAAAATAACGTCGTTGTGTAAACGGGGTCCGTTTCAACGAAATTAATTTCAATGTGACTGGAACATTGAGACGTAATGGTATGCCCATTTTCATTACATTGGAGTTAGCGTGTGGCGGTTTATTTATTAAATGGGTAGCGAAAATAATGGTTAGCGATAAATCGGCGGTGGAATAAAATAACTGCCTAAAACTAAATAGTAAATAGCATACATGGCAACGTCTACTCACACACGACATTTCTTCCTTTCAGCCTAAGAAAAATTGACCATTTTAAAAGCAAGCTAATTCTTACCCTACATGCCTACCTGCCCGGAATGTATTATATTTTCAATACATCTGACTTTAGTTGAAAATAAAACACAAACCGCTTAAATGGGTACTAAACTTGGCACATGCCTATAAATGTGAAGAAACACACAGTCCTATGTATAAATACATAGGCGCCTACCTTTCTCGATTCACGTACCACCCTATCACTTTTTCCTGCACATGCCAATCACTACATCCTGTGTGTCCAAATAAAAGCAAAGGTGTAAGTAGATATTTATATATATATATAAAAGGGTGAATAGTATGGATAGATGGTTGCACACATGTTTTAGTAACAGGTTGGTTACACAGTTACCTACTTCCGAAGCAGGTACCCTGTTCTGCCTTGAAAACCATACACGCTGCCCTCCTTTGTCCACAACAACATTGCTGGAAATGGGAGTTTTCATGCAGCTAGCTATTTCCTGCGATTTAGCCTGTACCATAATGAAGTGATGTGGTCCTTAACCATTTGATCCCACTGCTATAAATAAGAGCCATCTTCATCTTCTTTTCAGTATAACCAAAGCATCCCTTCACCAATGACAAAATTAATGCAAGTTTTCTTCTAAAATAATAATAATAATAATATAATATACAGTATAAATGTGAGGACGAGCGCAGAGGATATATAGTTGATGGGGAGGAGTGGTTCGCATAGAGAAAAACAGAAGAGGGAACGGCGCGACATTCAAAGAAAGGGGGCGCAACATAGTTAAGGGGGACTGACGTGGCTCAGCAGTGCATAGCGGAGGTTACGTGAGTACATAGAAGTGGAATACTATGAAGGGAGGAGGATACTGATAGGGCGTTGCGGTTTGTAGTGGGAGTAGGTTCGAAAATGAGAGGCGCAGGTTGGGGCAGCGAGATCATGTCATGCAGGTTTCGAAACTTTTCAGGTGGAGAGCATACTGGAACACTAGGATATGGACTCCACAACATTTGTCCGTAGAATCAATGAAACGAGAAGATGAAACAGTGAGGTGGGAGGAATGAGACAGACGCGCAGAAGTCTACTGTAGCAAAGAAGAAGGTGACATGGCGGTGGGCGGGAATGCATGCATGTACGTGAAGGCAGGTGGGGGACATGCGGGTTTCGAAGTAATCGGAGAGAAGCGAGAAGAGTGGAAGTGGAGGGTTGTAGCGCTCATGTCAGTACGTGTACACGATGAAGTAGGTGGTAGAAAAATATACATGGGAGTTTGCGGTGGCAAGCTACAAAGAGAAGGTGATCTACAGTATTTCACTTCTCACGTGATCTGGTATATACATATTATTTAATCAATGCATGATCCCATACTGAGACGACCCCAAACCCCGTACTGACGGCGGCAAGGGTAATCTTTGGAATATACACATAAACAGATAATAGCAGAACAGAAATAAATAAATACACCAGATAATGCACAATAGAATATACTGGTTAAACGTAATCATCAGAGTTACACAGTATACAGGATCATACTTAGTACAAATACAGTTCAGCTATACATATATGTCTACAGCGGAAAACAAACATAATGTACAATAGGAGCTGAACAACATAAAAAGAGATAAATAATAGAATCCACCTTCAGCTCCAGCTATCCAGAGAAAGCCAGCTAAAATCTGAATACAAGGCTGCCCGTATAGAAAAAGGGGCACCCGAGTTTGAAAGTGAAACAAACTATGAGTCAATCATGGGACTGGTATGAGAAATCTACTCAACACATTTATAATATGGCTAATCTCAGGACCACGCCACTTTCGTGGAACGTGTTTACTCCATTGGATTGCCAGTGCTTTAAAACAAATCTTTCTTTTAAACATTGCAATGCTTTTTATAAAAATGAAGCCATTATAAGACTCAGTTCCCATCACACAATGCAACGCAAACCGGAGGATAGAGTTTTACCTTATATCGACCAAAATATGCTTGATACGAGCAAAACAAATCATTTGATAATCAGACTCCAACTGTAAAATAGTAAGAGAACGATTCCATAGGTATTAACCCCGAAGGCCGAAACCAACATCAGACCAATACCTAGGAAACCACCCATCTTAGCTCGTTTCCAGTTAGTTTCTAATTTTATACACAATCATAAATATCAATCATAGACGGCATGGGTACCATATATCATGTCGCCATATATATATACAATCAAAACCGCATGGTCACGTATTTGGAAATTGGATTTCCGTCATGAACCAAGGCAAAAGATAGTCCTTACCGAATTCGAGGCTGCCTAGCCCGAGCCTCAGGATCAGAACGCATCGACCCTTGGAGCGACAGGGCCGGTCCACCGATGTGGATTAAAATTCCTGAACACTGCGTTTCGCTGCCCTTTGGGGGCGTAAGCGAGCCAACAAATGACTCCATCGGACTCGGATCGCCCGATCTAACCGAGGCGCCTCGCAACAGCAACAACCACATAAGTCAAACTCGTCAGGGCGTGTAAAACCACTGATGCCACTTCTAGCTAGGAGGAAACGCAGGCCCTCCCTGAGGTCCTCTTCCTGTTTCTGGTTCATACCGGGGTGTGAGGCTCGCGATTTCACGTTATATACAAAGCTACACCACACAGGCGGTGCTTTGATCATCTACCACATGACTTTGCTTTTCAACAAAAGCCTTGATCACTGCATCTTAGCATGCCATACAGGAAATTCAACACCATGCAACTGATGGCTATCAATCACACAGAATGAATTCCAATGTCAGACACACAGTCCATTTGCAAGTCCGTTCTGGGTCTGAACGAAACCGGAGGCACTATATACCTCGCAAACCCATCGATTTCCACGTACGTCTGGACGATCACCACTCATTATCCATATTTCGGGATGATTCCAATCAGGACATCAGTTACCATACAAACGACGTGAATCTCTCCGGTCTTCGACCACCGTCTTCATCTTCGATTTCTTATCGTCGATTCAGTTATTCAGAATGGGATAAACCCGGTCTTTCTGAGCAACTCGCGTGTATAATAAACAAGTGCAACACTAACATACACACGCATCATTTCAATTCATTAGTCACTAACCGTCAATCAGTAAGAGAACGATTTCCCAAATATTAACCCCGAAGGCCGAAACCAACATCAGATCAATACCCAAGAAACCATTCGACTTAGCCAACCTTCAGTTAGTTTCTATATTTCACATCCATATCGTTTATAATATTTTATAACAATTTATCGCTATTTTTATTTATTTTAAAATAACCAATTAATTCAAAACGACGCTTCGGGCCATAACGCGGCCGTGGCGCTGTTTTTCTTCAGATTTGATTTACACATATATGAAAATCTAACCATTGGATCTTCACAAAATTTACATCATTAGAAAGATCTTTTCAAAATGAATCCAACGGTTTCAGTTTCGGGAAAATCTGATGGTCGGATCTCCCGGTATAATCGTTTGAAGTTTCAATTTCAAAATACGAACTGCAGCGTCGTTATTCGATTTAATATAATTATATATATATATATATATATATATATATATACATATAATCGGTTCTGGCGCTGTTTTTCTTCAGATTTGTATTAAACATTCTAGACAATCCAACCGTTGGATTTTTACAAAGTTGGTGCCGTTGGAAAGGTATTTCCAAAGCGAACCCAACGGTTGCGATTTCAGGAAAATCCGATGGTCGGATCTCCCGGTATAATCGTTTGAAATCACGGTTTCAAAATACGAACTGCAGCATCGTTATTCGATATATTTCAATTCTATTTATATATATATATATATCGATTCTTCGATTTCAAAGCTATATTCTTTTCATACATTTGATAAAAATGATATTTTTATCTAACTGTCTTCTATTTCAACACTTCACTATATTTAACAATTCATGTATATAATAAAAATGTGATTTTTAATGTAAAACAATTTATTTCAAAACACGATTATTTTATATATTTCATATCGGTGATAAAAATAGGATTTTTATTATAAAACAATTTATTTCAAAACAAGATTATTTTATACATTTCATATTGATGTTAAAAATGGGATTTTTATTATAAAACAATTTCTTTCAAAATATGAATACCATTCAACACATGAATTTCAATTCAACGAATGAATATCGATTCAACACATGAAGGTTTTCTATAGTTTATATAAATCGATAAAAAGGTGATTTTTATATTTAAAACACGAATACCATTCAACACATGAATTTCAATTCAACGAATGAATATAGTTTCAACACATGAAGGTTTTCTATAGTTTATATAAATCGATAAAAAGGTGATTTTTATATTTAAAACACGAATACCATTCAACACATGAATTTCAATTCAACAAATGAATATAGTTTCAACAAATGAAAATAATTCAAACACATGAATATTATTCAAAATTTAAGCAGCGTAACGGCAGGGTAGTTAAAACCGGGGCCGTCCCTAGTACGGCTCCTCGCTCTACCTTAAAACCTCGCGGTTTGTGACAATGGGGAATCATGCATCTTGTTCGCACGCAGGCGGCATGTATATTTATTTCATTTCCACAAACTAATCCTATGGGGTTTCAACCAAATATTTCTCAACCACAACAGGTATTTTTCAACCACAATCAATCAATATCAACCACAAACAATTCCAATCAACCATTCGCTATCAATCAATTTTCACACCAATCACAACTAATAAATATCGTCCATGGTTTGTGGACGAGGGGCGTATAAATATATATATATATATATATATATATATATATATATATTTATACATAGCACTTCACTTCTATTTCAACACATATATAATTTTTACAACGCATATATAACTTATACATCGAACGTACAACTTATACAACGCTTATACATGAGGTGTACAATGCTTATATAACTCATACATCGACTATATAATTTATACATCGTCGTTTTCCATATTGTTTATAAATTAGAAATCTCACATTGGGTTCCACTCCACCAAAAATTGCAGAAGGCTTAGAAAAATATGCGGTCTCTTCTAGAATGTAGAAGGCGTCCACACGAGTCCACTGTCTCTTGTTTCACTAAATTTCGACCAAAAACGAAAAATATATGATTTTTATACGAAAATCAAGTTTTGCGACGGTTTTAAACTGTGGAAATTAGTTCAGAAGTTCAAACCCGTTACATGCCTTAAATCTTCGAAACTAGGTTTCGATTTCTAGCCAAATCTGTAGCTCGATGTTGTAATCCGATTTCACCACGGCCTAGAGCCTGGAAAACCGCACCCAACGATGGTCAGGGGCCCCACTTCGATCGCAGCACCAGGGCGTGGCGGAGCTCCGAAGTCCGTGACTTCCTGGCCGTCGTTCTCTCCGTGCACGTGACGAGGGGTTATGAGGTTTGTCTTGATTTGGAGAGGAGAGAGGGAGCTTCAAAAATGTCCAAAGGGTCGAAGGGTATGGAGGCGTGGTTTCGCCGGAAAGTGGACGGGAAGAAAAGAGGTGGTTTCCGCCTTTGATTTGCTCGCGTCGGGGAGAGAGAAGATGGAGTGGAGAATTATGATTGGTCGGCTATTATTTATTTATTTATTAATTTCAAAAAATCCGAAAACACCCCCCTCTCATACGAACTCCAATTCAAACCCAACGACTGTCGTCCCTAGCGTTTTACCCCCATTCCGAACACAATGGGGTATGTTTCGTAGGCCCATTCGACTGTTTCAGTCGGTTTTCCTTCAAATTAAAATATAAAACATTCAATATTTGATTTGAACGTACATTTCAATTTGCCAGGGCCACAAACTGATTCGGAAAATTCCAGAAAAATAAATCTAGCTATGTTTTGACGATACGGTCCCAAAAAAACTAGTTTCATCGAATTTTGAGACCGTTTGAAAAATGGCTCATTTCTGGTCGATCCAATTTAACTGTAATTGACCAAAACACGTTTTCCTTTTCCACGCTCACATACTAGCTTCAAAAATTATGAAATTTGAAACCTAGTAATAACTTCACATCCCGGATCCAACAAAAGTGGTTTCGTCGAATTCCGAGGTCGTATGCAAAATGGCCAATTTCACGGGCTATATAAATTCCATAGCGACCTTTCTGAAAATTCATCTGGCCATAACTTTTGCTTCCTACTATGAAAATTCGATTTTTCAGATTCGTTAGAAAGATATTCACTAACAGATTTAAATATTTTTGGTTTCACTCAAATCCGTTTTGTTTTGCACCCGGTACAGTCAGACGAAGTTTGAAATGAAAATTTGAAACTGCCACGCCATTTCAGGCCTTGTTTATAATTAGAATTAATTATATTCATTTTCAAATGTCGATTCAAACTTACTTTTCATCGTTATTATTTAAAATACACTAAAATAGCCAATTTAAAAATTTTAAATTGGTTCAGATTTTCTGGGTCGTTACAATCTCCCCCACTTAAAACTTTTCGTCCCCGAAAAGGAACAAAGTCGAAAGTGGTTTGATTTATCAACCCTACGTTCGATCTGGCTTCCATTCTCTAACTTTTCAGTTTCTGAGAATTTTCAAATTCTTCAAAAATTTGGCTAACACCCGGAATTTTCGAAAAATTTCGCCATAACCTCCTTTGTACGGGGAGGGGTTTGGAAATTTATTGGGCCGTATTAGGTACCCAATAAATCCTAATAAGCATACACATATTTATAGTGATATATTCTGGTGTTTACAGGGGAGTGTGTATTGATAATAACTCTAGGGAATAAATTCTCGTCACCTTGTCAAAGCCTGAGGGAGTGTGTATTTTAAATGCTCCAGAGGATAAATCCTCGTCACCTCGTCTCGTGTGGGAAATAAATAGTCCATGTGCCGTATCTAATGACTAGAGAGACGTGGTTATTGTCAACTCCAGACCCGTGTGGGGTTTTTATTAATCTGGCAATTTTATCGTTATAATTTAAATAGTCCATATCAGTCATCAGTTCAACCTGTAAAATATAGTCATCGCCATACAAGCCTCTCGCTCGTATGGTAAATCTTCCACCTCATCACACAAGCTCCAAATGCTTATGTGGTATATGATGAAGTATGCCTATCTTCCAGAAGTATGCCATGTAATATAGTTCAAAATTAATTGTTACTATCCTATGGCGACATTTATTTTTACACATAGAATAACCAACACTCCGCATCCAATGGCATTCACAGGAGTTGATATAATAATATTTCGCATCCAACTCATTAAGGTTTACCTATTTGTCGGGCACGCAAATAAAATCTTTACTCAACAGCTATCCAATTACCTGTTCAAACATATATAATGCACATGTATATATTTCTATCTATTTTCTAATCAGTTCAATGTGTGATTTAAATGAATAAATTCTACCATTATTCTCTTATCGATTAAATTAACTATCGTTTTAATAATTTAATTGATCAAATCTACAATCACACAATACAAACAAAAATCAAATTGTTTTTAACTTTTCAAAAATATTCTAATCAATTTCTATATTTCTTTAAAATCATTCAGACTATAGAATTAAAAATGCACATCCATGGAAAGAAAATAACAATAGAGTAGAGAACTATTGGTAAATGCAAAGTATGGTAATTGTACCTTGCACCGGAGTCAATCAGAGATATCCACTCGGCATCTAGGATAGGCTTTCTGAATGCTCTCCTCAGTTTCCCAAGTACAATCTCGCGGATCTCCACTCCATTGCACTTTGACCAAGTGAACTTTCTTGTTCCTCAGCTCTTTGGTTTCTTTGCCGATGATCTTTAGCGGCTCTCTTCTTACAGCTAATTCTGGAGTAATTTCAATATCCTGTTGAGCTGCTTCTTCCACGATCAAGTCTGGATCATGAACGTGCTTTCGAAGTTGAGATATGTGAAATACATCATGAACTCCAGGCAACCAATCAGGCAATTAAACCCTATAAGCGAGAGTTCCGATCCGTTCTAGAATAGGAAACGGACCAATGAATTTGGGCGCCAACTTTCCAGTTTTACCGAACCAGATAACTCCTCTCATCGGCGATACTTTCAAATATACATAGTCGCCAACAGCAAATGATATATCTCTTCTTCTCCTATCGGCATAGCTCTTTTGTCGGCTTTGAGCGGCGAGTAATCGCTTCTTAATAAAGTCTACTTTGTCGGCAGCTTCTCGGATCATATCTGGCCCCAACACAAGTCTATTTCCGGGTTCGACCCAACAAGTAGGAGATCGGCACGGCCTACCATATAATGCTTCGAATGGCGACATTGTCAGGCTCGCCTAGTAGCTGTTATTATATGAGAATTCAGCCAAGTGCAGATGGTCTTCCCATGATCCACCAAAATCTAGAACACAAGCCCGTAATAGATCTTCCAAAATACGATTCACCCGCTCAGTCTGACCGTCTGTCTGAGGATGATAAGTGGTGCTCAAGTTCAGCTTCGTTCCTAGTTCGACTTGAAATGCCTCCCAGAATTTGCTAGTAAATATTGTATCTCTATCACTGACTATACTGAGCGGCACTCCATGTAGTCTAACTATTTCCTTGAAGTATATCTGTGCCAGACTCTGAGCAGTTCTGTTTGATCTTACAGGTATGAAATGGGCGGTCTTTGTGAAGCGATCTACGATCACCCAAATACTGTCATTTCCTTTTCTGGTCCTGGGCAGACCATCAATGAAGTCCATGGAAATATGTTCCCACTTCCAACCTGGAACGTCCAGCGGTTGCAATAACCTAGCCAGTTTCTGCTGGTCACTTTTGACTAGCTGGCAAGTAGGGCATCGGCTAACATATAAAGAAATGTCCCTCTTCATCGACTTTCACCAGAAAGTGCGTTTGATATCATTGTACATTTTGCTTACTCCCGGATGGATACTAAGTTTTGACTTGTGGCATTCATCCAGAACTTCCTTGCGGAGCTCAGCAATGTTAGGGACACAGATTCGACCTTTCAGCCTTAGAATCCCATCATTATCAACTTGAAAACTCGAGGGTTCGCCTTGTTGAATTATCTCTCTGATCTTATGAATGAAGTGATCATCCTTCTGAAGAGCAGATATTTAATCTATCAATGAAGTCGTGATAGTAAAACTGGCGATCATTTCATTCTTTCGGCTTAACGCATCGGCCACGACATTGGCTTTCCCTGGAGTGTATATAATTTCAAAGTCATATGCTGCAAGAAACTTCAGCCAACGTTGCTGCCTCAAATTCAAGTCCTTCTGGGTGAATAGATACTTTAACGACTGGTGATCTGTAAACAGTTCAAATCTCTCACCCAGAAGATAGTGCCTCCAGATTTTCAAAGCGAATACTATCGCCAATAACTCAAGATCATGAGTGACGTAGTTTTTCTCGTGCGGCTTCAGCTGACGGCTAGCATAAGCAATCACTTGACCCCTTTGCATTAACACTGCACCAAGGCCTTCTCTAGAAGCATCAGTCCAGACTTTTAAATCCTGATTGCCATCGATAATGGTTAACACTGGAGCAGTAGTTAATCTTAACTTTAGCTCCTCAAAAGCCTCCTCACTTTCTAGAGTCCATTTGAATTCAGAGTGCTTCTTTATAAGCTTCGTTAAGTGACCAGATATCTTCGAAAAGTTTTTAACGAACTTCCGGTAATAGCTAGCCAATCCGAGAAAACTGCGGACTTCTGTAGGAGTACTGGGCTGTTTCCAATTCTGAATAGCTATGATTTTACTTGGATCCACAGCAATTCCTTCTTTTGATACGACATGGCCCAAAAAATTTACTTCATCGTGCCAGAATATGCATTTGGATAGTTTGGCTTTTAGAACATTCCTTCTCAGAATTTCTAGGACCTGTTTTGTAACACCCCGTATGTTAAATAACTTGTTGTAATATAAATCAGGGCAGAATTAAATTTTAAGATCTGAATCAGGGGAAACGGGCTATGCCATTGCGTTCGTCTTGGAAAAATACGCAAAATAGAGTCCGAGTTTTCGAAAATCGGAGTCCGTATGACCTAGTTAAGGCTCGAAGAAGTTTTCAGAAAATTCAAATTTCGAAAAACAGATTTCAAATGCAGAAGGGGGGCTAGGCGGGAAAATTCCCGCCAGCACCAGGTCGACCCCCGTGTCGACTGGGGAGTCGACACACAGGGGGGGGTGTCGACAGTAGTGTCGACACCCCTGTCGATACAGGTGGCTCAGCCAGTTTGGCTGGGTGCACTGTTTTGGCTGTTGGGCTGTGTTTTGGGGCTTGTGACGAGATCTGACGGCTCTAACCTAATCTAGGGTTAATCTAAGGGCCTAAATTACATCCTAAATCTATAAATACACCCTAAGACTACCCTAATCCATACAAAAAATAGAAACAACGTCGTCATGCCGTCAAAATGCAACTAGAAGGAGCCTCCACAAATTAGAGAAGAAGATAGCTTCTCAAATCAACTCCTAATCAACTCTAGCAACTTAATCTTCTTCATAGGAGTGCTAATGCAAGTTTTGTGAGTACTATAGCCTTAATGGCAAATTGTTGAAATGATTATGATAGGATATAATGAGGTTATGGCTATGAATGTGGATCAACGCAAGTTATGTTATCATATGCTATGTGTTCATGATGTTAGTTATGCAAGTTTGATGTTATATGTTCATGATGCTAGTTATGCAAGTTGAGTTTAATCTATGCTATGTATTCATGATGCTAGTGATGCAAATCACTATGATAAACATTGATCTATTATGACACCATGTTATGCAAGTTTGGTGTTTGATTATATGCAAGTTCATATATAACATGTTATGCAAGTTTGGTGTTTGATTATATGCAAGTTCATATATAACATGTTATGCAAGTTTGGTGTTTGATTATATGCAAGTTCATATATGGCATGTTATGCAAGTTTGGTGGTTGATTATATGCAAGTCCATATATGACATGTTATGCAAGTTTGGTGGTTGATTATATGCAAGTAACATGTGCAAGTTTACACCTTTGTATGATATGCATACATATGCAAGTTAACCCCTTTGTATGTCATACATACATATGCAAGTTTACCCCTTTGTATGATATAAGTAACTTATGCAAGTTACGCTCTTTATGACATATGTGATTCATGCAAGTTTGGGTTGATTATTTAAGCTAGTTGGGTTTGATGCTATGATCATATATGCAAGTTGACACCTTTTAAACCCATGATAATGCTAATGTTATGCTAAGTTGAACCCATTGTATTTGTGATGAATCTTCCCTTTTAAGTATGTCATGTTAGCGTATTACGTGGGGAACGATGGGGTTAATATTCATGTTAACAAAATTGTGTGAAGTTGGTATGATTATGCATACCATAAAGTGGATGGACATAATTGAGTCAATTATGTACATCGTTAAATTTGTAATTAATTAGGGATAATTAATACAAATTATGGGGGTGATTAATTAGGTGTAATTAATCGACTAAGACACGAGGTTGGACCCTTTTGTAGCATAAGACTGCCCGGACCCGACCGGCAAATCCAGCGGCTACAAATGGTTGGCCCAATGTGAGAGGTCTTAGGTATAAACTAAATACGTGACAAGTGTAAATACACGAGGTTAGACTCGGTTATAGCGTAAGGCTGCCCGGACCCGACCGGCAAATCCAGCTGCCATAAAAGATAGTCTAATGTGAGAGGTCTTTACAAAGGTTACGGTCTTAATCAATTAAGAAACACTTAACCATATTAGCATGTAGAGGGACATGAGGGGTTAAGTGGGTGCCTTGGGCCGCATGTGGAAAAATCTAGTGGTTGCCTTGGGTGGCAATAGAAAATACGATTAGAATACTTAACCAAAGTGGAACATGTAATTAAACATGATTAAAGGGTTAAGTAAGTGCCTTGGGTGGCATGTGGAAATCAAGTAAGTGCCTTGGGTGGCATGTGGAAATCTAGTGGGTGCCTTGAGTGGCAATTGAAATATGATTAGATGACTTAACCAAACTTTAAACATGTAAGTGGACATGATTATTAAAAAGGGTTAAGTGGGATACACTAGAAGGGACAAGCTTAGGTGGGTAGCTTATGGGGGCCCATTTCGACCAGTAACCCATACGTATCTTTGTGGGCTCGACCCATGTCGAGGACGGGACACGCATACTGGGCTCGACTATAAGAGGCAAAACGGGTTAGCGGTGGCAACGCAAGTCCAACGGGTTTCATATGCGTGTGTGGACCCGGGCTGGTAGGTAAGACGTTGTTGCATCGTGTAGGTATAAGCCGTGCACCGTTGATAGTATCGGGTTGCCACTTTGGGGAATGATACACCCCACTGTGGGGCCAGCACGGGTATCTACGTTAGGGAGCCGATCGAATGGGAGTAGTGGGTACACCTAGTGGAGATAGGGGCAGATGGCACCTATGTAGTCAGCTAGGGGTACACGAGACTACTATTAAGATTACTAAGTACACTTAGTGGGATCAATCTTTAAGTTAGGAATTACCCTTGGGTAGGTAGATCTGGTGTGGTGCAGTGTAGGAATTACCCTTGGTTGGGTAGATCTGGTGTGGTGCAGTGTAGTATTTATCCTTGGGTGGATAGGTGCGTCTTTACCGTTATCTTAGTTCATCCTAAGTCTAGTTGGCTGCTTAGTGTAGTCATTTATCCCCAGTTGTACCGTACCAAGTTTATATCATACCCTAATTACTTTAATGATTGTATTGTTAAGGTTATAGGACTCGCTCAGACTTATGTCTGACCCCGTTGTTTTTATCTTTTTCCCAACCCTCAGGTTCTCAGCATGGGCCTAGTGCTAGTGGACTTTGATCAGATCGCTTTATCTGTCTTTTGGAGCTCGGACCATTGATGTAAAGCTCAGCTTATCTTTTCTTTTGTGGCTATTAGTTTATGTAGTGGGATTATGTACTTTTGTTTTATCAAGATGGATATTATGTACTTGACTCTTGTTTATGGTTTTGTGATGTAACCAAACATGTTTTACTTTCCGCTGCAATGAAATGATGTTTTAAATTCTCAAGTATTACTTATATCTGTCTTGTTGTAATTTTTCTGTTCTATATTCACTTAAGATACTCCACCGATGCTATGGCATTCCCTTAGTGAGTGACCGTAGCGGGTGTGGGGTGTTACACGTGGTATCAGAGCTTAAGGTTACCAGAACAGATAAAACTTTTAGAAAAACTATTTTTCTAAAAACATTTTTGGAAGAAGTATTTTCAAAAACATGTCTTTTAAGAGAAAAGTTTTTGAAAGAAAAGAACATAATCCCCAAGAGCCATATATCCTTCCTTCGATTCTCCATTTTGAATCTCTTCCTCTTTCTCTTTTTGAATTTCCCCTCCGCGTATAGATGTCTTTTTAAGATAAATAAGGACTTCCGTATGAAGGACGGAAGAACCACTTCAAGGGACTTAGACGTTTGTCGAGCTAAGAAGTTAGTCCAAGGAGGTCGAGGGCTTGTGGGTACCTTTAAGATGGACGAGGGAGGAAGGTTCAAATATCTGTTAGGTAAATAAAGGACGAAACCTCATCGTGGTGAGAAGGTCACGAAAGTAGAATGTGAAGGAGAAGGCTAGTTGTTTTGGAGAAATAGGACACCTTATTAGGATTGTCCAAAGAGGTAAGGATAAAGTACAGGATCTTCTGGAGGGTAGATGTATTCCCTCACGGCTGGTATACCTGATGGGGGTAGGACCGTCTAGGTTGAAATTTGGTTCTCTCGATCATCCTGTTCGAACTTTATTCGACTCTGGCGCATCGCATTCGTTTATCTCATCAACATTAGTTGAGTCACTGCACTTAGACACCAGTCTAGTAGATGATCCCTTGGTTGTCTCAAACCCAATTGGGGGCTCCACTTATTTGTCCACGATATGTTTGGGTTTGAGAATTTCTATACTTAGCGTTGAGTTTAGATGTGATGCTTTTGTTTTGGGCTTTACGGGCTATGGGTTGATTTTTGGCATGGACTGGTTATCCAGTAATGGTGCCGTTCTTGATTGTGAAAGGAGAGTTGTTAGGCTCATGACCCTCTTGGGGAACACTCTCGAGATCTCTTGTAATCCCATGAATTCTGTTATGCTAAGTTATCTTGAATCGCTTGATGCTTCGGTCGAGAGTTTGCGATCTGTTAGAGTGGTCCGGGAATACTCGGATGTGTTTGAGGAGGTGAAGGGCTTACCTCCGAAGCGGGAGATAGACTTCCAAATATATCTGGTAGACAATGCTAAACCAGTATCTTTGCCAGTGCGCCACATGGCTCCTCGTGAGAGGAGGGAACTCCATAAGCAAGTAGGGGAGTTGCTTGAGAAGGGGTTCATAAGACGAAGTATATCGGAGTGGGGTGCTCCAGTGGTTTTTACCACGAAGGCGGATGGGTCCCTCAGACTTTGTGTAGACTATAGAGAACTCAACAAGCTTATAAAGAAGAATAGACACCCATTGCCGAGGATTGATGATCTCTTTGATCAGTTGGTTGGCGCCTCAGTGTTTTCGCAGTTGGACTTAGCCACGGGGTTTCATCAGTTGAGAGTGGCTGAGGATAGTATAGAGAAGATTGCCTTTAGGACTCCGTATGGTTTCTATGAGTGGCTGGTGATGCCATTTGGTTTGACGAACGCCCCCGCATACTTTGTTGATTTGATGAGTAGGGTGTTCAGGGAGTACCTTAATAAGTTCGTGGTGGTCTTTGTGGATGACATCTTAGTCTTTTCTAAGAGTGAAGAAGAGCATGCCCTACATCTTAGGGAAGTGTTGGAGACTCTTCGAGCGCATAGCCTTAAGGCTAAATTCTCTAAATGTCACTTTAGGAGGAAGGAAGTGCGGTTCTTAGGGCACGTGGTCTCTAAGGAAGGGATAGCTGTGGATCCAGCGAAGGTAGTGTCCATCCAAGATTGGAAGGTTCCGAAGAATGCTACCGAGGTGAGGAGTTTCTTGGGGTTGGCTGGCTACTATAGGAAGTTTATCAAGGACTTCGCGAAGATATCAGCCCCATTAACTCGCTTGACGAAGAAGAATCTAGTCTTCACATGGGACGTAAATTGTGAGGATGCGTTCCGACGGTTAAAGAGAGCTTTAACCACCGCTCCAGTTTTAGTGCTGTCAGATGGGAGTAAGTCGTTTGTTGTTTATATCGATGCTTGTGGGACAGGACTAGGCGCGGTCTTAATGCAAGAGGGAAGGGTAATAGCCTATGGGGGAAGGCAGTTGAGAAAGCATGAGAAAAATTACCCTACCCATGATCTAGAGTTGGCCGCTATTGTTTTTGTGCTTATGTCTTGGCGCCATTATCTTCTTGGCGAGAGGTTCGAATTGTTCACTGACCATAAATCATTGAAGTACTTGTTTTCTCAAAAGGATTTGAACTTAATACAACAAAGGTGGATGGAGTTCTTAGCATCCTATGATTTCGAGATAGCGTATACCCCTGGCAAGGGTAACGTGGTGGCGGACGCCTTAAGAAGAAAAAGGTTGTCCTTGAGTCCATTGTTCGTGGAACGACGAAGCTTGGAATTTATCTCGATGTTTGATTTTAGACCTTCCATTGACTTTGTACCCGGTTTGCTAGCATCCTTAGAGGTCAGACCTACTCTTTTGGGACGGATTGGTGAAGCACAACGGGATGACCCACAGTTGGTAGAGTTAGTAGAGAAGCTCATAAGGGGGGAGTCGTCCAACCATTTGAGTAGGTACACCCTAGATGATAAGGGGTGGTTGCGTAGAGACGGTAGACTCTGTGTACCACAAGATGAGGGTTTGAGGAAGACTATACTTGATGATGCACATCGTTCTAGGATGACCATTCATCCCGGTGGGGACAAGATGTACCAAGACATGAAGCGAGTTTTCTTTTGGGCCGGTATGAAGAAAGATGTGGCCGAGTATGTCGCTAGATGTTTGGTGTGCCAACAAGTGAAAGCGGAGCAAAAGAAACCTGGTAGGTTGCTTCACCCATTGGAAGTTCCGCAATGGAAGTGGGATAGCGTCTCAATGGATTTTATCGATGGATTACCGAGGTCGAGGAAGGGTAATACGGGAATTTGGGTTGTGGTAGACAGACTTACTAAGAGCGCCCACTTCATACCCGTGAAGAGTAAGAGGACTGCTCCATGGCTAGCATCAGTTTACCTTCGAGAGATAGTTCGGTTACATGGTGTACCTTCTAGCATAGTGAGCGATCGAGATCCTATCTTCACTAGCGAGTTTGGGAAAAGTTTGCAAGTGGCGGTAGGGACTCAGTTGTGTTTGAGCACCGCATATCATCCTTAGACGGACGGCCAGACCGAGAGGGTGAATCATGTTCTAGAAGACCTTTTGAGGCTATGTATCTTAGATTTTGGAGGTACATGGGAAGAGCATCTTCCATTGGTGGAGTTCGCGTATAATAACAGCTTTCAGTCTAGTATTGGTATGGCTCCTTTTGAAGCTCTTTATGGAAGGCCTTGTCGATCACCTACATGTTGGTGGGAATCTACGGATAAGATCTTGCTTGGGCCTGATATGGTTAGAGGGACTTCAGAAAAGATTGATTTGATTTGAAGAAGGATGAAAGCGGCGCAAGACAGATAGAAATCTTACGCGGATAAGAGGAGGACGGATCTTGAGTTTGATGTTGGGGACATAGTCTTTGTTAAAGTATCTCCATTACGGAATGTTGTTCGCTTTGGGTCCGTTGGGAAGTTAGCACCAAGGTTTGTAGGACAGTTTCCTATTAAGGAAAGGATTGGACAAATGGCATATAGAGTGGATTTACCCGAAAGACTTAGTGGGGTACATGACGTATTCCATGTGTCACATTTAAGGAAGTGCCTACATGAGACCGCAGAGGTGGTAGAGCCGAGCTTGCTTAGAGAAGAGAAGGTAGAGCGTGATGCGACTATTCGACGAGCTCCTACTCGCATCCTTGGGTCAGAGATTAGGAAGTTGAGAAATAGAGAGGTTCAACTAGTCAAAGTGCAATGGGGAGATGATGAAAGCAACGCTACTTGGGAGACAGAAGCGAAGATGCGTTCACTGTACCCATTTCTTTTTGAGGGTATGTCTTTTAGCTTCTCCTTTATCGTTTGTCTAGTACTTATCTTATCTTTAGTATGTCCTCTCGTTAGTACCTTTGACCTTTAGATAGGGTAAACCTATGGTTGAAACATGTGTTTGAGACATGTTATGATTGATGGATGCGTGTGGATGCAAGTGTTTGCTAGTGGTTGCTCGTGGATGCATATACACACACTTTAGACACTAGATCGGCTCAGTCACTTCATATTGCATATTGCATATAACTGTGTGTAGGTAGCTATATTAATGGATGTATAATGGTTGTGTTATCATATGGATGATGCATTTTGGTGAATGATTGTGCACTCATGTAGAGATAGTATGTGTCGATAGGGTTCTTTCGCATACATATTGGATGCATGACACTATCATGGTTTGCATTAAGGAGGTCAACTGAATCAGTAGACCGCCTGATTTCGCATTAGACAGGGAACATATACACACACTTTTTGCATAGTTCATACAGCATTAGAAACTTTAAGGATAATGGATGCCAGTGTTTGATGGTTTAGTAGATGGTTGTTTGGTTGGTAGGATACGTTCTTCTTGACTTAGAGATTTCGGGGACGAAATCCTTTAAGTAGGGGAGAATGTAACACCCCGTATGTTAAATAACTTGTTGTAATATAAATCAGGGCAGAATTAAATTTTAAGATCTGAATCAGGGGAAACGAGCTATGCCATTGCGTTCGTCTTGGAAAAATACGCAACATAGAGTCTGAGTTTTCGAAAATCGGAGTCCGTATGACCCAGTTAAGGCCCGAAGAAGTTTTCAGAAAATTCAAATTTCGAAAAACAGATTTCAAATGCAGAAGGGGGGCTAGGCGGGAAATTTCCCGCCAGCACCAGGTCGACCCCCGTGTCGACTGGGGAGTCGACACACAGGGGGGGTGTGTCGACAGTAGTGTCGACACCCCTGTCGACACAGGTGGCTCGGCCAGTTTGGCTGGGTGCACTGTTTTGGCTGTTGGGCTGTGTTTTGGGGCTTGTGACGAGATCTGACGGCTCTAACCTAATCTAGGGTTAATCTAAGGGCCTAAATTACATCCTAAATCTATAAATACACCCTAAGACTACCCTAATCCATACTAAAAATAGAAACAACGTCGTCATGCCGTCAAAATGCAACTAGAAGGAGCCTCCACAAATTAGAGAAGAAGATAGCTTCTCAAATCAACTCCTAATCAACTCTAGCAACTTAATCTTCTTCATAGGAGTGCTAATGAAAGTTTTGTGAGTACTATAGCCTTAATGACCAATTGTTGAAATGAATATGATAGGATATAATGAGGTTATGGCTATGAATGTGGATCAATGCAAGTTATGTTATCATATGCTATGTGTTCATGATGTTAGTTATGCAAGTTTGATGTTATATGTTCATGATGCTAGTTATGCAAGTTGAGTTTAATCTATGCTATGTATTCATGATGCTAGTGATGCAAATCACTATGATAAACATTGATCCATTATGACACCATGTTATGCAAGTTTGGTGTTTGATTATATGCAAGTTCATATATAACATGTTATGCAAGTTTGGTGTTTGATTATATGCAAGTTCATATATAACATGTTATGCAAGTTTGGTGTTTGATTATATGCAAGTTCATATATGGCATGTTATGCAAGTTTGGTGGTTGATTATATGCAAGTCCATATATGACATGTTATGCAAGTTTGGTGGTTGATTATATGCAAGTAACATGTGCAAGTTTACACCTTTGTATGATATGCATACATATGCAAGTTAACCCCTTTGTATGTCATACGTACATATGCAAGTTTACCCCTTTGTATGATATAAGTAACTTATGCAAGTTACCCTCTTTATGGCATATGTGATTCATGCAAGTTTGGGTTGATTATTTAAGCTAGTTGGGTTTGATGCTATGATCATATATGCAAGTTGACACCTTTTAAACCCATGATAATGCTAATGTTATGCTAAGTTGAACCCATTGTATTTGTGATGAATCTTCCCTTTTTAGTATGTCATGTTAGCGTATTACGTGGGGAACGATGGGGTTAATATTCATGTTAACAAAATTGTGTGAAGTTGGTATGATTATGCATACCATAAAGTGGATGGACATAATTGAGTCAATTATGTACATCGTTAAATTTGTAATTAATTAGGGATAATTAATACAAATTATGGGGGTGATTAATTAGGTGTAATTAATCGACTAAGACACGAGGTTGGACCCTTTTGTAGCATAAGACTGCCCGGACCCGACCGGCAAATCCAGCGGCTACAAATGGTTGGCCCAATGTGAGAGGTCTTAGGTATAAACTAAATACGTGACAAGTGTAAAGACACGAGGTTAGACTCGGTTATGGCATAAGGCTGCCCGGACCCGACCGGCAAATCCAGCTGCCATAAAAGATAGTCTAATATGAGAGGTCTTTACAAAGGTTACGGTCTTAATCAATTAAGAAACACTTAACCATATTAGCATGTAGAGGGACATGAGGGGTTAAGTGGGTGCCTTGGGTGGCATGTGGAAAAATCTAGTGGTTGCCTTGGGTGGCAATAGAAAATATGATTAGAATACTTAACCAAAGTGGAACATGTAATTAAACATGATTAAAGGGTTAAGTAAGTGCCTTGGGTGGCATGTGGAAATCAAGTAAGTGCCTTGGGTGGCATGTGGAAATCTAGTGGGTGCCTTGAGTGGAAATTGAAATATGATTAGATGACTTAACCAAACTTTAAACATGTAAGTGGACATGATTATTAAAAATGGTTAAGTGGGATACACTAGAAGGGACAAGCTTAGGTGGGTAGCTTGTGGGGGCCCATTTCAACCAGTAACCCATACGTATCTTTGTGGGCTCGACCCATGTCGAGGACGGGACACGCATACTGGGCTTGACTATAAGAGGCAAAACGGGTTAGCGGTGGCAACGCAAGTCCAACGGGTTTCATATGCGTGTGTGGACCCGGGCTGGTAGGTAAGACGTTGTCGCATCATGTAGTTATAAGCCGTGCACCGTTGATAGTATCGGGTTGCCACTTTGGGGAATGATACACCCCACTGTGGGGCCAGCACGGGTATCTACGTTAGGGAGTCGATCGAATGGGAGTAGTGGGTACACCTAGTGGAGATAGGGGCAGACGGCATCTATGTAGTCAGCTAGGGGTACACGAGACTACTATTAAGATTACTAAGTACACTTAGTGGGATAAATCTTTAAGTTAGGAATTACCCTTGGGTGGGTAGATCTGGTGTGGTGCAGTGTAGGAATTACCCTTGGGTGGGTAGATCTGGTGTGGTGCAGTGTAGTATTTATCCTTGGGTGGATAGGTGCGTCTTTACCGTTATCTTAGTTCATCCTAAGTCTAGTTGGCTGCTTAGTGTAGTCATTTATCCCCAGTTGTACCGTACCAAGTTTATATCATACCCTAATTACTTTAATGATTGTATTGTTAAGGTTATAGGACTCACTCAGACTTATGTCTGACCCCGTTGTTTTTATCTTTTTCCCAACCCTCGGGTTCTCAGAGTGGGCCTAGTGCTAGTGGACTTTGATCAGATCGCTTTATCTGTCTTTTGGAGCTTGGACCATTGATGTAAAGCTCAGCTTATCTTTTCTTTTGTGGCTATTAGTTTATGTAGTGGGATTATGTACTTTTGTTTTATCAAGATGGATATTATGTACTTGACTCTTGTTTATGGTTTTGTGATGTAACCAAACATGTTTTACTTTCCGCTGCAATGAAATGATGTTTTAAATTCTCAAGTATTACTTATATCTGTCTTGTTGTAATTTTTCTGTTCTATATTCACTTAAGATACTCCACCGATGCTATGGCATTCCCTTAGTGAGTGACCGTAGCGGGTGTGGGGTGTTACATGTTCCAGGTGCTTTTCATGTTCGGCCTTTGATTTAGAGAAGATTAGAATATCATCAATAAAAACCAGAACAAATTTATTCAAAACTCCTCTGAACACTCTATTCATCAAATCGACGAAGTATGCTAGAGCGTTACATAAGCCGAACGGCATTACTAACCACTCGTAGAATAAGTCGGGACCTCTGAATGTTGTCATTGGAACACACTCTTCGGCGATTCGAAGCTGATGGAAGCCTGTAGCTAGGTCCATCCTTGAGAATACCTGTGCTCCATTCAGACGATCCAATAAGTCGTCGATTCGCGGCAATGGATATTTGTTCTTTATTGTTTGCTTGTTCAAATCACGATAATCCACACATAGTCGTAGGGTACCGTCAGATTTTGGGACAAACACCACTGCTGCTCCCCAATCAGAGAAACTAGGCCTGATCAGACCCTTCCATACTAGCTATCGTGTTTGATTGTCAAGTTCTTTCTCTTTCAAGGACATTCTTCGAATAGCGTGAACTACCGGCCTTGCATTGGGAATCAAAGCGATCTTAAAATCTATTTCTCTCTGCGGAGGTAAGCGAACAACTTCTTCAAACACATCCGCATAATTTTTGACGACAGGAATGTCTTGGATGAGGTCAAGAATATTCTCTGTGACTTCATGGATATTTTCTATTTGAGCTGGAGAAGCATCCAAAGCTGCCCAGAAGTCCTTTCTATTAGAATTCGGGCCTTCACATGGTATGGTTATATAATTCCCCGATTGGGCCTTTGCCTTTACAACTCTCTCGGCGCATCTAACCTCTGCTTCATATTTGGTTAGCCAATCCAATCCCAGAATAAGATCGAATTCATTAAAATTCATAACGATAGAGATAGTAGTGAATTTATAGCAGGAAAAAGAGACAGGTACTGCACAAACCCAACTGAGATTGATGGAACCCCCTACTGGATTTTGGACAGTCATTGGTTCTTTGAGCTTCTTCAATCTCAAATCCAACTTCTTGACTGCACTCTTTGAAATAAAGCTTCGTGACGCGCCTGTGCCAAATAGTAATTTAACTAGAATATTCTTGACATCGAGCGTGCCTTCTAAAACATCAGAACTTTCCTGAGAAGACGAAGATGCAGGTAATCCTACCACTTCATTTACATGCGCTGCTTTGGATTTCTTAAATTGCCTGCAGTCCTTTTCAAGATGGCCAGTCCGACAACATTGAACTCACTTTCTATTCTCTCGAAGCTGGTTATCGGGTTTAAACCCCTCCTTTCGTTTCTTCGAGGTTTTACACTTCCTGGTCAGATGCCCCTGTTTATTGCAGTTAGAGCATGTGGCAGTTGTTACTGGTTCCTTCTTAGATTTAGCCCTTTTCCTCTTGGCACTGGGCTTATTACTGATCTCAGACATCGTACTGGCCTCAGGACGATCAGTTTCAGACTCAATTTTATCACTAGAGCTGACTTCCTCTTCGTACAGTAACATACCTTTCTTGTCTAGATCTTCATACTGATAAGCCATATAAATCATTTCTGAGAAAGGAAGCTTCACATTCCTCATTATACTATTCTGATATTTCCTTTGCAGGCCATGAATAAATCTCAGATTCTTCCTCTTTGGGTCTTTAATCAGATGAGGAGCAAAGCGAGAAAGTTCGTTGAATTTCTTATGATATTCTGGGATGGTCATATCACCTTGTATCAGATAAGAAAATTCATCACATAATCGCTCAGTCGCTTCTGGAGGAGTAAATATTTCCAGGAAAATCACTTTGAATCTATCCCAGGTGATATCACCTTCTGGATTATTCTCAATAACTGAATCCCACCAGAACAAAGCTTCATCTTTGAGTGCCCAGGATGCCAGTAATCTTTTCTGGTCATCCCTCAGCTTTAAACCATCAAAGATTTTCTCAGCAGAGCGAATCCAAGCCTGTGTCTTCATAATAGATTCTTCACTAGAGAACGGTATTCCACCCATATTTCGATATTTGATTAATAGGGCCTCAATATCCGGTTCTGTATTCCTTCTGTTTCTGACATTCATTTTCTAGTACTTCTGCAAATAGCAGATCAAGTGTCAGGTCACTGAAAAGATATTTTAAAACATAGAAACAAATACCTCAAATGTAAATGTGTCTATCGAGGTGTAATTTCATTCTGCTTTACTCATACTAGGATATTACTGATCCTATCTGCATAGAGTTACCCGTCCTAGAACACTACAGGTTCTATTTCAGACGAGTTCGTTAATATGTTATATTCCAGAGCTGAGCTTAACCAAAGCTCTGATACCAAATGAGAAGATCCCAAACCCCGTACTGACGGCGGCAAGGGTAATCCTTGGAATATACACATAAACAGATAATAGCAGAACAGAAATAAATAAATACATCAGATAATGCACAATAGAATATACTAGATAAACGTAATCATCAGAGTTACACAGTATACAGGATCATACTTAGTACAAATACAGTTCAGCTATACATATATGTCTACAGCGGAAAACAAACATAATGTACAATAGGAGCTGAACAGCATAAAAAGAGATAAATAATAGAATCCATCTTCAGCTCCAGCTATCCAGAGAAAGCCAGCTAAAACCTGAATACAAGGCTGCCCGTATAGAAAAAGGGGCACCCGAGTTTGAAAGTGAAACAAACTACGAGTCAGTCATGGGACTGGTATGAGAAATCTACTCAACACATTTATAATATGGCTAATCTCAGGACAATGCCACTTTCGTGGAATGAGTTTACTCCATTAGATTGCCAGTGCTTTAAAACAAATCTTTCTTTTAAACATCGCAATGCTTTTTATAAAAATGAAACCATTATAAGACTCAGTTCCCATCACACAATGCAACGCAAACCGGAGGATAGAGTTTTACCTTATATCGACCAAAATATGCTTGATACGAGCAAAACAAATCATTTGATAATCAGACTCCAACTGTAAAATAGTAAGAGAACGATTCCATAGGTATTAACCCCGAAGGCCGAAACCAACATCAGACCAATACCCAGGAAACCACCCATCTTAGCTCGTTTCCAGTTAGTTTCTAATTTTATACACAATCATAAATATCAATCATAGACGACATGGGTACCATATATCATGTCGCCATATATATATATACAATCAAAAGCGCATGGTCACGTATTTGGAAATTGGATTTCCGTCATGAACCAAGGCAAAAGATAGTCCTTACCGAATTCGAGGCTTCCTAGCCCGAGCCTCAGGATCAGAACACATCGACCCTTGGAGCGACAGGGCCGGTCCACCGATGTGGATTAAAATTCCTGAACACTGCGTTTCGCCACCCTTTGGGGCGTAAGCGAGCCAACAAATGACTCCATCGGACCCGGATCGTCCGATCTAACCGAGGCGCCTCGCAACAGCAACAACCACATAAGTCAAACTCGTCAGGGCGTGTAAAACCACTGACGCCACTTCTAGCTAGGAGCAAACGCGGGCCCTTCCTGAGGTCCTCTTCCTGTTTCTGGTTCATACCGGGGTGTGAGGCTCGCGATTTCACGTTATATACAAAGCTACGCCACACAGGCGGTGCTTTGATCATCTACCACAAGACTTTGTTTTTCAACAAAAGCCTTGATCACTGCATCTTAGCATGCCACAAAGGCAATTCAACACCATGCAACTGATGGCTATCAATCACACAGAATGAATTCCAATGTCAGACACACAGTCCATTTGCAAGTCCGTTCTGGGTCTGAATGAAACCGGAGGCACTATATACCTCGCAAACCCATCAATTTTCATGTACGTCTGGACGATCACCACTCATTATCCATATTTCGGGATGCCTCCCAATCAGGACATCAGTTACCATACAAACGACGTGAATCTCTCCGGTCTTCAACCACCGTCTTCATCTTTGATTTCTTATCGTCGATTCAGTTATTCAGAATGGGATAAACCCGGTCTTTCTGAGCAACTCGCTTGTATAATAAACAAGTGCAACACTAACATACACACGCATCATTTCAATTCATTAGTCACTAACCGTCAATCAGTAAGAGAACGATTTCCCAAATATTAACCCCGAAGGCCGAAACCAACATCAGATCAATACCCAAGAAACCCTTCGACTTAGCCAACCTTCAGTTAGTTTCTATATTTCACATCCATATCGTTTATAATATTTTATAACGATTTATCGCTATTTTTATTTATTTTAAAATAGCCAATTAATTCAAAACGACGCTTCGGGCCATAACGCGGCCGTGGCGCTGTTTTTCTTCAGATTTGATTTACACATATCTGAAAATCTATCTGTTGGATCTTCACAAAATTTACATCATTAGAAAGATCTTTTCAAAACGAATCCAACGGTTCCAGTTTTGGGAAAATCCGACGGTCGGATCTCCCGGTATAATCGTTTGAAGTTTCGATTTCAAAATACGAACTGCAGCGTTGATATTCGATTAAATATAATTATATTTATATATATAAATATAATCGATTCTGGCGCTGTTTTTCTTCATATTTGAATTAAACATTCCAGACAATCCAACCGTTGGATTTTTACAAAGTTGGTGCCGTTGGAAAGGTATTTCCAAAGAGAACCCAACGGTTGCGATTTTAGGAAAATCCGATGGTCGGATCTCCCGGTATAATCATTTGAAATCACGGTTTCAAAATATGAACTGCAGCATCGTTATTCGATATATTTCAATTCTATTTATATATATATATCGATTCTTCAATTTCAAAGCTATATTCTTTTCATACATTTGATAAAAATGATATTTTTATCTAACTGTCTTCTATTTCAACACTTCACTATATTTAACAATTCGTGTATATAATAAAAATGTGATTTTTAATGTAAAACAATTTATTTCAAAACACGATTATTTTATATATTTCATATCGGTGATAAAAATAGGATTTTTATTATAAAACAATTTATTTCAAAATAAGATTATTTTATACATTTCATACTGATGTTAAAAATGGGATTTTTATTATAAAACAATTTCTTTCAAAATATGAATACCATTCAACACATGAATTTCAATTCAACGAATGAATATCGATTCAACACATGAAGGTTTTCTATAGTTTATATAAATCGATAAAAAGGTGATTTTTATATTTAAAACACGAATACCATTCAACACATGAATTTCAATTCAACGAATGAATATAGTTTCAACACATGAAGGTTTTCTATAGTTTATATAAATCGATAAAAAGGTGATTTTTGTATTTAAAACATGAATACCATTCAACACATGAATTTCAATTCAACGAATGAATATAGTTTCAACAAATGAAAATAATTCAAACACATGAATATTATTCAAAATTTCGGCAGCATAACGGCAAGGTAGTTAAACCGGGGCCGTCGCTAGTACGACTCCTCGCTCTACCTTAAAACCTCGCGGTTTTTGACAATGGGGAAACATGCATCTAGTTCGCACGCAGGCGGCATGTATATTTATTTCATTTCCACAAACTAATCCTATGGGGTTTCAACCAAATATTTCTCAACCACAAATAGGTATTTTTCAACCACAAACAATTCCAATCAACCATTCGCTATCAATCAATTTTCACTCCAATCACAACCAATAAATATCGTCCATGGTTTGTGGATGAGGGGCGTATATATATATACATAGCATTTCACTTCTATTTCAACACATATATAATTTTTACAACGCATATATAACTTATACATCGAACGTACAACTTATACAACGCTTATACATGAGGTGTACAATGCTTATATAACTCATACATCGACTATATAATTTATACATCGTCGTTTTCCATATCGTTTATAAATTAGAAATCTCACATTGGGTTCCACTCCACCAAAAATTGCAGAAGGCTCAGAAAAATATGTGGTCTCTTCTAGAATGTAGAAGGCGTCCACACGAGTCCACTGTCTCTTGTTTCACTAAATTTCGACCACAAACAAAAAAGATATGATTTTTATACGAAAATCAAGTTTTGCGACGGTTTTAAACTGTGGAAATTAGTTTAGAAGTTCAAACCCGTTACCTGCCTTAAATCTTCGAAACTAGGTTTCGATTTCTAGCCAAATCTGTAGCTCGATGTTGTAATCCGATTTCACCACGGCCTAGAGCCTGGAAATCTGCACCCAACGATGGTCAGGGACCCCACTTCGATCGCAGCACTTGGGCGTGGCGGAGCTCCGAAGTCCGTGACTTCCTGGCCGTCGTTCTCTCCGTGCACGTGACGAGGGGGTATGAGGTTTGCCTTGATTTGGAGAGGAGAGAGGGAGCTTCAAAAAGGTCCAAAGGGTCGAAGGGTATGGAGGCGTGGGTCGAAGGGTATGGAGGCGTGGTTTCGCCGGAAAGTGGACGGGAAGAAAATAGGTGGTTTCCGCCTTTGATTTGCTCGCGTTGGGGAGAGAGAAGATGGAGTGGAGAATTATGATTGGCCGACTATTATTTATTTATTTCAAAAAATCCGAAAATACCCCCCCTCTCATACGAACTCCAATTCAAACCCAATGACTGTCGTCCCTAGCGTTTTAGCCCCATTTCGAACACAATGGGGTATGTTTCGTAGGCCCATTCGACTGTTTCAGTTAGTTTTCCTTCAAATTAAAATATAAAACATTCAATATTTGATTTGAACGTACATTTCAATTTGCTAGGGCCACAAACTGATTCGGAAAATTCCAGAAAAATAAATCTAGCTATGTTTTGACGATACGGTCCCAACAAAACTAGTTTTGTCGAATTCTGAGACCGTTTGAAAAATGGCTCAATTCTGGTCGATCCAATTTAACTGTAATTGACCAAAACACGTTTTCCTTTGCCACGCTCACATACTAGCTTAAAAAATTATGAAATTTGAAACCTAGCAATAACTTCACATCCCGGATCCAACAAAAGTGGTTTCGTCGAATTCCGAGGTCGTATACAAAATGGCCAATTTCACGGGCTATATAAATTCCATAGCGACCTTTCTGAAAATTCATCTGGCCATAACTTTTGCTTCCTATTATGAAACTTCAATTTTTCAGATTCGTTAGAAAGATATTCACTAACAGAATTAAATATTTTTGGTTTCACTCAAATCCGTTTTGTTTTGCACCCGGTACAGTCAGACAAAGTTTGAAATGAAAATTTGAAACTACCGTGCCATTTCAGGCCTTGTTTATAATTAGAATTAATTATATTCGTTTTCAAATGTCGATTCAAACTTACTTTTCATCATTATTATTTAAAATATTTATTTTAAATATTTAAAATCCACTTAAATAGCCAATTTAAAAAATTTAAATTGGTTCAGATTTTCTGGGTCGTTACACATACATAATCACCAATTTAAATAATCGAGTTTATATATATATATACACACGTAACCAATTACCGGGCCTGACTAAGTTTTAAAACCGTCTGAAACATGTGGGTATTTATGTAACTGGCCGGGTAAAGAATTTCGGAAACGCCAAATCCAGTTTAACAGTTGAAATCGCCTAATTGAAGTTAGTTGAAAAGTTAGTATAGTTAAATAAAATAATTATTATTTAAGTATTAATAATGTATTAATAGTGAATACCGTATTGAAATTGTAACTGTGTCATTCGTACACATGATCGGATAATCCAAAGGGGACATTGGAACCATACCGACGGACGTAATATTATGGAAATGGAACGAACGGAACAACTGGAGGCTTGTAAAACAAATCGTTTTTACAACGACAAGGTGAGTTCAACTCACTCAGTTTTATCCCACTTATATTTTATATAAGTCGGGTTAAATATTTGTGTACTATGATTGTTAATTGGTTGATGGATGCTGAATATTTATTTATATGTGTTGACTGAACAAATTAAATTAAACGTTTGTTTAATTTAATGTAAAACCGATCGCTATTTTAAACGATCATTTCCAAATGAGGTAACTTACTTCGTTAGTTACGTTTATAACAATATAAATGTATTAAATTGAAATACTGATGTTTGGATTACTATTATTGTTTGATTGTTGGAAATTATACCTTTTTATTGAAATAAATGATATTGTTGAGATAACATATTTGGATGCAGGGAAAACAGGTTGGAGGGATCCAACTGGATTCCTCAAATTTATTGGTTATTTTCATTACCATTACATGAACTGTTAAACCCATATGATTGGATGATGGATTGGATCATTGATTTTTGAATCTAAATTCAATGTTTGCTCTGTTTTAACCAATAGACAGTATTGGTTGAGTAATTGGTAGTAGTTGGCCCAAAAATATATCGATTTATAAATATTGATTTACCATTAGGTGAATCAACAGTAATGAAGTTATAAAATATATTTTATAACTGAAGATGAATAGAAGTCAATATATTTGAATAAAGGTTTAATAAAAGGAAATTATTATGTGTTATTTATTATTTAAAGTTTTTGAGAAATTATTAAATGATTTTATAAATTGATTCTTTTGTTAATAAAATTTATAAGCAGACAAAGTGAAATTAACATAACGGTTAAGACTGGTATTAATCTTTTCTCAAGGGATGATTAAATGGAATTATTTAAATTAATTATATTATTAATTAATTTAAAAGAAGGGCTAATTGGAGTTGATTAACGAGATGATCATGTTTAAAGTGGGATTAGTGATTTGATTGATTTGGTTTAAATTAATCTAATGAAATAGATTAATGAATATTTGTTTTAACCTAATAAGATTTTGGAAGGAGGTTTACTATTTAGTTAATAAAGAGTTTAACCATTTCTATGGTCGTTAACGAGGGAATTATTATTTTAATTAATAATTTAAGATGTAAATGCTTAAATGGAATTCATTTAATTAAGTAATCAAAGTTTGTGTTGAAACTTGATCGAATTAGGAAAGGAGTGTGAGCCTAAAACGTTAATATTAAATTAACGTTACTTAATTCTGGGAGTATAAGATGCGATTTAAATTCGCTATATTTAATAAGAGATGAGGTTGTTTCATCAATTATAACTAAAATGGGATTTGGTTTGATATTGGGAATAAATATCAGTTTTGGTATTACAACTGATATATATCTTAAGATAAGAACGATGTTGATCAAGGTCTGAGAGGTAATTTAAAATACCCAACTTGAACGACTTCAGGATTATCGAGAGATGATATTAGTTGTAGTGTTGAAGATGTTAAAAGTAATTTATTTTGATAAATAATAATGTATCGTTACTTGAAGAATTTGGAATATATATAATAGAATCCAAAAAAAGGAAATTAAAACGGGATTGAGAATATAAAATGATTTTTCTATAGAAAAAGAAATAAAGGAGATTTGTGAAGATATAACGATGTTTTCAAAGTAAGAAGATAATATTTAGAATGGGTTTACTCTAAAAAGATAAGTGACGAGTATAGTGTTCAAATAAGGAAACCAAAGGAAAGGTCGTAACGATTGTTTTACGAATGACAAGTTGAATCGATGATAAATAATAAATGGTGTTGTAATTAATATACTGGAATATTAGTATAATAGAAATTAGATACGATTATTAAATATTAAATCAAAATGATTTTGTGAAGATTAATATGCTCAAACGAGAATTAAGTATAAAAATATGGAATTTTTTTAGAAGTTTAAATTTACCATTCGTTAATTATTAAATGGGCCAAGTAATTCTGAGTACTAAACCAGTAAATCTATCTTTATTTTTATTGTTGAATTGTTTTTTATTTGATAGTTAAATAACCGACTATCAAATTTAGCCCGTACGATTGTTCTTACGGAAAGACCGGGATCGAATTCATATTCGAAAACCATTCCGTCCAGCAAATACGTGAACAATTGAAGATATTAGATGCTGATCAAGACAAAGAAATTGAAGACCATAGATATTCATAAAACGGTAGAATTACTTATAATCTCTGGTGTAGCGGCCAGACATATACTGTGACTCTGTCGTGGTTGAAACCGATGGATTTGCAAGGACTACTCTCTACTGATCTATAAGGTGATTCCTAGGATGCAATAGGAGAGTGCCTTCGGTTTATCCAGTCCCAGGACAACTTGTACGGACGAGTGTCTGATAGAGTATTTCCAAAGGGATTATGCACGTTGATTTCTTCAAACGTACGAAGTTTGTGGCAAAGAAGGGAAACTTCATTAGCCTAACAATCTGAGTATTTTTTGGAAATCAATTAGTGATTTCTGATGGATCTGACGATGTGGCATTCAGAGTGAATGGTGGTGTGCTATCTTAGAGTGGAAATTCAAACCTCAAGCCTCACAACCGGGAAATGACAAAAATCGGGCAGGCAGCATAGCTATGTGGGTCGCACCCATTAGGGTGTATAATCACCTATCTAGAGAAATTCCTTTTGATTCTTTAATCTATCGATGTTGTCCCTTTCGAGAAATGGTTGCTGATCCCAACCGTTGGTGATATACATTTGATACACTCAAGCGAAATGAGTGATCGGTCATGTGTGGCCGGGTTGCAAGACGTTCTTGTTGAACCCAGTGTATTCGCCTCTAGAGATACACTATCGGCAGGTGGTTCCATACCTTGTCATAGTCGGAATCCAATCTCCAATAAGAGCCTGCGGTTTTGATTGAACACTATATATGTGGAGCGTGAGATGCAAGCATTCCGCTGGATTGATATTTACTTGCATTTAGACACTATTATAATATCAGACAAGATATTGATTTCAAAATGTTTGTTTTAGGTTATCGTAAGGTAAAAACCGTCTGCATTTATGTGTGGATTTGGTCTTACGATTATCCTTTTCTTTCGAAAAGATTTTTGAATTTTAAAATCAAGTTGGATGATTCCCCTTAAACTTTGCGAGTTGTTCTCACTCTGGTTCACCAGACTGGCCCGGTATTTGTAATGCTCGGGTTAGACCGGGTTATACAGGTCCAGGTTGTCGGATGATGTGAAGTCCAGAGACGAGCTGAAGATGTTCAAAAGTGTGATATCAAGTATTTACTTCGCTGTGTGGTTGTATATAAGGACAGATTATTATAACTGTCCAGATGGGTGATGTACTCTGATGATTGTAATTTTTATTTCAAGCTCTCAATAAAGATTTATTTATATATTATATTTTGTTCCGCTGCGATGTGAGACTCTGATTCTGCTGTGTTATCTTCTTCTTATTTCTTCTATTCTAAAAATTCTTCCTTTCTTATCTCATCCTCTAAATTCTTTCTATTGGCATTTGGGTTTACAGTACAATTTGGGTTAGACTGGTGTTGTTTGGTCAGCTCAAAAGGTATGGGAAATTTGGGTCGTCACACGTAGTTTTAACAAGCCCACCCAACCATGCCGAAATGGGGATACCCTTTTGGGAAGAAACGGTTCCCCGAACAAAAAGGAAAAAGAATCAAGCGGAGAATTGAGAAGATATTTATGGCTTTGGGAAATATGCTTTTCAAAAACAGACTTTTTATTTGAAAATACTTTGTTTTTGAGACCCTTTTTGAAAACCATTTTCAAAATATTTCATCCAATCTTATAACCATATGCTCTGAAACCAAATGTGACACCCCACGTCCGTTAATGTCACTCTATATAGAATGCATTAAGTTTCGTGAAGCGTTATAGGTAAATAAGAACATAATATCACAAGACAGACATGTATAATAGCAGCGGAATTAAAAAATTTATTTAAATCAAAACGTCATGGTCCCCAATACTGAGTTTACATCATAAGTTAGAAATAACCAATTACATTAATAATCTGTCTTGCCAAAAATATAAGAGTACAAAAGCATAAAACCATATTTCCCTTGCGAAGCCATAAGAGAGTTGACAAGAAATCAAAGCGGTACATCAATATCCAAAATCCAAGCTAGGCTGAAAGAATCCAAATCAACTCTAAGCACTCCCACCCTGAGAACCTCGGGAGGGGGGGGGGCGGAAGAGAGAGAAGAGGAAACAAAAAGGGTCAGACATAAAGTCTGGCGAGTCCAGTTACTTTTAAATATAAATAAATAAAAGTATCATGGCAGGTATATAAAAACTGGGAGTACAAGATAACAATAACAATATCAAGTGTGAACTGAGCAAGATAAGCTTGAACAGAATATACTGCGCTTCTTAAATACGTTTCTATGCACCGCACCAATACTAGTATCTCAGAAACAGAATGATCCCTACAAATATCGTTCCATTACATTTTCTTGATTGTTAGGTTGCTTGGGTTAACAACACTCAACGCTTATACACACGTCGTACCCATTTACTTCCCAGTGGATTAACCTAATATGGTATATATGTAGCTACCCCTCAATACTGAGGTACACCCTATGGTACCCCACTCGCATGGTCTCCCTCGTAATACCATAGAAAAGTATGCAGTCCCTTATCCTACGCCGGAGTGACGTACGGATCTTTATATAACAATATTACGTTCCGCATATATCTGTCGTTACTATGCTACGTAAGCGTACAGACTGCCACCATCGATCGAATCAGATTTCATTCTGGAGTAATGCCCTCAAGTCTACGATACATCACCTAGAGCGGTCATGCATGTATCTAGACTGTCCCTACGCACGTACTGTAATTGTAGCTCAATGCGTCAATCGCACGTCCTCTAATGTGCTCCGAGTTCTGTGGCAGAGCGATATAAGAAACACGGAACTCGGTTGGGACTTATCCATACCTGTACAGGCCTGCCTTTAAGAGCCTCTATAGATATTTCTAGGGTCTACTTTCATGGTGGCTATGGCCCCACCCCGGCCCCTACCTCAACTAGTAAAGACAACAAGAGCTAAACGACTGCCCTTAAAGAAAACAATCTAAACATCCATTTGGCATCTTCCCTTAACCACCGTACCTCAATAGTGAAGGGTGAATGGTCTATTGGTTTTAGCTTTAGCCTTTCCGCATCCCACTGGCTGCCGATGACGGGTATCCGACGATCTACTATCCTTATTGGTCGTGACCCTTTGCCTCCTCGTTGAGGCAACCGCTGAATCACCCTGGTGTCACCACGTCACAGCATTCTGACTGCATAGCTACTTCTGCAGTCAAGGCCCGCCAACCTAGTAGTTACGAGCAGACCCAACCTCTACGAGCACAACCTAAAACATCTACACCACACAGAGGACTGCTAGGAGCACCTTACGTACCTCAGGAAGTCGCGTGCTTCCCCTTCCAGTCCTTCAGAGCCGTCAGAACGATCAGATGAATGTGCGCTCCCCCTTCGTGCCTTATAACACCACGATGATCTACCCCGTTGGGTTATTCACCCTTAAACGTGTGGACTGGTCCAAGCGCCTCACTTTAATATGTTGTTAGACCCTATGTCTAAACATTCTTTTACGCGCTAGCCTTACCTCATCAGGTTTTCATTTAACTTGGTTATTCTCATTCATATTGAATTCTTAATCAAGTTACCAAGTTCTTCTTCCTTATTAATTTTGGTTATAAAACTTAACCCATTTAAGCTCATTAATAAATCCACAACATGTTATTCTCTAGATTGTGGCCCAAGGTTTGTAATCCACAATCTCTTTAGTATTCTTGCTTGGCTACATCATTACAATAACATGTTCTACTTAATATATTATTAAGTATATCTCAATTCACATGTTTCCTAATTAACATGTCACTTACCATTATGATTAAATACAACTTATTTCATTTTACAAGTTTTCCTGATTCCTTCTCATTTAATCATAATTCCATCTAATCATTGTCTACTTATTAACTTAGTTCTTTAACTAAGGTTTACTAATAAGTTTCCTTTCCATAAATAAAACTTGTGTTGTCCTCATCCGTAGATTTCAGATTCTTGTTCTTGTAAATAACTTAATTTAAAACTAAGTACAGCTTATCCCCTTACATAAGTTAATCTATTTACTTTTTCATTTATTATAACCTAAGTTATAATTTCCACTTGTCCCTAGGACAAGCCTAAACATCTTATCTTTTCTGTTCATACATGTTAATGCCCCAGACCTCTCACATTAAGTCAACCACTTATGGATGCTGGATATGCCGGGTGGCTCCGGGCAGACTTAAACCACAAGTTTAGACTTAACCTCGTGTATTGGTGTTGTTGTACATTAGACCCCTCACATTAGATTAACCACTTATGGTCGCTGGATATGCCGGGCGGCTCCGGGCAGACTTATACCACAATCATAATCTAATCTCGTGTCTACGCGTTACTACGGTTTCATTATTTTAGGCATATTCATATTAATAAATTTCCATATTCCAAATATAGATTTTCATGCCCCTTTTTAATTCATATTTCATTATGCACAATATGCCCATTTTCCCAAGTCATAAATCAAGATATATATATATATATATATATATACATATATATATATATTATGCCCAAATCCGTATTCATATATATTTGCTAATTTATGTCCCTAGTTCATATTCACATATTTCAATACAAGTTATTCCCAAATTCATATTCGCATATATTCAAATTTACGCCCGAATCATATTTTACATATGTTCCAATTTATGCCAAATCATATTTTACATATGTTCCAATTTACGCCCAAATCATATTTTACATATGTCCCAATTTATGCCTAATCATATTTTCCAATGTATGCCTAAATTCATATTCACATTATCCAACATGATATTTTCCTCCAAATCTATATCCGTGCATTTCCAAATTTTATGCCCAAATTTATATTTATATTTTCCAATACAAATAATGCCCTAAAATTATGTCTTTCCCAATCGTCCCCAATTTCGCACGTTCGTATATTTTAGCGTTAGGTCTAGGCTCGAAGGTAGCCTGGCTATAAAAATAAAAAGGGAAAAGAGGGAGAGAAAAGAATCAGAATAGGCATAATAACGAATCAATAATAAACTGACAGAAATAGGCATAAAACTGAATAGATATATTATGACAAGATTTAACATGGTGGCGGTATGAACATATAAGAACAGATCTGATGAATATGTCACAATAGAACTGATTAGGCACCGATTCAAGATCCAATTTTTATATACATATCAAGATTACGATTTAAATATTTGGATCTAAAAATAACATGAACTCACAGCGAATAAATCTAAGGAAATGGATCCAAATTTCTGCAAAGAACATGTTAGATTAGTTGTAGCAATCGTTGAATTTGTATAATCTTTGTTGAATTGGATTTGGAGAAGAAAAGGCGATTCAATTAATGTTGCAGCAGAGCTCCGCCATCACCACCATTTTTTCAGATGAATAAAACCTAGGTTTTGGATCCTTTTTATAGCTTAGAAGCAACGAACCAAGCCACGAACAAGTCCACATTCGAAATTTGAATTCTGCCTAGATCTGAGATGGGGGTTGACCCCCCTTCATGGGTGTCGACCCCTGGGTCGACCCCGGGGTCGACCCCCAAGAGCGTGGGCCGACCCCAGGGTCGACCCAGCAGGGTCTCGGGTCGGCCCTTTCCTTGTTTACGTTCCGGATTTTCTGGTTTTGAATTTTTGAATTCTGGTTTAATATATATATATATACCAGTACGAAGGCACGTCCGCTGGACGTGTGCATAAATAAATGTGACCAAAGATGGAATTGTGTTAAATCATGAATATGTCCAATATTATTGGTGCATATGAAAATGTGATTATGAAGTTCACCATGCAGCACACATAAAACACAAATTAAACACCATCTTTAGAGGTATGTAATGAACCGTCTAAAAATGTGGGTATAAAACTCTTTTCTCTCTATTTAAGACTCCAAAATGCACATGAGATGTGAAATATACATATTTTAGTTATGTACAGAAACAAGGAATGCTTATCATCGACCGTTATAGTGACACAAATCCTATTCAAAATCTGCAAAATCTGCTCTCTCTCTCTCTCTCTCTCTCTATAGATGATTACAGACCACACTATCAGTCGGAGCTCCTCTCGAATCGCTAGAGCAACACCACTTTACTATAATCCGGTGCATTCGTTTCTTAGTTGAGTAACTGCTACTTGCATTAATGACAAATGCAGCTTCTTTGTCTCTAGTGTCCTCACACCGCCAATTACTTTCCACTCCACCACAAATGATTGTTGCATACAAAACTCTGCATGATTCACATCAATCTCCATTACTTGTCCAGGTTTTATCACACCCAATGATTGATTTACCTATATAACCAAAGCAAATATACCAATTAAAAAATTTATATACTGTATTTTCAGATTCAAGAATTATATATGTTTATGTACCTGTGACCACTATGGAAAGCCATAGTAATTTATATATTGTATATGTATTATCTTTATCTTCTCTCTCTTGACATTACAATTTTTCGATAGATTAACATGTTTAAACTCAGATTAGCACATGTAATCTGAACTGATCACCTATATTTGAGATTAATAAATCCGAAAACATATGTTATATGACTTTAGAATGAAAAAGAAAATCCCTAAAACCCGGAGAATGCAGGACAATTTGTTTAAAATTGTTGGAAAAAAAGAACAGATAGAAGATAAAGAAGAAATAATCAGTACTGTTTTCACGGAGACTTCAAAACAGCAAGCAAACCTCACCCAATTGAAATATAAAATTTCCAACTAATCCCAAGCAAAAGTAACAAATCATACCTCCTCACTGTTTCATTCCTTCATCTTCTCCCCTGATTTTACCCATTTTTCCTCTCTTAAGAAGTCACAAATTAGACCAAGCTTATACTTTGATTTTATGCAAAAGCAGAAGGATAGGAAATTAATAACATGAAGACTTAATATACTATTAGCTCGCATATATGTCAGCTCGTAGCATACGAAACTAATAGCATGAAGACTTGCTATACTGTTAGCTTGCATATATGTTAGCTTGTAAACTTGTATATAAATATATTAACGCGAATTAAGAGATATGTATATAGAGTACCACATGCGAAGGCCTACCATTCTGTGCAAAAGCAAAACACAGAAGCAAATTTATACCAAAGTTTAGATGATCACGTGAAGCATTCTTTTTTTCCAGAGATATATTGATTATATATGTTCGGTGGTTCAACACAAACATATTTATGTATATACAAATGGTTAAACTGGAAATAAATAATTCATATAACTTTTATGTTTAAAATATATTATCGTGTACTTTATACAATTGAGGCATGTAGCTATCAAAATTGAAAACGAAAATAAAAGCTTGAATTACACTATAAATGAACTGATTTGCAGCAACTGATGTGGTGTTGTACACATGTAGTTTACTATGAAACCTATTAGCAATTATTTTAACCTTACCTGCAACCTTTGATTCTTCAAGAGACTTTGTCTAAATGCAGAGCCATCGGTACATCTGCAAGCAATAACATCATGGAAAATACATGTATACTGTCAAAAATCTAGCATAGAAGACACAATATTTTACAACATAATAATGTTATCCATGGCAGTAAAGGTTTCTCATAATTTATCCCAAAAAAATCAACAAATAGATAGTTGCAACCTAGTACCAACTAACCATCTAAAATCTGTAAGATATATGATTCGATGATGCCACATAAAGATGCATAAACTTAAAACCATCAAACTATTTAAGAAACACATAAATCTAAGTAATCCAGTACTACTTCATCAGATAAATACAAAAACATAAAACCATTGTACCCAAATGTTGTTCTCCAAAACCCATTTGTAGTATAGCATTCATTTAAATATTCAAAGAACTAATTTTGTAGTTAGCTTTACTGGGTTCATATTCCACACAGGTATAACACATATCGTAAACCATTGTTTTTTTTTTATATATAACTGTGTTTCATACTACCGAGAGTAGATATTGTTAAGAGTATGTCACATACTTATAGAAAAAATTAGGACATGATACAACTGTACTAAATTGGAGTATTAAATGAATCAAACAGGTGGAAAACTAAATATATTGTGCAACAGTGCTATTAACAAAATTGTGCTACACTGGAATTCTTGGAGTAAGTGACTTAAATGGACGGCTTATGGACAGTGTTATTTATAATGTATATACTTTAAATTTTACAAATAATACAGTTATTCCAAATTCTAAACTACGTTTTAATTTTCTAGGTGTTTTTCTAACAAATAAATTAAGCTAGGAGAAAAGCTTGTACAAAGCACTTTTAAGTTGTACCAAAAGGAATAATAATTATCATAGTTTCATCCGTAATAACATCATTTTTGGTATTGGTTTCTCAATGAATGTTAATTATTATCATACCGAGCTAGCAATTATGAACAGCTATAACACCTAAAAATGGTTAAATCAAACTTTATTTGAAACTTTGAAAACCTAAACATGCATAAAAGGCCTAACCCAAGTATAGATGATGATGATGATGAAACATGTGAACAACTGCAAATACAGTTGATGATGTTGCACTGTTAAAGCTAAGTTGATGTTGACATATGTGTTAAGACAGTTGAAGTGCTGAGTAGAACTCATGGGTGACAGAACTCAGCAGGCAAAGAAAATCCGACTCCATAGCATATTCAATCCATTAATGAAACAAAGATAATTGATTAAATAATCAAGCAGTCAAACAAAATATGTTGTAGTTTTGACCAACAAATATTTTATATGTCTACCTCCACATATATCCAAATTTTTTTGGACCCGATTCTTCCATAACTGTGGATTCCGTATAGTATGAAAGCAAAATAATACATTGACAGATATATGAATAGGTTACCTGACAAAATAATGAAGGGGAAGAGGGTTGCTTGCAGTTTCTGGTGTGAGGAACCTGGAGAAATGATACGGTAGATTTCCCAAATCATGAGTAAATTGAGATTGGCTTCTTACGAAATGAAAAGGAACCCGAATAACTGCAACGAACGAAATAAACGCCAGTAAAATCATCAATAAAAGTTGGAAAACAAAACTTTCTGTCAGTCTTCAAGAAAAATAAATCATGAAGACCGCAAACCACGATAAATCCCCTCTCAAACGTTGAATAGTTTTCCTACTATGAAGTGAAGGCGGAGAGTTATCGTATCTGTAGTAATCATCCAATAAAACTGCCTATAAAAAACGTCAAAACACAAATCAAATTAAATGAACAACAAAGTGGAAATTGACCATGAGTGAAGGTTACCAAAAGTATGGAGTTCGGGATCTGATAAAGTGAGAGTTTGGAAGAAGACCTTCTCTTTCCCTTTCCAATCTGACATGTTATTTGCAATTTTTTTTTTGAAAGTTTTCTTTCAAAGTGAGGTTTCCGATTTGAGGAAGAAATAACGAAATTGGTGTAGAACGGTGTAGAGTGGTGTAGAATGTGGGATCGAACGTGACAAAGGAAAAAAAATGGCAAACGTACCCTTGAGCTGATAAAGGTGATGCAGCTAAGTTTAAGGTTATTTCTGGAAGTACAAAAAAGCTTCACAATCTCTCGGGTATCTGTATTATTAGTAAAGATATATATTCTTCTTATATGCATACAAACTTCAAACCTTAATAACTTCTTCATACGAAGTCCGTTTTACGCAAACTTAGTGTCTATCTTGACTAGAATTCCGAGACGGATGCAATGGCTGGGTCTGTTTTACTTAATTCTAAATATTTAATTAAGTTTTCCTTGATTCATTGTTAATAGTGTAATTCACATTAATTATTATTTAATTCATCATCGTTAGTGTCGTTAAAATTTTGGGGTGTTACATGCATCAATTCAAATCAATCAAACCGAGGGACTATAGTAATAAAGGAAGAAGTGTTGCCGATGGAGGTAGCTAACCCCACTTGGTCACGCTATAGCCCTGTTTTAGTCATTTTAATTATGACCCGAAGGTCAAGGATATCCATTATCGTTCTCTTGCTTCAAATTCAGTAATCGCCTCCAAATCAACCTACTTCGTTCGGGAACTCCACCGCGTACACAATTGTTAAAGTGGTTTTCGGTATTGGTAGAGAGTGTGACAATATCTGATCCCGGTCTCTTTAACAACTAATCGTTTACATTTTTCACACCGGTCAGTAAATTTACATTTCAAAGGGTTCATACTTTATATCAAAATATCATATTTCTTAAAATTATTTCAACAGTCAAAATAGAATATTTCATAATAAAATCTCCATTTAAAACCAAACTTAAATCTTGAAACAATTCCAACTTTTAAAATAATTTGAATATTAAACTAGTTATATATATATTTAAATAGTTTAGATATATAATTGAAATAGTTTGAAAATAAATAATATGTATTTAAAATTGAATTTCAGATTTGGTAAAATATATAGGTAAAATATTAAAATAGCTTATAAAGTAAATAGTTAAATATTAAAATAGTTAATTTAAAATAAATAATATAATAAAATAGTTATAAGGTAAATAGTTTATGAAGAAAATTATTATTATAAAAATAAAATAGTTTATAAAATGGTTTAAAAATACTATAGTTGGAATTAGAATCATATCTTCAAAATTTAACCAAACAGGAAGTCATATTTCGGTTTCAAATCAATCTACTAAATTTCGATGTCCTAAATCAAAAGGATTTGACTTCCCATTTATATTTCAATTCAATTCAGCTATTCGATTTCAAACAATTCGATTTAATAATTCGGTTTAATAATTAAATTTCAGTTATAATTCTCACTTTGAATTATTCGTTTATAAAAATCCCGAGTTCACAATTCAATTATTACTATAAATCAGGTTAATTTAAAGTAATATCAAAGATGGATAAACAATTCAATTTCAATAAATTTAGTTCATACTCAATTCAGTTTAACTTCAGTTATTCACATTTACGAATTCTATTAAAATTGAAAATTTTAATTTCAAAGCTCAAAGTCCAAATTTAAAAAAAATTGATTAATAATGGCAATTATTTATCTTTAAAATAATATTCCAAAATTCAAGATTAAAAACAATTTTTATTTAACCAACCGATGTCCATATATAATTTTCTATCCTATGGCCAAGTAATACTTAAAATTTAATTTTAGTATTTTAGGAAAGGATATATATATCATTTCTATCCAAATCAGTGTCGTAGGTATTTATCATTTCAACAAACGTTCTTAATTCATTTTAATGATTAATCCCGGGGTTTATTTGATGCCCGCAACATCTAGGGTAATAGTTGGGATTAATCAACAGAAATCAATAACATATATAAATAATATCGATAACAAGATGAATTTCATATCAATACATTAAATATATAATTGAAGGCATACATCACAATCAACACATCTATGAAGTTCAATAGTATCAGTTACCGGTCATCAGGTATGAGGTTCTTTTTATTATTATTAAAACTAGAATTTAATCTCTAACAATACAATTTATATAACGGTTAAATTAAATTATACAGTCTATGCAGATTTAACATAAATATGCAATTTAAACAATCAAATAGCAAACAATACAATCATATCATGACATGAATTTAATTTAACTAACAATCAAATATTTTAGTTAGACGTGAGTGGTTTTAATCACTCACTGTGATTTCCAACGAGATTAAATCCAAATTTTAGACCAAAATTTAACAGTCTCAGAATCAGTTCGCGACAGCTCCATATTGTCTGGAATTTCGATACGATCACAATGCAACTGACCGCGCGTCAAACTGAGTTAATATGAAGAAGTTATTCATATTTTACTATTTGAATTTCAAAATAAAATAAATAAAACCAAATTAAACCCTCACCACTTAAAAGTCGCCCCATAAGCAGCTCTTTCCACGTCACCCCCCAAGCCAACTACTCCATCGTTCTCCCAGTAAACCCGTGACCACAAAAAACCCAACCCAATTCAAATTTTTGAAATCACGCATGCCAATATTGCTAGCCGACTTCCGATCTGACTGTGCCACGACGTTCACCAACGTCGACTCCACCTGCGCCCCTAGTATCGTCAAACTCGGTGGTCACAATTTCGCACATGCCATCGAAAACCATGTGACATTCATGTCCAGATTCTCGCAAATATAAATTGAAAAGTATATGATCATCCATATAGATCTGAAGATCTCGTCGAGAGCTACAAATTTCGATTTGGAATCATCTCGAATTGTTGATCGGATAGAGAGGAATTAAGGATCAAAGATAGGAAAATTTCGGCCATTGGAAATATAAGAGGCGGCGGCTCTGAAATTAGGGATTAGAATTAATATTTTAATAGTATAATTCTCGATTTGCATGTATTTAAGCCAAAATTCGGACTGAGTCCAGATCAGGCCCGTTTACTGCCTAATAATAAGTTTGACGCCTTTTGAACGCAATGGAATAGGTTTCAAGGCCCATTTCCAAAGTCTACAGCAGTTTCTTTTAAAACGTGATTATTTAACTAAATTGTAGACATAAATTTATACGCGTTTTAATTTCTTACAATCAAACTAAAATTCTGATGGCTACGAAATTTTAGATCATAAAATAATTTACCATTTCTGATTCAATAAAATTAATTTCACCGAATTCTGAGATTACCTACAATAATGTCAAATTTCAATATTTACAAATAAAATATTTAGTTTTCACTTATTTACATAAAATTAAATTCAACAGTTATAATCTCTAATCAAATCAAAATATTGAATTCAAATAAATTTCAAATTTATATATAAGTAAATTATCAACTCCAAACTTTATCATATATAGCTATTGCATATCATTGTTCAACAAGTCAAATTTTATTCCTACCTTATCAATATAAGACATAAATGATAAATTTTAATATTTAAAACAATTTTGTTCAAAAACACATTAAATTTATTATTTTAAATAGTCGTAAAATCTCGGGATATAACATGTAGGATTGGTTAATCTGAATCAGTATAAAATTGCGGGTGTTATTTACTTCACTACATTTTATTTTATTACTTATTTCATTCTGTTTTCAATTTGGATAGATATAGCGTTAAATTCATAAATACATTTCACCCCTCTAGTGTTTGAATAGCTTAAGATCCATTAACATTGTGTTGTAGACACCCCAGTCCCCAACACTTAACATCACATACATATATAAACACAACTTATAACAATCTAATTTTAATATGGCATACTTCCACACAACATATACATCACATATTTGATGTATAACACACCTGATATGATACATATATATATATACACAACATATGTCAATCCACTCCTTAACATCACATACATATACACAACATATATCAAGTGCATCATGTATCAACTCAACCACTGCTTAATATCTCATACCTGAAACAATAAACAAACATTTCATTGTATAAGTAGCATCACATACATCATAGAATAAGTAACATGAACAAATACTTCACATATAATAATCACAAATGCTACTTCAACATTCGAATATCTTCCATACCCATCTGATTCTTATTCTTCTAGCTCATGCTCGACTTTCCTTTGAATTGCAATGTCATTTTTCTCGCAATTCCACCACTCTTCTGTTTACCTTCATCTACACTTTTTCCACGATCGAAGCCTAATTATCAGATAATAAAAATTGAAACATGGAACTAACTTAAATTATATATAACTTATTAAAGTACCTACAAATATATTTTGATGATCATATAGTATAATTAGGAAATATACTTGATTTGCTTAAATTATCTGTGGAAATAACTTATTATAAATAATCTACTAAAGTACCTTACTAATTATACTTAATTTTATTAAATTAGGAAATATATTTGATTACTTTTTAATTATCTATGCAAATAACTTATTATAAATAACTTACTAAAATTAAATGATAAATAACTTATTAAAGTATCTGCAAATATCTGTGGAAATATATTTGATTTGCTTCCATCAAATATAATTAAATGGTCATGCACAATTCTAAATGGTTGTCTAATATAACGCTAATGCTATATGAACTGGTAATTAATTAGTCAGAAAGTGCGGCAGACATATAGGCCGCTGGAATCTTCTACGTCCGTGAATTGCATTGAATTTCTACCGATTATTTCCAGATCCGGTGATTTTCACCGCAAATTTTTCGGTCGTTCCAGCACTGTTCCTAATATAATTATGAAAAAATTAATTTAATATACGGTTTTTTAGTTTTATTTTAATAGAATCTTATTTATTTAAATTTAGTAAATGGTTTCAAGCTCAATTTAAGTACTTGTAGTTGAGTGTGAGGTGGTCGGTACTTTGATATTAACACTATATTTATTTTTTTGCACCACACCATGGTCTAATCCATCATCGTAATTATCTTCCTCATCATCATCTTCGTCATCATTGCAACCTCCATTGTCGCCATCTTCATCGTCGTCTTCCTCTTCCTCTACATCCTCCTCCTTGTCCTTTCCTTCTTCATGTTCTTCCTCTTTATCATCCTCATTCTCATCTTTCTCAGTTGGCTGCATTTGGTGGATCGTTTTCTGTTTTTTTCGTAGATTTGGAACGATCAGTTTCCTTCGTTTATATATCAAATACGAATCCCTTTTAATTTCCATGTTCTGTGTGAAACAAAGAACGAACAAAAGATAAACATAAAGTAATAGAATAATAACATACGATAATTATTGAAAGAGATAGTATAACATACAAAATTTGTTGCCACATCACTTACCGAGATTCCTGAATAGTTAAGTGCCACATACCCAAATTTATCTCCCAGAGGCTATCCGGTGTATAATGCGGCGGGATTGGATGTATGTAAGCCAAATGCAGAATAGGTAACGGATCATCTCGTCCTATCTACTGCATAAACCAACTAGGATCCTCTGCCTAGCCCACTTGCCGAGGAGGCAGAGGTGGGTAAAAATATGATACATAATTAACTTCTGAAGATGTCACAACTAGATCATGAATACCTGACTTCAAAGTAAAAGGACCAAATAAATCCATATTACCTATACGAACTGAGACATCTAATAACGGACCAACATCTCTAGCAATCCACTGCCAATTAGTGTCATAATTAATGCACACACCCTGATATAAATACTAGTGACAGTTGTCCTGATATATATCTTGCTGCATTTCTGCATATGTACCGTATGTCATAGTACGAGTCATGTAAAGCGGAGGAACTACAAGAATGACAGCTTGTCCGGTCAACTGTCTATAACACGGCTCCCCTAAAAATAATTCATAACATTCGCTTGGTGGAACGAGTAAAGGAAAACGCTTCATTGACAAGATACGGGAAATTTGAACTTCATTTTCATCAGAAGCAACTGAGGTGTTCCATGGATTCCAATTAATATGACTGGCCTTTCGATGATCAATAAGATAGCGTGTAACTAAAAACGGATTTTCTATGGTATCACATATTCTTGTTATGTTTCTTTCTCCTAAGCTTTTAGTCTTGAATAGGCTAACTATTTTACACTTTATTTAATAATATAATCGCCAACACAAAAATACTAAAAGAACCAGTAGTGCAAAAAAAAAAAGTTAGTCAATTGATTAATTAAACATGTACACTAAATTAAGCTGAAAATACTAAAGGTTGATATATCTGTAATAACTCGATAAATCGAGTAAGATAACCACACCTAGTCATGGCCACGTCCATACTTTGGTATAGATACAAAAGGTTGGTATACCCGTTTTTGGTTAAAACAGTCACACGTCAAGCTTATAGCTAGCGATACACTCAGACTCGAGCACGTCCTCTCGGAAGCACAAAGCGATTTGGTCGAAGTCGCGACGCGGTCAGAATCGAGTTAAAATATACTTCACTCTTGTAATCGGCATTGACTCAATCACGTGTGGCAAATGCGTGTTGATCACTCAAAAAGTCATGAGCACCTAATGCCGATCACCTAAAATTGCTTGCGCAAACTCACAAACCATCGGATCGGCCACTTGGGCGAATTCATAGTTCGACACTCCATAATCACATGATTGACATGTCACGATAAAGCAATTCAGCTTGCGCACCTCAGCGCGATCACCACTTGGCTCGGATCTGGCATATTGGCTTAGCATCGCAAAATATCGTGATTGACACAGTGTGATCACTCAAATTCAAGTGCGTACCTCAGCCTCGGCAAGCTTTTCAACTCGGCATGGTTCTCAGGGATACTTGTATTCCTAGGGATACGAATATATAGTTTTTGTATCCTATACGGGATACAAAATACTGTATTTCTATCCCTATAGGGATACGATATACCCAGGTATGGCGGTGATCAAAACTGCTGAGCACCTCTATGAAATCAAAGATTTCGCTTGATCGACACATGGTTTTTGCTATTGGCACTTGGCACAACGTGGGATTCCCGGCCTCACCATTTGGCATCTCAAAACTCCTTGAGTGCATCGGGCTGATCAACTCATTTTTCCTGAGTGCATCATCTTGGGATGCAAAATCCCTGTCAAGGAGGCGGATAGAATTCCGTGCAACTCGGAACCCCCATGTGCACATCGGGAAGATCGGATGTTTTGGCTTGTGCGACCCGAGGATACGAAGTGAAATTCTGGATCCAGCTAGGGATGTGAAATTCTCACATAGGATCTAGCAAACGAGGTACCCAAAAGGATCATCTCTTTTTAGGTGATCACCTCGTGTGATCACTTTTTTCGAGACCTTTTCCAGGATATGAAATTTTTACTTGGGAATCGATTTCTTTGGCTAAGTCCCGGGGATGCGAAATTTGCATCCCTCAAGATACGAATTTTTGTTGTAGCCTACAAACCTCACTTATAAATACTCCTGTGCTTGGCATTCAAAGTGGTGCGCACTTTTGGACTTTGGCTATCATTTTTGTTGCGAGATTGCTCTCTTTGGAGCTCATTAATGGCTTCTATGGTAATTTCCATGGCTTTGGACTTCATCTTGGACTTATAAACTTCACATATAAGTTTGCCTACAATGTTTTGGCATTCGCTTGGACTTTTGGTCATCTCTTTTACATTCATAGGTACTCTTGGACATTGAAGCTTCATACCAACACACTTTGGCTCAATGAAGAAAAAGAAGGGCATTTTAGTCAAAGTCACGAATTAACAAGATATTGCTGGAACTTGGATAAACATTGTAATCGATAAATTATGATGAATGATTACTATAAAGTGGATGTAGGCATTAGTGTTGAACCATTATAAAAGTTGTGAGTCGCTTTACATTTCTCGTACTTTAGGTATTTGAATTGTGGATCAACTATTAAACTTATCTTTGGGGGTTGGCATGCGAGTGTTGCCACTTATGAACGTCAAGAGTTTTGCGCGCCTGGTAAGGGCACAACAACTTTGACTTCGGCTTCAGTCTCGGTTTTCGACCTTAGTTCTCAACTTTGGTCTTCGGATTTTGGATTTCAACTTCGACTTTGTTTCAGAAATAGGTATCTCACACACTTCATTATGGTTAAAAGGAAATAAATAAGCTTAGCTCGCTCGAAATGAAAAGATATTAAGGAAAGTCAGGAAATTTCCTCGATCAGAAATCCATTAAACTATGTTTCTTGAGACGATATCGACAGGGTCATCAAAGATTTAACTCGGGATCTCACTTCATGCTTAGAACAACAAGAAGAATATTTCCGTGAACTGAAAGCTACTACGAACACTCGACTCGAAGGAATCATGAGGTCGTCAAACCAAGGTAATATGGTTGGAACAAGTGCTAGTGTTCTGCAAGGATTAGCTCGGGGCTTGGGGACAATTCCCAAAGAACAACCCCTTGTCGACACAAATCCGCAGACATCTACCAGATTGGATAGGCTCGGGGGCACCAACCCAAATCACATACAAGGTTCAACTCAGGTTGTGTTTAATTTGGGTGTAGGATCAGGTGTTGGTAATATCACTCAAGCGCCAGTGCGCACGGCTTTGGATCCAGGGACTTCCATAGTTACAAATGTTGGATCTGTGTCAGTCAAGGAACCTCAAGTCGGGATTGAGCCCAATGTTCAAGCTGGGGCTCAGCAATTCACTAACTTTGGACTTGGCACTGGGGGCACCAATGTTGGTTTACACGATTGTAGACAATTGTTTGGAGTAGGAAGTGAAAGTCAAGTCACCGATGTTATTCAACACTTTACCCGAGGAGAGGCACCCCACACGAGCTTGAATTGTGTTACTCGCAGCCGCTTCTCTCAGGACACTAGGAATTCTCAAAACCCACCGGACTTCAAGTTGCCGGTGTTAGAAGCTTTCGATGGTAAGAAGGACCCTACAGTTCATCTGATACGCTACATGCGCCATATGGAATTGCTTTCGGCTTCGGACAGCATTATGGCTAAGTGCTTCCCACTCTATCTCACAGACATTTTTGCCTTGTGGTTCAACCATTTGGAACACGAGTCTATCAATAGTTCAAACGTCTTGGTTGGAAAGTTTGTCGAGCAATTCAAGGTTCATATCACTCAGCCAAAGAATGTTATGACCCTGACAACAGTAAAGCAGAGGATAGGAAATACTCTGCGCAAATTTCTTGAAAGGTTCAACGTGGCGGTAGCCTATGTCGAGAAGTCGGACCAGTCAATGGTACTAATGACACCCATCTCCAGTATTCTTGACAAGACCGACTTCAAAATCTGATTGCGACGGGATCTGCCAAGGAATCTCGCTGAATTCTACTTCGAAGTGGAAAGATTTCTGAGGGAGAAAGACTCCTGTGATGAAAAATTAGCTCATTGGGTCAACTCTAAAATGGGAGGAGAATCGTCTACGCTCGAAAAAGGAAAGGCTAAATCTTAGTACGATCGGAACACACGGCCTCTCATCGAGCCAAATTTCCCAGCATATACTAAACTTACTTATGACTTGGACATGATTTATCTCGACATTCATGGAAGTGCCCCTTTCCAAAAGCCTCCCAAGAAGGACCTAACTGAAAGACAAGTCGCTTCTGTCAAGTACTGCATGTTCCATGAATTGCCAGGCCATGACACTGACCACTGCAGGCAACTTCGCAATCAAGTCGAGGCATGCGTCAGGCGCGACGAACTACTGTAGTATGTCAGGAATCTGGCAATAGCAGAACCATATGCTTAGCCTCCTACTACATATCAGATTGAGATAGGTCGGAACGCGACCACCATGGCATCATAATCAACCGATCCAACCTTACTGATCTTTTTAGCTTTTCGGACCCCGATCCATTGCTTATGCTACTTCTTTGTTTGCGATCTTTCACTTTTTGGTCCATGCAACCTATAATCAAAGTGGCTACATTAGCTCTCACAAGCGCGGAACCGACCTATGGTCTCTAGTTGTGCTCTGAGTTGGACTATTGACTGTTGTATCTCTTGGTGTTAATAAGATACTACATTCAGACTCCATTCCATACATGATATGTCTAGTATAAATTTTGAACTTAGGTCCCCCATTTGATCAGTCAAGTATAAAATTCGGACTTAGGTCCCCACTTGATCAGTCCAGTAAAAAAATCGGACTCAAATCCCCACTTGGTCCACCAAGTATAAAATTAGGACTCTGGTCCCTACTTCATCAATCAAGTATAAAATTCGGACTCTGATTCCCACTTGATCAGTCAAGTATTAGATTTAGACTCTGGTCCCCACTTGATTAGTAAAGTATAAAATTCAGACTCAGGTCCCCCACTTGATCAGTCATGTATAAAATTCGGACTCTAATCCGCACTTGATCAGTCAAGTATGAAATTCGTACTCTGGTCCCACACTTGATCAGTCAAGTATGAAATTCGGACTTCGGATTCGTGTTTGGTCTGCCACGTATAAAATTCGGACTATGGTTCACAACTTTGGACTAAGGTCCTCAAATTTAGGTTCGCAAAGCTCTTGGATTCAGGTCCACCGACTTTGGTCAATAACTTTTCAAAACTTGGGCTACCAGGTGTTAAGATTCTCCATTTGGGTTTGCCAAATAAGAACTTCACGACCTGGTCCACCAAGTATGGAAGTTCCTTACCATAACCCTCCTAGAACAGAATCTTAACAACCTGGCCCATCAAGTACATAATACCACATAGCTTGGGCCGCTAAGTACGAAGCTTTTTTCGGTACATACTTGCTCTGACAGGACCCAACAAGCCTACGGCTTCTGATTTTCTGGATCCCGTGCATCCCAAACTCGACAGTCTGCCAAAATACAATCTCAATGATCACAAAATTTCCATTAAAATACGATCTCAATGATCATTAGATTTCTATTCTAGTACGTTCTCAGTGATCATGGCATTTTATTCTATTATTATATCAATGGTCGTTGGATTTATATTATATTACAATCTCAGCGATCGTTAGACTTCTCTTAATTCTCGGCTCATAAATTTATAGACGCCCAGACTACTCACAAAACACATCTTCCTTCGATCAAGAAAGATATGTTTTAGGGAGGCAAAGTGTTGACCCGCTTTTTGGTCAAAGCAGTCACACGTCAAGTTTATGGCTAGCGACATGCTCAGACTCGTGCACGTCCTCTCGGAAGCACAAAGCGATTTGGTCGAAGTTGCAATGTGCTCGGAATCGAGTTAAAATATAGTTCATTCTTGTTATCGACATCGACTCAATCACGTGTGCAAAATGCGTGTCGACCACTCAAAAAGGCTTGAGTTCCTCATACCGATCACCTAAAATCGCTTGTGCAAACATACAAGCTATCGGATCGGCCACTTAGGCGAATTCATAGTTTGACACTCCAGAATCTCGTGATCGACACACCATGATCAAGCAAATCAGCTTGTGCACCACAATATGATCACCCCTTGGCTCGGATCTGGCATATTGGCTTGGCATCGCAAAATATAGGGGTCGACATGGTGCGATCACTCAAATTAAAGTGTGCACCTCAACCTCGGCAAGCTTCTCAACTTAGCATGGTTTTCAAGGATACTCGTATCCCTAGGGATACGAATATACAGTTTTCGTACCCTATATGGGATAGGAAATACTGTATTTCGTATCCCCTTAAATGTGACGACCCCAAACCCCCGTACGACGGTGGCAAGGGTAATCTTTGGAATATAACACATAAACAGAAAACAACAGAACAGAAATAAATAAATACACCAGATAATGTACAAATAACACACTGGATAAATATAATCATCAGACTTACACAGTATACAGGATCATACTTAGTACAAAATACAGTTCAGCTATACATAAATGCCTACAGCGGAAACAAAACATAATATGTACAATAGGAGCTGAACAGCATAAAAAGAGATAAATAATAGAATCCATCTTCAGCTCCATAGCTATCCAGAAAGAGCCTGCTAAAACCTAAATACAAGGCTGCCCGTGTAGAAATAGGACACCCGAGTTTGCAAGTGAAACAAACTACGAGTCAGTCATGGGATTGGTGTGAGAAATCTACTTAACATATTTTACAATACGGCAAATCACAGGACCACGCCGCTAATGCGGAACAGGTTTACTCCATTGCATTGCCAGTGCTTTAAAACAAGTAAATCTTTAAATATCGCAATGCATTTTATAAAAATGAAGCCATTATAAGACTCAGTTCCCATCACACAATGCAACGCAAACCGAAGGATAGAGTTTTACCTTATAATGGCCAAAATATGCTTGATACGAATAAAACAAAAGCATTTGATATTATTACTAGTGTTTATATGTTTCAAAAACAATTTCAATCATAAGTATCAATCATAGACGGCATTAATGCCCCATACCACTATGTCTCCATATATAGGTATACAATCAAAACCGCACGATGTCGTATTTGGAAATTGGATTTCTGTCATGAACCAAGGAAAGGGATCGTCCTTACTGCTTCGAGACAATCTAGCCCATGTCTCAGGACCCAGACACAGGTGAGCCCTTGGAGCAACAGGGTCGGTCCACTCGATGTGGATTAAACTCAAACCCTGGACACTACGTCTCCCCGCCCTATGGGGCGTAAATGAGCCAAATGACTCCATAACCGAGGCGCCTCGCATTCCAACAACCACACAGGTGAAAATGATATAAATGTCAGGGCTGGTAGGTCACTGACACCACCTCTAGCTAGAAAGAGACGCATGTCCTCCCTGTCGTCCTCTCCCGTTTCTGGTTCATACTAGGGTGTGAGGCTCGCGAATTAACGCTATACGCAAAGCTATGCCACACAGGCCGCGCTTTGATCATCAACCACAAGATTTTGCTTTTCAACAGAAGCCTTGATCCTTTGCCACTTAGGCATGCCACACAGGCAATTTACTCCATGCGACTGATTTCTATCGATATATAACCTCTGAGCTCGTACGTCTCAGAAAAGGGCGTTAAGCAAGAGAATAAATTCTCCGCCGCCAAACAGATATATATTTAATAGAGATCAATCAGCACAGAACAAAATCCAATGTCAGACACACAGTCCATTTACAAGTTCGTTCTGGGTCTGAACGAAACCGGAGGCACCTTATACCTCGTACATCCGTACAATCAACAAGTACGTCCGGACGGCTAACACTTCAGCCCCTTCAAGGTAGCTACTCCTATCATGAACATCAGTAGCATCCCTCCATTCGACGTGAAGATCATCGGTCCTGCACCGTCTTCATATCTTCGACTTTTAATCGTCGATCAATTATTTGAAATGAGAATCAACTCGTCCTTTTCAAATAATTCACGTATATTTAGAATTTTAAATCAATTCATTTCAATGGTTAAATTATTCGACATCAATAATTCTGTTCTTTAATGTAATTTTCACGCCAAACACATTCAACCATCAAGTATCCAATAAACCAGGTAAATTCGGTTTATTTCCTTTCCATATCGTTTATAATATTTTATAACGATTTATTACTATTTTTATTTATTTAAAAATAGCCAATTCCTTCAAACGACACTTCAGACCATAACATGGTCGTGGCGCTGTTTTTCTTCAAATTTGATTTACACATATCTGAAAATCCAACCGTTGGATCTTTACAAATTTTATATCATTAGAAAGATCTTTTCAAAACGAATCCAACGGTTCCAGTTTTGGGAAAATCCGACGGTCGGATCTCCCGGTACAATCGTTTGAAGTTACGATTTCAAAATACGAACTGCAGCGTCGTTATTCGATTTATTTTAAATATATATATATAAATATAATCGATTATGTTGCTGTTTTTCTTCAGATTTGAATTAAACATTCCAGACAATCCAACCGTTGGATCATTACAAAGTTGGTGTCATTGGAAAGATATTTCCAAAGCGAACCCAACAGTTTCGGTTTCGGGAAAATCCGATGGTCAGATCTCCCGCAATAATCGTTTGAAATCATGGTTTCAAAATACGAACTGCAGCTTCGTTATTCGATTTATTTTAATTATATATATATATATATATATATATATAATCCATTCTTCGATTTCAAAACCATATTCACTTCTTATATTTGATAAAGATGATATTTTTATCCCACAGATATTTATTTCAACACATCACTATTTTTAACAATTTATATATATAATAAAATTGTGATTTTTTTTGTTAAAACAATTTATTTAAAATACGAATAATTTATATAGTCTATATATGTGATAAAATATTATCTTTATCTTTCAAAGAATTTATTCAACACATGAATTTCTATTCAACACATGAATTTCTATTCAACACATGAATTTCTATTCAACACATGAATATAGTTTCAACACATGAATGTTTTCTATAGTTTATATATATAATAAAAATCTGATTTTTATTGTTAAAACAATTTATTTAAAACACGAATAATTTATATAGTCTATATATGTGATAAAATATTATTTTTATCTTTCAAAGAATTTATTCAACACATGAATTTCTATTCAACTCATGAATTTCTATTCAACACATGAATATAGTTTCAACACATGAATATGGTTTCAACACATGAAAATAATTCTAACACATGAATATTATTGAAAATTTCGGCAACATAACGGCAGGGTAGTTAAAACCGGCACCGTCCCTAGTACGGCTCCTCGCTCAACCTTAAAGCCTCGCAGCTTTTGACAATGGGGATTTCAATATCTAGTTCGTACGCAGACGAATTTTCCCATATACTAATCCTATTGGGATTTCAACCACAATCAATCATTTTCAATCAACCATTCATAATATTCACCAAATTTCACATCAACCAATAATCCAAACAATATCACAACCAATATATATCGTCCATGGTCTGTGGACGGGGGGAATATATATATATATATATATATATATATATATATATATATATATATATATATATATATATATATTCGCATATAAATATTTTTCGATTTCATTTCAATACCATTTCAACGCATATATAATTTTTACAACGCATATATAATTTTTACAATGCATATATAACTTATACATCGAACATACAACTTATACAACGCTTATATATGAGGTGTACAATGCTTATATAACTCATACATCGACTATATAATTTGACTATATAATTTATACATCGTCGTTTCCATATCGTTTATAATTCAGAAATCTCACATTGGGTTCCACTCCACCAAAATTTGTAGAAGGCTCAGAAAAATATCCGGTCTCTTCTAAAATGTAGACGACGTCCTCACGGTCCCGGCGTCCCTTGTTTCACTGGATTTCGACCATATAGCAAAAAGATATGATTTTTAGAAGTTTGCAACACTTAAAAGTGTAAAAATCAGTTCAGAATAGAACAGGCCGTTACCTTCGGAAATTCTTCGAAATTAGGTTTTGATTTTAAACCAAATCCGTTGTACTTCGTCAAGATCAGGATTCACCACTGCATAGGGCTTGGAACGGCGCGCCAGGGGGGTCCCACCCTGATGAACTCGACACCGGATCTGGAGAGGAACCAGGCGATGTACGGTCGAACTTCCAGACGGTGGTTCTCGTCGATGGTTGAACGAGGGGAGGAGCACCTGGTATGGATTTGACGAGGGAGGAGAGCTCTTCAAAAATTTGCAAAGGGGCAGGGGGTTTAGATGCGTGGATCGATCGGAATATAGCCGGGAACGATGGTGAAGGTTTCCGTCGTCGATCGTGAAGAGGGAGCGGGTTTTGGTCAACGTGGAAATGAATGGGCAAATCTGATTGGCTTGTAATATATTTATTTATTTTTAATTCTTTTTAAACTCAAAAATACCAGTTTCTCCATACGAACTCCAATCCAAACCCAACGACTGTCGCCCTTAGCTAAATACCCCCATTCCGAACACAATGGGATATGTTTCGTAGGCCCATTCGACTGTTTCAGTCAGTTATTCTTCAAATTAAAATATAAAACATTCAATATTTGATTTGAACGTACATTTCAATTTGCCGGGGCCACATACTGATTCTAAAAATTCCCGAAAAATAAATCTAGCTATGTTTTGACAATACGGTCCCAACAAATCTGATTTCGTCAAATTCTGAGACCGTTTGAAAAATGGCCATTTTCTGGTCGATCCAATTTAACTAAAATCAACCAAACACATTTTCCTTCGCCACGCTCACATATTAACTTCAAAAATTATGGAGTTTGAAACCTAGCAATAATTTGACATCCCGGATCCAAAAAAAGTGGTTTCGTCGAATTCTGAGGTCGTTTGCAAAATGTCTATTTTCAAGGGCTATATATTCTCTATAGCGACCTTTCTAAAAATTCATTTGGCCATAACTTTTGATTTCCGCTATGAAACTTCGATATTTCTGTTTCGTTAGAAAGATATTCATTAACAGATTTAAATATTTTTGGTTTCACTAAAATCCGTTTTATTTTGCACCCGGTACATTCAGTCAAAGTTCGAATTCAAATTTTGAAACTGCCGCGCCATTTCAGGCCTTGTTTATAATTTAGAAATAATTATATTTATTTTCAAACATCGATTCAAACCTACTTTTCTTCTTTATTATTTAAAATAATTATTTTAAATATTTAAAATCCACTAAAATAGTCAATTTAAAATTTTTAAACTGGTTCAGATTTTCCGGGTTGTTACATTAAAGGTACGATATACCAAGATCTGACAACGCTAAAAAAATACTGAGAATCTCGATGCAACCAAGGATTATGGCTTGATCAACACATGGTTTCTGCTATTAGTGCTTGGCAGAACGTGGGATTCGTAATCCTAGCTTCAAAATTTGGCATCTCGAAACTTCTTGAGCGCATCAGCATGATCAACCATTTTTCCTTAAGCGCATCGTATAAAGGGATGCGAAATCCCTAGAAAGGAGGCAGATACGATTTCATGCAACTCGGAATCCTCATTGCACATCGGGCTAATCCAATGTTTTGGCTTGCGCGACCCTAGGAAACGAAGCGAAATACTGGAGTTGGTTGGGGATGCGAAATTCTCACAAAGGGGCTGGCAAATGAGGTAAACAAGAAAATGAGCTCTTTTTAGGTGATCATCTCATGGTGATCACTATTTTCCGAGACGTTCTCCAGCGTGTGAAATTTTGACTCGGGATTCGATTTGTTTGGCTAAGTCCCGGGGATGCGGATTTTGCATCACCCCAGGATACAAAATTTCCGTTGTAGCCTACAAATCTTACCTATAAATACCCCCTTGCTTGGCGTTCAAAGGGGTGAGCACTTGTGGACTTTGGCTATCATTTGGGCTACGTGATTTCTCTCTTTGGAGCTCATTAATGGATTGCATGGTGATTCCCATGACTTTGGACTTAATCTTGGACTTATAAACTTCACATAGAAGTTTGCCTACAACTATTTGGCATTCACCTAGACTTTTGGACATCTTTCGGACATTCATGGATACTCTGGGACATTGAAGATTCTCTTTGGACATTGTTATTCATACCAATACACTTTGGCTCAATGAAGAAGAAGAAAGGCATTTTGGTCAAAGTCATGAATTAATAAGATATTTTTTTATTCTATTGTAAAACTTTGTAGAAATTGTCTGAACCTGGATAAAATTGTAATCGATAAAACTACGATGAATGATTACTATAAAGTGGACGTACATGTTCGTGCTGAACAACTATAAAAGTTGTGAGTCCCTTTACATTTCTCGTACTTTGGGTATTTGAATTGCAGATCAACTAGTAAACTTACAATCGGGGATTGGCGTGCAACATTTGCCACTTTTCCACGTCAACAATACCTGTTCACAGCCACATCAAGACTTTGGCATAGATACCCCATAATAGTTGGACTATAGTCATACTTGTTTGCTAATTCTAAATTCATAATTGATTTTATATACCCAAGACTAATTGTGCCATTTGTCGATGTGAAGAAAAAAGTGCACATCATATATAATGCAAAAATTCTTGCAATATGATCAAGGTTATTCAAATTTGCTGCTACGTAATCCTCAAAAAAATATTTATTTAAATGGATATGGGAACGTTACCAATCTTGATATTTTTCGACAAGCAACGGTAAAAATTGACTTATATTGCGAAATCGGCTCTATCTCTCGTCGTACGGTATACTACGAGTATTCAGTCCAACAAGTATTGATGTCAACATGGTAAAATCTACCGGTGTAAAACCAATCTCAACATTTAGAAATAAAAAAATATGAGTAATATGCCACTATCGCTTAGCTATAGCATGTATACATCTATTATTATAATTTCTCAACTCTACATCCATGAATCTACCAAATATTTTGACTATCGGATCTGTAATCTACGGATTTCAAATTTTTTGACCATTTTTTCTTGGTTGTAAATAAGCCATGGTATCTCATATTATCGCGATTCTATTCATAACACGATTTTAACGTAAATTAATAACATAACAAATAATTGAACATAAACAAAACAATAAAATGTAATAAACAATTCACCGTAAGCTCTTTTTCAGTCTTGGAAATGTGATGTATTTTTTCTCGAAGACTAGTAATAGATCGAAATGGAAATGTGTTAGAAATCAATTTATCTGCACCAACTTCAAATACACCTTCATCCCTCCGATGGTCCTTTTACTTTTTCTAGACATTTTTCTTCTTCTTATAGTGTAGGCGGAGCTAGATATTTCAACATTGACCTCTTCCATTATAAAATCAAAAGAAAAAAAAATCCTAAATTCTATAATTTGAAAGTTCAACAAATCCTTGATTTAACTATGCTAATTTATGGAGGATTTGGTGGAGATTGAAGTTAGAATTGGATAAGAATTAAAATTGATTTGATTTTGAATCAATTTTTTTATTTATTTTTATGTGAAAGAGGGGTGATCAGCCATTAAAATGCTGAAGCAATACTTCAGGTAAACTGAGGAGTCTATAAGGTCGGCTTGTTTACTTTATACAAAACATAAAATCTTATAAAAGGGTCAATGAAATCCGTTTACACGATTAAACGTTACATGATAAAACAAGGCCTTCAATTCCCGTTGGCTAGATGAACGAGGATTTCCAACATTTTTAAAACCCTTCTTCTTTCGAAACTTTCACCGACTGGCCCTCTTCCAGCCTCCCTCGTAGTGGCTCTACATGGTTTATAAGGAAACCACTTAGGAGCACTGCGTGATATGCTAAAGAACCACATAGTGGTTCTACATGGTTCTTTAGTGTACCACGTAGTGCTCCTACGTGGTTTCCTTATAAACCACGTAGATCCAATACGAGGAAGAGCGTTTTGTGGCGAACGGTGAATACCGATCCCGAAATACTTTGGTATATTTAAGCAATTTTGATAAACCACGACAATTGTACTTCAACGACTCCATCTGGGCTTTGTTTCTGGGTATCTTGGCCACACATCTGAGGCGTTTAACCATGCAATGGGTCGAGTTGTGAGGACCTCGAATGCTTCTGGTAGCCAAGCCAAAAGGTCGGGTGACGCTTGTCTGCCAATGGATGTCTTATGTTAACACGATGTGCTTTGAGTTGAGACAAGTCTTTCTGGGAGTCGGAAAGATCTTCAAGTCATGTCCATTGATTGTCGTGACCTTTCCGTTAAGTAGCGTATTCCTGTGAATACGTCGCTTTTGAGCAGTAATGACGCTATGCCGAACTCGTTGCTACAAGTACGTGGTTCTAGCATTGTTGAAAATTATAGCTAATTTGAACTTCGTTGCTCGGATTGGATTATGTCTTGTTTATAAGGTGATGCCTACTTCCTGTTGACTCAATAAATTAAATGTTAGTCGCTGACTCCCACTTATGTTGAAACGTAAATGAGTCATTGTCGACACAGTGCCACATACACACTCATACATCTCCACGTGATTTTGTGCGATACAATTAGAGTTCATAATAAAACATAATCGAATTGGTAAGTTTTGGGCGTGCGATTGCACAAGTTGATTTTCGAAAACGTTATCGAATCGGAAACTCGATTGCTTGGCGTGTATTCTAGAACATTAAGGTTCATGAGTAGGCGATTCGTCAATGAGTCAAGTTGGTTTTGACAATCGAGATTTTGAAAATACGTATACGTGATCGTAGCCGTAATCTTGAGTTTTTGAAGTTTCACCGATCCCGGATATGCTGAACTTTCTTCTTATCCCCTTCTCTTCCTTTAATTTTTTAAAGGAGGATCTGTACCGATTCTGGGATCGGTACCAATCCCTGAACACGTAAAAAAAAATTCTTGGTTTCTGAAATCACACCCCACTCCCCTTATAAAAGGTCGGATCCAAATTTCCATTTCCCCATTATTGGAATATTTTTTTATTCCAGACTTTGAAGATCTTCAATAGTCCAAAATTCTCAAATAAATTTGAATCCTTTTCTTCACCCTACCCTAACAGAATTCAAGTGGGTATGAATCTGTGTTTCGTGTCGATCTTTGTAACGTCCCATATTTTCCGTCACATAGCGTTGAACGATTAAAACGTTTAAATATTTGATTTGAATTTAAAATGGATGTTAATATGAGTTTATTTATTTAATTTGTGGAATAAGAATATTTTTATTCGATAAATATAAGTGTTTGAAATTGATTTATTATTTAAATCAATATTATTAATACGTGAAAATAACAATGTTTCGAATGATTTTAGAATTCAACGTAATAAATTCCGTCGGATTCGTCTTAGTATATTATTATCGGATTTCGAATTTCGTAACGGTTGGATTTAATGATTAAATGTACGTTCAAAAAACGTCTAGGAAGTAATTAAATCGAATTTAATTTTAAATCGTCGATTTAAATTGATATCTTCTCCAAACAATCGAATGAGGATTCGAAATTTGTTCCGATGTGTTCAGAATAGTTGGATAACACTAGAAATGCTTGTTGTTGCGGTCAAATAGGAGTTCAAAATCAACGTGATATTTTAAATTAAATAAAATCATATCGGTTCAAATAAAATAGGTTAGACAACCCATATATCTTACCAATGAAGGCATACACCTTTATTCCTTCCTAACGAAGATAATCTGAACTCCTATTTTATAGCTTCCATGTTCTTTCAAATCCATGTACCATCCATTTTCTTCTCGACTGAGCTTGCCAAAACACTACAACCCCTCTTCTTCCTTATGCCTACGCCGAAATCTTTTTGTACCTCTTGAGACCGAAATTGTTCTTATCCTTCTATCATTCTTCTATTTATAATGTACTCTACCATTTTTTCCAGCAAGAAATCAGTCTTCGATTTCCCTTTCTCTCCTTATAAAACCAACGAAAAAGTCCTCTGCCTTTCATTTTCTTTTCCTCATACACACGAAAGCAAATTTAAGTCTTCCTTTTACATTCTTCCTTTCGTTCTTTGTTTTCCAGTTAAAGCTAAAATAAAATAAAAAAAGAAATTGATTCCTTCGATAAATAAATAAAAATTGAGATGGGAATAGCGAGTGGGAATCGCGAATTTCCTAAAGCCGACATCAATGTTGAAGCACTTGTGATTGCAAGGAGATGGGATTATTGTCATTAGTTCTTCTTAGAGTGGTGGAGGTGTTTCGATCATTATTGTGAGGTGCTAGTGAAGGGCATTCGAAAGTGGATGTGAACTCGATGTTGGGTTGTTGCTTTTGGAATGGAGTTTGATGGTTGGAAGGTGGGGATCTGGCATTCGACAATAGGGTGATTAAGGGGTTTGGAACTGTGATTTTTGGACGATAGGAGATGGCTACGATTTTAGGTAGAGGTGGATGTTGTTGTGGGTTGCCATTAGGTGAAGCTTGATTTTTGGATGGATGACAGAGGCACTGTTGAGGGTGAGGCGTTAAGGTAATTGGGTAATGGAGTTGACTTTGAAATTTTTGGGTTACTGAGACTGTCGATGGTGGAGTTCTGTCTGGACATGGGGACAGTGGAGGTTTGAGGCATTACAGTGGAAAAGGTAGGGGTGTTTAGGCAAGTATGAACTAATGGATTCTGAGGCATGGGATGTTGCAGCAGTGTTGAGGTTAATTTGGTGTTGTAGCACAATAGTTCGACAATTGACTATAAGGTGTTCGAAGAATTGCCGATGTAAGATGGATGACCATAATTTTAGGGACTGATTGCGGTATTTGGAGTTGTTCAGGAGTATGCTTGGTGGATTTGTCAAGTGCTTGTAGTAGCTCTAAGGTATAAGTTTTACAGAATTTAGAATTCGTAATAATCTGGTTACTTATTTTAGTAAGATATTTTAAATGAATAATGGTTTAATCGTTAAATAAAAAATTAAGGTACAAAATAAGTTCGTTCGAGAAGATTCTTAGATGCAACGATTTGGAATTTAAACTAGATATTCGGAAAAGGAAAAATCGAGGTGAGTTGAACTCACTCAGTTAAATTATTGGGAACTATTTTTCAAATAGTTTAATTTAAATTATTGTTTTTTGTTTGATATAATGTGGATAATATGTATAGTATTATAAATAGTATATATAATATTGGTGATTGGATATATTCCCGCAGTACCATTAGCGGATGATTTCCCTATGTGCCCCATAATATATATAGTGGATAACCTTCTATAACGCGATATCCTGCCTTGAAATAGGATGTATATTATAATTGTTGACTAACATTTGTGGATACAGGAAAACAGGTTGGAGGGATCCAACTGAATTCCTCAACATTTATTTTATTTGTTTTCATATATATGCTGATATATGACGTAATTTATAACCTGTGATTAGTTCATCATATGTTTCGATGTCGGAAATAAAATGGACCTTAAGTTTTGGATATTTTTGTATATCCTAGGTAATAGGTGAATTTTTAAAATAGGATTTGAAAATATAAAAGTGTATAAAGGAAATTTATTTCCAAATATAAATATTTATTTAGAAACCGAAATTATAAATGGAATTTTAAAATAAAGTATTATTTTAGTAAATGAAACGTGAAGTAGATTTTATGAACAATGTTCATAAAGAACTGGAACATTTGAGAATTGTAAGCATAAGTCGAGTGTGAATTTTAAAGAAAATAGAAATAAGGGATGAAGTTAATATTTTAAATATATTTGAATTGAAATCATAAAGGTGATTATATGAAATAATAGAAATTGTAAATTAAAACTTAAAATGTGCAAGTATGAGATCAAGATGAGTAGATAAGTCAAGAACGAACTTGTATATTAAGAAATATTATTTACGGGTAAAGTAAATAAGGGTTGAAGCAAATGGTTTACAAGTGGGATTAAAGGTAAGTTAGGAAGGTTTTTTTTTGAATTATAAATTCTAATTGAATGTAAGGCGAACTAATTTGAATAATATAATATAAATTATATTAAAGAATTTTATATAAAATTTATATATGAAAATTATTAATGTTAAGGATTGGAAAAGGCTATTGAGATACAAATATCTTAGAATTTAATGAAGTTATTGAATTAAAACTGAGATTAGTGAAATGAACATATACAGATGTTTATAAAAATTATTTATGGAATTAACACTTTATACGAAACCTGGGTTACGAAGTTAAAATGGAATTGAGTTTGTTAATGGAAATATATCGTTACAAGAAAAATCTTTTTTCCATTTTTAAAAATGAATAATGTTTAGCAAACGTTTTGTAAATCAAATTTGTGGATAAAATATTTCTGGTTATAAGCTGGAGATAAATATCTCATTTAAATTTATAATTGATAACTGGAATTTCTATTCGTTTATTAATTAAGAAATGGAGTTAAGAAAATTAGAAACTGACTGGAGATTACTTAAGTTGAGTAGCTTTTTGAGTATCGATCTGATGTTGGTTTGGTCCTTCGAGGTTGATTTTTGGGGAGTTATTTTCTTACTAGTTTACGGTTAGTGACTAATGACCAAGATGAGAAGTACGTTCTTAATGTATTTTAAGATGAAATGGTTTTGAGTATTCTTACATTAAAATAAGAAGAGAATCGAGTATTTCAATGTAGGAAAATTGAGAAGTTTTAATTAATGAATAATTAATTAAAGAGGCTAAATATTGAATCGGTAAATTCAATTTTCCTTTATGGATGAATGGTTGTTTATTTGATAGTTAAATTACCGACTATCAAATCTGGCCTAAATCATTGTTGGTATAGAAAGATCGGGATCAAATTTATATTTGAAAACCATTCCAACCAACAAATACGTAAACATTTAATATATCGGACGCTGATTGAGACGGGGTATTTGAAGACCGTAAATCTTCATAAAACATAAGAACTACTTAAAATCTCTAGGTTGATGCTAAGAGATATACTGTGGTTTTGTCATGGTTGAAATTTACGGATTGCAAGGACTTCTCGCTACTGATCCATAGGGTGATTCCTAGGATTTGGTAGGAGGGTGTCCTCGGTTCATCATGTTCCTGGATGACTTTTATGGACGAATGCCTGACAGAGTATTTCCTAAAAACCACATATGTTTATTTTTATAAATATACCGAGTTGGTGACGAAGAAGGACACTTCTTTTACACCTAGAGTATATTCTTGGACGTCAATTAGTGATTTGACGGATCTGACGATGTGGCATTCCAAGTGAATGGTGACCATATGATCTAAAAAGATAATTAAAACCTCAAGCCTCATCAACCGGGAAATGACAAAATTGGGCAAACAGCATGGCTAAGTGGGTCGCTCCCAATTTAGTGTATTGTCACCATCTAGAGAAAATTCATTATTTTTTCTTCTTTTCGCTTCTGTATCTCCCAGGAAAGGTTATGTTGCTAGCAACCGTAAGCTGACAATTCATTCGATACACTCAAGAGAAATGAGTGGTTGGTCATGTGTGGCTGCGTTGCAAGATGTTCTTGTTGGACCCAGTGTATTCCCCTCTAGAGATACACCATAGAAAGGTGGTTCCATATAGGGCTATCAACGGATACTTTCGGATACGGATAGTGCTATATCCATATCTACATCCGAAATCATTTTCGGATATCGGATATCTGTATCCGTGCGCGGATACAGACGGATATCGAATAATTATCCTATCCACCAACGATTGATAAATCAAAATATATAAATGAAATTTTTTAGTCTTACATAAATGTTTTGCAATTCCATTGGTCACAAAAGTGTTAGAAATAAACATATATGACGAAATTAAATAGATTTGAGTAGCTAATATGCATTTAATGCATATAATACAAACGTTCAATTTAATAAAGCAATAAATAAATCTCAATTATTTTACTAAAATACATATAATTTTGAGCATAATGTTAAAAAATCGGATGGATATTTTTCGTATGTAGATACCTACATATCCGTATCTGAATTCATTTTTTCGGATACGGATATTTATCCGCTTTTCGGATATAGATGCAGACGGATTTCGGGTTTTTCGGGTATTCATTGACGGCCCTAGTTCCATTACTTGTCATAGTTGGAAATCCATTACCCAATAAGCGCCTGCGGTTTTTATTTTTATATCATATATGTAGAGCGTGAGATGCAAACATTCTACTGGATGGTTATTTATTTGATTTAGACATTATTATAATATCAGAAAAGATATGATTTCAAAAATGTCTTGGGTTATCACAAGGTAAATACCTCATGTGTTTATGTGTGGACTTGTCTTACGATTATCCTTTTCTTTTGAAAGGATTTTTAACTTTAAAACCAAGTTGGATGATACCAATAATTTAGTGAGTTTTCTCACGCTAGTTCACCAAACTGATCCTAGCATTTGTAATGCTCGGTTCAGGACGAGTTGTACAGGTTCAGGATAGGAGGCTATGAATTTCAGGAGACAAGCTGGAGGAGTTTAGACGTATGATTCATATATAGCTATTATTCTGCTATGTGATGTATACAAGGACAGACTGTTGTAATTGTTCAGATGTGATGAATAACCACTGTACTCTGATAAATGTAAGTATTTTCTTAAGCTACCAATAAAGATTTATATTTGTATTATATTTTATTCCGCTATAATGTGAGACTGTGTATTGTTTTTTTTTCTATTCTTAACTCTCTTTCTTTCTATTTCTCATCCTCTTATTTCTTTCTATTAGCCTTCTGGGATTTCGATAATTAAATTTGGACATGAGATGTATTAGTGTCTGAATTCGAGAGTCGAATTTTCCTGGGATGCTACAGTTGGTATTAGAGCAATGGTCTAGGAATAACCTTGGCTCTATGGTATAACTCGATAGATATGGGGTTGGTAATACCCTAGATTGAGTTTGAGTGTATATATGTATATAGGAGAGTGTATCTGTAGATTTTATAAAAAAATGTTTTATATTATGTTATTGGATCGGTTCAATTTTGAACTGGCAACTAACACAATATTGTTTTACAAAGAGGGTAAATGAAATAATTTTGCCCAAATTATGTTTTCTATAGAAAAGAAACAATTTGTTGATTGTCTGAATGAAATTCAAATGAGATTATGGAACTGAAGTAGTATAATATAACCAGAAGATAAAATAATTTGTTGAAATTAAAATCAGGACATGGAAATATAAATTGGAACTCGTCGTGTCATGGTAGTTCGTAATTTGACGATTGGAACTTCAATTGTGTATATAGGATTCAATATGAGTCAGAATTCTTTAAAGCAAGAATATTCCGGATCTATTGGATTTTAGTTTTCAAATGAAAGAGAAAAACCAGGATTTCATATTATAGAATTTGAGTTATATTAAAATCTAATTTTCAGAAATCGTTATGAAATCGTTTATAAATTTAAATGATTTATAAATTCAAATGGAAGAATTTTATAGGAATACAATTTAGATTTACATTAATAAAAGTTAGAATTGAGTTATTAAATGAATATGAGTTCAAATGAATTGAATAAATAAATTTTTGTAATAAAAAGATCAAATTTTGAATTATGAAATGAGGATAGTTGATGTAAGAGATCAATTAAGTTATTAATAAATATAACTTAGTTAAAATTGAATCGTTGAATTAAAACATTAGAAACTTTTATGGAGTGGAAACTCTTGAATTCAAGTTGGAATGCAAATAAATCGAATGTTGAAAAATCTAAATGGATCTGGACACATATAATTTGAATGTGTCGAGCGAAATAAAGGTGAATTGGAATAAATCAAATTCGAATAGATATAATTGAATCTGACTTGAAATATTATTCAATTAAGTTTGATTGAACTTTGAACTCGAATATAAATTTATATAGGCTTGTAAATTGAAAATAAAACTTGGAACTTGGGTTATAAATAAGACTCAACTTATTGACAAGCAAAAATATATACATAGTTGAACTTGGATGTCTAAACTATCGTGAATTGAGCAAGAGAACAAATCAATGGATAAATTAGTGATTGGAAGTAAGAAGTTAAATTGTTTATAATCAATTAGAAATACAGGTGCATATGATTGAGCAGGTTTATTGGATCGAAGCAAATATGAAGAAATAATATGGGATGCTCGACAAAAAGGTACATATTTAATTCAATATGGGATTTTATAAGCCTAATTGGCAATCCGCTTTGCTTTCTAATTTTCTTATTGATTGGAGAGGGCCCAAAGAGGCATTTTATAGTTGTACCGATCAGCCTGTACAAAGGAGACGCTGGCGAAATTTTCTGAAAATTTATGGAATAAGAAAAAAATTCAATAGTTTTGAAAAAAAATTGTTAACAAAAAGTTAATGTTCAATTGAAAATTGAAGTTAAGGATTTTTTTAGTGAAATTGGAAACTAACGAGTGGGTTGTGTGGTAAGGTAGTAGAGGTGAGTGTCAAGTTGCATAGATGGATTGTGGGAAGTTAATAAGGTGTAGCACGTTTTCTACATAGTAATTTTAGGGACAAATTTTTCTTAAAGGCGAAGGAATGTAACGTCCCGTATTTCCATCATTTAACGTTGAATGATTAAAACGTTTAAATATTTGATTTGAATTTAAGATGGATGTTAATGTGAGTTTATTTATTTAATTTGTGGAATAAGAATATTTTTATTCGATAAATATAAGTGTTTGAAATCGATTTATTATTTAAATTGATATTACTAATACACGAAAATAGCGATGTTTCGAACAATCTTAGAATTCGACGAAATAAATTACATTAGATCCGTAATAGTGTATTGTTATCGGATTTCGAATTTCATAACGGTTGGATTTACCGATTGAACGTACGATCAAAAAAACGCCTAGGAAACAATTAAATCAAATTTAATTTTAAATCAAATTTAATTTTAAATCATAAATTTAAATTGATATCTTCTCCAAACAATCGAATGAGGCTTCGAAATATGTTCCAGTGTGTTCAGAATAGTGGGATAACACTAGAAATACTTGTTGTTGCGCTCAAATAGGAAATTTAAATCAACATGATATTTTAAATTAAATAAAATCATATCGGTTAAAATAAAATAGGGTATACAACCCATATATCTTACCAACGAAGGCATACACCCCTATTCCTTCCTAACGAAGATATTCTGAACTCTTATTTTCTAGCTGCCCTGTTCTTTCAAATCCACATACCATCCATTTTCTTCTCCACTGAGCTTGCCAATGAACTGCAACCCTACTTCTTCCTCATGCCTACGCCGAAATCTATATGTAGCTCTTGAGATCGATGTTGTTCTTATCCTTCGATCCTACTATTTATACTATGCTCTACTTTTTTTCCAGCAAGAAATCGGACTTCGGTTTTCCTTTCTCTCCTTATAAAACCAACGAAACAGTCCTTTGCCTTTCATTTTCTTTTCCTCAGACATACGAAAGCAAATTTAAGTCTTCCTTTTTCATTCTTCCTTCGTTCTTTATTTTCCAGTTAAAGCTAAAATCAAAAAAAATAAATCGATTCCTCCGATCAATAAATAAATAAAAATTGAGATGGGAATAGCGATTAGGAATCGCGAATTTCCTAAAGCCAACATCGATGTTGGAGCACTCGCGATTGCAGGGAGATGGGGTTATTGTCATCGGTTGTTCTGAGAGTGGCGGAGGAGTTTCGAACATTGTAGTGAGGTGTTAGTGAAGGATGTTCAATAGTGGATGTGAAGTTGATGCTGGGTTGTTGCTTTTGGAATAGAGTTCGATGGTATGAAGGTGAGGATCTGGCATTCGATAGTATGATGATTAAGGGGTTCGGGACTGTGATTTTTGGATTGGATGCAGGACAAGAGATGGCTACGATTTTAGGTAGAGGCGGATGTTGTTGTGGGTTTCCATTAGGTGAAGCTTGACTTTTGGATGGATGAAAGAGGCACTGTTGAGGGTGAGGCGTTAAAGCAATTAGGTATTGGAGTTGACTTTGAAAATTTTAAGTTAATGAGACTGTCGATGGTGGAGTTATGTCTGGACATGGGGACAGTGCCGGTTTGAGGCATTACAACGGAAAACATGGGGGTGTTTAGGCAAGTATGAACTGATGGATTGGGAGGCATGGGATGTTGCAGCAGTGTTAAGGTTAATTTGGTGATGTAGCACAATAGTTCGACAATTGACTATAAGGTGTTCGAAGAATTGCCGATGCAGGATGGATGACCGTAATTTTGGGGACTGATTGCAGTATCTAGAGCTGTTCAGGAATATCCTTGGAAGATTTGTCAAGTGCTTGCAGTAGTTCTAAGGTATAAGTTTTACAGAATTTAAAATTCATAATAATTTGGTTACTTATTTTAGTAAGATAATTTAAATGAATAATGGTTTAATCGTTAATCAAAAAATTAAGGTACAAAGTAAGTTCGTTCGAGAAGATTCGTAGATGCAACGATTTGGAATTTAAACTAGATATTCGGCAAAGGAAAAATCGAGGTGAGTTGAACTCACTCAGTTAAATTATTGGGAACTATTTTTCAAATTGTCTAATTTAAATTATTGTTTGTTGTTTGATATAATGTGGATAATATATATTGTAACACCTCGTATTTTCTGAGAATATTAAACTAACAAATTAAAGTTGTAATGACCCAAAAATCCGGTCCAATTTGAGCTGACTAAATAACACAAGTCCAACCCCAAATTGCACTGGAAATCAGGAAACTAATAGAAAGAAGATAGAGGGTGAGGGAAGATAAGATAGAAACTTAGAATAGAAGAAGAAGAAGAACACAACTTCAGAGTAACACGAACCTCACAGCGGAACAAATAACATATAATATATATAACATAACTTGAAATATACATCTGTACTTGAATATACATTTTTTTCAAAGTACAACACTTACAACACAGCGGAAATAAACTATAGCTATATGATCCTAAAGCCTCCTGCTCCAGCTCTTCAAGTATCTGTAAATCCTGACTACTTGACTGCCCGTACAAAATTGGGCACCCAAGAGTTTAGGGAAAACAAAACAAATAAACTCCGGGTCAGTCATGGGACTGGTATGAGTAAAACAGTTTAAAACAATTCAAGCAGGTAAATGATATCTCATAAGACCACGCCGTATAACGGAACGGGTTTTTCCCTTATGAGAATCCAAAATATCTTTATATCAAAAACCTTTTGATATTATAATAATGTCTATCAACACAATATAATAATCATCTAGCAGAAATGCTTTCATCTCACGTTCTACATATATAGTATACAATCAAAACCGCAAGCACGTATTGGGTAATGGATTTCCAACTATGACAAGGTATGGAACCACCTTCTATCAGTGTACTCTAGGAGCGATACATTGGAGTTCAACAAGAACATCTTGCAACTCAGCCACACATGACCGACCACTCATTTCGCTTGAGTGTATCGAATGTATATCACCAACGGTTGGGATCAGCAACCGTTTCCCCTATATATATATATATATATATATATATATATATATATATATATATGGGACAACATTGATAGATTTAAGAGGCAAATGAATATTCTCTAGATAGGTGATTATACACCCTACTTCGGAGCGACCGACTTAGCCATGCTGCTTGCCTGATTTCTGTCATTTACCGGATGTGAGGCTAGAAGCTACGCTTATCTTTTACATGCCACATCTTCATTCACTTTGAATGTCACATCGTCATACCCTTTAAATCACAAATTGATTTCCTTAAAAATAACACGGGTATACAGCTAAGAGAAACGAATTCCTCTGCCACCAACGTATATACGTTTGAAGAGATCAACTTACGCGATCCATTGGATATACTCTGTCAGACCTTCGTCCATACAAGTTGTCCTGGGACTGGACAAACCGAAGGTACTGTTCCGTACATCCATCTTAGTCACTGTTATCTAAGACTTATACAACAGCCCTTGCACTTTACTCCGTCTTCAATTATCTTTGGCATATATGATTCGCAACGCTTATGCCAATACAGAGTGGTTCTTTGGATAATAATCCAACCGGTCTCTCCATATTAACAACGCTAAAATGGTCAAAACTTCGATAGTCTGTGAGCTAACTATCAAAGAAAAACAAGTGTGCAACCAACGATATTATTTCCAGATCGAAATTATATCGACCAATCATCATAAACCATATATATATATATATTTCCTCATTTTCTTTGTTTAGAAAATATACGTTATTAACACTGGAAAACATTTCCATGGCTTAATTACGTATCACTATTCTCCCACATCTATCAGACTCTAACTATAAACTAACAAGAGAACAATTTCCTAAATATAAACACCGAAGGCCGAAACCAACATCAGATCGATACTTAGAAAACCATTCAACTTATTAATCCCTAGTCAGTTTCTTAATTTTTGTTTAACTCCTTTCGATTAACTATGTTCGATTAACTGCTTTCGATTAACTCGATTCGATTAACTCCTCTATTTATTTTTCTAATAAATAAATCCTTTATTCTATTTATTTTACTTTATTTCTTTAACCCAATTCATTTTCAAGTATTCCTTTGTAACCTGTTTGTCTTCTAAATGATATTCCTTTATAATCTATTTGTAAATGGTTTTACAAATATTCTCTTTAATAACTTATTTGTTTTCATAAATCAATATCTCTTTCAATTCTTTTTGTAAATGGTTTTACAAATATTTCCTTTATATTTGGTTTACAAATATTTTCCTTTATATTTGGTTTGTACATATTTCCTTTATTATTTGTTTTACAAATAAACCCTTTATAAAAACTCTATTTGTTACAAGCAAATATCTCATTTATAAATCTTTTGAGTTTATAAATATTTCCCTTTATATTTATTCCACTTTATAAAGATTTCCTATATATAAATATCCCATTTATAAATAAATTCCTTTTATAAAATCTCCTTTGATTTTATAAACATTTTTCTCTTTTATAAAATCCTTTGATTTTATAAATATTCCCTTTTCAATATAACATTGAAAATTCCCTTTTATAATTATTCTATTTATTTTACTTTAAATATTTCTCTTTATAAAATCCTATGATTTTATAAATACTTTATTTCAAAATATTTCCTTTTATAAAATCGGTTGATTTTATAAAATTCCTTTATTATTTCAATATACATTGAAATATTCCTTTTCTACATCCCAGAGTTTCTTATGGCATTAACATACCAATTAACAATCATCAATATCATTTTAACACACATAATCAATAACTGATTATATATCACATCATATATCAATGTATATGAAAACGGTAAAATAAATGTTGAGGAATCCAGTCGGATTCCTCCAACCTGTTTCCCTGCACCACAGATGTTAAACAACACGAGTATAAAATATTCCGATAAACAGCTCAAATATTCGATGAACGATTTATATATATCGTTATCGATGATTTCAATCAATACACACACAACTCAACCAAACAGTTAACACACAGCAATCAGTCATCATTTATCAGTTCTAAATATACGTTATAAAAATATGAACTGATCAGGGTTGGTGAGTTTTACTCACATTACGCGTTAACCGTTAAATAACGATTTGCGTTAGTCGATTCTGATCAGACAATTTATTTCGCCATAAATTGTAACGAGCTCGGATTCACTCCCAGTCAGCTCCACGGTGTAGCCACCCTCCCTACGATCCCAACGCAACTTACGGTTCGTAATTCTGATATCGTATGCAGAAGATATTACATTTATAAGTTTACACTATATTTAAATAAAACAAAACATTATTTGATTTTTGAATTTGAGCCTTTACCATAAATTTCCCGGCCCACTACCCTTCTCAAGCCCACTACCTTATAAACCCATCTTCCCAAATCCTGTACCAAACTCCTCCATCGTTTGCTTCTCACATTAAACACCATAGCCGATTCTTTGCTTCCTCCTCTCTCCCTCGATACCATGTCTTAATTCAAACGAAATATACCATAAGATCCTCCTTCGAAATCTCATTCACCTGGTACCATAAATCACTAACTCGCACACCCCCAGGCCTCGTCTGAATCTCGTCGACGACAGCAGGTTCCAGCAAAAAGGTCTGAACCTTTTTTGAAGCCGTTTCCCTAAAAAAAACAACAAGGAGATGCCATTCGATCTCGTGATTACTAATACAAACTCGAATCAATTTAAAACCCCCTATATCTCGCCCCAAACCGAACCCTAGGACCATGGTGTTCATTTCGAGTTCAAGAAATTAGCGTCGCACGCTTTAAGTCCGGTACCAAAACGAAGAGAATCCAAATGCGAACTCAGATAAACTTGTTTGAGGATTTTAGAAATTAAATTTGAATTTCTAAGAATTTATTTGCTCTCCTTTTCACTGTGGATGTTTATCCTGAGGTAACGGCGGATTTGAGAATGAAATTTAGGGTTTAGGGGAGTTAGGATTATTTATAGGTAGATTTTAATATATATTTTATTGAATATTTTATTCAATTTTTAAGTAAACGCTGATTTTATTAGTCCTCTAAAATTCCTATGATCACACATGATACCTAAAAATCATGAAACTGGACATGCAGCTATAGTTCGATATTACGGTCCCAAAGAAATTGGTTTCGTCGAATTCCGACTTCGTATGCTCACACAGCGTATTTTTAACTATCGGAATATCGACTGTTTTTCACCTTAAAAATTGGTACGGCCACATACTGACTCTAAAAATCATGAAACTTGATATTTAACAATAATTTGACACTGCGGATCCAACAAAACTAGTTTCGTCGAATTCTGAGGTCGTTTGCAAAACTAGCTATTTTTAAAGCTCTAAATAACCCTTTTAAATTTATAAATATATTTAAAGAAATTAAATTAAATATTTATAAATAAATATTATCATATATATTCACATTGGAATATCATACAGCTCTAGAATATTTCTATATGAATTTCTAGCTCGATATCTCAAATCCCGATTAAATCGATATTTGATTTATAATGAAATTCCTTTTATAAATATAAATAAAATATAAAGGAATTCCACAGCGATTTTTTCTAAAATTTGATTTGGACATAAATCAAAATCTACACGATGAAATCTCGATTTTTCTCTTCCACTAGAAAAATATACTCCACCAGATCCTAACGTTTCTTGTTTCACAGAAATCCGATTTAAAACGGCTTCTGTATACTCGTTTAAAGTTCGAATCGCCAAATCGCGAACTACCGCGCCATTTCGAGCTCGATTATATTTATATTATAATTTATACATTCAACCATCGTTATTTAAATATATTCGTTATCGTAAATCAAATTCTAAACTGAATTATATATTTTGAATTGCCAAATTCACACCATATCGCCATTTCAGCCCATTCTGGTTATTTCAGAATTAAATATATTATTTAATTATTATTTTAATTAAATATTCACTAGTTATTTAATTCAACGGCCATTAAATCCTATTAATCACCTTTTAAATAATTAAATTAATTAATTATTATATCGATGAAAAATGCGGGTCATTACATTCTTCCCCACTTAAAATAATTTCGTCCCCGAAATTGCTAAGGTAGAGGACGACCCTATCTATTGGATTAAAGTTTATCTGTTTACCTCTTATCTCCGGTTTCAACTGAACCAATTAACATTGACTAAAGTATTAATTCCTTTTGACTAACTAAAATTTTCAAAAATTCTGAGAATTTTCTAACACTTTAAATTATCGGAAAATTTCGCCATAACCTCCTTTGTACAGCCCTATCGGTAAAACCACAACTCGCCTCTCTAGACCTTCTCCAACCCAAAAGAAAATCAAACAGCCAAGCGGCTTGCCAATTCGTCTCATCAAAATCTCAACCCATATGAAATATAAACTTGTACCTTTTTGTCGGGCATATCAACTCTATCACTTCCATATGCTATCAACTCAGCATATACCAATATTAATCAAATCAAACTCTGACCAATTTATCCTCAACACACCCATTCGCTTATCCAAGCCAAATATCATTTCAAACTCAAGCACTATTCTTGATTTCAAATCCATAACTCACTAGTCCAATATAATTCCAGATTATCTCTAATCAAGTCTAATTCTATTTAACTTAGTTCAAGTTAATTTTAATTTATTTATTTACTTACTTTTACCGTTTTATTCCATTTAACTTAACAAGTTAAATTTAAATCCATGGGTTCTATTTCAAATCAAATTGAAATCATAATAACAATTCAAAACCTTTGAATTTCTAAATAACTTGTTTTCGCAAAACAATTTAAAAACAAACTCTTTGGTAGTAATCCGTCACTTACACACTTGAAAATGAACATCGATGATGTCATGATCAACATCGGAATCTATTTTCCAGCTACCGAAGTGAGTTCAATACTATAGCACTTTCAAAACCCATTTTTAAACATTTCCACCTTGAAATCAAATTCCAAATATCCTTTTACAATGTTGTAAACAATTTTAAATCTCCCAGGATCTTAAAATTCATATATACTAAATCCAGATTCATTTACAAACACTTATTCAAATTTCCAGAGTTTGAAATTTAAATTTTGATCTCAATTTCAGATTTAACTTATCCAATTTCACGTATTTCACTTATATGAATTCTGGTTGGTTAATTACATAACCGTTTTATTTATAATCTTACTCGATTATAATAGCAACCAGTATATCTAATAAATATATATATATTTCCTCTGTATCAGGATATAATTTCGGTAAATTTATTCTATTTACCCTCTTTTCAAAACATACTATGTCGACCCATCATATTCAAGTGTTTATAAACTCCTACCGATACAGTGGATCAAACTAATCGACATGAACTCATCAACAACTCAACCAATGAATCTACACAATATAAAACCATTTTATAAAATCTACACATACGCTCTCTCGTATATACACTCAACTCAATCTAGGGTATTACTAACCCTATCTCTACCGAGTCACGCCATAGAGCCAAGGTAATAATTAACTTAAGCTCTGATACCAACAGTAATGACCCCAAAATCCGGTCCAATTTGAGCTGACTAAATAACACAAGTCCAACCCCAAATTGCACTGGAAATCAGGAAACTAATAGAAAGAAGATAGAGGGTGAGGGAAGATAAGATAGAAACTTAGAATAAAAGAAGAAGAAGAACACAACATCAGAGTAACACGAACCTCACAGCGGAACGAATAACATATAATATATATAACATAACTTGAAATATACAACTGTACTTGAATATACATCATTTTCAAAGTACAACACTTACAACACAACGGAAATAAACTATAGCTATATGATCCTGAAGCCTCCTGCTCCAGCTCTTCAAGTATCTGTAAATCCTGACTACTTGACTGCCCGTACAAAATTGGGCTCCCAAGAGTTTAGGGAAAACAAAACAAATAAACTTCGGGTTAGTCATGGGACTGGTATGAGTAAAACAGTTTAAAACAGTTCAAGCAGGTAAATGATATCTCATAAGACCACGCCGTATAACGGAACGGGTTTTTCCCATATGAGAATCCAAAATATCTTTATATCAAAAACCTTTTGATATTATAATAATGTCTATCAACACAATATAATAATCATCTAGCAGAAACGCTTTCATCACACGTTCTACATATATAGTATACAATCAAAACCGCAAGCACGTATTGGGTAATGGATTTCCAACTATGACAAGGTATGGAACCACCTTCTATCAGTGTACTCTAGGAACGATACACTGGAGTTCAACAAGGATATCTTGCAACTCAGCCACACATGACCGACCACTCATTTCGCTTGAGTGTATCGAATGTATATCACCAACGGTTGGGATCAACAACCGTTTCCCGTATATATATATATATATATATATATATATATATATATGGGACAGCATTGATAGATTTAAGAGGCAAATGAATATTCTCTAGATAGGTGATTATACACCCTACTTCGGAGCGACCGACTTAGCCATGCTGCCTGCCCGATTTCTGTCATTTACCGGATGTGAGGCTAGAAGCTACGCTTATCTTTTACATGACACATCTTCATTCACTTTGAATGTCACATCGTCATACCCTTTAAATCACAAATTGATTTCCTAAAAAATAACACGGGTATACAGCTAAGAGAAACGAATTCCTCCGCCACCAACGTATATACGTTTGAAAAGATCAACTTACGCGATCCATTGGATATACTCTGTCAGACCTTCGTCCATACAAGTTGTCCTGGGACTGGACAAACCGAAGGTACTGTTCCGTACATCCATCTTAGTCACTGTTATCTAAGACTTATACAACAGCCCTTGCACTTTACTCCGTCTTCAATTATCTTTGGCATATATGATTCGCAACGCTTATGCCAATACAGAGTGGTTCTTTGGATAATAATCCAACCGGTCTCTCCATATTAAAAACGTTAAAATGGTCAAAACTTCGATAGTCTGTGAATTAACTATCAAAGAAAAACAAGTGTGCAACCAACGATATTATTTCCAAATGGAAATTATATCAACCAATCATCATTAACCATATATATATATATATATATATTTCCTCATTTTCTATGTTTAGAAAATATACGTTATTAACACTGGAAAACATTTCCATGGCTTAATTACGTATCACTATTCTCCCACATCTATCAGACTCTAACTATAAACTAACAAGGGAACAATTTCCTAAATATAAACCCCGAAGGCCGAAACCAACATCAGATCGATACTTAGAAAACCATTCAACTTATTAATCCCTAGTCAGTTTCTTAATTTTTGTTTAACTCCTTTCGATTAACTATGTTCGATTAACTCCTTTCGATTAACTCGATTCGATTAACTCGATTCGATTAACCCCTCTATTTATTTTTCTAATAAATAAATCCTTTATTCTATTTATTTTCTAAATAAATAATCCTTTATTCGATTTATTTTACTTTATTTCTTTAACCCTATTCATTTTCAAGTATCCTTTATAACCTGTTTATCTTCTAAATGATATTCCTATATAATCTATTTGTAAATGGTTTTACAAATATTCTCTTTAATAACTTATTTGTTTTCATAAATCAATATCTCTTTCAATTCAATTTGTAAATTGTTTTACAAATATTTCCTTTATATTTGGTTTACAAATATTTTCCTTTATATTTGGTTTGTACATATTTCCTTTATTATTTGTTTTACAAATAACTCCTTTATAAAACTCTATTTGTTACAAGCAGATATCTCATTTATAAATCTTTCAAGTTTATAAATATTTCCCTTTATATTTATACCACTTTATAAAGATTTCCTATTTATAAATATCCCGTTTATAAATAAATTCCTTTTATAAAATCTCCTTTGATTTTATAAACATTTTTCTCTTTTATAAAATCCTTTGATTTTATAAATATTCCCTTTTCAATATAACATTGAAAATTCCTTTTTATAATTATTTTATTTATTTTACTTTAAATATTTCTCTTTATAAAATCCTATGATTTTATAAATACTTTATTTCAAAATATTTCCTTTTATAAAATCGGTTGATTTTATAAAATTCCTTTATTATTTCAATATACATTGAAATATTCCTTTTCTACATCCCAGAGTTTCTTATGGCATTAACATACCAATTAACAATCATCAATATCATTTTAACACACATAATCAATAACTGATTATATATCACATCATATATCAATGTATATGAAAACGGTAAAATAAATGTTGAGGAATCCAGTCGGATTCCTCCAACCTGTTTCCCTGCACCACAGATGTTAAACAACACGAGTATAAAATATTCCGATAAACAACATCAAATATTCGATGAACGATTTATATATATCGTTATCGATGATTTCAATCAATACACACACAACTCAACCAAATAGTTAACACACAGCAATCAGTCATCATTTATCAGTTCTAAATATACGTTATAAAAATATGAACTGATCAGGGTTGGTGAGTTTTACTCACATTACGCGTTAACCGTTAAATAACGATTTGCGTTAGTCGATTCTGATCAGACAATTTATTTCGCCATAAATTGTAACGAGCTCGGATTCACTCCCAGTCAGCTCCACGGTGTAGCCACCCTCCCTACGATCCCAACGCAACTTACGGTTCGTAATTCTGATATCGTATGCAGAAGATATTACATTTATAAGTTTACACTATATTTAAATAAAACAAAACATTATTTGATTTTTGAATTTGAGCTTTTACCATAAATTTCCCGGCCCACTACCCTTCTCAAGCCCACTACCTTATAAACCCATCTTCCCAAATCCTGTACCAAACTCCTCCATCGTTTGCTCCTCACATTAAACACCATAGCCGATTCTTTGCTTCCTCCTCTCTCCCTCGATACCATGTCTTAATTCAAACGAAATATACCATAAGATCCTCCTTCGAAATCTCATTCACCTGGCACCATAAATCACTAACTCGCACACCCCCAGGCCTCGTCTGAATCTCGTCGACGACAGCAGGTTCCAGCAAAAAGGTCTGAACCTTTTTTGAAGCCGTTTCCCTAAAAAAAACAACAAGGAGATGCCATTCGATCTCGTGATTACTAATACAAACTCGAATCAATTTAAAACCCCCTATATCTCGCCCCAAACCGAACCCTAGGACCACGGTGTTCATTTCGAGTTCAAGAAATCAGCGTCGCACGCTTTAAGTCCGGTACCAAAACGAAGAGAATCCAAATGTGAACTCAGATAAACTTGTTTGAGGATTTTAGAAATTAAATTTGAATTTCTAAGAATTTATTTGCTCTCGTTTTCACTGTGGATGTTTATCCTGAGGTAACGGCGGATTTGAGAATGAAATTTAGGGTTCAGGGGAGTTAGGATTATTTATAGGTAGATTTTAATATATTTTTATTGAATATTTTATTCAATTTTTAAGTAAACGCTGATTTTATCAGTCGTCTAAAATTCCGATGGTCACACATTATACCTAAAAATCATGAAACTGGACATGCAGCTATAGTTCGACATTACGGTCCCAACGAAACTGGTTTCGTCGAATTCCGACTTCGTATGCTCACACAGCGTATTTTTATCTATCAGAATATCGACTGTTTTTCACCTTAAAAATCGGTACGGCCACATACTGACTCTAAAAATCACGAAACTTGATATCTAACAATAATTTGACACTGCGGATCCAACAAAACTAGTTTCGTCGAATTCCGAGGTCGTTTTCAAAACTGGCTATTTTTAAAGCTCTAAATAACCCTTTTAAATTTATAAATATATTTAAAAGAAATTAAATTAAATATTTATAAATAAATATTATCATATATATTCACATTGGAATATCATACAGCTCTAGAATATTTCTATATGAATTTCAAGCTCGATATCTCAAATCCCGATTAAATTGATATTCGATTTATAATGAAATTCCTTTTATAAATATAAATAAAATATAAAGGAATTCCACAGCGACTTTTTCTAAAATTTGATTTGGACATAAATCAAAATCTACACGATGAAATCTCGATTTTTCTCTTCCACTAGAAAAATATACTCCACCAGCTCCTAACGTTTCTTGTTTCACAGAAATCCGATTTAAAACGGCTTCTGTATACTCGTTTAAAGTTCGAATCGCCAAATCGCGAACTACCGCGCCATTTCGAGCTCGATTATATTTATTTTATAATTTATACGTTCAACCATCGTTATTTAAATATATTCGTTATCGTAAATCAAATTCTAAACTGAATTATATATTTTGAATTGCCAAATTCACACCATATCGCCATTTCAGCCCATTCTGATTATTTCAGAATTAAATATATTATTTAATTATTATTTTAATTAAATATTCACTAGTTATTTAATTCAACGGCCATTAAATCCTATTAATCACCTTTTAAATAATTAAATAAATTAATTATTATATCGCTGAAAATGCGGGTCATTACAAAAGTATACTTAATTTTTAAGAGAAGAATTAAGGGAAACGGGTTACCTTATTGCGTTCGTCTCGGAATTCTTCTTGAGATAGAGTCTGAGTTTGCGTAAATCGGACTCCGTATGAAGAAGTTATGACCTTCAGAAGTTTCAGAGATTTAAATAAAGTAGCTCAGGTTTGAAATTCGAAATTCAAATCACACACCCGGGCTGGGCGGGAAATTTCCCGCCCAGGACCCAGGTCGACCAAGGGGTCGACCTGGGTCAGATAGGTCGACTAGGGGGTCGACGTCCCCCCTATTTCCAGATCTGAGGTCAGGTTCATTTTTCTGCATTTAGACGCCAGTTCTGACCAGATTCGTTGATCCCTATGCTATATAAACACCCCTAAGGCTACAGTTTTCTCTACACAACTTCATTACGTCTATACTCTACCCTAATTCATATCAAAATAAATCAAAGACGGGGTTATGCTGCTCAAGTCCTTCGTAGAATCAAGTTAGAATTCTAGTAGAGATTCAAAGGCTAGTTCAACGACTTCAACAACTATTTTCTAAGAATCAAATCTAAATTAGAGAATAGATAATCTACGTCAAGGGATACCTTTTCAGTTTCAGAAAACAGATCCCAGAATTCAAGACCGTTCTGTAATTTGTAAGTTCACGTTACTTTCAGAAATAAAAGTTAATTGTGATTCTGACATTGTAATAAATCTGAATCTGAGATTATGCCTATTTCTATCTGTCTTTCTATATCCATTGGATCTATCTTATTGATATTATTATGTCCATGCTTCGTCTCTTCTTTCCTTCTTCCCCTTTTTGATTTATAGCCAGGCTACTGCGAGCCTGAGCCAAATCTCATAAGAGATGAATGTACGTTGGAAATAAAATTGAGCATAATATATGATTTGGACATGACTAGCGCTAAAATTGGGAAAAGTATTAAATTGTGTATAATTGGGCATAATTGAGTTGTAATTGATTTGAGGACATAACACATGTTGTATACAAAAACATAAAGTGTATCGAACATATGACTTGAGATTTAAGGCATAAAGTATTGGACATATGACTTGGGAATTTGGGGGCGTAAATTGAACTGTAAATACGTAAGGCATAGCATAGGTTGTGGTTTAAGATCAAAAATTGGGGATATATATATATATATATATATATATATATATATATCTTTGGGAATCAATTTTGATTATGAAATTGGTCCAATCATATCTCTCCTTGTTGTATATCGGAATTGTAATCCTTTTTGAGTTCATGATATAATTCTTGTCAAAACCTATATGCCTATGATGATTCATGATGATATTCATATCATATCTATATGCCTGCGATGTATTCTATGCAAAAACTTGTCTTTTTAGTACATCAAGTTTATTGGACCGATAGTTCTTATCATCATATGACTATGCCCATCCTTACGATGTTCCATCTTGCTTCTCCCCTTATTTTATGAATCTTGAGTTAAATCTCGAAATACGTACGTTATGAATGCGGGGGTAATTGGGTATAACATGAAATTGACATTATTTGGCATAATTTGGAACATGTAGTATTGCATGACTGTTAAGATGCAATTTGGGATAATTTGACATGAATTATGGAATATGTAATTTGACATATTGAACCTAAAATTGGCATGAACGACAAAGTATGAAATTGGCATATAAATCAAGTTTTGGGCATAATTGTTATTGTTGCGAATTTGGGGTAACTTTAGCATTAAATCTAGATTGGGCGTAAAATGTAAATTGGAACATTAAATCTAGATTTGGCCTAACTATTGATTTGGTAATTAGCATGTAAAATCTAGATTTGGGTATATATATGGTAAATGTGTAAATTAAAGATGAATATGCCTAACCCGAGGTTAGATTGAGTTGTGGTGTAAAACTGCCCGGGACCGCCCGGCACATCCAGTAACCACAACCACACCTATCTAATGTGAGAGGTTAGTGCATCATGCCCAAGAAAAACCCGAGGTTAGATTGAGTTGTGGTGTAAAACTGCCCGGAACCGCCCGGCACATCCAGTAACCGCAACAACACATATCTAATGTGAGAGGTTGGTGCATTAATAAATCAATTAATGCTAATGAACAAGATGAACGACTAGGGTTAAGTCCATAGGAACACTTAACCAATAAAACATGAATGACTAGGGTTAAGTTAATGAGAAACACTTAACCAGTATAGCATGATGAATGGGTAGGGTTAAGTAATAAGAAACACTTAACCAATATAACTTGATTTTTGGTAAGGTTAAGTTAAAACAAGAGGGCAACACTTAACCAATATAACTAGATTTGTGGTAAGGTTGAGTTAAAACAAAAAGGCAACACTTAACCAAAGTAATATGACAAGTAGGTGGGTTAAGTTAACTTGAAACTGATTGATGACACTTAACCAATACAACATGATGAACACGTGGGGTTAAGTTAACAAGAAACACTTGACCAATATAACTTGATGAACGAACGGGTTAAGTTAATAGGAAACACTTCACCAATCAGACAAGTGAGGAGGGTTAAGTTAATAGGAATACTTAACCAACATGACATGATGAATGGGTGGGTTAAGTTAACATGAATGTACAACACTTAACCAATACGACATAATGTGCGGGAGGGTTAAGTACATATCGGGCTGGTGGGTAATATTAGTAAATATAGGCCCACAAACTTAACCATTAAATAAACATGCTCGAATCAGTGCGAGGGTTAAGTACATATCAAGTTGGGTGGGTAATATTAGTACATATAGGCCCACAAACTTAACCGTTAAGTAAACATGCTAGAATCGATGGGAGGGTTAAGTACATCTCGTGAAGGTGGGTAATAATTTGTATATATAGGCCCACAAACTTAACCAATAAGAAACCCTAGTAACAGGGACCCATTTCAGCAGTAACCCACATAGATGTATCATGGTACCCTGAAACTAGGCAGGGTGGGGCACGATTGCTGGGATGATTATAAGCGGTCAAAACAGTGGCAGGGGGTGCATCAGCGTAGGTTCCGACGGTTTACGGGTGTGCACGTACTCCGGAGTGGGAAAAAGCAGGCACTGGGTACCAGTAGTTATACACTATGCATCTTGAATCGTGTCGGGTTGCTATCATAAGGATTGATACACCTTATGGTGGGACCAGCACAGGGTATCTACACACAAGAGAGGGCCGATTGACACAGACACAAGGAAAATTAATACGAGTAAGGAGCCGATCGATAGGGTAGTAAGGGTACATCTAACATGTTCATGGAAATTAGGCAGACTGATGTGGAATCCTCACGATAGGTGTACACCTGAAGGCTACCACAATTGCGGGGATTGGGATCACGTTAACATATTATCATTTTATACAGATTACTAGTTGGGACACTAGTTAGGTGGTGCAGAGATATAGAAATCATAATAACATGGTAGTAGCGAAGCAGAGCAAGAGTAGAAGCGCATTCAGTTTATCTTGCCTTATCATATCTTATGCTTATCCTATGTTATCATGTTATCACGGTATTGTCTTATATTCAGTTTATTCATATCATGATGCCTTTGCCTGTTTATATGCTGAAAGTCACTAGACTTACCAGACTTATGTCTGACCTAGTTTTTTTTCGCCTCTTTTTCTTCCGTTCCCCCCCCCCCCCCAGGTTCACAGGGAGGAAATGTTACCACTTAGCTCAGTTTTCCTTCCAAGCTCGAAGATAGTCAATGTATTGCTTTGGACTCTCTCTTCCGCTGCTATGGCTGGTACACGCTTTATTGGGGAATATCATTGTTATTTTTTTGCTTCTTTTATTCTTGGAAGTTTTTAAATCAAGACAAAAGTTCTATGTATTACTTTTAAGTATGATTGAGACAACTATTGTAAAAGCTTGACTGAACCACATTGTTAATAAATTGACTTTAATTTTCCGCTGCTTTATTTGTCTGTCTTGTAATTTATCTGCATCTTTTACCTATAATGCTCCACCGAAGTTAAGGCATTCCCTTTGTGAGTGACCTTAACGGAGGTGGGGTGTTTCATATATAGTATTATAAATAGTATATATAATATTGGGGTATATATGATATTGGTGATTGGATATATTCCCATAGTACCATTAGCGGATGGTTTCCCTATGTGCCCCATCCTATATATAGTAGATGACCTTCTATACTACGATATCCTGCCTTGAAGCAGGATGCGTATTATAATTGTTGACTAACATATGTGGACATAAAAAAACAGGTTGGAGGGATCCAACTGAATTCCTCAACATTTATTTTATTTGTTTTCATATATATGTTGATATATGACGTGATTTATAACCTGTGATTAGTTCATGATATGTTTTGATGTTCGAAATAACATGAACCTTTGATTTTGGATATTTTTGGATATCCTAGCTAACAAATGAATTTTTAAAGTAGGATTTGAAAATATAAAAGTGTATAAAGGAAATTTATTTCCAAATATAAATATTTATTTAGAAACCGAATTTATAAGTAGAATTTTAAAGTAAAGAATTATTTTAATAAATGAAACGTGAAGTAGATTTTATAAACTATGTTTATAAAGAAGTGGAACATTTGAGAAATTGAAAACATAAGTCGAGTGTGAATTTGAAAGAAAATAGAAATAAGGGTTGAAGTTAATATATTAAATATACTTGAATTGAAATCATAAAGGCGATTATATGAAATAATAGAAATTGTAAATTAAAACTTAAAATGTGCAAGTATGAGATTAAATGAGTAGATAAGTCAAGAATGAACTTGTGTTAAGAAATATTATTAACGGGTGAAGTAAATAAGGGTTGAAGCGAATGATTTACAAGTGGGAATTGTTAAAGGTAAGTTTGGAAGGTTTTTTTTTTTGGATTTATTAATTCTAATTGAATGTAAGGAGAACAAATTTGAATAATATAATATAAATTATATTAAAGAATTTTATATTAAATTTATATATGATAATTATTAATGGTAAGGACTGGCAAAGGATATTGAGATACGAATATCTTAGAATTTAATGAAGTTATTGAAATAAAATTGAGATTAGTGAAATGAACATATATAGATGTTCATAAAAATTAATTATGGAATCAAGACTTTGTATAAAACCTGGGTTATGAAGTTAAAATGGAATTCAGTTGGTTAATGGAAATATATCGTTATAAGAAAAATCTTGTTTCCATTTTTAAAAATGAATAATGTTTAGCATACGTTTTGTACGTAAAATATTTATGGTTATAAGATGGAGATAAATATCTCATTTAAATTTAAAATTGGTATTTGTAATTTCTATTCGTTTAGAAATTAAGAAATTGAGTTAAGGAAATCAGAAACTGACTAGAGATTAGCTAAGTTGAGTAGCTTTCTGAGTATCGATCTGATGTTGGTTTCGACCTTCGAGGTTGATATTTAGGGAGTTATTTTCTTACTAATTTACGGTTAGGGACTAATGACCAAGATGAGAAGTACGTTCTTAATGTATTTTAAGATGAAATGGTTTTGAGTATTATTATATTAAAATAAGTAGAGAATCAAGTATTTCAATGTGGGAAAATTGAGGAGTTTTAATTAAAGTATAACTAATTAAAAAGGCTAAATATTGAATCAGTAAATTCAATTTTCCTTTATGGATGGATGGTTTTTTATTTGATAGTTAAATAACTGACTAACAAATCTGGCCTAAACTATTGTTGGTACAGAAAGACCGGGATTGAATTCATATTCGAAAACCATTTGATCAGCAAATACGTAAACGTTGAATATATCAGACGTTGATCAAGACGGAGTATTTGAAGATCGTAAATCTTCATAAAACTTAAGAACTGCTTAAAATCTCTGGGTAGCTCCTAAGAGATATACGGTGGTTCTGTCGTGGTTGAAATTTATGGATTGCAAGGACTTCTTGCTACTTATCTATAGGGTGATTCCTAGAATGTGGTAGGAGGGTGCCTTCGGTTCATCTGTTCCTGGATGACATGTATCGACGAATGTTTGACACGGTATTTCCTAAAAACCACGTACGTTGATTTTTACAAATATGCCGAGTTGGTGATGAAGAAAATCACTTCTTTTACACACAGTATATTTGTGGATGTTAATTAGTGATTTGACGGATCTGACGATGTGGCATTTCAAGTGAATGGTGTCCAGATGATCTAAAATGATAATTAAAACCTCAAGCCTCATCAACCAGGAAATGACAAAAATCGGGCAAGCAGCATGGCTAAATGGGTCGCTCCCAATTAGGTTGTATTGTCACCATCTAGAGCAAATTCATTATTTGTTCTTCTTTTCGCTTCCATATCTCCCGGGAACGGTTATGTTGCTAGCAACCGTAAGGTGAAAAGACATTCGATACACTCAAGAGAAATGAGTGGTCGGGTTGCAAAACCCAGTGTATTCCCCTCTAGAGATACACTATCGGAAGGTTGTTCCATACCTTGTCATAGTTGGCAATCCATTACCCAATAAGTGCTCGTTGTTTTTGTTTTTGTATTATATATGTAGAGCGTGAGATGCAAGTGTGTTTATGTGTGGACTGGTCTTACGATTACCCTTTTCTTTTGAAAGGATTTTTAACTTTAAAATCAAGTTGGATGAAACAGATAATTTAGTGAGTTTTCTCACACTGGTTCACCATACTGATCCTGGCGTTTGTAATGCTCGGGTCAGACCGAGTTATACAGGTTCAGGAAAGGAGGCTATGAATTTCAGGAGAGGAGCAGAAGGAGTTCAAATGTATGATTCATATATAGCTATTATTCTGTTGTGTGATGTATATAAGGACAGACTGTTATAATTGTCCAGATGTGATGAATGACCACTGTACTTTGATAAATGTAAGTATTGTTTCAAGCTTCCAGTAAAGATTTATTTCTGTATTATATTTTATTCCGCTGCGACATAAGACTATGTATTGTTGTTCTTCTTCTTTTTTCTATTCTTAACTCTCTTTCTTTCTATTTCTAATCCTCTTATTTCTTTCTATTAGCCTTCTGGGTTTTCAATACTTGAATTTGGACACGGGATGTATTAGTGTATGAATTCGAGTGTCGAATTTTTCCGGGATGCTACATGCTTGTTTTGTTTTGTTTGGTTTGGTTTGTTGTTGAGGGTAAAGGGCGTAGTAGGAGAGGATAGCATTGACCATGGTAGTGGAGAATTGGAGAGTTTGAAAGGAAAGAGGGTTCTTGAAGTACGAAAATCGTGGGGGAATACTAAACTTCGGAGTTAGGAGTATGGAATGTTGTAGGAAGAAGTAAGGGAGACAAAAGAAATGGAGGATGGCTGGATACGAAATAGGGAAGAAGAGGGGATACGTAGTCTTCAATGTAGTTTTAGGGGATATGAAATCACGTTTTGTATCCCGAAACTTCATATCCAAAGAGGCATAAGCGGGGAGACGAAAAAGGGAAAGAGGAAGAGAGATCGGTGAAGTGGAGATGCGAACACCTCGGGGATACAAAATTGTTTTTCATATCCCGACCCTTAGCTATTTTTCAAAGTTGGATTTCAGGATGGAAATTTCTTGACCATGTGGGGATACGAAATGATTTATATCCCAAAAACGTAGGAAATTTTCGACTTTGAAACTCAACTTCGTGAACTCAAGTTGCTTCATGAAATTGTGCGATTGGGTTGAGAATCAAACAAATATATCATTGCATAACGCATTAGCACTCGAAAGATGAGTCTGTTTGGTTGATAGTTCGGACATGCACATAGGATTAGAGAACAAACTCGGACTATGGACATATGATTGAACTGCCAATCCCTCGGCTTGGCTTCCAAGCCGATCGCGACACAATCGCAACTCTACGTGAATTCGACGATCGCAGTTAGCGATGACAATGGTTTAAGTTTATGAAACTGGAATCTGTTGTCGCATCCTATCATGTTTTACTGTAATTTCATCTGCATGTACGACACTACACGTTCTACGTTAGTTTACACCAACACCAGGGGTACAAGTCTTCGTGTAATTACTAATGAAACTATCTTGAGAGTATAGTTTGCAATGTAACAAAGAGGCTTCATACGACTTCAAGCTTGGCAGCCAAAACCATAGAACCATGGTCGGTTCTTCTGAATCTTCGTATCATTCCATCACTATAGGAAATAACCTTGAGACTTCTGTGGTTTCCACCTCTTCCCAAAAAATGAGCCTATATAATATGCATGACGAAAATGAGAAAACGGAAGAGTTGCTACACTCGGGCGAGCATGCAGATGAGCCGGTCATCCAGGGAGAGGCAGAACCTATGGAAGTGAGGATGCACAGAGAAGAGTATGCCAGCAAAAGCACATTGAGATTATTAAAGTAGCGTCAACAAAATGTTAAATGCCTGATTTAAAATAATTTTAGCAATAATTGAATTATTTTAAGATAATGTAAGTGTTTCAACGCTTAAAATCCCCTGAAAGTATAAATATGGGTTAGATCATACTAAATGATGAAAATATAATTACTAAAGAGTACAAATAACTTTACTGGTTACAAAAATGCAAATAATGAATGTAGGGTACGACCTTCTTTTAAGTATTGTTGTAATGAAAGTTTTAGTATAATTCATAATGAGTTAATTAAGTTTTTCTTTTAAATATTGTTGTAGTGGAACTCTTAACATCCATCGATGGTATAGGTACAATAGGAAAAAGTGATATGAAGCGTCAAAACGAAAACACTGCGGCATTTCCCACAAAAATTAGAAAACAAAGTTCATAAAAGGTAGATAACATTTTAAAGAAATAATCTTGGAAAATTGACAATATTAAAGAATATTGTTTACAAAATGATGGGAATTGTAACACCCCGCGAATTATATAACTGTGAAATTCACAAATTAAAGTATAATTAATTTCAAATCAAAGAACTAAGGGGAACGGGATACGCCATTGCGTTCGTCTCGGAAAAATACGCGAAATAGAGTCCGAGTTTTCGAAAAACGGAGTCCGTATGAATGGCCTTCGGAAGTTTTGAATTAAATTTAAAATTCAAACAGAATAAAATAAGCTCAGAAAAAAAAACAAAAATGGGGCCCAATGGGCCAGGGCGGAAAAAGCCCCGCCTGACGCACCCAGGTCGACTGGGCTGTCGACCTGGTCTAACCAGGTCGACAGGCCTGTCGACAGGGCTGTCGACAGGGGTGTCGACCTGGTCCAGACCCAGGTCGAGCCCAGTCTAACCCGGCTGGCCTATTCTCTATGTGGTCGATTTTCTGTGGTCTGCTTTGTCATTAGGGCTAGGTGGCAGGCTCTAATTGGTCTCTCCTTAGAATGAATGGCTACGATCAATCCAAGCAACATCAATGGTCCTAATCAGTTCCTAACCTCTATATAAACAACCCTAGACTAAACCCTAATCTATTCATTCAAAAATAAGAACATAGCCGCCATGTTGCTGAGGAACGACTAGGAGTAGCCACCAAATTGGAGAGAGGATTAGGAGGAAGATTCTAAAGCTTAAAGCAACCTAAACAAATCAATTCAACAAAGGAATTTGCGTCTTCAATCCCTAAATTAGAGAATTCATCACACCATTGTAAGTAGAGTATTACTTTGGTATGAATAAACAATTGTGTTGGTTTGTATGCTTGAATTGTGGCAATAAAGTAATTCATATTTGTGCGTTCTTATCAATTTGAAATATTATATACGTTTGGATATTTATGAATTATGTTATTCATTATAAAGAACTACATGCGGTAGTTCTATGCAAGTATACGTTTGGAATATTTCGCAAATTATGTAATCCATGTTGAAGCTACATGTATGTAGTTGATTTAAATTCATGCAAGTTTGGGGTATGCTTGTATGCCACCATGATGTATATTTTTGGGCATAAATCATTTTGTAAGTAATTGGAACAAGTTTGGTTATTATCCATATGAAATTATGTTGAGAATTTGGCATCATGTATTAAGCCATGCTTTTGTACTAGAAAACTTATTTGCAAACTTATGAATATGATTAGGCTATGAATGATATTTGGCATAATTGAAATCCATGATTAAGTTCATCTTGCTTACAAAAATTATATGATGACATATGTGGTACATGGCTAGGTTAGGTTCAAAAAGTCCCTTTTTGTAAGTTTACATGACTAAAATAAGAATCATGATTTCATGTTAGAAATATTTATGCCATGGTTATGTGAACAAATTTAACTATACTTATGCCATGCTTACGTTTGACATTATGCCATGCTTATGTTTGACACTATGCCATGCTTATGTTAGAAATATTTATGCCATGCTTATGTTTGACATTATGCCTGAAATAAAAACATAGGTTCATGTTGTAGTTAGGCCTATGTGTCAATAGCGATATTCTTAACATAACTACAAGTTTACATGCTTTGATTCATGTCACGTATGCTTTATGACCAGAGTATATGTTATCACTATGCAAGTTCACCAGTTTCTATTTTGTATTTCCAACGTCGTATTGCAAGTTCATGCGCTCACCTTCCCCTTCTTGTGTATGTAATCACGCTTCAAGCCTCCCCTTTTCGCATGGCTAAATTGGGCTTTAAAAGGCTAAGCCCAATATATATAAACGGATGTGTAAAACGGGGGAAAATAACGTTGGGTTAAAATTAATTAATGAATGAAAATATAAAATAGAAGGGCCCAAGTTCAAGTATGGGTTGGGCCCATGATTGGTGTAACCTTCACACCATTAACTTAATAATGGGCCGCAAATATTTACATATAAGAAAATAAAGAAGAAAGACAAAATATGTAAATGTAGAACATACGATGTGTTTAACCCGAGGTTGGATTGAGTTGTGATGTAAACCTGCCCGGAACCGCCCGGCTGTCCAGTAGTCACAACAATACCTATCCAATGTGGGAGGTTAAACATGGAGCCCAATAAGGACCCGAGGTTAGACTGAGTTGTGGCGTAAGACTGCCCGGAACCAACCGGCAACAGGCAGCCACAACAATACCTGTCTAATGTGAGAGGTCAGGGCCTTAATAAGACAATTAAGGCTGAGTCAGGATTGTTAGGATTAAGTGAACTAAAGACTTAATCAAAATGGAACATGCTAAACTAAACGGACTGGTGGGGGTTAGGTTAGAAAACACTTAACCAACTTAGCATGTTGGCTAGAGATAGAAAACCTAGTAACGGGGGACCCTTTTCAGCAGTAACCCTAGAAGGTGTATCAGGATACCCTGAAACTAGGCAGGGTGGGGCACGATTACTGGGCTGATTGTAAGAGGTCAAATCGACGGCGGTGGTGTAGCAGTGTAGGTTCTAATGGGGTGCGGTCGTGCACACACTCCGGCGCAGAAAAATAAGGCACTGGACACCAGTAGCATACCTGTGCACTCTAAGGTTGTGTCGGGCCGCCGCCATGGGACTTGATACACCCCATGGTGGGACCAGCATAGGTAACTACAAACATCGGGGGCCGTAAGACACATGTATCTATGCGAGTAGGAGCCGATTATCATTGAATGGATCACATCACCCTGATTATGGGGTGCCAGTTGGAAACTAGTTTATACGGGTTCAGAGATTAACAGGGGGTACGATAGTATATTCGACCCTAGGCAACTTAACCAAGTTTATAGTGCTTGCCCACTTCTTGTTTATGCTTATCATACCCAGTTCTTTATTTATAGACAAAATAGTACTAGACTTACTCAGGCTTTATGTCTGACTCTACTTTTCTTTCGTCTTCTTTTCTTCCGTTTCCCCCTCCCCCCTCCCCCCCCCCCCAGGTCCACAGGGAGGAAACACAGCAGCTTGACCAACCTTAACATCCAGCTTGAAGAAGAGAAATGTATTGCTTGGACTTTCCTGTTTTGAACTATGGCTTTGGACAATCCACTATGGGGACTTTTGCAGTTTATCTATGTTTTATTTATGCTTCTTTAAATAATGTACTCAAGACAGATTATGAAGGAGTTATGTTATGTTTTTGGGAAAAGATGTAAGACAATCATGGTGATGTTTTGTAACACGTATTTGCTTTTATGAAATAAAAGTTTGTTGTTTTTCCGCTGTTTACAAATATGTGTTCTTATATCTGTCTTGTATATCTGTGAACTTATACTTATAAACCTCCACCAAAATTAGGGCATTCCCTTTGAGAGTGACCCTAACGGAGGTGGGGTGTTTCACTTGGTATCAGAGCATAGGTTTACCAGATAAGATAAAAAGTTTTGAAAAATTGTTTTCAAAAAGGAAATTTAAAGAAGCATTTTTTTAAAAGAAAAATGTTATTTTATTTTAAAAAGGCAAAGTCCACTCCCCAAAGCCATAGGTACTATCTCTTATCCTTCGTTTTGAATCTATCCTTTTTGTTTCAGCATGTCCGAAGATCTTAACTTGCCGGAAGGGGTGCCAATACCTGGTTGGTTTAGACGGTTCTTAGAAGCAAGGGCCACTCAGCTAGGTCCTACCGTTCCTCCTCCCCCAGCTGCCGGAAATCATCCAGCTGCAGCAGCACCTTTTCCTCCACCTCCTCCTCGGGGAAACACGTTTGCTAAGATATGTAAAGATTTTAAAGCTATGGGAGGAAGGGATTTCCATGGAACTGAGTCCTTCGTGGCAGCTAGAAATTGGCTGAAAGAAACGGAGGACCTATTCATCATCTTTGAGGTAGAGGATAGACAAAAAGTACAACTGGCAGTGTGGCTATTGAAGGGCGAGGCTTCCTACTGGTGGGAAGTCACTAATGCTGAGAGACCAGTGGAGACATGGGAGGACTTTAGGGCAAGGTTTGAGACTAAATTTCTCTCAGATGCGGAAAGAAGTTTGCAGTTGGAAAAATTCTTATTTCTTAAACAAGGGGACAAGACAGTCAGAGAATATGTGAATCAGTTCGATGAGCTGGCTAGGTTTGGGCTTGACCTAGTCAACACCCCGCACAAGAAGGCTCTCCGTTTCGTCAAAGGGTTGAATGAGCCATTACACAGTTTGGCCATGACCCATATACCCATGGGAGCCACGTATGAAAGATTGGTGCAAATGGCATTGCTGAATGAAGAGGATAAGGGCAAGAAGAAAGAGGGTTTGCAGCCTAAGAAGACAGACTTTAAGAAGGGCGGGAAAGGAAACAAAGAGAAGAGGAAGTGCAATTTCTGTGGCAAAGTGGGGCACTTAGTTAAGGACTGCCGGAAAAAGAAGGCCAAGGAGAATGGTGGGTGCTTTTCTTGCGGTGAGACAGGCCACAGGGCTAAGGACTGCCCAAAGAAACGAGGACAGGGGCAGAGGGCTGGATCCACCCCAGGGGCATAGGTTCATGTGCTGGAAGCGCCACCTCTGCAACAGCGAGGTATAGATACTTCTGTAGAAAGTGTAGTTTATCTTTATGATCACCCCGTTCGCACTTTATTTGATTCTGGCGCATCACACTCCTTTATCTCGTCTGCTTTAGTAGAATCTCTGCACCTAAAAACTAGTATGGTAGAGGACCCCTTAATTGTTTCAAACCCAATTGGGGGCCCAGCTCATTTGTCTATGATCTGTGTGGGATTGAAAATTTCTATTCTAAGCGTAGAATTTCAATGTAGTGCCTTTGTTTTGGGCTTTTCGGGGTATGGTTTGATTTTGGGTATGGATTGGCTATCCAGTAATGGGGCCATCCTTGATTGTGAGAAAAGGGTTGTTAGGCTCCTAACCCAGCTCGGTAATACTTTGGAAATTTCTTGTAATCCCTCGTATGCGGTTATGCTTAGTTATCTTGAATCGCTAGATGCCTCTGTTGAAAATTTGCAATCAGTTAGAGTGGTCCGGGAATATCCGGATGTCTTCGAAGAGGTGAAGGGCTTGCCTCCGAAGCGGGAAATAGACTTCCGCATATATCTTGTAGATAATGCAAAGCCCGTTGCGTTGCCCGTCAGACACATGGCTCCACGAGAAAGGAAAGAGCTCAGTAAACAGATTAAAGAGCTTCTAGAGAAGGGGTTCATTAGGAGGAGCATTTCAGAATGGGGCGCTCCAGTGGTGTTCGCTACAAAGGCGGATGGTTCACTCCGTCTATGTGTTGACTATAGGGAGCTCAACAAGCTAACGAAAAAGAATAGGCACCCTCTCCCTAGAATTGACGATTTGTTTGACCAGCTTGTAGGAGCGTCTGTTTTCTCCCAACTCGATTTAGCAACCGGTTTTCATCAGCTAAGGGTGGCTGAAGATAGCATCGATAAAACGACGTTCAGAACCCCAGACGGCTTCTTTGAATGGCTTGTCATGCCTTTCGGCTTGACAAATGCACCTGCTTACTTCGTGGACCTAATGAGTAGGGTATTTAGAGATTTCCTCAACAAATTCGTAGTGGTCTTCGTAGATGATATCCTTATCTTCTCAAAGAGTGAAGAGGAACATACTCAGCACTTAAGGGCAATCATGGAAACTTTGCGAGTCCATCAACTAAAAGCCAAATTCTCCAAATGCCACTTTTGGAGAGAAGAGGTGAGGTTCCTTGGGCACATAGTATCCAAACAAGGGTTAGCGGTGGACCCTGCTAAGGTAGTGGCGGTACAGGATTGGAAGACACCAAGGAATGCAACTGAGGTCCGAAGTTTTCTAGGACTAGCGGGTTTCTATCGAAAATTCATAAGGGATTTTGCGAAAATCTCAGCTCCGCTCACGAAGTTGACAATTGTTTATTTTCAAGAGATAATTCATCTATGTGGGATACCTTCTAGTAAGTGAACAAGATCCAAGATTCACAAGTGAATTTTGGAGAGCTTGCATGGAACCATGAGTACGCAGTTAGGCTTGAGCCAAGTATACTAGAAGGAGAATAAGTGAAAAAGGAAACAATAATTAAGAAGCTACGAAATTGTGAAGTTAAAAACGGATAAAGCATAATGGAGTTAAGCTCAAGAAATGCGACTTAGAAGATTGAAGACTAGATTCGTGCATAATATCTCTTCTTAAGAGTATATCCTTGATCCCTCTCTTCCTGTAGAGCTTACTTGCATAGTATCTTTTCTGTATATCCTCTCGGTCCCATTCTCAATCCAATTTCTGTTGCAAACCACATAGGGGGTATGACTCATCTGTTAGTAACACATGTTGGGGCTCGAGGGTGTTCATTGGTTTGACTAAAGTTTTTGGGTTTTATAGGATACAGATTGGTCTTAGGAAGGGACTCCCTTGTGACCTAAAAGGAGTCCATCATGCTTAGTTTCCTAGAATCATATATGGTGGTTGGGTTGAGTAACTCTTTGGGTGTCAGTCTGATGTTGATTTCGGTCTTCGGGGCTGATGCTTAGAGAGTTCTTCTCCTAATCAATATATATGTGGCATAGGTTTTCAGTTTTGACATTGCCTAATGGGCACAAAGTTTTTACTTGCTTCTATCATTCGACTATACCTTTAGATAGGAACAATTGGGAAAATGTCCTATAGATTAGAGCTACCTGAGAAGTTGGCTGGAGTCCACAACGTTTTTCACGTTTCACATCTCCGAAAATGTCTACATGAGTCTGCTGAAGTGGTAGAGCCAAATATCCTCGAAGAGGCCGAAGTGGAACGCGAAGCAACCATAAGGAAAGTTCCAACCCGCATCTTAGGAACGGAAGTGAAGAAGCTACGCAACCGCGAAGTCAAGCTCGTCAAAGTTCAGTGGAGCGACGCCGAGGGAGACGCGACTTGGGAAACTGAAGCTAGAATCCGTACAGCCTACCCTTTTCTGTTCGAGGGTACATCCTTGATCTTTCCTTTTCCTTAAGTTGCGCTTTTATCTATCTTTTTAGGTATATTTCCTCGACCTTATCTTTTAGGTAGAATCTTTTTGGATGAAAACATGTAGTTGAAACATGTTATGGATGATGGTTGCAAGTGGTTGCAAGTGATTGCTAGTGGTTGCTCGTGGTTGCATATACACACACAATCTAGGTTTTAGATCGGCTCAGTCACTTCATATTGCATATGCATATATGTTTGCATTCGTATATGGTTGTACTTGAATGTGTTGTCATGTGGATGCTGCATTTGTATTGAATGATTGTGCACTCATGTAGAATCAAGAATAGGAAAATTTGCATACATAATGAATTCATGGCACTTACATAATTCGCATTAAGGAGGTCAACTGAATCAGTAGACCGCCTGATTTTGCATTAGATAAGTTCATGTACACACACACACTTCGCATATGATCATGAAGCATTAGAAGTCTTTTAAGGACAATGGATGCTCGTGTTTGATGAATGAGTAGATGGATGATTGGATGTTAGGATATACATTCCTCCTAACTTGAAGATTTCGGGGACGAAATCCTTTTAAGTGGGGGAGAATGTAACACCCCGCGAATTATATAACTGTGAAATTCACAAATTAAAGTATAATTAATTTCAAATCAAAGAACTAAGGGGAACGAGATACGCCATTGCGTTCGTCTCGGAAAAATACGCGAAATAGAGTCCGAGTTTTCGAAAAACGGAGTCCGTATGAATGGCCTTCGGAAGTTTTGAATTAAATTTAAAATTCAAACAGAATAAAATAAGCTCAGAAAAAAAAACAAAAATGGGGCCCAATGGTCCAGGGCGGAAAAAGCCCCGCCTGACGCACCCAGGTCGACTGGGTTGTCGACCTGGTCTAACCAGGTCGACAGGGCTGTCGACAGGGGTGTCGACCTGGTCCAGACCCAGGTCGAGCCCAGTCTAACCCGGCTGGCCTATTCTCTATGTGGTCGATTTTCTGTGGTCTGCTTTGTCATTAGGGCTAGGTGGCAGGCTCTAATTGGTCTCTCCTTAGAATGAATGGCTACGATCAATCCAAGCAACATCAATGGTCCTAATCAGTTCCTAACCTCTATATAAACAACCCTAGACTAAACCCTAATCTATTCATTCAAAAATAAGAACATAGCCGCCATGTTGCTGAGGAACGACTAGGAGTAGCCACCAAATTGGAGAGAGGATTAGGAGGAAGATTCTAAAGCTTAAAGCAACCTAAACAAATCAATTCAACAAAGGAATTTGCGTCTTCAATCCCTAAATTAGAGAATTCATCACACCATTGTAAGTAGAGTATTACTTTGGTATGAATAAACAATTGTGTTGGTTTGTATGCTTGAATTGTGGCAATAAAGTAATTCATATTTGTGCGTTCTTATCAATTTGAAATATTATATACGTTTGGATATTTATGAATTATGTTATTCATTATAAAGAACTACATGCGGTAGTTCTATGCAAGTATACGTTTGGAATATTTCGCAAATTATGTAATCCATGTTGAAGCTACATGTATGTAGTTGATTTAAATTCATGCAAGTTTGGGGTTTGCTTGTATGCCACCATGATGTATATTTTTGGGCATAAATCATTTTGTAAGTAATTGGAACAAGTTTGGTTATTATCCATATGAAATTATGTTGAGAATTTGGCATCATGTATTAAGCCATGCTTTTGTACTAGAAAACCTATTTGCAAACTTATGAATATGATTAGGCTATGAATGATATTTGGCATAATTGAAATCCATGATTAAGTTCATCTTTCTTACAAAAATTATATGATGACATATGTGGTACATGGCTAGGTTAGGTTCAAAAAGTCCCTTTTTGTAAGTTTACATGACTAAAATAAGAATCATGATTTCATGTTAGAAATATTTATGCCATGGTTATGTGAACAAATTTAACTATACTTATGCCATGCTTACGTTTTACATTATGCCATGCTTATGTTTGACACTATGCCATGCTTATGTTAGAAATATTTATGCCATGCTTATGTTTGACATTATGCCTGAAATAAAAACATAGGTTCATGTTGTAGTTAGGCCTATGTGTCAATAGCGATATTCTTAACATAACTACAAGTTTACATGCTTTGATTCATGTCACCTATGCTTTATGACCAAAGTATATGTTATCACTATGCAAGTTCACCAGTTTCTATTTTGTATTTCCAACGTCGTATTGCAAGTTCATGCGCTCACCTTCCCCTTCTTGTGTATGTAATCACGCTTCAAGCCTCCCCTTTTCGCATGGCTAAATTGGGCTTTAAAAGGCTAAGCCCAATATATATAAACGGATGTGTAAAACGGGGGAAAATAACATTGGGTTAAAATTAATTAATGAATGAAAATATAAAATAGAAGGGCCCAAGTTCAAGTATGGGTTGGGCCCATGATTGGTGTAACCTTCACACCATTAACTTAATAATGGGCCGCAAATATTTACATATAAGAAAATAAAGAAGAAAGACAAAATATGTAAATGTAGAACATACGATGTGTTTAACCCGAGGTTGGATTGAGTTGTGATGTAAACCTGCCCGGAACCGCCCGGCTGTCCAGTAGTCACAACAATACCTATCCAATGTGGGAGGTTAAACATGGAGCCCAATAAGGACCCGAGGTTAGACTGAGTTGTGGCGTAAGACTGCCCGGAACCAACCGGCAACAGGCAGCCACAACAATACCTGTCTAATGTGAGAGGTCAGGGCCTTAATAAGACAATTAAGGCTGAGTCAGGATTGTTAGGATTAAGTGAACTAAAGACTTAATCAAAATGGAACATGCTAAACTAAACGGACTGGTGGGGGTTAGGTTAGAAAACACTTAACCAACTTAGCATGTTGGCTAGAGATAGAAAACCTAGTAACGGGGGACCCTTTTCAGCAGTAACCCTAGAAGGTGTATCAGGATACCCTGAAACTAGGCAGGGTGGGGCACGATTACTGGGCTGATTGTAAGAGGTCAAATCGACGGCGGTGGTGTAGCAGTGTAGGTTCTAACGGGGTGCGGGCGTGCACACACTCCGGCGCAGAAAAATAAGGCACTGGACACCAGTAGCATACCTGTGCACTCTAAGGTTGTGTCGGGCCGCCGCCATGGGACTTGATACACCCCATGGTGGGACCAGCATAGGTAACTACAAACATCGGGGGCCGTAAGACACATGTATCTATGCGAGTAGGAGCCGATTATCATTGAATGGATCACATCACCCTGATTATGGGGTGCCAGTTGGAAACTAGTTTATACGGGTTCAGAGATTAACAGGGGGTACGATAGTATATTCGACCCTAGGCAACTTAACCAAGTTTATAGTGCTTGCCCACTTCTTGTTTATGCTTATCATACCCAGTTCTTTATTTATAGACAAAATAGTACTAGACTTACTCAGGCTTTATGTCTGACTCTACTTTTCTTTCGTCTTCTTTTCTTCCGTTCCCCCCCCCCCCAGGTCCACAGGGAGGAAACACAGCAGCTTGACCAACCTTAACATCCAGCTTGAAGTAGAGAAATGTATTGCTTGGACTTTCCTGTTTTGAACTATGGCTTTGGACAATCCACTATGGGGACTTTTGCAGTTTATCTATGTTTTATTTATGCTTCTTTAAATAATGTACTCAAGACAGATTATGAAGGAGTTATGTTATGTTTTTGGGAAAAGATGTAAGACAATCATGGTGATGTTTTGTAACACGTATTTGCTTTTATGAAATAAAAGTTTGTTGTTTTTCCGCTGTTTACAAATATGTGTTCTTATATCTGTCTTGTATATCTGTGAACTTATACTTATAAACCTCCACCAAAATTAGGGCATTCCCTTTGAGAGTGACCCTAATGGAGGTGGGGTGTTTTAGGAATACAAGGAAGGGAAAACAATTTTTTTTCCTCAATGCTTTCCTAAGCTATATGGATCAAAAGTATTTATAGATAATGTGAACTATCAAAATATGCATTCTAACTTATACGACAAATTATAAAATCATGGGGATCATGTACAGTCATGCCACAATGTACTCTTTGTCCTTCAGATGATTCTTTCCATAGAATTTTTCTTAGTAAGATTTTAATGAGGCATTACATTGATCATGAGATATCAAATTCCGTTTGACACAATAAACTATTGAAATATGACATATTATATTATATACTTTTTCTTCCACTAAGATTTTTTCCGTTTTGTTTTTCTTATTAAGATTTTAATGAGGTAGTATTCATCCAGAAGTATTACATTTCATTTTATGTGGTAAAATTTTGAAATATCACGTACTACATTATACTCATTTTCTTTCAATAAGATTTTTCCAATTGGTTTTTTTAGTAAGGTTCTAACATGGAGTTATCCTGATACTTTAAGTATCAATTATATTTTGGTGAAATAAGATATTACAATATGCCATTGTACACTTTATTGTACATTACTATTTTTCCTATTGGGTTTTTCTTAGTAGTTTTTTAATGAGGCATTATATTTGTCTTAAAGTACCAAATTATTTAGAAGGAACATCATTTTGGCATGATATCTATGATTCTACAAGTTGTGCTATATTCCTTGTTCAATGTTTGTTCCCCATTGGGTTTTCCAATCATATGTTTTTAATAACGAAATAGACAATATGTATATTGACTAAATGTGTATATGTGAGAAAAATAATAATGAAGGGAGATACATGTTTCAAAAGGGAATTCTTCAAGCTAGCTAAGTATTTAATATTTTGAAGACATATATTCAAGGTGGAGTGTTATAATATATAGAATCAGTATGCTTTTCTACTTTTATTTTAGTTCTACATCATGAGATATGTTATTCTCAAGTTCCAAAATTTATATATCTAGGAGCTTATGTAATGGGAAATGGATGTACCAATTTATGGGATTTCCTTAATCTCCTTCTCTAACGGCTTCACATCTTTATATATTTTATAACAATATCACAAACTTTGATGCAACAACAGAAGAATGAAAAGTCGATCAGAGAAACTGTAAAATCAATAGGGTTGTAAGTGCAAATTAGTAAGATGCATCATGCATAAGGGCATAGTTATAAACACAAGTACTAAAGCATGTGTTCATGAATTGTTTTTATATAGTTATATGTTTAGAATATTCAAGATAAAATATTTCACATAAATATTTATCTATACTTTTACATTGAAATCAAGTTATTTGTTTATTTATTTTTAAGGTGCAACATCTATTTTTTATATTAGATTGAATTTTATTACTTAGAGTATATTTTTAATTAATGTTAAGTTTGTAATATTTGTGGAGAAGCTTACGAGTTTGTAAAGAAAATTTATTTATTGGATCTTATTTTTAGCTATTATGAAGATTTTATAATATCTAATTATTTATAGAGGGGATTTCTTGGTTATCTATGCTAACACCAATAAGTGTGACGTTAGAGATATTACACCTGTTATTACAAATTACATATTGAAGATGACTGTGAAAATAAGAATTATTTATGGATGGAAGTATACAAAACCAAAACTTTGGATCAAAGTCTTTAAAAACCGAATCCGAAACTTTGGATCAAGTCCTTAATGTCCAGAGTCCTTAACAGATTCCTATGACTTGGTGATGCCTACTCCACTAAGATGATTCTAGTAGATTTTATCAATTCCAAATTTCTAAGCGTAATGGTGTTCTAAGCATTCTGAGCTTCAAATCTAAAACATTACATCATTAGCTAAATACTTTGATTGAATATTATCAAATAACTATAACCATTGGTATATTCACGTCCATAAAAATCTGATCGGATTTAGGAATTATCGATCGATTCAACCTCCTTTAAATGCCAGTTGTATGTGATAAACAAGTCTCAATTACTGCGAGACCTTTCTTTCTATAATTCAGTACATCCTGATTAGCCTCCTAATACGAAGTTCTGGGATGTCCCATGTGATAGAATTAAGGGTATTTACTAGGGGCATTTTTGTATTTTGTTACATATTTCTAACTTGATAACCAGTCTTGCTTAAAATAAAAGTATTTTCTGTGTATTATTTTCTTTATATAAAGTGTTTATTAATTTATTAAAGGTATATATAATAGAAAATCCATAACAGTTATGTCTTGTGATAATAGTTTCTAATGTTGTAATGGTGAGTAATTAATCACATGGAAAATGAATATACCAATTAAATGTTACTAGCCAAGATATATTAAAACTGGATATCGATACATCTATCGAGACTAAATTACGTAGTGTTATCCAAGGGTTAGGAAGTGTACTAAAAATGGCTTTTGGAGAGCACCAAGGGGTTTCGTATAGATAGTTATTGGATAACTATGAAATAACTCGCTTAATAGTTTTTTGTTTGTGCAATGTAACTAAGGTTAAGAAAAAGCATCAATGTGACTAATTTACACAGTTTTCTCAGTTTGAGAATACCTTTGATCTTCAATGTGGAAGATTTACTTTGATTATAGTTATATCATAACACGACGTCCATCAAATAACTGCAGTTAGGTGGATTGGAAGCATTAGAGGTGAAACATTATTCAAGAGAGGATTCATCTTCTTAGTTATATGAGATTAATATCATGATCACTTGATGTTAATTCGAAGTCAGATTCTATAGCTAGAGCGGCTCGGTTAATATTATTTTGTATTATTGAACCAAGGACCTTATGCTTGGACTATAAAAATATATGTGGACAATATTGGAATTTTGACTATTACCAATTTCATAAGTCCAAACTGATATAATTTTGATGAAGAGAATTAGTATAAATAATTGTCACTATCAGGCACCACTTATAATAAGTAAAACTGGATTCTACCAAAAGATTTATAAGCGATAAAATCAGGTAAAAGTTCACATCACTAGCTAAAGTGACGTGTGAACGTTAATATATGAATTGTTCAATTGATTGTTGATTGAATTTACGATTTTTATTTGCATAGTTGCAATAAAGAATTCTTTGAAAAATCACATGATTTATTTAGTTTATAAAATATTATAAATTGATTAAACAAATTAATATTTTGAGATTATTTTTAATTTATTATATGATTTGAAATTATTTGTAATTATGTGAATGTATTTATAAAACCTATTTAAATACATTGATATGTGATATCGATGTAATTTAAATGAAAAATAATTAGATGAAATGATCTATGGAAATTTTATGTTTTGATGGTATGTAATTATAGCCATATCATGTGAATTAAATGGTTAAAGATAGAGATGATCAAGGGTACTAATTAAGGAAATTTTATTTAAGGAATGACAAAAGTTTCATTCTTGTAATAACACATATTCCTTAATTCATTCTACACCTGCAACTCATGCTTTCTCATTAATTCTTCGTCTTTCTCTCTATAAAAGGAAGAAAGACAACAAATTTCTAGAGTCTTTCACAGCTGCAAATAAAAGCATTAAATAAAATATAACAAAAGTGGTTCATCCACTTCTTGCAAGGATATAATGTGGATCATGACGATCTAAGAAGATATCATTATTCAAGGTGTGGTTTCTAGGTCACATCCTGTGGTGATTCTCTTATTTATTTGTTTGTTTATATTTCATATGTTTGTATAAGAATTGTACATGATGTGCTTAATTGATTAGTTTTAAAACATTACACTCAAAACCCTTTTATCTCAATTAAAGGTTTGTTTGTTATGTGATTCAAATCCGATCCACATATGTATTTCATTCATTATTTATTCTGTGTTAATTATTTTCGATATCATTAGATCCATTATCCCTTGTCTTTCTTATTCATGTCCTATGTTTAGTTCATATTTGAATATTACCATAAATTTATATGTCTTACCTGTATAATTTAAAAAAAAAATATTATTTGACTAATATTTTGTTTTGAGAATTATTTTGGTTACTCGATTTAATTTAATTTTTCAAATTTTGGAAACTGAATATGATATTACAAGGGCTAATTCTATTTATACACCTGTAACCTCTTTGCATATACCATAAAATACAATAAGCTAGCATACACCAAAACTTACTTTACATATGTAACACCCCACCTCCGCCAGTACCACTCTTGCAAGGGCACTGACTTTGGAGGGGCGTTTGAATCAGGTAAACATGCATAATGATATATCAAGGCAGAACAAGAACATATGTATATATGTAAACAGAGTAAATAAGATAAGTAAAACAGCGGAAGATTTCAAAGTATTTCAAAACAAGTCTGGTACAACATAATGTCAACTTTCCAAATACACAAGTCTAGATAAAAACATCACTGAAAAACTGAAATACATAAGTACTATCCCCAAAATAAGTGATAACCATAGCTAGCTTCATGTCAAGACCGTACATGAGCTAAAATCCCACAAGCAAGCGATCAGAAATCCAAGCTAAGCTCCAACGTTCCCACCCTGAGAACCTGGGGGGGGGGGGAACGGAAGAAAAGAGGCGAAAGAAAAACAGGTCAGTCAAAAAGACTGAGTAAGTCCTACTACAATCAATGTAAACTGATAAAGTTAACTGGCATGAGAAGCAGGGATGAGCATAAGGATAATTACATACTAGCATGGTGAATATCTAACAGATCACATAATCAAGGTGATGTTTTTCACCACAGGTGTACCAGCATTCTAACATGTCATGTATAAACAAGAATTTATCCCTTGGCCTAAACTTGGCCCAGTATCAGGTGTTTGACTTATATCAAGATCCAACTTCTTGGTACAAATTCTAGTATAACAGGATTAGGTGTTACCCCAATGTTTACATCGAAACAGGACGGAACAGAATGGTCCATACAGAGATAGAGTTTGGGAAAAATGGGCTTTTACCACCCTAACAGATAAAGTACAGAAACGGAATGCTAACAATAATGGGCCTTTACCACCCTAACAGAACGGTACCACGCAGAAACAGACGGGTGTTACCACCCAACAAAACAGACGGTACCAACAGAATCAGACAGAGCTAAGTGTACCCTAAATCCTACCCAAGCGATCGGCTCCCTAATACATAAATATCCTATGTCGGCCCCACGATAGGGTGTATTACTCCCTAAAGTGGCAACCAATTGGCACAAGCATATTTACAGATGTCACGGCGTCTTACATCCTCAGAGGCAGACCGGGATCCATGCACGCACATGACCCGGTTGGAACGCACCATCAACACCCATCGCCATTATCAGAATGAACCACTTATAATTAGTTCAGTAAGCGTGCCCGGACCCTACCTACAGTTGGGTCAAAGTTTTGATACCAGAAAGGGTTACTGACTAATATGGGTCCCAAACAACAAATGACACAAGTATTCCCCCTTGTGTCCCCAGACTATCAGATTCAGATTAACTTATTAACAGAGTTCAGACATACAAAGTTCAGACGATCAGTTTTCAGACTAACGGATCAGATAACAGATTTACAAACTTGCCTAACTTGGTGTGGGTCCTACAGATCCGCAAAACAGGTTCGTTTAATTTATCAATCAAGTTAGTTTATCCAGACCAGGTATCAAATCGGTTCTCAGCCTTATCAAATTACTGAGTTGGATTGGTTAAGTATAGTTCAACTTAACCCCGTTAAATTACCGAGTTCAGATTGGTCAAGTGTAGGTTAACTTAACCCTAAGCACTAGTCGTATTTTACGGTTAAGTGTCATTAAGAAATCAAGCCCGGTTTCACTTAACTACCCATTCATGTCAAATTGGTTGAGTGTCATAAATCAAATTTACTTAACCTTATCATGTAGCATTAATTAATTTAATGCACCTTAACCTCTCACATTAGACCTCGTTGTGGTTACTAGTTAAGCCGGGCGGGTCCGGGTAGCTTTACACCACAACCTAGTCTAACCTCGGGTTCAAGCACAACTTGACCAACTTCTCACATTGGGTCCTATTGTTTGTAGCCACTAGTTAAGCCGGTTGGTTCCGGGTAGATTTATGCTACAAACTCAACCCAACCTCGAGTTGGTCACACTTATATTTTCAAAGTGTCATGTCCATTATATTTCCAGAACATATTACAAGTTTTCAAGGATTTGGGTAGACCTAACTTAATAGGTAAATTCCCAATGGGTAGACCTAACTTAATAGGTAAATTCCCACTCTTATGTTTTTATGTCCTTTAAGTTTACCCAACCCCAAACGCAATCCCATCACTTACATATCGCAATAGCGCATAAAGGATAGAAAGAGAGAACTTGGCATAATCATGACATGAAGGTGTTGAAGCCACAAGTTTAACATGGTGGCATATGAAATGTACATATGTTCATATACTTGCATATTACATTTTTAGGCCTCAAAAGCATGCATAAAACCAAACTTAGCATATTAGTGATACATGGTGATAAATGACATGTAGAAATGGCCATAAGTTCGCATTTAGCCTCACATGCAAGTTATCATAAGAGATATGATAACTTACATGTTGCCAAAATGCAACCTTTAGCATAAAGCTTGAAGCTTTATGTTCGTATACTCAAGATAAGCTTGCATAACATGATAACATGAACAAAATGATCATCCCAAACTTGCATAACATAACTTGCATATCATATGGCAAACTGGCATATCATAACATAGCAAACTTGCATAACATGATAAACTTGCATATCATATCATAATGATCAAACACAACTTGCATCATTCATTAACTTTAGAGTTTAAATATGAAAGTAGAAAAGGGCTTACAATGCTTATGAAGACACAAAAATATGACAAAGCCCTTATGCAATCAAATAAACCCAAAATGCAAGCTCTAATAGAAAAACCCTTGAGCCAAAATGATCAAAACCCTTGCTTTATGATGCAAATATAGAAACTTGACTTGAATGCAAGCTAATGATGCTCATACAAGCTTGAAAACACTTGTATGCATGGAAAATCTCTCATAAAAATTTATTTAGGAATTTTATGAAGAGAGTGGAGGCCATGAGAGGAAATTTTTTGCCATAGTTTAGTTGTAGGGTTGAATAATGATGATTTAGGGTTAGGTTAGGGGCTTATTTATAGAGATTAGGATTAGTTTCAACCTTAGGATTAAACCCTAATTCCAATCTCAGCCCTTAAAACCGAATCTGGCTCCAAAACCTAACCAAAACCCCAAAATGGTGCACCAGGCAAAACTGCCCGGCTGAACCAAGTCGACAGGGCTGTCGACTTGAGTCCAACCAAGTCGACTCCCAAGTCGACAGGGCTGTCGACTTGGGTGCTCTGGCGGGAATTTTCCCGCCTGGCCCAATCTGACCCTAATTTCCAAATTCAAACTTGAATTTGAAATCTGTTTTTTACTTTGAAATTTTCTGAAAACTTCGTTGGGCCTTAATCGGGTCATACGGACTCCGATTTTCGAAAACTCGGACTCTATTTCGCGTATTTTTCTGAGACGAACGCAATGGCATAGCCCGTTTCCCTTGATTCAGATTTATAAATTAAATTCTGCCTCGATTTACGTTATAACAGGTTATCAGAAATACGGGTTGTTACGACATACACCAAGACTTTTATCAAAATTACCCTTTTTACATCTTTATCCTTTTCCCTCTTAAAACCACAAAACTAAATTACAAAAAATGAGAAATTTCTTGTAATAAATTTATTTAAATTAAAAAAAGAGAACTTTCATTTGCGACACTCGTATTGTGAATTGTTTGGTTGTTTTTTTGTATATTATTTCATCAAAATGGCCTCTAATTTTTTAAGAAAAATTTGAACACTTTCAATATACATTAGTTAATTCTGAGAGTTGTCTTACTTTATATTTCAGATTTCATTAACTTCATAAAGTTTTATAAATTTAATCAAATATTATTGTATTTAATATTTAATTAGATGAATTATAAGAAAAAAATTAACAATATAATTAAGGAGAGGGTAATTTAGTCTTAGACCTTTTTTTAATAAAATAATGGTGTATGCTAGGTAATTTTTGGTGTATGAATAGAATTTGCCTATTACAAGTTATTGTGGGACAACACTGGAAATTAATTACTTGCTTTACATATTTATTGTTTTGAAAGTTATTTTGATTACTTGATTTAATTTTATGTTTCAATTTGGAAACTGAATATGGTATTACAAATTACTTTGAGGCAACAATGTAATTATATATTTATTTCACATATTTATTGTTTTTAATACATTTTTAATTAATGTCGATTTTGTTTAATAGTTGTTTCATTTAATATTGAAAAAGACATAAGTGAACTTCTCTATCTTCTCCTCTCTTGACTAATTGTTTTCTATAACTTAATTGATTTCTTATACATATACGTAAATATATGCAAAATATAGATTAGGTAAAACAATTTTCTAGCATATATGTAAGTAAACATGATTGTTATTCTGTTTTTGGGAAATGATTTAACAATAAAGGAATATTTATAAGGGCACCCAGTAACAATGTACACTTCCTATATGTTGCACTTGCATAATATTTACTATAAATATATTTGTATATACCTATATTTCATGTTAGAATTAAATCTATCATTAATGTAGTTTAATATATTTATTTTTATAGTTAAAAGGAAAGAGAAATGAAAGGTTTTTCTCTTTTCATATTCTACCATATCTTTTATCTATTAACTGAATAGGGCAAGAGAGAAAAAGAAACAAAGGTTTACCCTCTTATTATATTTTTTCATACCTTTTTATTAATTGAAAGGAGAAAGTGATGGAAATGAATGATTTCTTTCTCTATTTGTACATGCTTAATTACACATACATCTATAATGCAGTTATATTGTGAATTTATTAGATACATTCATCATAATACATACAAGTTGAATTTAAATAAAAAATTCCTTTGTGTCAAATAAAATTAAAAATATTGCCTTTAAAAAAATTAAGAAAAGGTCTGAATCAATTTAGACTTAATAAACCCACTAAAAATCCAAAATGATAAGAAATTTAAATCTGCCTATTTCTTCCATGGTGGACTATGCTAGTTCCAACATTTTTGGCCTATCTTTGCTTTATCTTGAAATGTATCCTTTCTCCTAATCTTCAGTATTTTTTCTTGGGATCCCAGCTAATTCTTGGGCTACTATTGCCAACGATTACCCAAACCTCCCTTTTTTTAATTGGTAGATACCTATGGAGCTCCATTTCTGTAACAACCCGTATTTTTGTAACATGTTAAAACAAGAAATCAAGGCAGAATTAACTTTTAAAATAAGAATCAGGGGAAACGGGTTGCGCCATTGCGTTCGCCTCGAAATTTTGCATGCAATATAGTCTGAGTTTTCGAAAATCGGAGTCCGTATGACCAAGATATGGCCCTCCAAAGTTTCAGAAACTTTCAGAGTTCAAAACAGCTCGAATTCGAATTCAAATTTCGAATTCAAAACCCAGAACAGACTGGGCGGGAAATTTCCCGCCCAGGACCAGGTCGACTGGATGGTCGACCCTAGAGTCGACCTACCCAGGACCAGGTCGACCTGGTACCAAAAACTGGTTTTCAGCCTGGGTTCATTCTGATGTATTTGGACCAACTTTCTGACTAGATTCGTGACTCTAAACCTATATAAGCAGCCTCCTAGCCTCATTCTCTCTACACCAATTCTTTCTGTCCTTATGCTGCCTCTGAGAAAAACAAATAAATAAAGTAAAGTAAAACACGAAGGCTAATTCTTGAAGACTACGGCTAGGAATTGCATATTGAGGGCTTACTTCTGCTATCAAATCAGAATCCATCGAATCAACCAATCGACGACTAGTTTCTAGATTCAACTTCTGCATCTCAATTTCTTAGACCACGATCTGTAAGTTCCAGTTACTTTTAGATAAAAACTATAAATCTAATATGGGTATGTTATAAATTGGAATTGACTTATGTATGTTTCATATCTATTCTTGTTTTCTTCTTGGATCTTGACTATTGGGAATATTGCCTACGACGTTGAAACTATTGTTAATAGCCTAAGACTAAGATGGTGAACATAAGATTATGCCTATGCCTATGACTATGAACATAAGACTACGCCTATGACTGTGAACATAAGACTATGCCTATTCCTATGACTGAGAACATAAGACCATTGCCTATGACAATGACAAGGACAATTTCGGCTAATCACCTATGACTCGTGACTATAAATTACTGCCTATGATTATGAATATAAGACTATGACCATGACTTTGAAACTATTACAGTAAATTGCCTATGACTATTAGGGTAGTTGCCTAGAACTCTTTTGGGGTAATTATCCATGACTATTGTATAACTATTGTGGTTAATTGACTATTATAGTTGATTGCTCATAATATTTAAAAACCATGTTGAACACCGAATTGGCATTTATTTGGATCTCATACCTAGGGTGTGACTTGCTTAGTTTATTCATTATGATGTACACCAAAAACCATTAACCCATTATCCTTGTATTTGGCTTTCTTGTGCATACCTATTCTTTTATGTTAAGTTTTTATCAGGACTATCGCCTTATTTTGCTAGATTTGAAAAACGTGTTAATTTCTATATGCCAGTGATGTTGTAACCGGTTATCTCAAGTTATATCATGCCAGTCTTGTAATCTCTTTTAACGCTTTATGCTTGTCCCTTCTGCCTATCATAGTTTTGATGTTATTCCCTTTATCTCTAGATTTAGTTTTGCTTGTAATTTAGAGCGATTAACGTTTACATGCGATGGGAATACGATTTGGGTAGATTAGGCAAAACATGAACTGGTTATAAACATGAATCATGAACTTGATAATAGGCATAAGTTGAAACATGAAACTTGACACGAACTTGACATGAAACTTGAACATGGTCATGACACTAGAACGAACTTGAAAACGGCCAACTCGAGGTTGGGTTAAGTTTGCAGTGTAAATCTGCCCGGAACCGCCCGGCAAATCCAGTTACTACAAACAATAGGATCCAATGTGGGTAGTTGGTCATATCGCGCTTGAAACCCAAGGTCAGACTGAGTTGTGGTGTAAATCTGCCCGGAACAGCCCGGCATATCCAGTGACCACAACAACAAGTCTGATGTGAGAGGTTAGGGTGCATTAATGAATTAATGCCACATGATAGGGTTAAGTCATGAACATGAAAGACAACACTTAACCAACTTGAAATATGATTGATAGGGTTAGGTCATGAACTTGAACGACAACACCTAAGCAACTTGACATGTGAATTGTAGGGCTAAGTCTCGAACTTAAATGACAACACTTAGCAAATTTGACATGCTAGACTGATAAGGGGTTAAGTCTCGAACTTAAATGACAACACTTAGCCAATTTGACATGCTAGACTGATAAGGGGTTAAGTCTCGAACTTAAATGACAACACTTAGCCAATTTGACATGCTAGACTGATAAGGGGTTAAGTCTCGAACTTAAATGACAACACTTAACCTGCTGAACGGAAACCCTAGTTACGCGGTCCATTTCAGCAGTAACCCACTAGATGTATCACGGTACCCTAGAACTAGGCAGGGTGGGGCACGATTACAGGGCTGATTGTAAGCGACCAAAATGACGGCTGTAGGGGTGCGCCAGTGTAGGTTCAGGCGGGCTATGGTCGTGCACGTGGTCCGGAGTTGAAAAAGCAGGCATTGGGCATCAGTAGGATTATCTGTGCATTCTTGATTCGTGTCGGTGGTTGGAACCATAGGGCTTGATACACCCTATGGTGGACCTAGCACAGGTAACTACATTCGTGATAGGGCCGTATGACACAGACACACAACGAGCTAGAACTTGTAGGGAGCCGATCGATTAGTGGATCGTTCCGTTGGACCTAGTAATGGGTCATTCGTGATATTGGGCCAAGGGATCATTTCATGATTAATATAAGACATGGGTTGGGATACTAGTACAGTTGGTGCAGCGAACCTTGAACATGCGATGCTATACTTGACCTATACTTGATTTATCATGTTATCTTAGTCTATCTTATCCATCTTGACATCATACATATGTTTACTTTCAGCTTATACATGTCATGTTACCCTTATCTGTTTTTATGCTGAAAGTCACTTGGACTTTCCAGTCTTTATGACTGACCCATTTCCTTTCGCCTCTTTTTCTTTCGTTTCTTCCCCCAGGTTCTCATGGAGGAAACTCTAGCTTTTAGCTTGGATTTAGCTTGCTTTCTGTCAGCTCATGTACGGTTTGGTCTTGAGCTATGCTATGGCTGCACTTCTGCTATTTTGGGGAATAATTTACTTTTGCTATTTTAAGTTTATGCTTCTTTATTTAGAACTTGATGTAATGGAATAAGGGCAACTTGTACTTTGGATATATGAGGTTTTGACTCTTTTCTTGAAAGTAATAAGATTTGGTTTTTAATTTCTACCGCTGCTTTACTTATGTTCTGTCTTGTGATATCTCTGTGTATGTTTACCAAGATAATGCTCCACCAAAACTAGTGCATTCCCTTTGTGAGTGACCCTAGCGGAGGTGGGGTGTTACATTTGGTATCAGAGCAGAAGGTTACCAGACTGGGCAAAATCTTTTAAAAACCTTCTGAAACTATTTTCAAAACCGTTTATAAAGAAGCATTTTTTTCAAGAAAAGTTTATTTTGAAAAGGCTATTCCCCAAAAGCCATTAGCACTTTCCTTTGTTTCCTCGTTTGAATCTCTATCTTTTCGTTTTTCAGCATGTCTGGGAATCTTTACTTTCCAGAGGACGTGGCAATACCTGGCTGGTTAAGGAGGTACTTAGAAGCTAGGGCCAACGATGCAGGCCCAGCAGATATTCCTTCTCCAGCTGCAGCGATTCCTCCTCCTCCTCCTCCTCGTGGAAATGCTTTCGCAAAGACGTGTAGAGAGTTCAAGGCTATGGGTGGAAAGGACTTCTATGGGACTGAATCCTTTGTGGAAGCGAGGAACTGGCTGAAGGAGACCGAAGATTTGTTCGCCATCTTCGAAGTTGACGACAGGCAAAAGATACAGCTAGCAGTGTGGTTGCTTAAAGATGAAGCTACATATTGGTGGGAGATTACCCATGCTGAGAGGCCAGTGGAAACTTGGGAGGACTTCCGTATGAGATTTGAGATGAAATTTCTCTCCCAAGCTGAAAGAAGCCTACAGATGGAGAAGTTCCTAACTCTTAAGCAAGGAAGCATGACAGTCAGGGAGTACGTCAATCAGTTTAATCAGCTGGCCAGATTTGGGATGGATTTAGTTAACACCCAACACAAGAAGGCTCTTCGCTTTGTCAGAGATTTGAATGATCCACTACATAGCCTTGCTATGACTCATGTACCAATGGGGGCGACCTTTGAGAGCTTGGTGGATAAGGCCCTACTTCATGAAGAAGACAAGAATGGCAAGAAGGAGGTCATGGCGAATGATTCTCAAAACAAGAAGAAAGACTCCGAGAAAGAAGGCAAGAACAACAACAACAATAATGACAACAAGACACGTGAGAAAAGAAAGTGCCACTTCTGCGGTATTGATGGGCATATAGTCCAGGATTGTAGAAAGAAGAAGATGAAGATGGGAGCATGCTTTCAATGTGGTGAGATTGGACACATCAGCAAGGACTGCCCTAAGAAGCAAGGGCAAGGCTGTCAAGCAGGACCTTCTGGGGGTACATCTTTAACTTCTCCTCTTTGATGCTTTGTTTTATCTTGCTCATCTTCTCGATCCTATCTTGAGAACCTTAGGTAGAACCATATGGATGGAAACATGTATTTGAAACATGTTATGGTTGATGTTTTCAAATGGTTGCAAGTGGTCACAAGTGGTTGCTTGTGGTTGCATAAAACACATTAGGCACTAGATCGGCTCAGACACATTTTCATATTGCATATGCATGAGTGTTTATACTTGTTTATGGATGATATTGAATGTGTTATCATGTGGATGTTGCATATGAATGAATGTTTGTGCACACATATAGTGTTTATGTGACTAGGATTATTTGCATACATGTTGGATTCATGACACTAAACATATTTTGCATTAAGAAGATCAAACAGGCCTGATCGTTTGCATTAGATAAGGAACATATACACACACTTTCTGCATATGTTCATACAGCATTATAAATCTCTTAAGGACAATGGTTGCTTGTGGATGATGGTTGAGTAGATGGTTGATTGGATGATAGGATGCATTCTTCTTAACTTGAAGATTTCGGGGACGAAATCCTTTAAGGAGGGGAGAATGTAACAACCCGTATTTTTATAACATGTTAAAACAAGAAATCAAGGCAGATTTAACTTTTAAAATAAGAATCATGGGAAACGGTTTGCGCCATTGTGTTCGTCTTGAAATTCTGCATGAAATCGAGTCCGAGTTTTCAAAAATCGGAGTCCGTATGACCAAGATATGGCCCTCCAAAGTTTCAGAAACTTTCAGAGTTCAAAACAGCTCGAATTCGAATTCAAAATTCGAATTCAAAATTCGAATTCAAAATCCAGAACAGACTGGGCGGGAAATTTCTCGCCCAGGACCAGGTCGACCTGGTACCAAAAACTGGTTTTCAGCCTAGGTTCATTCTGATGTATTTGGACCAATTTTCTGACTAGATTCGTGACTCTAAACCTATATAAGCAGCCTCCTAGCCTCATTCTCCCTACACCAATTCTTTCTGTCCTTATGATACCTCTGAGAAAAACAAATAAATAAATTAAAGTAAAACACGAAGGCTAATTCTTGAAGACTACGGCTAGGAATTGCATATTGAGGGCTTACTTCTGCTATCAAATCAGAATCCATCGAATCAACCAATCGACGACTAGTTTCTAGATTCAACTTCTACATCTTAATTTCTTAGACCACGATCTGTAAGTTCCAGTTACTTTTAGATAAAAACTATAAATCTAATATGGGCATGTTATAAATTGGAATTGACTTATGTATGTTTCATATCTATTCTTGTTTTCTTCTTGGATCTTGACTATTGGGAATATTGCCTACGACGTTGAAACTATTGTTAATAGCCTAAGACTAAGACGGTGAACATAAGATTATGCCTATGACTATGAACAAAAGACTACGCCTATGACTGTGAACATAAGACTATGCCTATGCCTATGACTGAGAACATAAGACCATTGCCTATGACAACGACAAGGACAATTTCGGCTAATCACCTATGACTCGTGACTATAGATTACTGCCTATGATTATGAATATAAGACTATGACCATGACTTTGAAACTATTACAGTAAATTGCCTATGACTATTAGGGTAGTTGCCTAGAAATCTTTTGGGGTAATTATCCATGACTATTGTATAACTATTGTGGTTAATTGACTATTATAGTTGATTGCTCATAATATTTGAAAACCATGTTGAACACCGAATTGGCATTTAGTTGAATCTCATACCTAGGGTGTGACTTGCTAGTTTATTCATTATGATGTACACCAAAAACCATTGACCCATTATCCTTGTATTTGGCTTGCTTGTGCATACCTATTCTTTTATGTCAAGTTTTTATCAGGACTATCGCCTTATTTTGCTAGATTTGAAAAACCTGTTAATTTCTATATGCCAGTGATGTTGTAACCGGTTATCTCAAGTTATATCATGCAAGTCTTGTAATCTCTTTTATCGCTTTATGCTGGTCCCTTCTGCCTATCATAGTTTTGATGTTATTCCCTTTATCTCTAGATTTAGATTTGCTTGTAATTTAGAGCGATTAACGTTTACATGCGATGGGAATACGATTTGGGTAGATTAGGCAAAACATGAACTGGTTATAAACATGAATCATGAACTTGATAATAGGCATAAGTTGAAACATGAAACTTGACACGAACTTGACATGAAACTTGAACATGGTCATGACACTAGAACGAACTTGAAAACGGCCAACTCGAGGTTGGGTTAAGTTTGCAGTGTAAATCTGCCCGGAACCGCCCGACAAATCCAGTTACTACAAACAATAGGATCCAATGTGGGTAGTTGGTCATATCGCGCTTGAAACCCAAGGTCAGACTGAGTTGTGGTGTAAATCTGCCCGGAACCGCCCGGCATATCCAGTGACCACAACAACAAGTCTGATGTGAGAGGTTAGGGTGCATTAATGAATTAATGCCACATGATAGGGTTAAGTCATGAACATGAAAGACAGCACTTAACCAACTTGAAATATGATTGATAGGGTTAGGTCATGAACTTGAACGACAACACCTAACCAATTTGACACGTGAATTGTAGGGCTAAGTCTCGAACTTAAATGACAACACTTAGCCAATTTGACATGTAGACTGATAAGGGGTTAAGTCTCGAACTTAAATGACAACACTTAGCCAATTTGACATGCTAGACTGATAAGGGGTTAAGTCTCGAACTTAAATGACAACACTTGACCTGCTGAACGGAAACCCTAGTTACGCGGTCCATTTCAGCAGTAACCCACTAGATGTATCACGGTACCCTGGAACTAGGCAGGGTGGGGAACGATTACAGGGTTGATTGTAAGCAACCAAAACGACGGCTGTGGGGGTGCGCCAGTGTAGGTTCAGGTGGGCTATGGTCGTGCACATGGTCCGGAGTTGAAAAAGCAGGCATTCGGCATCAGTAGGATTATCTGTGCATTCTTGATTCTTGTCGGTGGTTGGCACCATAGGGCTTGATACACCCTATGGTGGACCTAGCACAGGTAACTACATTCGTGATAGGGCCGTATGACACAGACACACAACGAGCTAGAACTTGTAGGGAGCCGATCGATTAGTGGATCGTTCCGTTGGACCTAGTAATGGGTCATTCGTGATATTGGGTCAAAGGATCATTTCATGATTAATATAAGACATGGGTTGGGATACTAGTACAGTTGGTGCAGCGAACCTTGAACATGCGATGCTATACTTGACCTATACTTGATTTATCATGTTATCTTAGTCTATCTTATCCATCTTGACATCATACTTATGTTTACTTTCAGCTTATACATGTCATGTTACCCTTATCTGTTTTTATGCTGAAAGTCACTTGGACTTACCAGTCTTTATGACTGGCCCATTTCCTTTCGCCTCTTTTTCTTTCGTTTCTTCCCCCAGGTTCTCATGGAGGAAACTCTAGCTCTTAGCTTGGATTTAGCTTGCTTTCTGTCAGCTCATGTACGGTTTGGTCTTGAGCTATGCTATGGCTGCACTTCTGCTATTTTGGGGAATAATTTACTTTTGCTATTTTAAGTTTATGCTTCTTTATTTAGAACTTGATGTAATGGAATAAGGGCAACTTGTACTTTGGATATATGAGGTTTTGACTCTTTTCTTGAAAGTAATAAGATTTGGTTTTTAATTTCTACCGCTACTTTACTTATGTTCTGTCTTGTGATATCTCTGTGTATGTTTACCTAGATAATGCTCCACCAAAACTAGTGCATTCCCTTTGTGAGTGACACTAGCGGAGGTGTGGTGTTACAATTTCCATGTACTCCTTTTCTGAGATTGCCAAAGTTATTTGGGCTACCAAGGATTGTAAGCAGAGCACCTGTATAATTTGCTAATGCTGCTTGACAACCATGACTACTTCCTATGGATTAAGGGTATATATATGAAGTAGTGGAGGTTGTATAAGAAATAACCTACTGCTTTGGAAAATCCTCACTAATGCAGTTATAGCAGAGGATGGACAAACTTCATGGCATGAGTCTAATAGATAATGCAACGTGTATCTTCTGAAAACTTGAAGATAAATCATATTTCCACTGTTTCTTCGAGTGCAGATATACAAACTCTCTCTAGTCCAATTAATAGTGAATGTAAAATGGATGAATTTTCAGGGGAACACATTGGAAATCTCCGAGAGCCTTTATGCTCCTATCTTTTCTCAAGATATCTACAACTAATGTAGAGACCAAACATGTTGCATGGATATTCAACAACGATGTTGGATCGGAAAACACCATGCTTCATATTATTGGATGCTAAACCATAAGTGAATTCGAACGAAAGTGAATTAAAATATGTAGATTGACCGTTTTACCCTTGTGAGTTGTTACTAGGCAGACCCAACCTAGGGCAAAGCGACCAACATGATCGCCTAGGGCAATCGATCCGACAAAGGGAAAAAGGTGGAGGTGTGATAGGTTTAGGATTGTATTAATAAAATTTCTTATATAATAAAAGTAACAGTTAGTATTATGGTGAATTGGTAGCAGTATTGGTTATCTGTTTGAGCAACTTAGGATTGATTCCAAGCACATTGTTTTATATATTTTTCCAAGTGTTGGCCTTTTAGGCTAGGGCCAGCGCTCTATAACAAAAATTCCCTATTACAACTGTCAAAAAATTACAGTTGTAATAAAGGCCTTTTACAACTTTTTTTTTCTTTTTTGAAGTTGTAATAAACTCATTTCCAACAACTCTTTTATTTTGCCAGTTGTAATAAGTGTGGCGACCCAAACTTCCCCGTAAAGGAAAGCCCGGATTGCTTCGAGAACAAGACAAATCAGAACATAAACAGAAGAACATTTCATTGCTATTTACAACAATTACATCAGAGTACAAGAATATTCAGAGTATGAATAAATATTACATAGAAAAATATCAGAGATTAAAATACATAGCAGTGGAAATAAAATGTATAAATACAATGCCTAGCGGAAAATACAATAACTAATACAACCGAAAGAAATACACGGATACAGAGCATTCCGAATATAGCTCCAGCTGTAAATCCAGGATCCTGTGAATATAATATCTGCAAAACCCAACTACTAGCTGCCCATGGCGAAAATATGGGCACCCAGAGTTTAGGTTAAAATAATAAACTACAGGTCAGTCATGGGACTGGTGTGAGAACTAAAACAGTTATTTAAAACTTTACTTTAAAATGAGGTAAATCAAGGAACCACGCCGTATAACACGGAACGGGTTTACCCCCAAGATTACCAGTGCCTAAAACAAACAGCACAATGCTAAATAAAGAAAAATGAAGCTATTATAAGACTCAGGTCCCATCACACAATGCAACGCAAGCCGGAAGATAGAGTTTTACCTTATAATGGCCAAATATGCTTGGTACTTTTTAAAACAAATCTTTTATTATTACTATAAGTGAAGAAATAAACTTCAAATATAAATGTATCAATCATATACAGCATGAGCGCCCCATCCCACTATGTCGCCATATATAGCATACAATCAAAACCGAAAAAATGTTGAATTTGGAAATTGGATTTCCATACTGGTGGCTCCTCATCCGAAAGATCTATCGCGTAGTACAATTCCCAATGGCTTACGTCGCAGGAATGCAAAAACACCGTAATGCACATCCACACTATCCAGGAAAACAAGTTACCGTGGCTTACATCGCAGGCATGCGAAAACACCGCTAACTTTATCCATCAGTGAATCGGGGGATGCGCCCTATCCCTCACCTCGGTCGACCGAATCCATGACACCCCTAAGGTGTCTATCCTCATCTCAAAAGCATACTGATCTAACCATCAGTTTACCACCATACCGATGTGTGAGGCTCGCGAATTAACGCTACACAAAGCCGTGCTATATTAAAGATGTGCTTTAATCATCAACCACAAGACTCTGCTTTTCAACAGAAGCCTTGATCATTTGCCACTTAGGCGTGCCACACAGGCAATTTACGCCATGCGACTGGTGTCTATCGATATACAACCTCTGATCCCGTACGTCTCAGAGAAGGGTGAAGTAAGGGAATAAATTCCCCTTCACCAGGCAGATGTATATTTAATAAAGATCAATCAGCACAGAATAAAATCCAATGTCAGACACACCATCCATTTACAAGTCCATTCTAGGTCTGAACAAAACCGGAGGCACCTTATTCCTCGTCCCGTATGTCCAATATAGGAGAGAGGCCCTCGCATATCCGTACAATCAACAAGTACGTCCGGACGGCTACCATTGTAGCCCCATCAAGGTAGCTACACCCATCATGAGCAACAGTAGGAACCCATCCATTCGATGTGAAGATCATTGGTCTTGCACCGTCTTCAATCTCTTCGACTTTTCATCTTATCAGTTATTCAGAATGGGTTAAACCCGGCCTTTCCGAATAACTTGTGTATCTTATAATCAAGTGCTATAACAACACATCATACACCTCATTCCAATCCAGAATATTTTTTATTCAAATATTCTTTTCCTTTGGGAAAGGTTCCCATTAATTTTATCAAAGATAAATTCTTTAAATTTATTCTTTAATCTTCCTTTGGATAACAAACCATATTAAGGTTTTCCAAACTAGTCGGGATTAGCGAACCACACCGAAGTAATCATCTATTTTATTTCCCAATCCCAACCTATTCATCCCATGGAGAAAAACTGGTAATACTCCATATCTAACACCACGGTGTTATCGGTAAATATTAATTACCATTTCACGTTCAAATCTACTTAAAGATTTAACTATCGCTTGGAGCAAAACTGGTGATACTCCGTTCTCGATCATTTTCTTGAATTGATAATTTTAATTATCACATTCACTTTTCAATATAATCAAAGATTCATTAAAACTCCATTTAGTTTTAATCTTCCCAAAAATCAATATTAATGATTATTCAAAGCTATGAAATTAATCTTATCTTTAACTGGGTTAAAGAACCAATGTCATTTAAAACACGGTTCTCGATAAACCCAAAATCACATTCCATTAATTATGGAATCTTCACGGAAAAACAAATCAATATATAATCGATATCAATTTCCGTATCCGACTAATAATATAAATGGAATAACGACAAAGCCTTTTAAATGCCATATGGATTAACAGTCTTCCTCCACAGAAGCTCACTTCGATTATTACCAAATCGAATTCCATTCAATTCCGATTTAATATATTAAATTGGAAATCTTTACTTTGGAAAATTCCATAAATCTAAACTAAAAGATTATAAATTCCAAATCATATTCTTCACGGTTAATTGGGTTAAAGAACAAATCTTAATTAAAAAGATTTATTCTTTTCTCAACTGGGTTTAAGAACAGTATTAATGAAGACACCATTCACGACAAACCCAAAATCTAATTTGATATCAAATACAAGGCTCTGAATAGAAAATATATCAGTTTATATTCAATATCAAATTCTGAAACCAACGGATATCGTATTGGAATAACGATATATATATATATATATATATATCTTCCAAATTCCTCCACAATGTCCGTATAATCACGGAATCCAATATCGAAATATTCCGAAGACAATTTCAATTCAAATCCATTCCAATCCGTATATTGGAAATTCTGGTTATTTTTAAAACCATTTCAAATCCAATTTATTTATTTGTAAAAATAAATAAATTATTTTTCTAGTTAATAACTAGTTCATTTCGATAAAAATATATTTTTATCTTTTCAAAACTGGAATTTTTCATCCAAAATCTTTCCAAATCATTTATTATGATTTTACATAATTTTTCCATATTTTTAATAATTTATTATCGCCCGTACAGTCGGTTTCCAATAACGGCCCCCGAACTACATCTATATCTCCAAATCTGACCGTTAAATTTCAAATCTCTTGTATTCATTGGAATGCTCTTTTCGATACGAACCCAACGGTTCCGGTTTTAGGAGAATCCGACGGTCGGATCTCCCGTAATGTCCATTTGAAGTTAATGGTCAAAATTCGCGAACTGCCGCTGCGCGGCGCGTTCTATCCAGGCCATTATAATATAATAAATATATATATATTATATATTTCGTCGATTTGCATTTAAAACAAATTTTATAAATCGTTTTAAATTCGTTTCAAAAACGATTTCCACTTCCATTTCAAATTCAAATCAAAATTGAATTTTCCATTATAAATTTGTTTATAAATTCATTTCAAATTGATTTCAATTTCAATTCGTTTTAAATTAATTTCAAATCGATTTCAATTTCATTTTATATTCATTTCAATCGATTTAAATTCTATTTTAAATTCATTTCAATTCGTTTTAAATTCATTTCAAATCGATTTCAATTCTATTTTAAATTCATTTCAATCGATTTCAATTCTATTTTAAATTCATTTCAATCGATTTCAATCCTATTTTAAATTCATTTCAATTGATTTCAATTCTATTTTCGAATTAGAATCAAAATTTAATTTTCCATATCATTTCAATATTAAAACGATAATATTTTCCAAAATATCAGATTTTGAAATCACTTTTCGATATTCATTATAAAATGAATAAAATTGACAAAATTCCCGTTCGTGTTAAAATGGCGTTTAACTACTTAACACGGCTTCACATTTCAATATTCACTTAATATTATTTTAAAATATTCGTTAATTCTGAACTGGAATCAGACTCCATCAATTACCATATAATTTTATTTATATGGATTTCAACATCATATATGTACAACAATAATGATCAACAATCACTAAAAATTCAAACAACATCCAGAGTGCATTCTACAACTATACAAGCATTAAAATAAATAAATAACGCTTATACAGGCTGTCAACCCATCTTTTGACATACCACTAATTATTGGGATCAGTGTATGTCAAATATTATCCCAATACCCGTGTGGGGTTTTCAAACAACAAATACTGTTTATTATTTGTGTAGTTGGGGGATGTGTAAAATTTATCGTCCCAATCAATATCAGATAAATACGTGTACATAGACAAACCGTCCGGTTTGTAAATGAATATTTATTTTATTTTCGTTTCACAATAAATTATTTATTTATTTTATATAAATAATTTTTATATACAACAATAACAATACATGACAATCACAATCAATTTCTACATCACAATACAATCAAACAAGTCGTCCATGGTCTGTGGACGATGATGAGCAGTTCATATATGCAGTTACAAAATATTTTAAATAACTGTACAAAATAATAGTCAGAAGTTCTCACTTTGGTTCTTTTATTTCTGAATTTCACCGCTGTTCAGATTCGAAATTTCTTGAAATTCCAACGTGCTCCGTTTTGGATGCGGTCAGTTTTGTTGTGAAGCTCTCGTCCCCACGATCGCAACGGATCCGGTTTCGTGCGATTTCATCACCGTATGAGAGATTTATTAGCGTTTATACATTAATGGAAATTTAAATTAATTAATGAATTAATTAAATAAAAATAACACCTTTCTTCTTCAACAAAAACCACAGGCCGCGGTTTTCAGCTCAGAGTTCGAACTAGGGTTTGGAATTTGCACGAGATCCGATACCTTTGACGATGATCCGATACTTCCACCCTCACCACCGTCGCGAGCTGCACCTGCCAATCCCCACGATGGCCAACTCGCACACTTATCGACGTCGTAGTTCGCCTGGGAACGCGAGATTTCACGCACCAATCACGAGCGAAATACACAACCCTGGCCAAAATCTACCGTTGGATGTAGATAACGCGTTATGCTCTTCGAAATGTCTTCAGGAATTTTGGGAATTCATATTAGGATTTGAAGATCGGAGGGGTTTTTCTCTGGTGCGACTAATCGCCGTAGGACGAAGGAGAAAGGCGGCTGGTTAGAAGACTAGGGTTTTAATTTTGGCTATTTATATTTTTTTTAATATTATTTTATTCATTTTACTTTGTTTAAGAACTAATCGCCCTGAACTCCAAATGAACTCCAACGACTGTCTCCCTTAGCTAATTACCCATATTCCGGACACAATAGGATATGTTTCGCAACCCAATTCGATCATTTCGATTAGTTTCCCTTTAAATTAAAATATAAAATCAATATAAATTGAATTCAAACGTACATTTTAATTTACCGGGGCAACATACGGACTCTAGAAATTACAGAAAAATTATTTCTAGCTTTGTATTGAAAAAACAGTCCTAACAAAACTAATTTCATCAAATTTGGATACCGCTTGAAAAATGGCCAATCTCTGGTCGATCAAAATTGACTGAAGTTGACAAAACACGTTTTCTTTTGCCACGCTCACATATTGATTCCCAAAATTATGGAAATTGGAATCTAGCAATAATTTGACATTCTGGATCCAACAAAAGTGGTTTCATCGAAAACGAAGGTCGTTTGTAAAACGACTATTTTTAACGGCTATATTTCCATAGCGACTATTCTGAATTTTCAACTGGGCATAACTTTTTATTCCCGCTATGAAATCTGGATTTTTCACATTCTTAGAAAGATATTTTCAAATAGATTCAAATATTTCTGGTTTCACTAAAATCCGGTTTATTTTGAATCCTGTACATTCATTTGAAATTTGAAGTTGAATTTTCAAACTACCGCGCCATTTTCAATTCCTTTTATAATTAAATTAAATATTTATATTCTAATTTTGATTTATATAAATATATACATTCTAATTCTATTCAAAATAATTTTCTTGTCGTTATTATTTAAAATAAATCATTTTAAAAATTCAAAATTCATTAAAATTGCTAAAATAAAATTTTTAATGGTTTTGATTTTCCGGGTTGTTACAATCTCCCCTACTTAAAATCTTTTCGTCCTCGAAAAGGAACGGAGCTGAAAGTTGTTTAACTAACCAACTCAACTTTCATTCTGGCTTCATTCTTTAACTTTTCAGTTTCTAAGAATTTTCTAATTCTTCAAAAATCTGGCTAACACCCTAATTTTTTGAAAAATTTCGCCATAACCTCCTTTGTACGGGGAGCACCGGGAAAATCCCCAAACTGCCAAACAGGCCCTCTCATCTCAAAAAGAAAAAGCCAATCGGTTCATAAAATCATCCAAAGCCAAACAAAACAGTAAATATGTACCTATTTGTCGGGCATACAATTTTATTCCTCTTCTCTAGCCTCCTTGCAATGACCTGTTCAATAGATGTACATGTACGCAATTCTAACCAATTTCAATTCTGTTCAAAATTTGGTTCTATTTGGCTAAATTTACCTTTCGTTCATATATTGGTTAAATTTGGTTCTATTCAACTTTTCATTCTCATATTGGATTTATTATTACAATATTTTTATTTAGTTGAACTAATAATCAGACAACACAACTAGCAATCAATTTGTGAATTAAATTTCCAAAACATATAAATTTTGTATATATATTCAAAAATCATATTTCTAGTGTCAAATCACAAACAATAAATTCAAAATAAGGTTTTGGTTCTCACACCAGTAGATTGGAAATATATAGATATCCTACTTTTGAAACTCGAACATACATGCTGATGATTCTATAGCGATCACCAGGATCATCTCCGGGCGACTAGAGTGTGATTCTATATCAACCCAGTACATTTAAGACTTCGAATACACGCTTGCAAGGCGTATATTCAAACTTTTCTTACACTTGATAGTCCAATTTCAATATAAAATAAATATTCAAATACTAATAATTAGATATAAATTTTCGAAACAAAATTTGTTTTCATCTTTATTTTAAAAATAACACTCTTCATGCTCGTTCTAGGATACTACTGATCCCATCTCTAACGAGTCATTCTCATTGGATATTACTAATCCAATCTCTAATGAATTCTTTCGTTCGGTTCTAATATGTCATGTTCTCGAGCTCTGTAAACCAAGGCTCTGATACCAAATGTGGCGACCCAAACTTCCCCGTAAAGGAAAGCCCGGATTGCTTCGAGAACAAGACAAATCAGAACATAAACAGAAGAACATTTCATTGCTATTTACAACAATTACATCAGAGTACAAAAATATTTAGAGTATGAATAAATATTACATAGAAAAATATCAGAGATTAAAATACATCGCAGTGGAAATAAAATGTATAAATATAATGCGTAGCGGAAAATACAATAACTAATACAACCGAAATAAATACATAGATACAGAGCATTCCGAATATAGCTCCAGTTGTAAATCCAGGATCCTGTGAATATAATATCTGCAAAACCCAACTACTAGCTGCCCGTGTGGAAAATATGGGCACCCATAGTTCAGGTTAAAACAATAAACTCCAGGTCAGTCATGGGACTGGTGTGAGAACTAAAATAGTTATTTTAAACTTTACTTTAAAATGAGGTAAATCAAGGGACCACACCGTATAACATGGAACGGGTTTACCCCCAAGAATACCAGTGCCTAAAACAAACAGCGCAATGCTAAATAAAGAAAAATGAAGCTATTATAAGACTCAAGTCCCATCACACAATGCAACACAAGCCGGAGTATAACGAACAAGGATTTTCGACCCTGAAAATCAACACAAAAACACCATGTCGAACTTTCAAGCATCGAAAATACCAGAACATTAATATAAAGAAATTAGAGGGTGAGATAAAAAAGAAAGAAATATTAGAATAGAAGAAGAAGAAGAAGAAGAAGAATAATAACACAACACCGTCAGTCTCACATCGCAGTGGAATAAAATATAATATAGAAATAAACTTTATTGAGAGCTTGAAATAATATTTACAACATCAGAGTACATCAATACATCTGGGCAATTATAATAGCCTGTCCTTATATATATAACACACGACGGAATAATAACGGTATAGCATCATATGTTTGAACTCCTTCAGTTCGTCTTTGGACTTCACAGCATCCGATAACCTAATCCTGTACAACCCGGTCTAACCCGAGCATTACAAACACCGGGTCAGTCTGGTGGACAAGAGTGAGAAAAACTCGCAAAGTTTAAGAGGGATAATCCAACTTGATTTTAAAGTTCAAATTCTTTTTGAAAGAAAAGGATAATCGTAAGACCAAATCCACACATTAATACGGACGGTTTTTACCTTACGATAACCAAAAACATTTTTGAAAATAATATTTTTCTGATATTATGACGGTGTCTAAATACAAATAAATAGAATCTACCAGAACGCTTGCATCTCATGTTCCACATATATAGTATACAAACAAAACTGCAGGCGCTTATTGGAGATTGGATTCCGACTATGACAAGGTATGGAACCAGCTGTCGATAGTGTATCTCTAGAGAGGAATACATTTGGTTCAACAAGAACGTCTTGCAACCCGGCCCACACATAACCGACCACTCATTTCTCTTGAGTGTATCGAATATATTGTCACCAACGGTTTCTAGCAACAAAACCATTCCCGGGAGATACAGAAGCGAAAAGAAGTAACAACTATGAATATTCTCTAGATAGTGACAATACACCCTAATGGGTGCGACCCATATAGCCATGCTGCCTCCCCGATTTTTGTCATTTCCCGGTTAATGAGGCTTGAGGTTATAATCGACTTTTGGAACATCTGGCCATCATTCGCTTTTGAATCCATATCGTCCATACACGTCATCCAGGAACAGGATGAACCGAAGACACCCTCTTACCACATCCTAGGAATCACCCTATAGATCAGTAGCGAGTAGTCCTTGCAATCCATAGATTCCAACCACGACCGAATCACAGTATATCTCTAAGGATCAGCTAGAGATTGTAAGTAACTCTTTCGATTTTACGAAGATCTATGGTCTTCAATTGCTCCATCTCGATCAGAATCTTCGACGTATTTATTGGTCGGAATAGATTTCGAATATAAATTCGATCCTGGTCTTTCCGTACCAATAGCGCATTGGGCATAATTTTGATAGTCGGTTATTTAGCTAACAAAATAAACAACCATAAAAAATAAAACAGATCCATTGGTTCATTACACAACATCATTTGGCTATTATACATCAGTTGTAATACCAAAGATAATATATTAGTTTTAATATATAAATATTCTCAAAACGTTTTACTTAAATACTTAAAATAAATACCTTAAAATTATCTCTAATTTCCCGTTATCTACCATTTAAAACATTTCTACAACATTAATTATTACTTGTACTTAGAAAATCAATTCAATTTATCGTCGTAAACAATCGTTACGAAATCCCTTTTTTGTTTCGTTAATTAAACAAAATAATTGTCACTTATCCTTCCATAATAACCCATTTTTAATCTCATTTCGTTACTTCGAAATTATCGTTATACACAAATCTCCCTTTATTTCCTTTACTATGGAAATATCATTTCATATACTTAAGCCCTTTTTCTTTCTGCTAATTTGGAAATGTCCATATGCTTCTCTTCAAATTCTTTTATTTCCTATACTTTGGAATCTCATTATCTATCCTCAAATCTTTCAAATGATGTTGCATTATATATTCTCAAAATAACTCTCTTCTAACATCTTTATTATTACAACTGTTATCATCTTTCGATAATCCTGAAGTCATTCAAGTTGGGGTATCCAAATTACCTCTCAGACCTTGATCAACAACTTTCTTATCTTAAGATAAATATGAATTGTAATTCATATCCGTATTCATTCTAATATCAACAATTATCATTTCACTATTTATTTAACATGCGGTTTTACAACCCTTCTTACTTTCGAAATCTCCTTTTTAAATATATTATTATTACTAAATTTATTAATTTAGTAAATGATTAAATAAACATTAACTTTTAAACTATAACATCTTTCAACTGTTTGTTTCATTATCCAGATTTTATTACAAATCTCATTACCAAATCTTTACCAAATTCGATTACAAATATCTTTTCTTTTCAAACCCTTCAATCTTTTCCTCTAGGAAATCTCATCTCAAATCTCATACATTTACTTACGGCCATCCTCAAGTGACATTAATTTAAAATTAACGCTATAACTTCACATCTCTCTTTATAAACTCATTCCTATAACTCTGGTTTAATATCAAACCCTTTCCATCTCGATTCCCTTTGCTTATTTCAAATATTAAGTGACCCTCATAATCTTAAGCTTATCGTATCTGCTTAAAAATCCCTTTTATGACTTAACTGACCAACTCGGTTTAAATATAAACCCGTCCAAAAACCCACTTGGAATCCAGTTATATTACATTACTACTTCGATTACTTCGGGTAGGTCGCATGGCTAAGTGGTTAGCTGCCAATTAGGGTGTATTGTCACCTGATCTAGAGAAATTTCATTTACTTTTATAATCTATTTCGATGATGTCCCTTTCGGGAAACGGTTGCTGATCCCAGCCGTTGGTGATAATACATTCGGTACACTCAAGCGCAATGAGTGACCGGTCATGTTTGGCCTGGGTTGCAAGATGTTCTTGTTGAACCTGGTGTATTTCCCTCTAGAGATACATTGTCGGAAGGTGGTCCCATACCTTGCCAGTTGGAATCCATTACCCAATAAGCGCCCACGGTTTTTGATTATATATTATATATGTGGAACGTGAGATGACAGCGTTCTACTAGATGATTATTAGTTGTGATTGATAGACACTACTATAATATCAAAAGAGTTTTGATATAAAGATTATCGTTTCTTTCAAAAGGATTTTGAAAGTCAAATCAAGTGTTTGGATTTTCATAAGGGAAAAACCCATTCCGTGTTACACGGCGTGGTCTTATGAAATATCATTTATTTTCTCAAACTGTTTTAAATTGTTTACTCATACCAGTCCCATGACTGACCCGGAGTTTATTTTGTTTGTTTTCCCTAAACTCTTGGGTGCCCAATTTTGTACGGGTAGTCAAGTAGTTAAGATTTTTCAGATATACTGAGAGCTTGGAGTAGGAGGCTTCAGGATTATATAGCTATTGTTATTTCCGCTGTGTTGTAAGTGTTGTACTATGATAATGTTACTGTATACATATACTAGTTTTATTTCAAAGTTATGTATCTATTATATATTGTTCGTTCCGCTGTGAGTTTCGTGTTACTCTGGTGATGATGTATGTTCTTCTTCTTCTATTCTAAGTTTCTATCTTATCTATTCTCACCCTCTAATTTCTTTCATGGACTATCCGGTGTTTTCGGTTCTTGGATGATCGACATGGTGTTGTATGCCGATATCCAAGGTCGCAAATTCCCCGGGTCGTTACAGTTGTATCAGAGCTTAAGGTTAAGTAATTACCTTGGCTCTATGGCGTGACTCAGTAGAGATGGGGTTAGTAATACCCTAAATTGAGCTGAGTGTATATATACGAGTGAACATATTTGTAGATTTTGTAAAAATGATTTTATATTGTGTAGATTCATTGGTTGAGTAATTTATGAATTTTGGTCGATCAATTTGATCCACTGTATCGGTATGGGTTTATAAACACTCGAGTACGTTGAACCGACATGGTATGTTTTGAAAAGAGGGTAAATGAAATAATTTTACCCAAATTACATTTTTGATATAAAAGAAAAATTTATATTGAAATGATTATAATATATTGGACATATTGGTTGTTATTATAATCGAGTAAGATTGTAAATTAAATGGTATGTAAATAACCAAATAGAATTCATATAAGTGAAATACATGAAATCAAATGAATCAAATCTGAATTTAAATCAGAATTGAAATTAAAACTCTAGAAATTTGGAGAAATGTTGTAAATGGATTTGGATTAAATATATGAGAATTTTAAAATCTTGGGAGATTTTAAATTGTTTTACAAGCATTGTGAATGGTATTTTGAGATTGATTTCAAAATGGAAATGTTTAAATATGGATTTTTAAAAGTAATATAGTATTGAACTCGCTTCGATCGCTGGAAAATAGATTCCGATGATGACAGCTGCATCATCGGTGTTCATTTTCGAGTTGCTAAGTGACGGATTACTACCAAAGATTTTGTTTTTAAATTGTTTTGTGGAAAAGCAAGTTTTTTTGAATCTAGAAAAGGGATATCTGGTTTTAGAAAAGCTAAAATGTTTGAAAATCCCTGGGGAAGATTGTTTGAATTAAAACAAATTAAATTAGAATTTGTAAAAGCAAATAGAAATTGAATTGAAACCAGTAAAGTGGAAACTGTATTGAAATAAAGTAATATCAAGTAAAATTGGAATTTGAGATTTGAGTTTGAACCGAATTTGGTTTGGGTATAACTGAATGATTGGGATGACATTGGTATATGCAGAATTGGTAACAGATGGAAAGGATGTATAGATATGCCCGACAAAAAGGTACCAGTTTATATTTATATTGGGTATGAGGTTTTTATGAGCCGAATTGGCAAGCCGCTTGGTTGTTTGATATTCTTTTGGGTTGGAGAAGGCCCAGAGAGGCAAGTTGGAGTTTGAGCTATTGACCAGTACAAAGGAGGTGCTGGCGAAATTTTTCGAAAAGTTAAGGTGTTAGAAAATTTTCAGGATTTTTGGAAATTTTCATTAGTAGAATAAATTAATAATTTAATTGAAATTAAATTAAATTGGTTCAGTTGAAAATGAAGTTAAGAAGTGAACAAATAATTTTAACTCAGTTAATAGGGTTTGTTTTCTAACTTAGCAATTTCGAGGACGAAATTATTTTAAGGGGGAAGGAATGTAATGTCCCGTATTTTTACGGAATAATAATAAATTTATTTAATTATTTAAATAGTGATTTAGAGAATTAAATGGTCGTTTAATTAAATAATATTGAATATTAAATTAAATAATATAATAATATATTTAATTTTTGAAATAGTCGAAAATAGTAGAATTGGCAATATTGTGTGAATTGAACAATTCAAAATATATATTTTAGTTAAAATTGAATTAAGATAACGAATATATTTAATTAACGATGGTTGAACGTATAAATTATATTATAATTATAATCGAGCTAGAAATGGCGCGGTAGTTCATAATTTGGCGATTCGAACTTTAAACGGATATACATAAGCCGTTTTAAATCGGATTTCTGTGAAACAAGAAACGTTCGGAGCTAGTGAAGTATATTTTTCTAATGGAAGAGAAAAATCAGGATTTCATTATGTAGATTTTGATTTATGTCCAAATCAAATTTTAAAATAGTCGCTATGGAATTCCTTTATAATTTATAATGATTTATTTATATTATAAATGGATTTTCAATATAAATTTAATACTGATTTAATCTGGATTTGAAATGTCAAGTTATAAATTCAGACAAGAATATTTTGGACCTGGATGATATTCTATTGTGAATATATACGATAATATTAATTTATTAACATTAAATTTAAATATCTTTAAATATATTAATATTTAAAAAGGTTTATTTAGAGCTTTAAAAATAGCCAGTTTTGCAAACGACCTCCGTTTTTGACGAAACTAATTTTGTTGGATCCGGAATATTAAATTATTGTTAGACTTCAATTTTCGTGATTTTTGGGGTCATTATGTGGCCGTACGGGATTTTAATCTGAAAAATAGCCAATAATTTGACTTTAAAAGTATGTTGTGTGAGCAAACAAAGTCAGAATTCGACGAAACTAGTTTCGTTGGGTCCGTAATGTCGAACTGTATCTATATGCCCATTTTCATGATTTTTGGATATCGTATGTGATCATACAAATTTTTAAAAATCAAATACAAGCAACGATTGATTAAAATGGAACATAAAAATCGAATAAAATAATATATAAGTGTACTATAAATACACCACAACCTTCCTAAACCTAAATCAACTCATTTCTCCGGTCAAACATAAAGTCTCCGTCGTATTCTTCCTAAACCAAAATTTGGTTGCTTCAAAATTCAATATTTATTCCTAGAAAAATCTATAAATCATTCTATCTATGTATATGGGATCCTTTCAGTTTGCTTTTCATTTCCGTATATGTTTCATCAGACTCAATTGGTTTTTTTTTCCTGGAGTCACGTTTCAACAGTAGCTAGGGCTGAGCTTTTCTCGGGAGCGATGGAGTTTTAGTTGAAATCGAGGTTGGTTTTGCATTTGTGAGGTGAAAGGGAGTATATTGTGAAAATTTGGGTAGGATCGATGCATTTTCTTGTGGTGCGTGTTCCTGTAGAGCGGTCGTCAGTAGGAAACCGCGAGGGTGGAGAGGTACGCGAGTCCTATGTTTTTGGTATAGGTAGATAGAGTGAGAGATGAGAAGGGTATTGGTATGTTTAGTTTGATGGTATGGTGAAAGAAGGCGGAGATAAGAGGGGATGGAGTCGCTGTAAATGGTGGAGATACTGGTGTCAGATTCGAATATGGGGGTAGAAAACAGAGGACGGTTCGATTATGAGATTAAAGAGGATCTGATAAGGTGCATGAGGGTTATCTTAGTTTGGGTTTAGTGAAGGAACGGATGAGAATTGGTTAAGTTGAATGCAAGTTGATGGCCGGTGTTGTTTACTGGAAGGGGACATCGGTGTATGGAGAAGAAGAACGGGGCATCTGACGTGGATCTGAGTGGATAATGGTGTTTAAGGTTAATTAAAATATGGTTATTTTAGTTAATTACTTTTAAAGGTATTCAAGCATTGTAAAAATCATAACCTGCTCGTACATTGTCAAAATCCAACGAAATCAGTCACGTTGGGATCGTATGGACGAGCGCTACACAATGGAACTGACTGGGAGTGAATTGGAGCTCGTTACAATTTATAGCAAAATAAATTGTCTGTCAGAATCAACCGACAATTATCGTTATTTAACGATGATCGTCCGATGTTAGTAAAACTCACTAAATCTACCAGTTCATATTTTTATAACGTATTTTTAGAACTGATAAATGTTGATTGATTGTTGTGTGTTGACTGTTTGGATGAACTACGAATTAATTGGCAGAAAATATAAATATAGTTATATATATAAATCATTGATCAAATGTTGATTCTATTGATCAGAATATTTCATGTTGAAATGAAATTGATGTTAATTATATTGTTTAACATCTGTGGATGCAGGGAAACAGATTAGAGGGATCCAACTGGATTCCTCAAATATTATTACTGTTTATTTCCACATATTGTAATATATGATGTGATATATAATCTATTGTTGATTATGTGTGTTTGAATGATATCGATCATTGTTATTTGGTATTTTAAATACCATATAAAATACTGGAATTAAAAAAGGAATTTTCAATGTGTATATTGAAAATAAAATATATTTATATAAAATCAAATGATTTTATAAAAAGGAATTTCAAAATAGAATTATATAAAAGGAATATTTATCTAGAAAATAAATAGAATTATATAAAAGGAATATATATTTGGAAAATAAATAAAATTACATAAAGGAAATATTTGGAAAACAAATAGAATAAAAGGGAAAATTGGCAGGATATAAAAGAAATGGAAAAGATTTATTTAAAGTGGAATTAAATAGAAATCGGTTTTAATAGATAGATTGGGAAGATTAATTTATAAATATGTTTTATAAATTAAGCAAATTATTTTATCATTGGATAAATTGGATATATAAGTCTGAACTTATATAGAGGAGTAGAAAATCGATTTTTGACACCGATATGTTAAGTAGAATGTGAACTCAACATTTATAAAGGGAATTATAATTGAGATTTAGTTGTTAGAAATAAAAAGGAGATTTCGTATGAATAATTCTATAAATAGAAGTATAAATAGAACTTTGAAATGGAATATTATTTTAAAATACAAAATCAAATTGAATTGATATATAAAAAAATATTATTCACTTCGATGTGAATAATGGATTAAAATAGTTATTTTTTAAAAGTAAAAGATTTATAAGGGAAATTGGGTTTTGAAATAGGAATTTAGATGGGAATTTGAATAAGATAGGAAAAGGAGTTAATTGAATATAGTTTATTCGAAAGGAGTTAATTGATAAGAGTTAATCGATTAGAGTTAATCGAAAGGAGTTAATTGATTAGAGTTAATCCAATAGAGTTAATTGATAAGAGTTAATCGATTAGAGTTAATCGAATAGAGTTAATTGAATAGAGTTAATGGAATATTGTTATTCGAAAGATAGATTATCGAATATAGTTTATTCGAAGGAAAGAGTTATCGAATAGAGATTATTAGAAAGAGAGTTACTTAAGGAAGTTTGTTAAGGATTTAAAACGTGAACTTTGTCTATTTTGAGGTTAAAAATGTTGTTCAGTTAAGGTCTGATAGGTAGTTATACACCAACTTGATTAACTCCATTTTTAACTAAGGGATGGTTAAGGTTCGATAGTGAAGGTTGGTTAAGTAAATTTAGTTAATGAGTCTAATAGTTTGAGTTGGCATAGCGATGTTTTATTTTAACATCTATTTAAATCCAATGAAGGAGTTTTGGAAATGTTTTCCAAATAAGAACCAGAAATGTTTTCTAATATAAAATAAAATAGAAATATGGAAATGTTTTCCAATGATTAATAACGTATATTTTCTAAATTTAGAAAATAAGAATTTATGGAGATATGGAAATGGGTAACTGAATAAAGTAATGATAAATTAATCTAAAAAGAGAAAAAGTTGATTGATGATTGATCGATAAGATTTCCATTTGGAAATACGACCGTTGTTGTGCACATGTTTTTCTTTGATAGTTAAATCACCGACTATCAAATATTTTGACCATTTCCGTTGTCAATACGAAGAGACCGGGATCAGATATATTATCTGAAAACCTCTCTGTATGGCATTAGCATTGCGAATCAAATATAATAAAGATAATTGAAGATGGAGTTGTGCAAGGGCTATTCAGTAAATCCTAGGTAGAAATTGCCTAAGATGGATTTACAGAATAACACCTTCGGTCTGTCCAGTCCCAGGACAACTTGTATGGAAGAATGTCTGACCGAGTATATTTAATAGATCATGTAAGTTGATCTCTTCAAACATATGTACGTTTGGTGGCTGAGAAATTCGTTTCTCGTAGCTGTATACCCGTGGTATTTTTGGGGAAATCAATTTGTGATTTGGCAGGTATGACGATGTGACATTCAAAGTAAATAAAAGTGTGATCTATACGTTATGGCCTCTAGCCTCACAACCAGGAAATGGTATAAAATCGAGAAGGTCGCATGGCTAACTGGTTAGCTGCCAATTAGGGTGTATTGTCACCTGATCTAGAGAAATTTCATTTACTTCTACAATCTATTTTGATGCTGTTCCTTTCGGGAAACGGTTGTTGATCCCAACCGTTGGTGATAATACATTCGGTACACTCAAGCGAAATGAGTGATCGGTCATGTTTAGCCTGGGTTGCAAGATGTTCTTGTTGAACCCGGTGTATTTCCTTCTAGAGATACACTGTCGGAAAGTGGTCCCATACCTTGCCAGTTGGAATCCATAACCCAATAAGCGCCCACGGTTTTTTATTACTTATTATATACGTGGAACATGAGATGAAAGCGTTCTGCTAGATGATTATTAGTTGTGATTGATAGGCACTACTATAATATCAAAAGAGTTTTGATATAAAGATTATCGTTTCTTTCAAAAGGATTTTTAAAGTCAAATCAAGTGTTTGGATTCTCATAAGAGAAAAACCCGTTCCGTGTTATACGGCATGGTCTTATGATATATCATTTATTTTCTCAAACTGTTTTAAATTGTTTACTCATACCAGTCCCATGACTGACCCGGAGTTTATTTTGTTTGTTTTCCCTAAACTCTTGGGTGCCCAATTTTGTACAGGCAGTCAAGTAGTCAGGATTTTTCAGATATACTGAGAGCTTGGAGCAGGAGGCTTCGGGATTATATAGCTATTGTTATTTCCGCTGTGTTGTAAGTGTTGTACTCTGATAATGTTACTGTATACATATACTAGTTTTATTTCAAAGTTATGTATCTATTATATATTGTTTGTTCCGCTGTGAGTTTCGTGTTACTCTGATGATGATGTATGTTCTTCTTGTTCTTCTTCTATTCTAAGTTTCTATATTATCTATTCTCACCCTCTAATTTCTTTCATGGACTATCTGGTTTTTTCGGTTCTTGGACGATCGACATGGTGTTGTATGCCGATATTCAGGGTCGCAAATTCCCCGGGTCGTTACAGTAAGACCAAATCCACACATTAATACAGACGGTTTTTACCTTACAATAACCCAAAACATTTTTGAAAACAATATTTTTCTGATATTATGATAGTGTCTAAATACAAATAAATAGAATTTAGCAGAACGCTTGCGTCTCATGCTCCACATATATAGTATACAAACAAAACCGCAGGCGCTTATTGGAGATTGGATTCCGACTATGACAAGGTATGGAACCACCTTGTAACAGCCCGAAAATCTGGGCCAGTTTAAAATTTTTATTTCGGCAATTTTGGCGAATTTTGATTATCTAAAATATATTATTTTAAATAATATCGACGAGGAAATTTATTTTGAATATAATAGAACGTATATATTATACGCGTCGTCGTTAGAATATAAATATTTATATATAATTATGAATAGAATTGAAAATGGCGCGGTAGTTCGATAATTCGATTTCAAACTTCAATTGAATGTACCGGGTGCAAAACAATCCGGATTTTAGTAAAACCAAAAACATTAGGATCTAATTGGTAATATCTTTCCAACGAATCCGAAAAATCAAAATTTCATAGCGGAAATCAAAAGATATGTCCAGTTGAAAATTCTGAATAGTCGCTATGGAATTCAGGCCCTTAAAAATAGTCATTTTGCAAACGACCTCGGATTTCGACGAAACCACTTTTGTTGGGTCCGTGATGTTAAATTATTGCTAGGTTTCAAATTTCATAATTTTTCGAATCAATATGTGAGCGTGGCGAAGGAAAACGCGTTTGACCAGTTTCAGTTGATTTTAATCGACTGGAAATTGGCCATTTTTCCAACGGTCTCAGAATTCGACGAAACTAGTTTTGTTAGGGCCGTATCATCAATGCGAAGCTAGAAAATATTTTCGAGAATTTTTAGAGTTAGTATGTAACCCCACTAATTTGAAATGTACGTTTAAAATTCGATATAGTGATTTAAATGTGAATTTGACGAAAACTGATCGAAATGATCAAATCAGCTTGCGATACTTATCCCATTGTGTTCGGAATGGGAGTGATACGCTATGGACGACAGGCGGTGGGCCTCGTTTAGAGGTCGTAGGTAAAAGTCAACCTTTTAGTAAATAAAATAATTTAATAATTAGAAAAAAATATATCTTCCTCTCCTTTTATCATCTGGCCCCCCCTCTTTTCATAATCGAAACAGAAATAAATAAATAAAAAAACCCCGATGCTCCCTGTAAACCGCCGCCCCTCGATCGTCGATGCTCCACCATACGCCCCCAGCGGCGTCGCCAACCTCCACAACCGTCACTCCATCGATCCCCTCAGCCTCCCCAAGCCATCGCTCAGACCCCGTAACCCTAGCCCGATGCCCCTCGATCCAGCTTCCACCGCCAGCGACGGTCTCCCCGCCACCACCTCGTCCAGATCCCGACCGCGGCTCAGCACCCCCTTCCTCCAGGTGCACAGAAAACCCTCCATCCACTCTGAAGAAATTAACAGTGAGCTCCCCTCTTTTTATTTTATTTTATTTTATTTTATTTTAAATTCAGTTGTTTGTTTATTTAAATACATTGTTTAAATTCTTTTTTTCTCTCTTTATATATATAAATACTTGGAAAGAAATAATTTTTAGGAATAAAAAGTTAGGAATTTTTATCGCTAGAAATGTTGTGATTTTCTTCATGAAAAGGATTTGATTTTTCATAAGGGAAAGGATATGATTTTGATAAGTTAAAAAAATATGATTTTTATATTTTTAAAATATTAAAAATATAGTCTTTATTATATAGCGATTATAAAAATATGATTTTTATATTTTTAAAGTAGTAAAAATATAATCTTTTATATTATAGAAAGACAAAAATATGATTTTTACTTCGAGAAAAATATAAACTTTATTTTTGAAAAGGAGAAATCTTTATTTTTATAAAGGCGAAATCTATGTTTTTGAAATGGAATTTTTATCTATATGACATAGTAGAAAAAAAATTTGATTTTAATATATTGAATAACGTAGTAAAAATTTGATTTCTATATATTGAATAACAAAGTAAAAATTCGATTTTTACATATGTAGTGGCTACGGCAACGAAGACGACAAAAAGGCGAGAACAGTGAAGATTTCCTGCATTAGAAGTGTCGTGGAGTTAGGATAGCTATCGGTGAGAACTTCTCACTCAAAATTCTTTTTCTAGTTATATATATACTAGGATGCAGACGGTGTTTAGTAGCACCCGACACCCGTCATCCACAGACCATGGATGGCTTGTTTGTTAAATTGTTTGGTTGAGTAGTTAGTTAGAATATTTGATTGAATGGAATCGTTTGGTGAAATGAATTTTGATTTGATTGATGTGTGAATGGCGTGGGCCTTCACTAGACCGGGGATAAGGCTAGGCCTCGTCCCGTTTCTAGTATCGTGCCGTTATGCCGCCGAAACTTTCTAAAATAAGTTAGAAAAATAAAAATATCATTTTATTTAAAGAATGAACTGAATAGAAATTCATATGTTGGAATAAAATGTTTTGTCGTTAAAAATATAATTTTTAACGTGAATGTGAATAAATAAATATTCATTTACAAACCAGACGGTTTGTTTATGTACACCTATTTGAAGGACATTGATTGGGTCGATAAATTTTACACATCGCCCAACTGCACAAATAAAATATGCGTTTGATTGTTTGAAACCCCACACGGGTGTTGGGATGAAATTTGAAGTTCACTCATCCTGATTGATTAAATATGTCGATCGATTGATTGACAGGCTGTTATAAGCGTTAGATATCTATATTTGATGCTTATACAGTGTAGTGCACTTTGGTTGATGGTTGATTATTTTTCAATGCTATTATATGTGTGTAATGCATGAAAATCCATATAATTAACTTTATATGGTAATTGATTGGGCCTCATTCCAATTTGAAAAATAAAGAATATTATAAAATAAAGGTTCATGTGTTGACAGTACTCATCCATTGAGATTGGTCATGTGTTGAACGAAATATTTTGATAATAACAACTATTTTGAAAAAGAAATATTTGAAATAGAATATTTGAAAATAGAAATTTATGAAGCCGTGTTGATTAGATTGACGCCATTTTGACGTGAACGATATTTATATCGATTTTAAACGATTTCGAAATGAATTGAATTGAAAACGATTTCGAAATGAATTGAATTGAAAACGATTTCGAAATGAATTGAATTGAAAACGATTTCGAAATGAATTGAATTGAAAACGATTTCGAAATGAATTGAATTGAAAACGATTTCGAAATGAATTGAATTGAAAACGGTTTCGAAATGAATCGAATAGAAAACCAATTTGAATTGAATCGAATAGAAAACAACTTTGGAATTGAAGCGAATTGAAATGAATTCAAATTGAATTGAAAGCGAATTGAAATGAATTCAAATTGAATTGAAATTTGAATTGAATAGAAATGAATTTTAAAACGAATTTATAAAGAAGAATTCAATTTTGATTTGAATTGAAAAGGAAGTTGAAATTGCTTTTGAAACGAATTTAAAACTATTCATATAATTCGTTTTAAATAGAAATCGACGAAATATATATTATATATATTATATATATAATATAATGGCCTGAATAGAACGCGCCGCGCCGCGGCTGTTCGTAAATTTCGACCATTTATTTCAAACGGACATTACGGGAGATCTGACCGTCGGATTCTCCTAAAACCGGAGCCGTTGGGTTCGTATCGAAAAGAGCTTTCTAACGAATATTAGAAATTAGAAATCTAACGGTTGGATTTGGAATTATGTCCAAATCAAATTTGAAAAAGGTCGCTGTAAGTGCAATTCGATGGCCGTTGATGGAAATCGACTGTACGGACCTTGATAAAATTATTAAAAATAGTAATAATTTGTGTAAAATCATAAGAAATGATTTAGAAAAGATTGGGATGGAAAACCCCATATTTGAAAAGATAAAAATAGATTTTTATCGAAATGAACTAGTTTTGAACTAGAATTATAATTCTATTTATTTTTAAATAAATAAATTGAATTTGAAAAGGGTTTTAAAAATAACCAGAATTTCCAATGATTGCATTGGAATGGATTTGAATCGAAATTGTCTTCGGAATATTTCGATGTTGGAATTCGTGATTATACAGATGTTGTTATGGAAATTTGAAAGATATATATTTATATCGTTATTTCCAATACGATATTTGTTAGTCGTAGAATTTGATATTGAATATAAGCCGATATATTTTCAATTCAAAGCCTTGTATTGAATATCAAATGTGATTTGGGTTTGTCATGAATGGTGTCTTCACTAACACTGTTCTTGAACCCAGTTGAGAAAAGATTAAATCTTTTTATTTAGATTTAATGAAGTGTGCCAATTAAATAATATTTAATTGAAATTGAATTGATATTGATTTTTGGGTTTATCGTGAACAGTGTTTTAAATAACACTTGTTCTTTAACCCGATAATTAATGAATGTGACTTTGGGTTTATCGTGAACCGTGTTTTAAATGACACGGATTCTTTAACCTAGTTAACGATTAAAACTAAGTGGAGTTTTAATGAATCTTTAATTAGATTGAAATGGTCGAGAATGGAGTATCACCAGTTTTGCTCCAGGCGATAGTTAAATCTTTAATTAGATTTGAACGTGAAATGGTAATTGAATTTACCGATAACACTGAGGTGTTAGATATGAAGTATTACCAGTTTTACTTCATGGGATAGATAGGTTGGGATTGGGAAATTAAAACAAATGACTACTTCGGTAAGTTTCGTTAATCCCGATTAGTTGAAATCGAAATTCAAAGGAAGATTAGAGAATAAATTCAAGAAATTATCTTGGATAAAATTAATGGGAACCTTTCCCTATGAATGTGAAATCCGAAACTAACTGTCGGTTAGCTAAGCAGAATGGTTTTCTGGATATTGATCTGATGTTGGTTTCGGCCTTCGGGGTTAATATTTGGGGAATTATTCTCTTGATTAATTTACGGTTAGTGACTGATGAATTGGAATGAGGCGTATGTTGTGTTTGTGTAACACTTATTTTAAATATACGCGAGTTATTCGGAAAGACCGGGTTTATCCCATTCTGAATAACTGATACGACGATAAGTCGAAGATGAAGACGATGGTCGAAGACCGGAAGTCTTCACGTCGTTTGGGTGATTGCTGATGATCTTGATTGGGCTGTACACCCAAGAAGATGGAAACAGTTGGTGATCGTCCAGACGTGCTTGGAGATCGATGGATATGCGGGGTACTAGGTGCCTCCGGTTTCGTTCTGACCCAGAACGGACTTGTAAATGGACTGTGTGTCTGACATTGGATTTTAGTCCGTGTGATTGATCTCTATTAAATATATATCTGTTTGGCGGCGGAGAATTTATTCTCTTGCTTAACGCCCTTCTCTGAGACGTACGAGCTCAGGGGTTATATATTGATGGATATCAAACGCATGGAGTGAATTGCCTGTGTGGCATGCCTAAGTGGCAATTGATCGAGGCTCCTGTTGAAAAGCAAAGTCTTGTGGGGATGATCAAAGCACGGCCTTTGTGGCGTAGCTTTGTGTAACGTTTACTTCGCTAGTTTCACATTCGGTATGAACCAAAAATGGGAGACGGACCTCAGGGAGGGCATGCGTTTCCTTCTAGCTAAAAAGTGGCGTCAGTGGTTTTACACGCCCTGACGAGTTTGACTTATGTGGTTGTTGCTGTTGCGAGGCGCCTCGGATTGATCGATCGTTCTCGAACCGATGGAGTCATTTAGTTGGCTCATTTACGCCCCAAAGGGCGGGGAAACATAGTGTTCAGGGTTTAAGTTTAATCCACATCGGTGGACCGGCCCTGACGATCCAAGGGTCACTCGAGCTCTGATCCTGAGACTCGGGCTAGACAGTCTCGAATCGGTTGAGGACTATCTTTTGCCTCGGTTCATAGATGGAAATCCAATTTCCAAATACGTGACTTTGCGGTTTTATTTGTAAACCTATATATGGCGACATAGTGGCATGGGACGCTCATGCCGCCTATGATTGATACTTATGATTTGAAGTTGTTTTATACACTATGCACTTATAATAGTATCAAACGATTTGTTTTAACCGTATCAAGCATTCTTTGGCTGTTATAAGGGAAAACCCTATCCTCGGCTGCGTTGCATTGTGTGATGGGACCTGGGTCTTATAACAGCTTCATTTTTTCTTTATTTAGCATTGCGCTGTTTGTTTTATGCACTGGTATTCTTGGGAGGAAACCCGTTCCGTGTTATACGGCGTGGTCCCTTGATTTACCTAACTTTAAAGTAAAGATTAACTGTTTTAGTTCTCACACCAGTCACATGACTGACCTGGAGTTTATTGTTTTAACCTAAACTCTGGGTGCCCTTATTTTGACACGGGCAGCTAGTAGTTTTGGTTTTGTAGATTTATATTCACAGGATCCTGGTTTACAGCTGGAATGATACCCGGAAAGCTTTGTATCCGTATATCTCTTCTAGTTGTGTATTGTATTATTTTCCGCTGCTATGTATTTAAATGTAATTTTAAATCTCTGATATTTCTGTGTAATATTTATTCATTTATACTCTGTATATTCTTGTAATCTAATGCATTGTTGTAATATACAGTGAAATGTTCTTTTGTATGCGTTTTGTTGTGGCTTGTTCTCGAACTATCTGCGGCTTTCCTTTACGGGGAAGTTACGGGTTTTTACAGTTGGTATTAGAGCTTTGGTTTACAGAGCTCGAGAACAAGACACATTAGAACCATACGAAAGAATTCATCAGATATTGGATTAGTAATATCCAATTAGAATGACTCGTTAGAGATAGGATCAGTAGTATCCTAGAACGAGTGTGAAGAGTATATTTTTTTCAAATGAAAACAATTTTGTTTTGAAATTTAAATCGTTTTATACGTAATTGAATATTTATTTATTTAGAATATGGACAATCCACTATATAAAGATTTTTCATATACGCGTCATGAACGTATATTCGAAGTTTTAATATACTGGGTAGATATAGAATCATACTCTAGTGGCCCGAAGATGATTCTGATGGTTGAGTACTCGTCGTCAGAATTTATATTCGAGTGACGAAGGTGTGATTTTCTATATATTTCCATTAGACTGGTGTGAGAACCAAAACTTATATAGTTAGAACACATTGTTGTGAATTGGCATCAAAAACATGATTTTTATATATGTAGTAAAATTATGGATTTGAAACTCTAATTCACTAATTGATTGATGTTTGTGTTGTTTGTTTATTTGTTTGATAATTTTGAACCATTTTTGCCTAATAGCACCAAATATTGAACTATATTGAAAATTAGTCGCATTTGCTTGCATATACATATACTTACATTGAACAGGTCATAGCAAGGAGGCTAGGGCCAGAGAATAAAATTTGTTTGCCCGACAAATAGGTACATGTTTACTACATAATTTACTGTTTTGTTTGGGTGATGATGATTTTATGAGCCTATTTGGCTAGCCGCTTGGCTTTTTCTTTTTCTTTTTGAGATTAGAAGGACCGGGGAAGCAATTTGAAATTCCCCGATGCTCCCGGTACAGGGGGGGTTATGGCGAAATTTTTCGAAAATTTAGGGTGTTAGCCAAATTTTTGAAATTTTGAAAATTCTCAGAAACTAAAGAGTTGGAGAATGGAAGCCAGATCGAGCGTAGAGTTGATTAATCAAACCACTTTCGACTTTGTTCCTTTTCGGGGACGAAAAGTTTTAAGTGGGGGAGATTGTAACAGCCCGAAAATCTGGGCCAGTTTAAAATTTTTATTTCGGCAATTTTTGCGAATTTTGATTATCTAAAATGTATTATTTTAAATAATATCGACGAGGAAATTTATTTTGAATATAATAGAACGTATATATTATACGCGTCGTCGTTAGAATATAAATATTTATATATAATTATAAATAGAATTGTAAATGGCGCGATAGTTCGATAATTCGATTTCAAACTTCAATTGAATGTACCGGGTGCAAAACAATCCGGATTTTAGTGAAACCAAAAACATTAGGATCTAATTGGTAATATCTTTCCAACGAATCCGGAAAATCAAAATTTCATAGCGGAAATCAAAAGATATGTCCAGTTGAAAATTCTGAATAGTCGCTATGGAATTCAGGCCCTTAAAGATAGTCATTTTGCAAACGACCTCGGATTTCGACGAAACCACTTTTGTTGGGTCCGTGATGTTAAATTATTGCTAGGTTTCAAATTTCATAATTTTTCGAATCAATATGTGAGCGTGGCGAAGGAAAACGCGTTTGACCAGTTTCAGTTGATTTTAATCGACTGGAAATTGGCCATTTTTCCAACGGTCTCAGAATTCGACGAAACTAGTTTTGTTAGGGCCGTATCGTCAATGCGAAGCTAGAAAATATTTTTCGAGAATTTTTAGAGTTAGTATGTAACCCCACTAATTTGAAACGTACGTTTAAAATTCGATATAGTGATTTAAATGTGAATTTGACGAAAACTGATCGAAATGATCAAATCAGCTTGCGATACTTATCCCATTGTGTTCGGAATGGGGGTGATACGCTATGGACGACAGGCTGTGGGCCTCATTTAGAGGTCGTAGGTAAAAGTCAACCTTTTAGTAAATAAAATAATTTAATAATTAGAAAAAAAAAATATCTTCCTCTCCTTTTATCATCTTCCCCACCCCCTCTTTTCATAATCGAAACAGAAATAAATAAATAAAAAAAACCCCGATGATCCCTGTAAACCGCCGCCCCTCGATCGTCGATGCTCCACCATACGCCCCCAGCGGCGTCGCCAACCTCCACAACCGTCACTCCATCGATCCCCTCAGCCTCCCCAAGCCATCGCTCAGACCCCGTAACCCTAGCCCAACGCCCCTCGATCCAGCTTCCACCGCCAGCGACGGTCTCCCCGCCACCACCTCGTCCAGATCCCGACCGCGGCTCAGCACCCCCCTTCCTCCAGGCGCACAGAAAACCCTCCATCCACTCTGAAGAAATTAACAGTGAGCTCCCCTCTTTTTATTTTATTTTTATTTTATTTTAAATTCAGTTGTTTGTTTATTTAAATACATTGTTTAAATTCTTTTTTTCTCTCTTTATATATATAAATACTTGGAAAGAAATAATTTTTAGGAATAAAAAGTTAGGAATTTTTATCGCTAGAAATGTTGTGATTTTCTTCATGAAAAGGATTTGATTTTTCATAAGGGAAAGGATATGATTTTGATAAGTTAAAAAAATATGATTTTTATATTTTTAAAGTATTAAAAATATAGTCTTTATTATATAGCGATTATAAAAATATGATTTTTATATTTTTAAAGTAGTAAAAATATAATCTTTTATATTGTAGAAAGACAAAAATATGATTTTTACTTCGAGAAAAATATAAACTTTATTTTTGAAAAGGAGAAATCTTTATTTTTATAAAGGCGAAATCTATGTTTTTGAAATGGAATTTTTATCTATATGACATAGTAGAAAAAAAAATTGATTTTAATATATTGAATAACGTAGTAAAAATTTGATTTCTATATATTGAATAACAAAGTAAAAATTCGATTTTTACATATGTAGTGGCTACGGCAACGAAGATGACAAAAAGGCGAGAACAGTGAAGATTTCCTGCATTAGAAGTGCCGTGGAGTTAGGATAGATATCGGTGAGAACTTCTCACTCAAAATTCTTTTTCTAGTTATATATATACTAGGATGCAGACGGTGTTTAGTAGCACCCGACACCCGTCATCCACAGACCATGGATGGCTTGTTTGTTAAATTGTTTGGTTGAGTAGTTAGTTAGAATATTTGATTGAATGGAATCGTTTGGTGAAATGAATTTTGATTTGATTGATGAGTGAATGGCGTGGGCCTTCACTAGACCGGGGATAAGGCTAGGCCTCGTCCCGTTTCTAGTATCGTGCCGTTATGCCGCCGAAACTTTCTAAAATAAGTTAGAAAAATAAAAATATCATTTTATTTAAAGAATGAACTGAATAGAAATTCATATGTTGGAATAAAATGTTTTGTCGTTAAAAATATAATTTTTAACGTGAATGTGAATAAATAAATATTCATTTACAAACCAGACGGTTTGTTTATGTACACCTATTTGAAGGACATTGATTGGGTCGATAAATTTTACACATCGCCCAACTGCACAAATAAAATATGCGTTTGATTGTTTGAAACCCCACACGGGTGTTGGGATGAAATTTGAAGTTCACTCATCCTGATTGATTAAATATGTCGATCGATTGATTGGCAGGCTGTTATAAGCGTTAGATATCTATATTTGATGCTTATACAGTGTAGTGCACTTTGGTTGATGGTTGATTATTTTTCAATGCTATTGTATGTGTGTAATGCATGAAAATCCATATAATTAACTTTATATGGTAATTGATTGGGCCTCATTCCAATTTGAAAAATAAAGAATAATATAAAATAAAGGTTCATGTGTTGACAGTACTCATCCATTGAGATTGGTCATGTGTTGAACGAAATATTTTGATAATAACAACTATTTTGAAAAAGAAATATTTGAAATAGAATATTTGAAAATAGAAATTTATGAAGCCGTGTTGATTAGATTGACGCCATTTTGACGTGAACGATATTTATATCGATTTTAAACGATTTCGAAATGAATTGAATTGAAAACGATTTCGAAATGAATTGAATTGAAAACGATTTCGAAATGAATTGAATTGAAAACGATTTCGAAATGAATTGAATTGAAAACGATTTCGAAATGAATTGAATTGAAAACGATTTCGAAATGAATTGAATTGAAAACGGTTTCGAAATGAATCGAATAGAAAACCAATTTGAATTGAATCGAATAGAAAACAACTTTGGAATTGAAGCGAATTGAAATGAATTCAAATTGAATTGAAAGCGAATTGAAATGAATTCAAATTGAATTGAAATTTGAATTGAATAGAAATGAATTTTAAAACGAATTTATAAAGAAGAATTCAATTTTGATTTGAATTGAAAAGGAAGTTGAAATTGCTTTTGAAACGAATTTAAAACTATTCATATAATTCATTTTAAATAGAAATCGACGAAATATATATTATATATATAATATAATGGCATGAATAGAACGCGCCGCGCCGCGGCAGTTCGTGAATTTCGACCATTTATTTCAAACGGACATTACGGGAGATCCGACCGTCGGATTCTCCTAAAACCGAAACCGTTGGGTTCGTATCGAAAAGAGCTTTCTAACGAATATTAGAAATTAGAAATCTAACGGTTGGATTTGGAATTATGTCCAAATCAAATTTGAAAAAGGTCGTTGTAAGTGCAGTTCGATGGCCGTTGATGGAAATCGACTGTACGGGCCTTGATAAAATTATTAAAAATAGTAATAATTTGTGTAAAATCATAAGAAATGATTTAGAAAAGATTGGGATGGAAAACCCCATATTTGAAAAGATAAAAATAGATTTTTATCGAAATGAACTAGTTTTGAACTAGAATTATAATTCTATTTATTTTTAAATAAATAAATTGAATTTGAAAAGGATTTTAAAAATAACCAGAATTTCCAATGATTGCATTGGAATGGATTTGAATCGAAATTGTCTTCGGAATATTTCATTGTTGGAATTCGTGATTATACAGATGTTGTTATGGAAATTTGAAAGATATATATTTATATCGTTATTTCCAATACGATATTTGTTAGTCGTAGAATTTGATATTGAATATAAGCCGATATATTTTCTATTCAAAGCCTTGTATTGAATATCAAATGTGATTTGGGTTTGTCGTGAATGGTGTCTTCACTAACACTGTTCTTGAACCCAGTTGAGAAAAGATTAAATCTTTTTATTTAGATTTAATGAAGTGTACCAATTAAATAATATTTAATTGAAATTGAATTGATATTGATTTTTGGGTTTATCGTGAACAGTGTTTTAAATAACACTTGTTCTTTAACCCGATAATTAATGAATGTGACTTTGGGTTTATCGTGAACCGTGTTTTAAATGACACGGATTCTTTAACCCAGTTAACGATTAAAACTAAGTGGAGTTTTAATGAATCTTTAATTAGATTGAAATGGTCGAGAATGGAGTATCACCAGTTTTGCTCCAGGCGATAGTTAAATCTTTAATTAGATTTGAACGTGAAATGGTAATTGAATTTACAGATAACACTGAGGTGTTAGATATGAAGTATTACCAGTTTTACTTCATGGGATAGATAGGTTGGGATTGGGAAATTAAAACAAATGATTACTTCGGTAAGTTTCGTTAATCCCGATTAGTTGAAATCGAAATTCAAAGGAAGATTAGAGAATAAATTCAAGAAATTATCTTGGATAAAATTAATGGGAACCTTTCCCTATGAATGTGAAATCAGAAACTAACTGTCGGTTAGCTAAGCAGAATGGTTTTCTGGATATTGATCTGATGTTGGTTTCGGCCTTCGGGGTTAATATTTGGGGAATTATTCTCTTGATTAATTTACGGTTAGTGACTGATGAATTGGAATGAGGCGTATGTTGTGTTTGTGTAACACTTATTTTAAATATACGCGAGTTATTCGGAAAGACCGGGTTTATCCCATTCTGAATAACTGATACGACGATAAGTCGAAGATGAAGACGATGGTCGAAGACCGGAAGTCTTCACGTCGTTTGGGTGATTGCTGATGATCTTGATTGGGCTGTACATCCAAGAAGATGGAAACAGTTGGTGATCGTCCAGACGTGCTTGGAGATCGATGGATATGCGGGGTACTAGGTGCCTCCGGTTTTGTTCAGACCCAGAACGGACTTGTAAATGGACTGTGTGTCTGACATTGGATTTTAGTCCGTGTGATTGATCTCTATTAAATATATATCTGTTTGGCGGCGAAGAATTTATTCTCTTGCTTAACGCCCTTCTCTGAGACGTACGAGCTCAGGGGTTATATATTGATGGATATCAAACGCATGGAGTGAATTGCCTGTGTGGCATGCCTAAGTGGCAATTGATCGAGGCTCCTGTTGAAAAGCAAAGTCTTGTGGGGATGATCAAAGCACGGCCTTTGTGGCGTAGCTTTGTGTAACGTTTACTTCGCGAGTTTCACATCCGGTATGAACCAAAAACGGGAGACGGACCTCAGGGAGGGCATGCGTTTCCTTCTAGCTAAAAAGTGGCGTCAGTGGTTTTACACGCCCTGACGAGTTTGACTTATGTGGTTGTTGCTGTTGCGAGGCGCCTCGGATTGATCGATCGTTCTCGAACCGATGGAGTCATTTAGTTGGCTCATTTACGCCCCAAAGGGCGGGGAAACGTAGTGTTCAGGGTTTAAGTTTAATCCACATCGGTGGACCGGCCCTGACGATCCAAGGGTCACTCGAGCTCTGATCCTGAGACTCGGGCTAGACAGTCTCGAATCGGTTGAGGACTATCTTTTGCCTCGGTTCATAGATGGAAATCCAATTTCCAAATACGTGACTTTGCGGTTTTATTTGTAAACCTATATATGGCGACATAGTGGCATGGGACGCTCATACCGCCTATGATTGATACTTATGATTTGAAGTTGTTTTATACACTATGCACTTATAATAGTATCAAACGGTTTGTTTTAACCGTATCAAGCATTCTTTGGCTGTTATAAGGGAAAACCCTATCCTCGGCTGTGTTGCATTGTGTGATGGGACCTGGGTCTTATAACAGCTTCATTTTTTCTTTATTTAGCATTGCGCTGTTTGTTTTATGCACTGGTATTCTTGGGAGGAAACCCGTTCCGTGTTATACGGCGTGGTCCCTTGATTTACCTAACTTTAAAGTAAAGATTAACTGTTTTAGTTCTCACACCAGTCACATGACTGACCTGGAGTTTATTGTTTTAACCTAAACTCTGGGTGCCCTTATTTTGACACGGGCAGCTAGTAGTTTTGGTTTTGCAGATTTATATTCACAGGATCCTGGTTTACAGCTGGAATGATATCCGGAAAGCTTTGTATCCGTATATCTCTTCTAGTTGTGTATTGTATTATTTTCCGCTGCTATGTATTTAAATGTAATTTTAAATCTCTGATATTTCTGTGTAATATTTATTCATTTATACTCTATATATTCTTGTAATCTAATGCATTGTTGTAATATACAGTGAAATGTACTTTTGTATGCGTTTTGTTGTGGCTTGTTCTCGAACTATCTGCGGCTTTCCTTTACGGGGAAGTTACGGGTTTTTACACACCTGTCGATAGTGTATCTCTAGAGAGGAATACAATGGGTTCAACAAGAACGTCTTGCAAACCGGCCCACACATGACTGACCACTCATTTCTCTTGAGTGTATGAATATATTGTCACCAACGGTTGCTAGCAACAAAACCGTTCCCGGGAGATACAGAAGCGAAAAGAAGTAACAACTATGAATATTCTCTAGATGGTTACAATACACCCTAATGGGTGCGACCCACATAGCCATGCTGCCTGCCCGATTTTTGTCATTTCCCGGTTGATGAGACTTGAGGTTATAATCGACTTTTGGAACAGCTGACCACCATTCTCTTTTGAATCCATATCGTCCATACACGTCATCCAGGAACAGGATGAACCGAAGGCACCCTCCTACCACATCCTAGGAATCACCCTATAGATCAGCAGCGAGTAATCCTTGCAATCCATAGATTCCAACCACAACAGAATCACGGTATATCTCTAGGGATCAGCTAGAGATTGTAAGTAATTCTTCCGATTTTATGAAGATCTACGGTCTTCAATTGCTCCATCTCGATCAGAATCTTCGACGTATTTATTAGTCGGAATGGTTTTCGAATATAAATTCGATCCCGGTCTTTCCGTACCAAAAGCGCATTGGCCATGATTTTGATAGTCGGTTATTTAACTATAAAAATAAACAACCATAAAAAATAAAACAGATCCATTGGTTCATTACACAACATCATTTGGCTATTATACATCAGTTGTAATACCAAAGATAATATATTAGTTTTAATATATAAATATTCTCAAAACGTTTTACTTAAATACTTAAAATAAATACCTTAAAATTATCTCCAATTTTCTGGTATCTACCATTTAAAACATTTCTGCAACATTAATTATTACTTGTACTTAGAAAATCAACTCAATTTATCATCGTAAACAATCATTACGAAATCCCCTTTTTGTTTCGTTGATTAAACAAAACAGTTGTCACTTATCCTTTCATAATAACCCATCTTTAATCTCATTTCGTTACTTTGAAATTATCGTTATACACAAATCTCCCTTTATTTCCTTTATTATGGAAATATCATTTCATATACTTAAGCCCTTTTTCTTTCTGCTAATTTGGAAATGTCCATATGTATCTCTTCAAATTCTTTCATTTCCTATACTTTGGAATCTCATTATCTATCCTCAAATCTTTCAAATGATGTTGCATTATATATTCTCAAAATAAATCTCTTCTAACATCTTTATTATTACAACTGATATCATCTTTCGATAATCCTGAAGTAGTTCAAGTTAGGGTATTCTAATTACCTCTCAGACCTTGATCAACATCATTCTTATCTTAAGATAAATATGAATTGTAATTCATATCCGTATTCATTCTAATATCAACAATTATCATTTCACTATTTATTTAACATGCGGTTTTACAACCCTTCTTACTTTCGAAATCTCCTTTTTAAATATATTATTATTACTAAATTTATTGATTTAGTAAATGATTAAATAAACATTAACTTTTAAACTTTAACGTCTTTCAACTGTTTGTTTCATTATCCAGATTTTATTACAAATCCTATTACCAGATCTTTACCAAATTCGATTACAAATATCATTTCTTTTTATACCCTTCAATCTTTTCCTCTAGGAAATCTTATCTCAAATCTCATACATTTTACTTAAGGCCATCCTCAAGTGACATTAATTTAAAATTAACGCTTTAACTTCACATCTCTCTTTATAAACTCGTTCCTATAACTCTAGTTTAATATCAAACCCTTTCCATCTCGATTCCCTTTGCTTATTTCAAATATTAAGTGACCCTCATAATCTTAAGCTTATCATATCTGCTTAAAAATCCCTTTTATGACTTAACTGACCAACTCGGTTTAAATATAAACCCGTCCAAAAAGCCACTTGGAATTCAATTATATTACATTACTACTTCGATTACTTAAATGAACTTCATTTAAGAAATAATTTCTTAAATTATTATAAATAAAAATTATAATTATCATCATTAATTGGAATTAAATTTCCTTTTTAGAATCTCATTATATTAAACCACTATTCGCTAATTTTTTTCCATTTGATTAATCGACACAGCTAATTTAATTAAATAATCCATTTCAGTTTAAAACAATTGACTTGGTCAATTCTAAAACATGATTAACTTGTTGATTAATTCTAAATCGTCTTTTCATTTGAATTAATTAATAATATAATTAATTTGAATTATCCCATTTACTTCAATTTTTATTTAAATAACTAATAACCGATCCAAAATAATCACATTTTGATTATTACTTATAACAATTCATCTCAATTATTAATCTTTACATTAATCCCTACTCATTTGCTTATCATAATAATTAACTTTATAATGATTAAGATGCGGCACGTGCTTCACACACAGCAGATTTCGGTAATAACAATTACGATGAGGCGTGTGCGTCGCACACGGCAGATTTTGGTAAATCAATGATGATTGGTGGTTTAATAAAAAATCAATATATATTTGTGGTTAGCTTATTTTCTTTTCATAAACTTCATTTTAAATAATATATTTAAAATATGTATTTAGTTATAAATAAATTTTATAACTTCATTTCTAACGATTCATCTAACGGTAAATCAATCTTTATAAAACGAGGTATAATTTAGGCCATCTGCTGCTGATTTCTCAACCCATATCACACATGGGTTAATAACAAAAAATGTTGAATTCATATTCAACAATCAATTATCAAATCAATATTCCGATCATATTGGTTAAACAGTCCATATAACGATCATATGCAAATAAACAGTCAGTTCAACTAATATCGGTTTTTAATTTAAATACGTTTATATTATTATAAACGTAACCAAGGGAGTGAGTTACCTCGATTGGAATAGATCGTTAAAAATAACGATTTTATTTCATTTAAACTAAACAACTGTTTAATTTAAATAATTCAGTTAATATAAATATTATTCGGTAAACATCAATTCAACCAATAGATTAACAAACATAGCACACAAAGAAAATAAACCCGACTTATAAATATTTAAGTGGGAGAACCGAGTTAGTTTAACTCACCTTGATCAATTTCTGCCACTGAACAGATTGTTTTAATAAAATCAAACGTGCGTTTAATTTTATTAAAGATCCTGATAGCTTCCGGTGTTGTTCGAATCAATTTCATCACATTGTACTCGTTGATGCGATTCTGGTGTCTTCTAGCTTGTTAAATTCTGATAACAAACATATAGGTTATAAATAATATTAGTTTATGTTTAAATTAAATAATTTAATTATATCTTAATCGCCATTTTAAATAATTAATGACTTTATTACTTAATAACCTGACCGGTTACTCATGGCTTCACACAGTAATCATTACGTTCTATTCTAATTCTTCTTTGTCTATCATACGTAACGTGTATATATATTAGTGCCTTTTCTCCTATCCACTATTTTGTATATGTATAAATTATAATGCATATAGAACTGTACCCTTCTGCCGATCCTATATATCCACTAACATATAATACTAAATTTAACTTTATATTTTGTTTTTAATTGGACCTTACCTGATATATAATAGCCCGCGTCCATACTGTAAGCGACAAGAACCGCTCCTCCATGTTTCTTCTTCCTTAAACCACTTCCGCAGCCTCCCTCCTCACGTCCCTATTCCGTTCTTCCCCTCCTGTTTTCATTTTCATTTTCTTTTCTTTTTTCTTTTTTTTCTCCCATTGGAACAGGGCCCAAGCTCACCATAAAAACAACAGACCACGAACCTGCATCTACAATGATGCTCATCTTCCTCTCCTCCGCACATGAACACGAACAGCCGTATTTCCACCATTGTCGCCCCCTTTCATCTCACGTTAAACCTTTAAATACACACACATCCTACCCTTTCCCGTATATTTGCTTCGTTCCCCGAAAACATGAACAGCCCCTCACGAGCTTGCATTCAAACATCATGTAAGACCTCTTCACGCATCACCAAACCACTCCACAACACCATTGTCCTACCCTTCCACGCAAAAAGCCTCCCCACCTGTATGCTGAAGCCCTTTGTACACATCCCACATTCCTTTCCCAATACTTGTGTTTCCTTCTTTTTGTTCACCTCCTGATGTATGCAATAACTCGAACGCAACCCTTTCCCATGCTCATCAGAATACCTCGAAATGCTTCGTACAACGTTCGCTACAGTGGCGCCTTCTCCTTCCCATCTACGACCAATGCCGTACCCACCCGACAGCCCATCACCACGCTCACCATCCATGCTCCGACCTCATGCTCACATTTTCCCGAAACACCCACCACACGCTTCACTGTTTGCCTTCTCTTCCATTGGGCACGCCACCCGTAGTCGGCCTAAACGCCGGTGAACACCACCACTCGCTAGATCCGACTCCCATCCACTTATCCTTAGTTGGATCTTCAGTTCTCACTACAGGGTTTTGGGGTTTTGGAATGTTTTGCGCTATAACGTGAAGGAAAGCTTTTTACAAATCTGGCGATTTTATTTTCTGTTGAGAGGAGGAGAGGAAGTGAGATAGATCTATTTAGTAGAGAAGAAAAAAGCGAAGTCGTTCATGAGATGGAAAAGGAAGAAGCACAAGGATTTATATAGTGAGGAAAAACGTGGTACTCACATTTACTTGGGGAGCACGGTGAAATTAGTTTGACAGTCAAGAAAAGTGAACCGCGTAGCCTTCAAGGAATTGCTTGTTTGGTCCGCAAGGAACCCGTTTGTTTAATACATAGGGTAGCTGTACTATTAGTGTGTTAGAACAGGCTTGCAGTAAAGTTTAATATAGCATGTGCAGTGGAGACACCCATCGCTATTTCATTAGCATGCGTGCACCACTGAATTGAATGGTTCAGATTAAAGTGTAACACCAAATTAGCTTTTGTAAAGTATATTTTATTGACAACGTTGAGCCATAATTGATCGGCGGCCTCGTATTCAATTGGATTCTACTTCGATAAATTTATAAGCCCGGAAACACTCTCTAGAAATAGGGATCAGGTTATTGATTATATACTACATACTACTGTGAATAGCTAGGTATCCGATAATTGATCTCAATAGCTAAATAAAATTATTTTCTAATTTTACAGTTCCTACACTTGTTGTTTTCATTATGCTTATAACTAATCCATTCACATTTGCAAACCTATACAACCAGCTAAATCAAAATATTACCAAGTAAACTCCACAACTAACATTCAACATGTTTCAGTTTCATAACCGACCGTGTGCGAAGCACGGGCCTCATCCTACTTTCTTTATATGGAAGGAAACAAATATGTATTCAGTTTTGATTTATACGTTGTTTTTATACGGTATTTAATATATCTCTATAATATAAATTAAATTCCAAAACAATTCTGATTAATAAATAATAAATTATTATTATTATTGTATATAAAAATAAGATAACCAATCACTTCAAATTTAACGAATATAGAATTATAACTCTAACATCAATATTCTCGGTTAAACGATATTCAAATTCTGTTTAAAAATCTTATTATGTTTTTAATTAATTAAATAAACGTTATAATATATAAGCGAATCTATAGCGACTAATATAAAATTTAATTTGGACGTATCTCACAATATATAAGCTAAAATCTCGATTTTTCTCTTCCGTTAGAAAATTATAATTTAATAGATTCTAACGTTTCTCGTTTTACAGAGTTCCGATTTAAAACGGATTCTCTATATCCAATTGAAGTTCAAAACTCAATATTACAAATTACAGCGCAGTTTCGAGTTCGTTTTATAATTAATATAAATATAAACGTTCATTCATCGTTTAATTAACGAATTCAATATTAAAATACATTAATATTTCTAACCAAATTTAAATATTAAATTCAAATGATCGAAAAATCTGGGTCGTTACACGGAGGATAGAGTTTTACCTTATAATGTCCAAATATGCTTGGTACGTTTTAAAACAAATCTTTTATTATTACTATAAGTGAAGAAATCAGCTTCAAATATAAATGTATCAATCATAGACGGCATGAGCGCCCCATCCCACTATGTCGCCATATATAGTATACAATCAAAACCGAAAAAATGTCGTATTTGGAAATTGGATTTCCATACTGGTGGCTCCTGATCCGAAAGATTTATCGCGTAGTACAATTCCCAATGGCTTACGTCGCAGGCATGCAAAAACGCCATAATGCACAACCGCACTATCCAGGAAAACAAGTTACCACGGCTTACGTCGCAGGCATGCGAAAACACCGCTAACTCTATCCATCAGGGAATCGAGGGGTGTGCCCTATCCCTCACCTCGGTCGACCGAATCCATGACACCCCAAAGGTGTCTATCCTCATCTCAAAAGCATACTGATCTAACCATCAGTTTATCACCATACCGGTGTGTGAGGCTCGCGAATTAACGCTACACAAAGTTGTGCTATATTAAAGCTGTGCTTTGATCATCAACCACAAGACTCTGCTTTTCAACAGAAGCCTTGATCATTTGCAACTTAGGTGTGCCACAAAAAGGCAATTTACCCCATGCGACTGATGTTTATCGATATACAACCTCTGATCCCGTATGTCTCAGACAAGGGTGAAGTAAGGGAATAAATTCCCCTTCACTAGGCAGATGTATATTTAATAAAGATCAATCAACACAGAATAAAATCCAATGTCAGACACACCATCCATTTACAAGTCCGTTCTAGGTCTGAACGAAAGCGAAGGCACCTTATTCCTCGTCCCGTATGTCCAATACAGGAGAGAGGCCCTCGCAAATCCGTACAATCAACAAGTACGTCCGAACGGCTACCACTATAGCCCCTTCAAGGTAGCTACTCCCATCATGAGCAACAGTAGCAACCCATACATTCGATGTGAAGATCGTCGTTCTTGCACCATCTTCAATCTCTTTGTCTTTTCGTCATATCAGTTATTCAGAATGGGTTAAACCCGGCCTTTCCGAATAACTCGCGTATCTTATAATCAATGCTATAACAACACATCATACGCCTCATTCCAATCCAGAATATTCTTTTATTCAAATATTATTTTCCTTTAGGAAAGGTTCCCATTAATTTTATCAAAGATAAATTCTTTAAATTTATTCTTTAATCTTCCTTTGGATAACAAACCATATTAAGGTTTTCCAAACTAGTCGGGATTAGCGAACCACACCAATGTAATCATTTATTTTATTACCCAATCCCAACCTATTCATCCCATGGAGCAAAACTGGTAATACTCCATATCTAACACCACGGTGTTATCGCTAAATATTAATTACCATTTCACGTTCAAATCTAATTAAAGATTCAACTATTGCTTGGAGCAAAACTGGTGATACTCCGTTCTCGATCATTTTCTTGAATTGATAATTTAAATTATCACATTCACTTTTCAATCTAATCAAAGATTCATTAAAACTCCATTTAGTTTAATCTTCCCAAAAATCAATATTAATGATTATTCAAAGCTAAGAAATTAATCTTATCTTTAACTGGGTTAAAGAACCAATGTCATTTAAAACACGGATCACGATAAACCAAAAATCACATTCCATTAATTATGGAATCTTCACGGAAAAACAAATCAATATATAATCGATATCAATTTCCGTATCCAACTAATAATATAAATGGAATAACGGAAAAGCCTTTTAAATTCCATATGTACTAATAGTCTTCCTCCATAGAAGCTCACTTCGATTATTACCAAATCGAATTCCATTCAATTCCAATTTAATATATTAAATTGGAAATCTTTACTTTGGAAAATTCCATAAATCTTAATTAAAAGATTATAAATTCCAAATCATATTCTTCACTATTAATTGGGTTAAATAACAAGTGTTATTTAAAACACCGTTCACGATAAACCCAAAAATCCAATTCTTTTATTCCATTCCAATTAAATATTAATTAATTGGAAAACTTCACTAAATCTTAATTAAAAAGATTTATTCTTTTCTCAAAAGGGTTTAAGAACTGTGTTAATGAAGACACCATTCATGACAAACCCAAAATCCAATTTAATATCAAATACAAGGCTCTGAATAGAAAATATATCGGCTTATATTCAATATCAAATTCTGAAACCAACGGATATCGTATTGGAATAACGATATATATATATATATATATCTTCCAAATTCCTCCACAATGTCCTTATAATCACGGAATCCAATATCGAAATATTCCGAAGATAATTTCGATTCAAATCCATTCCAATTCGTATATTGGAAATTCTGGTTATTTTTAAAACCATTTCAAATCCAATTTATTTATTTCTAAAAATAAATAAATTATTTTTCTAGTTAATAAGTAGTTCATTTCGATAAAAATATATTTTTATCTTTTCAAAACTGGAATTTTTCATCCAAAATCTATCCAAATCATTTATTATGATTTTACATAATTTTTTCATATTTTTAATAATTTTATTATCGCCCGTACAGTCGGTTTCCAATAACGGCCACCGAACTGCATCCCTAGCGACCTTTTTGAAACTGATTTGGTCATATCTCCAAATCTGACCGTTAGATTTCAAATCTCTTGTATTCGTTGGAAAGCTCTATTCGAAACGAACCCAACGGTTCTGGTTTTAGGAGAATCCGACGGTCGTATCTCCCGTAACGTCCATTTGAAGTTAATGGTCGAAATTCGCGAACTGCCGCTGCGCGGTGCGTTCTATTCAGGCCATTATAATATATATAATATATATATATTATATATTTCGTTGATTTCCATTTAAAACGAATTTGATAAATCGATTTAAATTCGTTTCAAAAACGATTTCCACTTCCATTTCAAATTCAAATCAAAATTGAATTTTCCATTATAAATTCGTTTATAAATTCATTTCAAATCGATTTCAATTCAATTTCAATTCATTTTAAATTCATTTCAAATCGATTTCAATTTCATTTTAAATTCATTTCAATCGATTTCAATTCTATTTTAAATTCATTTCAATCGATTTCAATTCAATTTCAATTCGCTTTAAATTCGTTTCAAATCGATTTCAATTCTATTTTAAATTCATTTCAGTCGATTTCAATTCTATTTTAAGTTCATTTCAATCAATTTCAATTCTATTTTCGAATTCAAATCAAAAATTAATTTTCCATATTATTTCAATATTAAAACGATAATATTTTCCAAAATATCCGATTTTGAAATCACATTTCGATATTCATTATAAAATGAATAAAATCGACAAAATTCCCGTTCGTGTTAAAATGGCGTTTAACTACTTAACACAGCTTCACATTTCAATATTCACTGAATATTATTTTAAAATATTCGTTAATTCTGAACTGGAATTAGACTCCATCAATTACCATATAATTTTATTTATATGGATTTCAACATCATATACATATATATACAACAATAATGATCAGCAATCATTAAAAATTCAAACAACATCCAGAGTGCATTCTACAACTATACAAGCATTAAAATAAATAAATAACGCTTATACAGGCTGTCAACCCATCGTTTGACATACCACTAATTATTGGGATCAGTGTATGTCAAATATTATCCCAATACCTGTGTAGGGTTTTCAAACAACAAATACTGTTTATTATTTGTGTAGTTGGGCGATGTGTAAAATTTATCGTCCTAATCAATATCAGATAAATACGTGTACATAGAAAAACCGTCCGGTTTGTAAATGAATATTTATTTTATTTTCGTTTCACAATAAATTATTTATTTATTTTATATAAATAATTTTTATATACAACAATAACAATACATGACAATCACAATCAATTTCTACATCACAATACAATCAAACTAGTCGTCCATGGTTTGTGGACGACGGGGAGCAGTTCATATATGCAGTTACAAAATATTTTAAATAACTGTTCAAAATAATAGTCAGAAGTTCTCACTTTGGTTCTTTTATTTCTGAATTTCACCGCTGTTCGAATTCGAAATTGCTTGAAATTCCAACGTGCTCCGTTTTGGACGCAGTCGGTTTTGTTGTGAAGCTCTCGTCCCCACGATCGCAACGGATCCGGTTTCATGCGATTTCGTCACCGTATGAGAGATTTATTAGTGTTTATACGTTAATGGCAATTTAAATTAATTAATGAATTAATTAAATAAAAATAACACCTTTTTTCTTCAACAAAAACCACAGGCCGCGGTTTTCAGCTCAGAGTTCGAACTAGGGTTTGGAATTTGCACGAGATCTGATACCTTTGACGATGATCCGATACTTCCACCCTCACCACCGTCGCGAGCTGCACCTGCCAACCCCCACGATGGCCAACTCGCACACTTATCGACGTCGTAGTTCGCCTGGGAACGCGAGATTTCACGCACCAATCACGAGCGAAATACACAACCCTGGCCAAAATCTACCGTTGGATGTAGATAACGCGTTATGCTCTTCGAAATGTTTTCAGGAATTTTGGGAATTTATATTAGGATTTGAAGATCGGAGGGGTTTTTCTCTGGTGCGATTAATCGCTGTAGGATGAAGGAGAAAGGAGGCTGGTTAGAAGACTAGGGTTTTAATTTTGGTTATTTATATTTTTTTTAATATTATTTTATTCATTTTACTTTGTTTAAAAACTAATCGCCCTGAACTCCAAATGAACTCCAATGACTGTCGCCCCTAGCTAATTACCCCCATTCCGGACACAATAGGATATGTTTTGCAAGCCAATTTGAACATTTCGATTAGTTTCCCTTTAAATTAAAATATAAAATCAATGTAAATTGAATTCAAACGTACATTTTAATTTACCGGGGCAACATACGGACTCTAGAAATTCCAGAAAAATTATTTCTAGCTTTGTATTGATAAAACGGTCCTAACAAAACTAATTTCGTCAAATTTGGATACCGCTTGAAAAATGGCCAATCTCTGGTCGATCCAAATTGACTGAAATTGACAAAACACATTTTCTTTTGCCACGCTCACATATTGATTCCAAAAATTATGGAAATTGGAATCTAGTAATAATTTGACATTCCGGATCCAACAAAAGTGGTTTCGTTGAAAATGAAGGTCGTTTGCAAAACAACTATTTTTAAGGGTTATATTTCCATAGCGACTATTCTGAATTTTCAACTGGGCATAACTTTTTATTCCCGCTATGAAATCTGGATTTTTCACATTCGTTAGAAAGATATTTTCAAATTGATTCAAATATTTCTGGTTTCACTAAAATCCGGTTTATTTTGAATGCTGTACATTCATTTGAAATTTGAAGTCGAATTTTCAAAGTACCACGCCATTTTCAATTCCTTTTATAATTAAATTAAATATTTATATTCTAATTTTGATTTATATAAATATATACATTCTAATTCTATTCAAAATAATTTTCTTGTCGTTATTATTTAAAATAAATCATTTTAAATATTCAAAATTCATTAAAATTGCCAAAATAAAATTTTTAAATTGGTTCTGATTTTCCGGGTTGTTACAATAAGTGTCTGTTACACCTTCTATTTTCTACCAGTTGTAGTAGATGCATATTTTTAACAATATTTTTTTCTAGTTGTAATAGATGTTTATTAAAACTTTTCTTTTCTATCAGTTGTAACAAGTGATTATTTAATATTAAATAATATATTAATACATGATAGCTAATAACAACTATTAAATACTAAAAATTTAAAAATAATTTTCATTTTGATAATTATTTATTATTTAGTAATTAATGATTAATTATAATCAATAATTAGTTAGTAATTATAACTACATATTAATTAGTAATTAATAAATAACAATCAAATATTTATTTAACAATTAATAATTTACAAATTTTCACTAGTAAAATTTTAATAATTAACATTGGCTCTGTATTTAGTAAGTAGTTGTTAATATTTTATAGTTAGTAATTATAGAATGATAATTTGTATCGTTAATCATTTATAATTTAGTATGACTTAGATAATTTTTCTTAGTTTCCTTTTTTTAGTTTAACAATAAACTTTTCGACCGCCGCCCCTTCCAAAAAATAAAATTCTGCGCACGTTTAATCTTTTAATTCTTGCTTCTACTTTTTGCTCCCCACCTAAGTCTGAATTAGTTAGAAACGCTAAATAATCTATAACTCTCAGTTATAGATCCCTAATTCAACGAAGTAGTCTCTCTCCCTCGCCTCAAAAGCTAGAGCACAATTAGCCAAAATCGTATCATGCTAATGCTGCAAATTCGTCTATTATGTGTTATTTGCTTCTATTAAAGTCGCTTCTCTTGATTTAGCCTCCTCGATCAATGCCTGGTACCCATTATAGTTGTGTCAACACCTTATTTCTCAATCTAGTAAAGATTGAAACTTCGATTAATCTATTTGCAGCCTTGTGTTGCTCGATTGGTGGCATTAATTGTGGGAGTAAGTGGAATAGTGCCTCTGTTGGATCATGGCATCCCATTCGTTTTTCATACGTTGTTGCACGAGTTGGAAAAAATGGTTACAATAATTTTTTCAGTATGGTATGTATATTCTTTTGTTTTTTTGTTAAATTACAGGTTAGATTGGAGTCATGGTTAGCTCTATTCTACTTGTGTTTTTGAAAAATATAAAGGCATTTTCTATATGGATTCAGCATAACTATATCATATTTGATGGTTATTTACATTAGTGTCAATGACAGGATTCAAATTTAAGTGTAAATGGCTAGTGTATTTTAGAATACAGGAACAAAAAAGCCACAAAAGGATTCAAACGCCAATGTAAAGCTTTCTCTAGACTTTTCTTTATCTCATATTTGGAGACGTCTTTTGGCAAGATGACACCCTTGTTAATGTTATTTCAGTTCATTAATCTGAACTCGCTTAAGCATACACTATCAGACAAGTGATGTGTGCCAAAATTAATGATACTTCAGTAACCATTTTGTTGCATGATACTAGACTGGAATTCCACCCCACAAATTGTTTTCTCAAGAAGTACTTTCCATTCTACATATTGTATTTGTATGCAATCAAACTACAATAATAATTTTTACATAGAATTGATTCTACCAGCTGGATTAGGAACAAAATAATTGTACTGTAAAATACCAAATCACACAAAATAAAGAAAGCAAAATTTCTCTAATTTACAACTACCTTGACGGATTACTCCAAAGAAAAAAGGGGTTAGTAGGCCCTTGCTCATTCAAGTCACATAGTTTTGTTCTATTTCAGAGCCCTAGCATTCAGTTGCATTGCGCGAGTGAGCATAGCAAACCTCTAATGCACGATCCCATTTCAAAGAAAAAATATTAGAGTGCAATTTCCTAAAAAAGAAAATTTTAGCGATTGTTAAAATATGTTTGGTAAAACTAACATACCAAGAAAGTAAGTTTTTATACCATTAGAGCAAAAATTGTGTGGGTAGCTTTCTTTTGTTTAAGACTATGATGGAGCTCCAATACTTCCCGTATTCTTCATTGCAATGAACATGGCATTCAATATTTCATTGCTTAATCTGATGGAGATGTTAGGTTGTGGTTACTTAACTTTCATCATAGCAGGTCCTACAAATATATTCAACATAACTCTTTACCAAATGCTTTCACTCAAACTAATCACTTAAGTGTTTATTGTTTCTTCTCTTTGATGTGCTTCTTTCAATTTACATGCTTTCACTTCGGTTTCCATGTTTACTTCAAGGGACCAACTTAATAGATATTTCATGATTCACACAACAATTCTAGCTAGCAGTAATGTACAAATATTCCAATTATGATCATTTTGTTCTAGACATTTTAGTGAAATGTTTTCGTTGTTATCACATATCTACCAAGTTACAATTCATGTATGTACCTATATATTATCTATCTACTGACATACACATGTCATTATACTTTTCTTATTGCAGTGTGTTTCTCTTTGAACTATAGTTCATGCACTAAAGGAGGTAAAAAGAGAACATGTCTTGCTTTGCAAAAGCAAGCACAAGTGTACATCCTAAGAATGTAATGTTGTACATCATTAATATACAGAAGTAATCTTTCATTATCGGCATTTCATTTTCTCTTATACTCCCCCTTAAAATCCATATTAGGATTTGAGACAACGTGAGATAAATAAGAAAAACTCCACTGATTTGACGAACAGACGCTTGCAAAATCCAATCGCAATAGAATTTGAGGAAGATGGCCATCAGATGTAATTCATTGAGAGGATTTGAGCTTGGATCTAAATAGATTAATCTTCTTTGATTCGATGCTTTTTGTAAGTAGCGCCCGAGGAGGGGCTTGCGTCTGATTAGCTAGTTGGTGAGGCAATAGATCTATCCTTTCCAGTGTCCTTGCTTGATGATTTTATTTGAGAAGAACTTTGGCTCTTTGAAATTCTGGAAGATAACTCTGCTGAGGTTAAAGCACTGATGTCTTCGATTATTTTGATCTTGTCTCTAAAGAGCATGAATTTCTTCTTGAAATCAGTTTGCTTAGGATATCTGCTAGTTGGTGAGTAAAATATATATGATTTACCTTTAGCTTGTTTTCAGCAACGCTTTCTCCAACCAAATGAATGTCAAGTTCTACATGCTTGATTCTGGAGTGTTGTATTGGGTTTGCACTAAGTGGAGCTACACTGAGATTATCACACCATATGATTGGTTGCCTTTTTGTTTTAACTTGTAACATGTTACCATATAGTAGGGATTCAATCCAAGTTATTTTTGTTGTAGTGATAGCCACACATCGATATTATGCTTCGGCACTAGACCTTGAAACTATTGTTTGCTTTCTAGAACACCAAGATATGGGGTTTGTGTTGAGAAAAATACAGTACCTAATGTTTATTTTCTGTTATTGAAGTCTTCAAAGTGCATATCACTTAAATTTATATTCCTTGATGCTTCAAGTGTTAAACCATAGTTTATTGTTCCTTTAAGGTATCTTAGTATTTTTATTACTGCCTTTTGGTGTGTATTTAATGGATTCTGCATGATTGACTACTTTATTCACACAAAATGTATGTTAGATCTTGTAACTGTTGCATACTATAGGGTACCAACTGTGCTTCTATATAGTTTTAGGTTAGCCATTGAATCACCACTTGTCTTGGACAATTGTAGGTTACTTGCCATTGGTGTACTTAGAGCCTTTGCCTTGTCCATTTAGTTCAGACCAAGATATCTTAGATGCATTTTTATTGACTTGGTCTTCATATACTTGAATACCTAAGAAGTAGTTCAGACTGCTTAGATCCTTGATTGAGAACTCATTGTTCAGTTGCTTTGTAAGTTCCTTAATTTCATCACTATAGTTTAATTATAAAATCATTGGCATAAATTAGCACATAAGTGGCATTTGAGTTGTTAAACTTTGTAAATAATGCGTTAGATTTTGTAGGAGCATATCCAAGGTTGGATAAAGTTGTCTTTAGCTTGTTGAACCACACTTTTGGTGCTTGTTTCAAGCTATGGATAGATTTATTTAGTTTGCATACAAGTTTCTCATCTTGGTGTTTCTTGAGTCCTTCTGGTTGCTCCATGTATACTTCTTCTTGTAAAACACCATTTAGAAAAGCATTATTTACATTTAATTGATTAATTTGCCAATTTCTATGCAAAGCAATGGCTAGAATTATTCTTATGGCATTTGATTTCACAACAGGTGAGAATGTTCCATTGAAATCAAATCAACACTGTTGTGAGTAAACTTTTGCTACTAGCCTTGCTTTATATTTAGAAATTGTACCATTGGGATTTGTTTTAACCCTATAAGTCCACTTGCAACCAACATTTTTTTTATTGTTTGGCATAGGAACTGAATTCTAGGTATTATTTTTATTAGAGCATTATACTCTTCTCTCATTATTGTTCTCCATGTTTCATGTTGAATAACCTTGAGATATGTACCATGTTCTTTGGTTTATATGTTGACATTATATATTTTTGGCTTAAAAATTCCACTCTTTGCCTTGGTGTTCATGTGATGACTAATGGTAGTTTGTGCCTAAATGTTATCTCTGCTATTAGCTTGATCATCCCCATTACTACTGGATGACGTTGCATTGTCCAGTAATTTTTGAGATTCTGAGATTTTAGGTGTAGATTCCCCATTGCTTTGTTGAACTCTGATCAATGAGTGGATTGATTCCTGAGTTGTAGACTCAAATTACAGATGTTTATGTTTTATTGGTTGAACAATGTCAACTTGCTCAATTTGCTCTGCCAGTTCACGTATTGAAATCTTGGGTGGTATATTTTTTGAGTAATTTTTCTTCTTGTTTTGCTAAAAGGAAATTCTTTTTTGTTGAACACAAACATGTCTAGATAAACACTTTCCCGTTGTTGTCTATAAATTTTTACCCTTTTTGATTTGTGGCATACCCCAGAAAATACAGGGTGATGATCTAAAATTTAATTTATGGGAATTATATGGTCTTAAGTATGGATAGCATAGACATCCAAATTGTTTAGGGCTTTGTAATCAGGTTTAGTATTGAACATCACTTCTATTGGACACTTTAGCTTCAAAATTTTGTTTGAAGTCTATTTATTAAATAAACAGTGGTAGAAAATGCATCAGGCCAGAATTTCAATGGTAAATGAGTCTAAGCAAGTAATGTCAGACCCGTTTCAACTAGACCATTTTGTTGATAAATGTGTGGACAAGTGAATCTATGTATGATGCCTTTTTATATAAAATCTCTTTCAAGGGGTTAAATTCTACTCCTATCAATTTAAAAGATTTAACTTGTTGTTCAGTTTGTTTTTCAGCCTGAATAATAAATTGAGTTACAACAGCATGAGTTTCAAACTTAGACTTTAGAAAGTATACCCATACATATCTAGAATAAGCATCAACAAATGATATATAATATTTAAATCCATAATCACCACTGATTGGTGCTGGTCCCCATAAATCAGTAGTGATTAGCTCTAGGCGTTTGTGGTATACGGTCTAAGAACTAGGAAATGCAAGTTTATGAATTTTTTTTTCATTTGGCAATAAGTACAAAAACAAGGCAGAGTAAATTTATCAGTAGAGACATTAATGGTTTTCAAAATATACATCACAATGTTTACATTTGGGTACCCTAATTTGTAATGGCAAATATCAATGTCTCTACACTGATTTTGTTGACCGATTTCAGAATTGCTACAACAATAAACATTATTTTCAGATTGCCTTGAACTTGAATTAGCAACAATGAATGTGTATAAACCATTTGACTCTCTACCCTATAATAAGATTTCTCTTGTTAGAAATGTCCTTTACTAAGCAATAAGAGGGATAAAATTCAAAAAATATATTGTTATCTCTAGCAAATTGAGATACACTTAATAAGTTCTTTCTTATTAAGGGTACTCTTTGTAGATTGTTGAGATATAACTTCTTATTTTGTCCCATAACACTTGCATTTCCTATGTTTGTGATTTTAGTAGGGTTGTCATTTCCAGTAAGTAAAAAAATTGTATCTTTGTATTTGGTATTCCCCAAGTTTAGATTGCTTGTAACATGATTGGTTGCACTAGAATCTGGGTACCAAACTTCATCATGAATGTTCCTCATCTTTGTTGTGTCATCACTGGTTACATCATACTATCTTATGGTTTTTGCAAACTGCTCACTATACTTGCATTTGGGGCATAATTTCTTGAATTGTTGTCACTTTGTTGCGATGGAGTGTAATTAGAGTTAAATATGAAGTAATATTTTCCAGCAATGTGACCACATATTTTGGCACTTAATTCGATTTGTGTTGTTGAATTGACTACCTCTACCCCTGCCTCTTGTAGTGAAACCACCCCTTTGGTTATTAAATTGCTTTCTACTTGCGTTGTTTCTTTTTTGATTTTTGGTTTTACTGAAATTGGAATAGTTAGCTGAATACTCACTTGCAGCAGTCTTCTTTTATTATATTCTGCCTTCATGAGAGAGTAGAATAAAATGAGCTTACTAGATTGTGGAGGTTGTCTCTTTTGAGGAGATTACATCTATGACAACTTTGTATTCTTCATCCAATCCACTCAGTATATATTTGATCTGATTTGAACTAGGCACTTTGTGGCTAACTAAAGCAAGTCGATCACATAGTACCTTGATTTTGGATAGGTACTCTTTCATGGTAAATTTTTTCTTGATACTGTATAGTTGTCGCTTGTAGTATATAGATATTGCCGAGCACTGCCTACTGAAAATTTGCTCTATAGTAGACCATATCTGATGTGCACTCTTACAGCCTATTAATTGGGCTTGTAAGTTTGCACTAATAGTAATAGAAGCCAAGAGCTAACTAAATTGTCTTATCTTTGACATATCACATAATCTTGATTACCGACAAGTCTTCCTTCCTCAAAAGTGTTTTTTGGTGGGATTATTACAGTACCAAGAATGTACTGTTCGAGTCCATAGCCTTTGATTGCTATTTCAATTTGAAATTTCCACAGTACGAAATTATCTTCATCAAGTTAAATATTAATCAATTGACTTCGTGGTTTTACAACCTTCATAGAGTTCTGTGTGGCATTCCTGAGAATACTTTGATCACAGGCCTTGTTTCTTGGTGTGGGAGAGGTGTGAATACATTATTGCACCTTCAGCATGTAATAACCCGGAAATCTGGGCCAGTTCAAAATTTTTATTTTGGCAATTTTGGCGAATTTTGACTATTTTAAATAATAACGACGAGAAATTTATTTTCAATAGAAATAGAACAAATATATTTGTATAGATCGTCGTTATAATATAAATATTTATTTTAAATTATATAAGGAATTGAAGATGGCGCGGTAGTTCGATAATTCGATTTCAAACTTCAATTGAATGTACCGGGTGCAAAATAAACCGGATTTTAGTGAAAAGAATAATAATGGAATCTAATTGTGACTATCTTTCCAAAGAATCCAAAAAATCGAAATTTCATAGCGGGAATCAAAAGATATGTCCAGTTGAAAATTCAGAATAGTCGCTATGGAATTCAGGCCCTTAAAAATGGAAATTTTGCAAACGACCTCGGATTTCGACGAAACCACTTTTGTTGGATCCGGGATGTAATGTTATTGCTAGATTCCAATTTTCATAATTTTTCGAATTAATATGAGAGCGTGGCAAATGAAAACGCGTTTGACCAGTTTCAGTTGATTTTAATCGACTGGAATTTGGCCATTTTTCAAACAGTCTCAGAATTCGACGAAACTAGTTTTGTAAGGACCGTATCGTCAATACGAAGCTAGAAAATATTTTTTGGGAATTTTTAGAGACTGTATGTGGCCCCGGAAAATTGAAATGTGCGTTTAAATTGAATATATAAAGATTTATATTTTAAATTCAACGGAAACTGATCGTAACGATCGAATTGGCCTACGATACATGTCCCATTGTATTCGGAATGGGGGTATTACGCTAGGGGCGACAGTCGTTGGATCTCGATTCGAGTTCAAATAAAAAGTCAACATCTTTGGAGATAAAACGAAAATAATAATATAATATATATTTATTTATTTTTATATTACCCCCCCCCCCCCCACCTCTAAATCAGTTTTCCCCAATTCCCCCTTTCCCCTTCGCGATTGAAAATGGCAGACCACCATCGCGCCATCGCCTTTCCACCTCCGCCCCGCCTCCGCCGTTCTCCTCTTTCCTCCTCGGACTTCCTCGCGCCTCCTCCCTCTCCTCTGGAAACAAACGCGCCCCCCTAGTCCTCCAAATCGAAGCCTTAACCGACGCGACCTTCCCACTGTCGACCCCCGTCACCCATCGCACCTCCGATCATCTTCACCCCCTCCGTTCCCCTCCACTTGCTCCTCCATCTACTCTCGCCTCTCTCTCTTGAACGCAACCCCCCTGCAGCCAAATCAAACCCCTGGCC